>OX422217.1:196930017-197598043 GCA_949130495.1 Sambucus nigra | reverse complement strand
GACACCTGAAGTACCTAATTGGGTTACTAAAAACTATCCCATAGACAACGTTGTTGGTAATCCCAGTGAACCTGTGCTTACAAGATCTCAATTAAGAAACTATGCTCATTATGCATGCTTTGTTTCCCTTGTGGAACCAAAGAATGTTAATGATGAATTGAATGATCCTCATTGGATTTCTACAATGCATGATAAACTTCTTCAATTTGTCATTCATGATGTTTGGTATCTTATACCTAGGCCTGATCACAAAAAGGTTATTGGCACACATTGGATATTTAAAAATAAATCTGATGAAAGTGGGGTAGTCATTAGAAACAAAGCCAGATTGGTTGCTCAAGTATACTCTCAAATAGAGGGAATAGATTTTTACGAGACTTTTACTCCCGTTACTCGATTAGAATCTGTTCGTCTTCTCTTTGCCATAGCTTGCTACTTATATTTTACGCTTTACCAAATGGATGTCAAATCTGTCTTCCTTAATGGAATATTGACTGAGGAGACCTATGTAGAACAACCAAAAGGGTTTATTAACCCTAAATATCCCAATTATGTCTTTCCTCTTAAAAAGGCTTTGTATGGCCTAAAACAAGCGCCAAGAGCCTGGCATGAGGGCCTTTCCAACTTTCTCTTAGACAAAGGTTTTAAGAGAGGTGGAAATTATCAAACCCTTTTTGTCAAACATTTTGACAAACATATCATTATAGCTCAAGTGTACATAGACGATATCATCTTTGGATGAACTTCTCCCTCAGAAGTTAAATTTTTTTCTGAAATTATGCATAAAGAATTTCAAATGTCTCTTATGGGGGAGTTGCAATTCTTCTTAGGTCTTCAAGTCAAACAAAATTCAGAAGGATTATTTATCTCGCAATCAAAATACACATTAGAGATTATTAAAAAATTGTTCTTAAAAGTGCAAAAGATGCTAAAACTCCCATGAGTACTATTGTCAGAATATCTAAGGATGAAACAAGAAAATCCGTAGATCCCACCCTTTATCGTAGTATGATTGGAACCTTAATATATCTTACTGCCTCGCGCCCTGATATTATGTATGTTGTTTGCGTTTGTACTCGTTACCAGAACAACCCTAAAGAGATTCATTTAACTTGTGTTAAACAAATTATCAAGTACATTAAAGGCACTCTAAATTTAGGACTTTGGTACACCAGTGATACTCCTAACACTATAATAGGATACACCGATGTTGATTGGGAAGGGTGTACTGACGATAGTAAGAGCACATCATGCGCATATTATTATATTGGTAATAATTTGGTAGGTTGGAGTAGTATGAAACAAAACTGCACTTCATTATCCACTGCTGAATCTAAAAACATAGCCGCTGGAAGCTGCTGTGCTAAATTACTTTGGCTTAAACAAATGCTAAGTGATTATGGTATTCAAGAAAAACAATTACATCTCTATTGTGATAATCAAAGCACGATCAGTATCTCTAGAAATCATGTTCAACACTCACGAACAAAACATATAAAAATAAGACATCACTTTATTCGTGAATTGGTTGAAACTAAGGAATTTGAAATTAATTATCTTCCTACTAATTTGCAACTCAAAGATATGTTTACCAAACCTTTGGATTATAATAGGTTTATTACCTTGCGTAAATCAATTGGAATGGTGTGTGCCGAATAATTTCTTGGGTTTACATAATTTTTTCCCTTTGTCCATTTGAGACAAAATGGGGGAGAAATTTGAGTCTTATGCATTCAATTTTTTTCACATATCTCTAATAAGCTTGATCTTAGAAATCGTTTGCAGGATTCTGTACAATTATTCTCAATAGTTGTAATAGGGTATTTAATTGTAATTAGTTGAGTTATGTACTTTTCTTTTCTAGGAAATGGGTAGATAGAACTTTTGTTTAGGAATAGGTTTTTCCCTCATTTCTTTATTGCGCTACGAGTCCTAGATGACTCAAAGGAGATTTTGTCTCATATTTCTAAAGGGGGAGATTGAATCACCTTATACTCTTGACTCACTTGAGTCTACATTGTATAAGTGCTCATCTAGTTTGGAAATGAGTGAAAAAATTGTGTCCCTTCCTAGAATCCAAAAATCCTCAGAAATTGTCTAAGATTCATTCCTCTTGTTTATCTAATCAAAAGTGTACGTACTAACACTCACACACATTAGGATTACATTCATATCTTTTATAGGGCATATAATTGGTTGTGTGCATGTTGTGTGTGCTAATTTCCCTAAAATTGATTTTTAATAATTTTTGGGAATTTTAAATGATTTTTAAAACACATTTTATCTTAATTAAAATTAGTTTTATAAAGTATTAGGGTCATTATGTAATTCTGGATTGTTGGATTTATTGGTTGAAAGTTCACTTGGGTAGAAACCGTAAGCACTGGAGATTATAAGGTGTCTTGGTAATTATTTTAAAAACTCACGTTTCAGCTTTAGTCCTAGTCCTACACATGTCGCTTATATATCAGTTTGATTTGTGTTCCTTCCAAGAGATAATCCGTGTGATCAATCTCAACCCTTGGATCGTGTTAATCAACGATCTGCATGCGTTCTAATTCAATCCCGGTGAATCCCTCTTAAACCAATCAGAAGCGTTTTACCTACCGCTTATCTCTAACCCTTGGATCAAAGTCAAACTACTTAGACCAAATTGTAGCCCTTGATTTGGATCTTCATTCTCGAAGCTTCTTAGCCCCTATATAAGGAGCCTTACTCTCGGCCTTTTAGAAGATTTTGGTAATTTCATCATTTGTAGAGAGAGAAGAGAGTAGAGAGAGAAGAGAGAGAGAAACCAGAGAGATTTATAAACCCTAACCCTAAAACATCCTAACATCTTTCAAACCCTAACCTCTTTCAAAACCAGTATTTTCCAAACACAACCTTGAGTGTTTGAGAGTTTTGAGTGTTGATTTGTTAGTTGTTTGATGCTGTAACCTCTTCGTTCTCAGATCTTGTTTTCAACTTAAACATTTGATTAGATATGTGTTTATTTTTTTATAGAAATCTTAGATCTAGTCATCGTATGTTATATTACACATAGATCTGCATCTATAATTTCTCATCTTGAGAAAAATTTTGTTGATTTGTTTCTGTAAATGTTTTCAACTTCAAAATCAACAAAAATATTTTCTGTTTTTAGTTCTTTTGAAACAAAACCTTCGACCTAGTTGGAATCGCACTTGGTGATTTTCAATCTCAAAAATATTTTCAAAATCGGAGATTGATTAAGATCTTGAAACGTCTTCCGAGCAAGATAGCCGTGGATTCTGGGTTAATATTAAAGGTCAAATAAGGTTCAAAGTTTCCTAAGAAGAGAGAAATTGAAAATCACTTCATATAGATCTTATATGTAATTTGATAGGACTGTTTGTATAAAATCAGCGTGAGTGTGTGCATGCATGTGTTAGAAAGCACCTTCACAAACACTAGCACCCTACCACACTAAAAGTGTTGGTAATAATATCTTGAAACAAGAGTCGACGTAAAGAAGTGGAACAAATTGGATGTTAGCAAACTGGAGAACAACATCAACAAACAGAAATGGAGAGAAGTTAGAAGGACGCCAGTGGGTACATTCCTAAACTTATATAGGTCTAATTTGTGTACATGTGTGTTATATAGTTTGTAATTGTTAGAATTTGTTTTAGTGGAATTTTTGGTTTACTCCGTAGAGGGAGTCGTGGATGTTTCCTTAGTCGGGTGAGGTTTTACCACGTTAAAAATATCTTGTAATTAATCTTTCTACATCTCCTCATCCCTTTCTGTTTAGTGTGCTGGATTACAAACGATTTTAGTTTTGTCTTTCAAAACTTGTTAATCAATCTTGAACAGATCTCGTACATAATTTTAAACACATCTTGTGATTAAACTGATTTGATTTCTAGAAAAGAGTTTCTTAAAAAAATAGTTCGGAGTTACTTAAATAGTTTAATCTTATATTAAACAACTTTAGTAACAGTTTTTCAGAGTTTTCCAATCTTTTTAAAATGAGACATAATGTAAGGGAGATAACTCAATTTTTAGTATAGTTATAAGAGAAAATGTTGAATTTAATAGCTTAGACAACTCAAAGAGGCTAAATTGTTATGTATTGAATTTTACAAGGATAAATTAGCTATTGTACCAGAGACTCAACTATGGTAAGAACCATAGATTGCAATACCATGTTTAGATGCTCTGAAAAAATGAGGTAGAAGAACTTGAAAGCATCATTGAAGAAAAATACACTCAACATTCAAACCACAAACACACACACACACACACACACACACACACACACACACACACACACACAAACACACAGATATATACACACACACACACATGCTCACAAATCACATATGTGATTTTATGAATTTATTTTTAGAATAAAACATAGAGTCAACAACCCTCATTAATGAAGCATGAAACATACCCATGAAAAATCAAAATGAGTGGTATGTGGCCACCAAGGAAATCCCATACTAGCATACTGCAAAAAGTGGGGACCGAATGCAAGTTAGAAAACGTCCAATAACGTAATGAAATTAGAGCTCTATGTAATGTACAACATGCTGACCACCAATGACAACAAAAGAAATCATGATTGGAGAGAGAAATAAGCATAAAGGATAAAAGGATAGAGAGCATCAGAACACAAAACAAATTTCTACAATGTAGAAATCATAAAGTAAGTCTAATTACCACATTTGAATTCGAGAATTATATTTAAACATTGATCCATTATCTATTTATTTTATTATTTTGATGGTAAGCCATATAACTGCTATAATGCCTATTGTATTACATATTATCAATTATTCATAGTTAACCTATTCATATAGTTATTCAATGTATGTTTGGTGAGTTTATTTTGAGATGTAATTGGACTAATTTAACTCATAAATTTTGAATCTACTTTAAAATGCTTCATGAATTTTATTTTAAATGGGCATCAATACTTCCTAAAGCTGAAAATATTACTTTTGCCCTTTCTATAATTAGATTTTGTCTTCATTGTTGTTCGACCCTCAATATAACCTATGTGTGCTGGAAAAGAGAGGAAATATTAATATTCTTGCACATCAATAAAATCATACAGATAACTATATATAGTTATAAGTATATATATCACGTCTTAATTGATTAACAAAGTTTAGCAACTTTTATTAAGTTAAATGTCAATGTGTCCTCAGATATAACTCGGGAAATAAACCACCAAAAAATACCTCTTCTTAATCAATAAATCTCGATGTAGAATTAACTTTATTTACGAATTTATTGACACAATCTGTGAGTGAAACTTTGTAGCACAAGAGTGTTAAAACTGAAATACTTTTTTAGTAATATAACTACAAAAAAGTTTTACAGTTGTTATATTTATTAGTCAAATCCTGGCTTGGATAATCGCATTACGAGATTTATATCTCTAATTTGGGGGAGTTATTTGACCATAACACTTACTTTTAGGTCTGGTTTTGAGTCATTCCCAAAGTCTAAAAATTATTTTAGTTATATAAATTTATATTAATAGATTAGACTACAGTCAAATAGTTATACTTCCAATACTAATTTGATCACTGTGACACATTAGTATAGTTTCACACTAATCAATATGTGCTCAAACACCAACTACTATCAAAACATGTTGGCATCCTTAAAACATCAAGCATCTCACAAACCATCAAACCCCATAGTTTGTTTTCAATTTCATAGAAACATTACTTAATCTCTCAAACTCGAGATATTTTTTGTATAGTAGCATAGTATTTTTCCACATAATCTATTATTTGGATTCTTCTTTTTGTATAGTAGCACAAATATTTCCACATAATCTTTGTGATTTTGAGAGTCATAGGCTTACTAGATTATTACACTTCATGTTGTTATCAACTGGAAAGATCACTTACATCTTTTGTAGTCCGGTGAACTTGAGATGGAAAACGTAGCCAAGTAGAGTATATCAACGATTCTTCAACTGTAATTTATGGAGAATAGATATAAGTTTTCTCACAACAACCAGATAATATCAAAGTCGGTATGGGATGATTTTAAATAAGGAACCAATCCTTGAGCTATTAGTCGATACAAAAACAAACTTCATGTTTGTATATGATTCTTAAAATAACCTATTCAAATAGACTTCTATATAAATAAATCATGTGATCGGGTATTCCTAACAATTTGGGGGGGGGGGGGGGAGAAATTGAACTGACACTCGCATTGCATGTAAATAGAAAAAGAGTCTGAAGAACCTCCCAGTGTCCATTTCTACATGCTTGGAACAACGTCGTCTTCAAATATAATTTCACTAAATATTTAATAATCCAATCGAATATAGATCTATCAATTCAGTGATCACTCGAGAAAAAAAATTCAGTTTTTCTACCAAATATCGTCAAATCAATTTTTCATCACTAAGTAAAATTTAATTCCACAAATAAAAACAATAAAATAACTAACCACAATAGTTTGTGGAATTGACATCAACTCCAATACCAAGAAACAATCTATACTAATGAAACAAATAAATTTGGTCTTCCTCTACAAAATCATACGACAAAATGGATGCAAAATAAACTGATGAGAATAACAAACAAAGCGAATATCAAAGATATATAGAAATAGATCAACATTAATTAGAAAAAAAAAACTCTGAAGATCATACATCATCACAAATATGATAAATCTTAAAACTCAAATGTAATGAGGAAAAATTTTACAAAGTTAAAAAAATTGAATACCTTATGGTGTGTTTATATGGTTGGTTATGAAATCAACCCCTATAGAATCAAAACCAAATGAAACAAATAAAGAACACACAATTAGATTGAAAGAAAAATATTTTTTTATGGAACCAACCTAAAAACCAAATCTTTGTAAAATGAAATTATAGAACCAAAATTGAAAATACAATTGATTGTGAGAAACAAATTTGGACTAAATATATATCGAATGTATATTTATCACGAGAGATTAACCAATTTTAGATAAACATACATGGCTCAGTGAGATGATGGGTAGGGTTAAACGGTGAGAACTTGGTTGGGTTACCAGTTTAGAGGGTCGTTTATCGACGATGGAGGATGTGGGAGACGCTAAAAAGGTACCGATAGTCAGATCGAGGGAGTTTGGGTAGGAGCTTGAGAAAAATTAAGAGGGGAAACATAAGGTGTAGGGATAAGAAACTTGTCAAGTAGACGGTTGTAAGATGGTGGAGGTGTGGTGTTGGTGATTGTGGTAGCCGCACGCTATAGAGATAGGGAGGGCTGAAGAACCCTTTGATAGAAAGGAGAGAAAGGGGTTAAGGTTACTAAAATGGGTTTTATTTAGGCATGGTTTACAAAAACATGCAACAATCTAGACGGTTTAAAATCGTGCCAAAATCAGGAATGATTTTAGATCGTGCTAGATTGGGAATAAATCGTAGCAGAATCTAGCACGATTCTAAATCGTGCTAGATTCTCCTTGTTCAAGTATTCTAGATTACTATTTTAGTGTAGTGATCCTCGAATGAGAACAGTAAGACTAATGGGCACACATATTGTTTAAGGGCTTGTATTATTTAATAATGGGGTGTAACGCCCCTGCCCGAATTTATGGGTTACCTATAGTCAACCCGGTCCGACCCGAGCATTAGGTCTGAAGTGCAATGAAACAACCTATATATTATAACTAATCTAATTTTATTTTAATTAACGTTACCCTTATTTAGCATCCGATTTTAACTTCGAGTTCAAACTATGTGAAGGATCCATAGGAAGCATCCCCAGAGTCCGAGCATATAGATCTACTAAAGTAAAATTAAATAGAACACTTACTTATATAACACTCCCAACCTGCCGTAACAAAGACGAGGGTGTGAGACAAGGCCCAGTGGGAATATACAAATGCTATATAAAAAAAATGATAGAAAGAAGACTTTACGGGTTATACCTACGTGCATATGCAACTACCTTGTACACACACACACACACACACACACACACACACACACACACACACACATATATATATATATATATATATATATATATATATATAGTGCATAAAACTGTTTTGCTTTCGAAAACATTATTTATTCCAACTACTTCACCTTAATATTGTAAAAAGACTTCCTTTTCCTTGGTTTGACATTTATCCTTTTATTTAACACACTTAGTTAAATACTAGAAAAACCACACTTGGTTTTATTGAAAGCCATTTCCTCACCGAAATTGCCCCTTTCATTTTATCCAATTCACATTAGTATTTTCATTGAAAAACACCCTTCCAACACATGCGAACACAGTGTTAGAAAATACTTACTTAGTCTTTGAAAAACCTATTAGAACACACTCTAATGTTAATCAAGGTTTGAATCACGTAGGTTACTTAATCACGCATTTATCCACTTACTTCACTATTTTTCTTACCGTATGGAAATTAATAAATTTCACATTTACTTGTCCATTTTAACCATTATCGGAGCATTTATTAATTCATTCAGGTTTGGTTGTCTTAATACATTTTCACCACACAACCCATTTCTTGACATGATCCTTATTCTGTAATCTTTATTCTTGGAATATTCCAATAATCACATACTTTAACAGGGTCCACACCACTAATGATGTCAACATATGCTCTAGCTAGTGGTTTTGAGTCTTTAACCTCAGGGCTCGGGGCCCTCCTTAATTATCCCAGTGTCATCCGAGTTCCATTTATGTATTTTAACATTTTATAAGTGTCCACATTATTCCTTCTTTCACTTTTTACCCGACCGTAGCCAAACCCGGGTTTCCCCCCAATTTGTGTTACACTTTGAAATTTTCATTTCATGTCCTTACACTTTAACGTTAATTTTATTCCAAAAATATATTGACTTAGTACCAATTTGTGTAACACCTTTTCCAAAAAAAAAATTTCTA
This sequence comes from Sambucus nigra, assembly GCA_949130495.1. Taxonomy (NCBI): domain Eukaryota; kingdom Viridiplantae; phylum Streptophyta; class Magnoliopsida; order Dipsacales; family Adoxaceae; genus Sambucus; species Sambucus nigra. Next base: position 197,589,152 of record OX422217.1, on the reverse strand, counting down.
AAAATGTTCCACTTTAAGTTCAATTATCATTTTACCCATTTGTTTCCAAACGTGTCATTTTTCTCCATTTTACAAATGTTGTTTTCCCTAAACACATTTAAGTTATCCATACTACTTCTTAACTGCTTTCAACACTTTAATGACTTTTTAATATTTGGAGTGTCGTTCTTTTCAAGTTGTAAACCTATTTATTCCATTATTTTATTTCCAAATTCATAAGTGTTAATCTTCCAAACATTATTAAGTTACACACACCAACTTCTCAATGTTTAACCATTAACACTTATCCAAGTCCTTTACTAATCATATTTTCTATTTAGACATTTCTTCATTCAAGAAATATAATCACTTTTATAGAAAAATAGTATTTCCTTTTTAACAATACATGTAGTCTTACAACCTTATATTCATCACTCCTTTTTTTCCACACACTTTGGAGGTTAAAGTCTCTACTTTTTCTTATTTCTTGTTTAAACCCAACAAAACCTCCTTCAAACTTGTTCACATATTTATCATCAAAATAGTACAAGTTTATATGCTTGAGAAGATGGATTTTAAATCCTAAAATCCCACTAAATGGGCTAAACATAAATTTCATTCAAGAAATGCACAATTCTTGCAAAATCATGTTTTCCAAAACATAAAGACATTTTTAATTTCTTTAAACTTAGCAAATGTCCATTTTTCCTAAAATCTCCATTTTTGCAAGAAAATTGAGAATATTATTTCACCATATATTTTAGCAAAATCAACATAATTTTCCAACATTTTATTTCATAAAATGTTTAACATCGAACTTCTAGAAAATGCACTATTTTCATAAGATCTCAATCTTTATTTCCAGAAACTTTGAAATGTGTATTCTTCATTCATTCTCAAAATGACATTTTATTAAAGTTTTTATTTCATACAAATATTTATTACTAATTCTTCCAGAAAACCCATCATCAAGTTCATATGCATTCTACTCTTAACATGTTAACAACAAGACTACAAATGAATAAAATAGAGTCTTAATCTAAAAGTAAATTTTTTACACCTTAATGAAGCTCCAACAATGAAAATCATGGAAGATCTAATAAAATGACAACCCCCTACCTCCTAAGGTGGCCTCAAGGAGGTTGCCCCACTGCAAATCATGCTCCATTTAGCTTCCAAGTGAAACCCCTTCAAAAGCCCTCTTTAAACTCCATAAAAGCTCCATCTTCGTCTTCTCCAAAAATGCCCCAACCACACCTTTACAAATTCGTAGCTTTTCTTAATAATGGTGGAAATGGGTATCTAAAGCTTAGATATAGTGAAGACTAAAAGAATATGATGGTTTAAGGTAGATATTTGATGGTGGAATGGTAGTTTGAGGTGGAAAGATGTCCAACAATGGTGCAAGACCACCATTCTCTCTCTCTTTCTCTTCTTCCATCATCCAACAACTAAAATGAACCCAAACAAGCCTTATAAAAAACCCAAAAGCCTTAAAATCTAGTTTTTTTCCCAATTTGGGCTCACTAGAGCTCAACACCTCATCCATCTAACGGCGCAGAACGAGACAACGCACAAGGGCAATCATATTTGACAATTTGAAGGACGTCATTCGAATGAGATCCGCCCCTCGTTCGAGCGAGAAAGGCACCTCGTTTGATCCCTAACATCGAGCAACCTTCATGCGGCCCTGAACTGTTAAGAAGTGAGATCTCGTTTAATGTTCGTTTGAACCTCTACTTCAAGGGTCCTTCGTGCAACCCTGCTTCTCGCTTCTAACGACATCCATGTCGCTTGAACGACCCTTGTTTTCCAATTTATTTTATTTAATTTAACTTTTATTCAAAAATTCCAGGAATTAACATCAAGCCTCCAAAGCAAAATAAATCATAATACTATCCCACTCATAATTACTTAAGCCCCATGGTTCTCACTACATTTCAACTTATGCGGGGAAATTAAATGAAATGTTAGGGTATTACATGGGTATTCAATCCTTGCTCCAAAAATAATGCCAAATTGTAGGAAATATCAACTCTACAATAATTAAATACCAATTTAGTTTTAATATATAAGTGATATATGAAAAATTCACACAAATTTACATTATTCGAAAAGTCCACCTATCTACGTCCATGAGGAAAGGAGGTAGGAGTTTTGTTCATAGATAAAAAGAGAAGATAACTTAGAGTGCTAGAAATCCTAGTTAAGAGTCCATGTCAAATTTAGAAGCATTTATTAAAATCGTACCCTAAACCATTGTTGTTATTAGTATTTATAGATACATATGTCATATAATTCTTGGTCTCTCATCATGTTCGGTTATCATCTTTGATCTTATCTTTGAGATAGTAGAATACAGAAGGTATGTATCCCTTCAAAATGTCAATTATCCTCCAGTATCCAATAAAAAGAAAAGATGCCACTCAGGTGATGGCCCGCAAAATTAATCATGTTTGCTGGACAATTGTACAAAATACACCTTGATGACAGTCATTTATGGCACCTCACTGAAGGGGAAGAATAAAACGTGAAGGAAGAAAATCATGGAGTAGAATATGTCCCTTATATGAACTCCCAAAATCTAGAAAGGAAAATCATACGCCCGAGATATTATTGGTGCACCCTTTAGCATGACTATAACAAGTATGTCCAAGGGTTCCCCAAGTGACAAAAAATACCAATTTACAACATTCATCTCCAATGAAACTATAAATATGACGTCACCAAGGACATTTTAAACTTGATGAATCAACACAATTAAAAAGGTCAATCCAAAGGCCTCTAATGGCCATGAGTTCATTCTGGTACCCAGCAACTAATTAACTATGTGGGTCCAAGTAGAATCATATATTGTATTGAACGATAAGAAAAACCCCAATTGATATGAAAAACATAGTCTAAAAATATGGCATACATTTGGAACTAATCTCTGAAAATGGGATGCATTTTTAAGAATAGGTCACAGAAGTTGTCAAATAGTGCGTAATTCAAAGATAAAAATCTTCGTCGTGTACTCCAATAAGAAAGTGATAGTTATAGTAAGCAACATCATCGATGGATGTCAATATTGGACTGATAGGATATTGTATGCACTCTATGGACATAGGGCCTCCATTAGGACACCTAATGGAGCCACACCATACTCGCTCATCTACGAGATGAAAGAAATGCTAATAATAGAAATGGAAATTCCATAAATGTGGGTAATGGTAATACCTCATATTTTATGTGCACTATTTACTAGTGAAAATTAATAATGTGTGCTTAATATGACATATGATGTAACTGATAGAAAAGACTTTTGCATGTATCTTTGTCGTTTATTGAAAAGTCCTTCTAATCAAAACCTAAAATACCTACAAAATATAACAACTTAAGTGTAGAGGTAAGTAAGGGTATCAATCCACTTTCAATGGTGTAAGCTAGAGACAAATTCAATTGTAATTCACTTTTTATTTTCTTTTTTGGAATTTTTGCTTTTCTATTTTTTTTTATCTTTTTCGAATATTAAAACAATAGGGTGAGGTGAGATTAACTCTAAACTAATATAAGAGATGAAATTAACTAACTAAAAAGTGACTAAAATGAAAATTAAGGTCTAAACTAAAAATAAGAGATAAAGTGAGGTGAATAATGGTGAGAACAATCAAGGAATGGGATTATACCACAAATTTTAGTTATTCTAATTAATTAATTTAATTATTTGAATTCTCCCAAATTAATATCAAAATTACAAACCAACTCTCGTTGCAAGTGTAATTATAATAGTAATATTTTAGAAAATTAAGTTTAACACCCCACAACTCTAGAAAAATAGATCAACACTCCTTTTAATTAATCACCCGCTATGATCGATCAATTAAAATTTATGTAAATCTTAGAAAACAAATTTAGAGTTGAAATTCAAGTTATAATACCCCACTTAAGAAACCCCTATCTCTAGTTCGAATCTAAAATGGGTATTATAACTAGAATTTCAATTTTCTCTCGAAAATCAGTTACCCTCTCTCGAGGTGTAAATTTAAGGGTGAGGGATCAAAATTAACATTCAAAGGGAAATTTCAAGTAATCAAACTAAAATAATATCAAATAACGGTTTCACCCCACCCCTTGAAAGGGTATTTATCCTAACATGGTATCAAACATAATAAACAAATATTCAATAGGCATTTAATATAAAAGAGTAGAGAGAAGAATAATCAAACCAATTTCTTGAATTCAATAAACTTCGATCCTTGAATGATAATCATGCAACCCTCCAATTGAGAATCCAAGTAATATGAAATTAAAATCAACACTCAATTAAATCTCAATCAATATTTAACCTCACAAATATCTAAAAAAGAATAAAACAAAAACTATTTACAAATGGTGTTTTTCCCTACAATTATCTCTCTAAAAATTCCTTTTTAAAAGCTCTTCTTTTCAAATGTAGTCTTCATCTTCATTTATAGTAGGCATGGAGCATGAGGGTATATTTCGAAATTGTCTTGGGTGTGCATGAGAATGGTGAGGGGAGCATGGGGTGTGAGGTCATGTGGGTGAATTGGGTAATGGAAGTGCACATGTGCATGGAAAATGTGAGAGGTAAGGAATGTATAGATAAAAATCTGATATGATTTATGGGTATTTTTGGAAATGACTTAAAGTTAGGTAGTTGGGGGTATAATGGGTATTGGGACAAAAAGGTTTAATTAGGCACAAGTGGGTTATTGTTTTGGCTTGGTTTGGGATTTGCAGGTAAGAAAAATCGTCTTTGGTTTGGGAGTTGAAATGGGTTGTGGGTATGGACATGGGAGGAAATGGGTATGTCATTTTGGTTTGAGATTTGGATTGAAAAGGGTTGGATTGGCCGGAGGTGGTCGGTGACGGCGGGCTTGAGGACGGTCGGCACAATGGTCGGCGTTCGCCGGCGTTTTCGTGTAATGGAGGTTGAAGGCGGGTGGGTCGGTGTTGGCTGGGGAGAGAGAGGTCGGAGATGACGCCGGGTGCAAGGGGTAAAGGGACGGTGGAGTCAGTTATTACTGTCGGTTTGGGGCTATCGCCGACGGATTTTAGCGCCGACGGAGCTGGTTGCGGAGTACGGTGCCGACGCGGTTTGGTGGTTTTGGGTATCTTCAGCGGGGGTAGCAGGGGTATGGGATACGGCAGTGGGTTTTAGGGTAGGGGGTCGGGTAAGATCGGCGCCGGAGGTTAAGAGAGAGAGGGGTAAGGCTGGTTTGTTAATGAGGGAAGGGAGAGGGTGTTAGGTTGTTTGGTAATGGAGTAGGAAAGAGAAAGTTTGTTGGGGATAGAGGTTGAATATGAGTGTGGTGAGGATTAGATGTAGTAGGGTGTAGGAAAATATGGTGGGTGAGGGTGAGTGTTGGTTGGGTGTGTTTAGGTGTAGGATAAGGTGTGAGTGACTTAGGTGATGTGTGTGTTTAATTTGGACCCAACTAAAATATTAAAAACTCAACCAAAAACTAATAAAAATAAAAAAAAAAAAAAAAATCTAACTTAAAAATAAAACAAACTAAAAATAATAAAAATGAAAATATTAAAACTAAAAAAGAAATAAAATTCTAAACTTATAAAAACTAAAATAAAACAAAAGAAATAAAAACTTAAAATCTAAATGAAAACTAAAGTTCTAAAAAAATATAAAATATAATAAACTAAAAATAAACTCCTAAAACTAATCCTAATAAAATAAGAAAAATCAAAATAAAATTAAATTATACTAATAAAAATAAAATAGAAAAATAGAAAATAAAACCTAAAAAATACTAAATAAATCTAAAATAAATTCTAAAAATAAAAATGATTCAAAACTAAAAATCTAAAAAAATAATAAAAGAGCACAAACAAACACACACGGGCTGGGGTAGGTTTAGGCTAGGTTAAAGCTCGGGTGAGGTTACGGGATTGGTAATTTAGCTCCATTTATACGCAATTACTTTGATTTAAACGCTTGAACTCTGCAACGCACAATTAAGCCTGCATAATTAACATTTAAGCACATAAGACCCATATTGTCGAGAATTAGCAACTAAAGTACACCTATTTGGGGTATAAAATGTACAGTTTTGGGTGCTTATTACACCACCCCCAAACAGAGCGTTGCTAGTCCTCGAGCAATAAGATAGAGAGAAAGAGAAAGATAAGTAACCAAAAGTGTACCACTTTTGCGGGCACTTGCGATTGCACTTAGCATGCGAACCTATAGGTTGCCCTACAGGACGAGTTGTGTCTCGTGAGGGTTTGCAGGGAATATACCCACAAAATTCTTATTTGCAAAAATTTATTGAAAGGGAGACAATCTCTTATTAGACATAGAATAATCGCACAATCCATCACAAGAAACATATTTTCAGAAATACAAGCTAGAATGTGCATAAAAGATTAATCTAAGTAAATACTCAAGGCACATCCTTCCTAGAACTCAACGTGTGTATTGTGAATCAGTCAAAACAGGTCGAGCATCATAAGAGTAATTCCTAGATTGCCTCTTCGGAATCAAAGCTTCAACTTCAAATCTCACTGGATATAACTCTCACAAATGAACTTTCAAGATATGGGTTTGTGTATCGCTCTTGTGTGTGAGGAGGTGAGTAAATGTAATCAAATTCAAACATCTCACACACACATAAGAAAGAACGAACAATAAGAAAGAAAAATGATCTCATGAAATGAATGATAATCACTATAGTGAGAACGTCGAGTTATTCACCACGTTGACTTTGATTTGCCCAAACACCTAGGGGAAATATGGATGTATATGGGTGAGGGGAAAATGCAATGGGAAGGATTGTATGAGGTATGATAGGATGGGATAATGATATGATGGATGGATGGTGGATATTTGAGAAGAGTGTATACACTTTAGGCACAAATGTCTTTATTACCAACTACAAACTAAAAACTCTCTTTCTTTTCTTTCTCTTTTTTTTTCGATTTTTCTTTTCTTTTTGCTATTTTTGCTATTTTTTTATTTTTTCTATATTTTCTATTTTCTCTATTTTTTTTCTTTTTTTTCTCTCACTTTTCAAACTAACAATGAAGACATTTACATTTTAAATAAACACTCTTTTATTTGAAAATGAAAGATGATATGGAGATGATAGGTGATGGTGAGGGGAATATATATGAAATATGGGAAAACATAGGAATGTAATGAGTGAAGTGTATGGGTGAAAAATGAATGTGAAATGGAAAAGTGGTATGTGTATGGATGAAATTTTAGTGTTCGGGACAAATTTCAAGACACGTGTTTCTTACCACTCGAACGTGATGTCGTTCTCAGTGATCAAGCCAAAATTTGAAGAATAATGAGATCATACAACAATTAAAGTGCGGATAAAAACGAAGTTGAATCAACTTGTGACTCATAGATTGCGTAAAACACTCCGAAAGGGCGAAAGGCACGAATCTCACAAGCTAAAGTCTATACTAGTGATCCTTAAGGTTCTCCTTAGAATTGTATTACTCCTCAACTTTAAACGTAATGACGTGATAAGTGCACAAATTTTATTTAGTCTGAAAATTCATGGTGCAAAATTCCTTGTTACGTATTACATAAGCTATTAGAAAAAATATTATATAGCTTCATTCCTAGACTTTTGAAATATGGATGATTGAAAGTTCACATCAATGATTGAGATGAAAGAAACTGCACGAAATTCTAAAAATCAGGTTTAAAAATCAAAATATTTTCAAAAGAGGCACGATTTTGATAAAATTCCCCATCCCCAAACAAAAAGGAACATCGTCCTCGATGTTAGGTAAAATGATTTTTAAAATGAGAGCATAAAGTAGGAAAGAGATTACAAGAATGAACCGCTAATGAAGTGGACATGTGAAGCCAAGAAAAAACCTGAATGAAATGATAAGAGAAAAAAAGTGTACAAGTCCATAAACATGATAAAGCATAGGGTGATGCGAAACACCAACCCCAAACAGGATGAGACTAGTTCAAGAAACGCAGGCTGCCTCCCGGTAGTGCTAAGTTTAATGTCTTCAGTCAGACCGAACCATTCTCACCTTAAAGATAATATCTATGAAAGTGCGGGGCGGCAGAAAAATTGGGTGATGAAGATCACCCCCAAACAGGACTGAAGCTACAGTCTTGTTGGATCAAGGCTAAAACGGGTCAATGCACTTGTATGGCTAAGTGCATCACGCGATGCAAAGCATCGGTGGACCATGGGCGGGTGGGGATTAGGGTAAAAGTGAGAAAGGAAAGGGTAAGGGTGAAGAGGTATCGGCCACGGGCCTTATTGAGCTTAAAAGTGAGGGAAACTAGGGCCCTATAAGCGTGGTTCTCAAGTTGTATGGGAAGGCAAAAGGGTTTGGCAATAGTGACGGGATGGGGCTCATAAAAATCACACGACCGTTCTATGAATGGGCGATGATAATGGTCGCGTCTTGACACGCCAGGGAGGTGTCGATGGAAAAATTCAACACCACAAGAGAGTGGCTGGCATAAAAGAACAAGCTCGGTGTCACGGAAGTCGAGAGTATCACCACATATACTCTCATGGAAGGTTGATGGTTTCAGGTTAGGATCTAAATATATGGTTGAAAACATGAAATGTGAAAAATCAAAATCCAAACGAGGTGGTGGGATGGAAGGGACAATGGGTGGGTTGGGTGGGATAAATGGTGGAGGAAAATGATCCAACTCAAGAGTGGGAGACACACACTCCCTCGGAAGAGTAAGGGAATACTCATAAGGGAGTGAGGTTTCTAAAGATGGAGTGGTCAAATTATCCATAAGAGTAGTATCACGGAATGTGGTGGGTGGGTGAGACAAGGCACCAAGATCGGACATAGAGGAATCACCAGAAATATCGGGCTCAAAGGGAGCCATGCATGGAGAAAAATCATCCATATCTGGAAAGTTAGGAACTATCAAGGATTCTATCTCGAAAAAATGGTGAGCACTCGTAGCCGGAGCGAACCTAAAAGATATGGTCATGTCAGAGACATATGCAATTGGGGCATAAGGTAAAAGCTCGGGCATATTTTTGGATATTACGGGAGTGGTAACCTCAAAGTGGGGTTCATGTGGACATGGTGGGATTTGATCAGGCTCACTATCGAAAGGTAAGTCAACACAATTGTCGACTTGGGACCCGGACCATGGAATGGTCTCAACATAGAGATTCTCATGGTAGTAGGGTTTGTCACACTTAAAATCTGTGTCACAAGGGGACACATCATCGTCACACTCGGGTGAAACGATTGGTGGAGCCATGGGAATGTTTGACTCTCGCTCACACTCCAATTCATTTAAACGTTGTTCAAGCCTTTGGAGAGCTTGAGTTTGAATTGCTTGCTCTTGCTCAAGTATGAACTTTTGCAAGAGGGTTTCGAGAGTGATTGTGGATGAAGGTGTTGGTGGAATGATGGATGGTGGTGGTAGGTGAGGTGGACACAACGTGCTATTAGCGGGACTATATGGAGAATACTCATATGAAGTATGTGGGGTGGGGCTAAGTGCATTATACACGAAATGATTGCTTTCGTGATGGACAAATGATTGATACTCATGGGGTGCGTAGTGAGGGAACTGATCGTGAACAGGTGCACACAGTTGCCATGACGACTGTTGGAACGTGTGAGGATCCACAACAACTGGTTGGGATTCGTATTGCATGGAAGGGTGATCAGGACTCCACGAATAGCTCGGGGACTCACATAAATCGGGATTGGGTATATAGGGAGAATAGGCTGAGGTGGGTTCCGGGACAGTGTCATATGGATACACATGGTCCGTGGTGGGTTCCGATGGATATGATAAGTATGGACACTCATGGGACATGTGATCGGCATAATAACAGTGGGTGCGCAACAAAGGACGTGACACGTCGACACTTGACACCGAGGGTGATGGAATAGGAGGTGCATGTATGGATGGGTCAAGAGTACCAACGGTACTCGTTAGAGAGGTGAAACGACTAAGAATATCATAAAGAGACGGCTCGGGATCACTCTCACACGTGTCACGTGTCAATAGAAAATGACCAAAGTAGTCCCATAAAGGACGTTCTTCGGCCATGTGGATGGAAATATTTTTTTGGATTTTTTAAAATTTTCCAAAGGAAAGAAAATGTTTTTGGATTTTTCTAAAAAGGAAAGAAAGAAAATATTTTTGGATTTTTTATGAAAATAGAGAAAGAAAATATTTTTGGATTTTTTTTTTTTGGAAGAAAGGTGGGGACAAAATAAAATGGACTATTTGAATGGACGGACTAACTAAAACCCGACTACTGAAAAATAAATTGGACATACACACAAGTCAAGAAAAATTCCTAACTAGCACATAGCCAATTTTTATCTTCAAATTTAGTGAAAGGGTAGTCAAATTTTAATTAAGTCTGCGGGAGATAAAAACTCACGGAAATCTTATTGATCGCCTTTGCAAAATTTTCTCCTATTGGGCTACCTAGTTAATTGATTTTAAATTTAGTGATGGCTAGGGTAGCACACAATGATAAGCGAGTGAGTCGGGTGATGAAATCCCTTCTCGTGAGTGACCGGGTGTAGGTCTTAGTAATTTAATTCATCACACCATTCAAAAAATAAATGCGAGAATAAAATCACACAAGAGAACACAAGAGTACACATAATTGACTCGCTAACAGGAGAGGCACGAGTGTTTAAGAAATATACCTCCCACGGTTTTTAGGTCGTGGGGTGCCAAAAAATTTGAGTCGACCGGGGGGAGATCAAGCCTATCTCAGTCGTCCCCGGGAGTCCAACCGACCCAAGGTAGAGAGGCTTCTAAATCCTCGCCTTTGGACGTCCTCTCTCTACCTTGTCCGGTTTCCCTATCACGCTTGTCTTCAATTATTACAATTTTAAATGAAAAATAAATGGTGTCTTATGCACCGCAATACAAGCCAAGAGTAAAATAATCCTAAATACACACCTTCTAAAATAAAGAAAAATGATACTAAAAATGGAAAAAAAAATCCAATACAAGTGAATCACAAAATTGAATCCGCTTGAGTGTTTCACGATCCCAAGAATGGCAACTGCGCCATTTGCTAGAAAAGACTTTTGTGTGTATCTTTGTCGTTGCTTGAAAAGTCCTTCTAATCAAAACCTCAAATACCTACAAAATATAACAACTCAAGTGTAGAGGTAAGTAAGGGTATCAATCCACTTTCAAGGGTGTAAGCTAGAGGCAAATTCAATTGTAATTCACTTTTTATTTTCTTTTTGGGAATTTTTGCTTTTCTATTTTTTTTATCTTTTTCGAATATTAAAACAATATAGTTGACTGTAAACTAATATAAGTGAAGAAAGTGACTAAAATGAAAATTAATGTCTAAACTAAAAATAAGAGATAAAGTGAGGTGAATAATGGTGAGAACAATCAAGGAATGGGATTATACCACAAATTTTAGTTATTCTAATTAATTAATTTAATTATTTGAATTCTCCAAAATTAATATCAAAATTACGAACCAACTCTCGTTGCAAGTGTAATTATAATAGTAATATTTTAGAAAATTAAGTTTAACACCCCACAACTCTAGAAAAATAGATCTACACTCCTTTTAATTAATCACCCGCTAGGATCGATCAATTAAAATTTATGTAATTCTTAGAAAACAAATTTAGAGTTCAAATTCAAGTTATAATACCCCACTTAAGAAACCCCTATATCTAGTTCGAATCTAAAATGGGTATTATAACTAGAATTTCGATTTTCTCTCGAAAATCATTTACCCTCTCTCGTGGCGTAAATTTAAGGGTGAGGGATCAAAATTAACATTCAAAGGGAAATTTCAAGTAATCAAACTAAAATAATATCAAATAAGGGTTTCACCCCACCCCTTGAAAGGGGATTTAGCCTAACATGGTATCAAACATAATAAATAAATATTCAATAGGCATTTAATATAAAAGAGTTGAGAGAAGAATAATCAAACCAATTTCTCGAATTCAATAAACTTCAATCCTTGAATGAGAAGCATATAACCCTCCAATTGAGAATCAAAGTAATATGAAATTAAAATCAACACTCAATTAAATCTCAATCAATATTTAACCTCATAAATATCTAAAAAAGAATAAAACAAAAACTATTTCAAATGGTTTTTTTCCCTACAATTATCTCTTTAAAAATTCCTTTCTAAAAGCTCTTCTTTTCAAATGTAGTCTTCATCTTCATTTATAGTAGGCATGGAGCATGGGGGTATTTTTGGAAATTGTCTTGGGTGTGCATGAGAATGGTGAGGGGATCATGGGGTGTGAGGTCATGTGGGTGAATTGGGTAATGGAAGTGCACATGTGCATGGCAAATGTGTGGGGTAAGGAATGTATAGATAAAAATCTCATACGATTTATGGGTATTTTTGAAAATGACTTAAAGTTAGGTAGTTGGGGGTATAATGATTATTGGGACCTAAAGGTTTAATTAGGCACAAGTGGGTTATTGTTTTGGCTTGGTTTGGGATTTGCAGGTAAGAAAAATCGTCTTTGGTTTGGGAGTTCAAATGGGTTGTGGGTATGGACATGGGAGGAAATGGGTTTGTCATTTTGGTTTGAGATTTGGATTGAAAAGGGTTGGATTTGCCGGAGGTCGCCGGTGACGGCGGGCTTGAGGATGGTCGGAGTAAGGGTCGGCGTTCGCCGGCCTTTTTGTGTATAGGAGGTCGCAGGTGGGTGGATCGGTGTTGGATGGGGACAGAGAGGTCGGAGATGACGGCGGGTGTAAGGGGTAAAGGGATGGCAGAGTCAGTTATTGTTGTCGGTTTGGGGCTATCGTCGGCGAATTTTACCGCCGTCGGAGCTAGTTGCACAGTACGGCGCCGGCGCGATTTGGTGGTTCTGGGTATCTCCGGAGGGGGTAGTAGGGGTATGGGATACGGCGGTGGGTTTCAGGGTAAGGGGTCAGGTAAGAGCGGCGCCGGCGGTGGCGCCGGAGGTTAAGAGAGAGGGGTAAGGCTGGTTTGTTAATGGGGGAAGAGAGAGGGTGTTGGGTTGTTTGGTAATGGAGTAGGAGAGAGAAAGTTTGTTGGGGATGGAGGTTGAAGATGAGTGTGGTGAGGATTATATGTAGTAGGGTGTAGGAAAATATGGTGGGTGAGGGTGAGTGTTGGTTGGGTGTGTTTAGGTGTAGGATAAGGTGTGAGTGACTTAGGTGATGTGTGTGTTTAATTTGGACCCAACTAAAATAATAAAAACTCAACTAAAAATTAATAAAAATAAAAATAAATAAAATAAAATCTAACTTAAAAATAAAAAAAACTAAAAATAATAAAAATAAAAATAAAAATATTAAAAATAAAAAAGAAATAAAATTCTAAACTTATAAAAACTAAAATAAAACAAAATAAATAAAAACTTAAAATCTAAATGAAAACTAAAGTTCTAAAAACATATAAAATATAATAAACTAAAAATAAACTCCTAAAACTAATCCTAATAAAATAAGAAAAATCAAAATAAAATAAAATTATACAAATAAAAATAAAATACAAAAATAGAAAATAAAACCCAGAAAATACTAAATAAATCTAAAATAAATTCTAAAAATAAAAATGATTCAAAACTAAAAATCTAAAAAAAAAATAAAAGGGCACAAACAAACACACACGGGCTGGGGTAGGTTTAGGCTAGGTTAAAGCTCGGGTGAGGTTACGGGATTGGTAATTTAGCTGCATTTATGCGCAATTACTTTGATTTAAACGCTTGAACTCTGCAACGCACAATTAAGGCTGCATAATTAACATTTAAGCACATAAGATTGTCGAGAATTAGCAACTAAAGTACATCTATTTGGGGTATAAAATGTACAGTTTTGGGTGCTTATTAGTAACTATTACATTTAGGTGTGTGTTACATTATTCGTATTTGGACTCACATCAGTTAATTTATTAAATTATTGAGTAAATAAATTACCTAGATTTTGGCATATTTTAGGTTGCTAATTTGGAGGTGAAGAATATCCATATTTTATTTAAAATATTGTGTTTTAGGCCTAATGGGATATTATGTGGCTTGAGTAGTGTTTTGGTCATTTGGATGTATTTTGGGGTCATTTAGTTGAGGTTGATTGATGGCCTATGGCTAATTTTATTATTAAGGGGATAATAAGGTCATTAGGGTTCTCATCATTCACATTTTTTACATTGGGGATAAACCCTAAGTTGAGAAAGAAGAGGCAACAATAGGAGAAGATAAATTGGGAGATTTGGGGATTGATTCATAAATCAATTCATAAGGAAAGTTTGCATCACATACAGCATGATGGGGTACAAGTCAACCATGTCTCTCTCACCCATCAAGATCCAAAGGGAGTCCCAATGATGTTTATCCCAGAAACAGACCTCGGGAGGGTCTGTCTGCCTCATGCCTATCCTTTTATAATCTCAATAATCATGGGGAATTCCAATATGATAATGATCCTAATTAACGCATGGATCTCAGAATATAACCTATTCTTAAATTCCTTTGAGGATATTGTCCTTGGCATAAAACTTATGTAACCTATCACCACTCATCTTATTAGATTCGATGTAGAAAGTACCTACTGCTTGGGATATGTCACTCCCCCTCACCCTGGGTTCCAAATATTATTTTCTAAATAATTTGAAAAAGTTCATAGTGGTGGATCTTTACTTAGTCTACAATGTAATCTTAGGCACACCATATCTTAACGCTTTGGATGTTGTCATCTCAAACCGAAGATTAATGATGAGGTTCATGTTAAGGATATTTCTTAGAGAGACCCATTCTCACTCATATACTGACTAGATTAGTTGGTGTTGTTACAGCTAGTTTAGACTTAGTCTTTTGGTATATTCAAATAACTGTTATAGTTGTCCGCCTATTTTCATGAAATCGGTTCATGGCTCATGTATATATAATAAGTGTAGCTTCTTGGTTTGAATAATATAAGAGCTCTGTTTTATTTGTAAATTCCACATGGTATCAGAGCGGTTAAACTCTCACGAGTAATCTTGGTATTCCATTTTTCCAGTGGCGGTAGCCACCATGCGTTGGTACCATCCGCCAGGTACAAAGTTTTTTTCTTGTCATCTTCTCCCGTCCAGTTTTTTCCTTTCCCATATGTACCTTCCTCTCACCTCTTTTCTCATGAACTGATGTTCATGAGGAGTCTTTTAATATGTAAAAGATACATCGTAGATGCAACTTGTCAAGTCCGTCTTAAAGTGGAACTCACTTTCAACATAATGAATTTTATTTTGATTTCACAAGAAAATAAACCTTTGGATGGATAATGCCAAATTATTTCTTTAGAATTTTTTCATTTTTCATGGTTAAAAAAAATTTAATTCCCTGCTTATTTACATTATCTCCTGAGCTGAAGACATTTTATAAACATGGAATCTTATGGGGGACGTGATAAAATAAAGAAAGTAGTTGTGAAGTGCCGATTTGATACCCACAAGAGTAGCAGTAGTAAAAGTCTCACCATTAACTAAGACAATGTCGATTTTTGAGCCAGCCGACAACTGGATCGCAATGGACGGAATAATAATGAAAAAAATCAATGGGCCCCTGAATCCTTCGTGATTAAGACTAATAATCAAAGAGCCTCTGAATCCATTGTGATCAAGCTCATTTTGGCCCAAGAGGCCCACTATAGGTGACAGTCCAGCGAAAATAAAAAATTAACCCTCTGAATCAAGTTTTTGATCAAGATCATTCTGGTCTAAGATACCTTATTTTTTTACGAAGCTGAGTAGCGCACCCATACATCCATAAATCATATGGCTTTTGTTTCTTCTCACGATTTCTGGTAAAAGTGGAGATCTTCTCAATTGGTTTGATCACACTCATAACCAAACCTTTGTTAACTCAGTTTTTTCAAAATCTTTTGTCCAAGCTCGATGTACGCATGTGCGTTGTACCACACCTTCACTTGAGGGGGAATGTTAAGAATGTTTCATAGAGAGACATATTCTCACGTATATACTGACTAAATTAGTTAGTGTTGCTATAGCTAGTTTAGAATTAGTCTTTAGTATAGTCAAATAACTATTATAGCTATCCCCATATTTCCATGAAATCAGTCCATGGCTCATGTATATATAATCAGTGTAGCTTCTTCATTTGAATAATATAAGAGTTCAGTTTTATTTAAAAATTCCACAGTTCCAAAACCCAAAGGAAGTAGCGGGAGTTAATGGGGACCAGGAGAAAGAAAATGAATGTTGCATCACTTCCATGAGATAGAGGAAGAGGTCATTTGAGACCCCCCCCCCCAAGAACTAGACTGAGGTCCCTGAAATCTCATATAAGGGTCCCAAAGTATTTTTATAGGTCCTACATCCTCCACCACTAATGCCTGAGCTCACCGTAGAGAGTCTAAGCATATAAATCTTGAATGTGTATGCCTTAGATCCATGACATGAGGAGAAATAGAAAATAGGTGAGCTAACAAAGGCTTTGAGCACTGTCTGTATTCATGTGAAAGACCTATCCAAAGAAGTTCATATCAGAGTTGGTCTAAACTCCTCTCCAATGAAACATCTCATCCAAATCCTAAGGGAGAATAAAGACAACTTCGCCTAAAACCATTCATACATGATTGGGGTGGATCTTGAGGTCATGGTCCACCACCTCAGCATGGACCCAAATAAAATACTATTCTGTTAGAAGAAGACGTTCTTTGGATCTACAAGAAACAATGCTACAACAGAGGAGGTCAATAAACTTTTAATAGTTGAATTCATTAGAGAGGTCAGGTACCCATAATGGATCTCCCATGTGGGCATTATGACCAAAACTAATCAAAAGTAGAGAATGTGTGTTGACTTCACTGATCTCAACAAGGCATGACCTAGAACTGTTATCCTTTACCTTGAATTGACATCTTGGTAGACTCCAAAACTGTCCATGAGTTCCTCACAATAATGGATGGATACTCCAAATGCAAACAGATCAAAATGGCCCCTATTCATGAGGAAAATACCTCATTCATTAGATACAAAGGTACCTATTGTTACAAAATTATGCTTTTCAGAGTAAAAGATACATGTGCAATATATCAGAGGGTGGATAAGTCCATTTTCAAAGACCTTATTGGAAAAACCATGGAGATTTATATTGATGGCATGTTGGCGAAAAGTTTTGATGATATGCTGGTGAAAAGTTTGTCAAGCTTAAACTATGTGAAGAATGTTCGGGAGACTTTCGATGTACTTATACGGAAATTAATGAGACTCAACCCAAAGAAATATTCTTCTGTGGTTACTAAAGCAAGTTCCTAGGGTTGATGGTCACCCGTTGAGGCATAGAGGTCAATCCGGAGAAGAGTCAAGCTTTGCTAGACATGAAGTGTCCAAGAATAGTCAAAGAGGTCCATAGCCTAGCTGAGGGAGTTACTGCAATCAATTAGTTGTTTCAAAGCCCATAAGCAAATGCTTACCCTTATTTAAAATACTCAAAAAGGCCTTTTAGCAGACTCCTGAGGCAAAAGAAGTCATCTTGAGGGTAAAAAAACACTAAGGGTTCACACCTCTACTGTCCAGAACCATCATGGTGGAAGATTTATACTTGCACCTTAATGCTTCACCAACCATGTTCCCTATATACTATGTTAGGTGAGATATGAAAGTGGATGACAAAAAATATATAATTATGGAAAAGCTCATCATCTGACTCATCATCCCAACAAGACGTTTGAGGCCCTATTTTTAATTGCATATTGTGGTAGTCATGATCGATCAATTCTTTAAATAGATCCTCAATAAGCCCAATGCTTCAGAAAGGCTTGTTAAGTGGTATGTAGAGTTAGGTGAATTCGATGTCAAGTATTATCCATGAAGTTCCGTTAAGGGTTAAGGCTTAGTTGACTTCGTTTCAAAGTTCAATAACATGGAAGAAGTGGTAGAAAAGCCCAAAGGCTCCGAGGAAGAGGTCACAATAGCATCAAAATGTCCTAGACAGACGTTGTTCCTAGGGATAGACCACAGCTACACAATATGGGTCTTACACGTGGATGGATCCTCAAATAGCTCAATCAGTGGAGTTGGACCTTATCCAATAATCCCCAGTGGAGGTATTATTTTTTATCTTCGTTTTAATTTCTAAGCGTCTAATAACGAGGCAGATTATGAGGCATTAGTGGAAAGCTTAGGTCTGTCCATCCATTTAAAACCACAACATGTTAAAGCCATTAATGACTCTCAACTAGTTACCATCCATGTCAGTGAGGTTTATAATTCCAAAGGCAAATAAATGGAATGGTGCTTAGAAATTGTACAATAACTCATCAAGAGGATCCATCAATTTTTTATCAGGAGGGTCCCATGGGAAGAAAACTAAGAGGCTGGCCACCTAGAATGGGTAGCCTCATCAGATGAGATAAATCCAGAAGTCCTAGTTTTCACTTTGGAAAACCCATGCATCATCTAACTCCAGATCAACATTGTAGAAGTTCATCGGATCTTAGAATGGACCACCCCCATAAAATCTTACCTCTATGATGTGATTTAGACCAAAGACAGGCTTCAGTCCAGATAGATGAAGGCTCTAGCTTCCAGATCCTACATGGAAGATGGCGTGTTGTTCAATAATAGTTCCTACTCAGTGACTCACAGATGACTTATCCCATCATAAACTAACCATGTCCTCAAAGGCCTCTACTCAGGTGTATGAGGTTCTTATACGGGATCAAATACCTTAGTTTATAATGTTTTAAGGCAACGATAATTTTGGCTAACGTTTAGGAACAAGGCAAAGGACTTGGTACAATGTTGTGACAAGTATAAGAGCTTTGTTTTTTTGACAAAGTAGGGAGTAGAGAAAATGGATCCTATGCTAAGTCCATGGACCTTTTCCCAATAGGTAGTAGATTTAGTAGGACATATTCCCCTTATCAAAGGAAAAAACACATTATATATTGTGTCCATTGATTACTTCACCAAATGGGTTAAGGCCGAGCTCTATGCCTCCATCACAGAGAAAAAGACTACCAACCACATCTAGAAAAATATCATTTGTAAGTTTATCTTTACCAAAGTCATCATCTTAAACAATGGTAAACATTTTCTAAACCCAACCTTCAAAGAGTTCTTCTCAAACTACAACATAACCAACCACTACTCCTCTATAGGACACACTCGGGCCAATGGCCAAGTCGAAGTGACCAACTAAACCATCTTCCACAAATTGAATAAGTTTTTAGAAATGGACAAGAGGTTGTGAGTTTAAGACGTGTGAGAATCTTTTGGGCTTATAGAACCACATTCAGAGGTCTAATACGAGAAACTCTATTATCCCTAACCATCGACATTGAGGCGGTGATCCTAATAGACGTCGAAATGCCTATATAGAGGGTTATATAATTTGAACTAAAGGCCAATGATGAAGGTTCCAAGATATCTCTTGATGAGCTGGAGGAAAAAAAAGTTGTTTTACTCTGAATAGTTTCCTACAAGCGGAGAACAACCTCACATTTCGACTAAAAATTCTACCACAGAGAATTCAAGGTAGGGGACTTAGTCTTGAGAGAGGTCACCCGTCCAACTAGAAACTCATGTGCAGGAACAATATGTCCCAAGTAGGATTGTTCCTATGTGGTAAATAAAATTATGAGACAAGGCTACTATTACATCAAAGATATGGAGGTGTATGAACTCCGTTAACCATGAAATATAGAAAACCTAAAAAATTACTAGAAATTATGTATTTAATGCTCAAGTGAAATGATAGAATATTTTTGTTTCCCATAGTGTATTCAGTATAAGTATACTTTAAGAGTTACAAGTATTTTGACCTTGGATTTACGACCTGAGGTCTCAAGACCCAAACCATAAGTTACATGGACTCCAGCCTTGTCTTAAAACTAAAATTCAAAGATCTAAGAGCCCCCCCAACTAAATGAATCATTAAGGTTTTTGCCCTTGATCCCATTTAAACTGACTAAGGTCCAAGGACCCATAACAGTCAGCTTTGAGCAATTTTCAACACCAAGTTGAGGTCTATGTATCCTAAAGCTAATAGTAAAATGTCTAAGGACCTAAAAAATACTAAATAAATCATCAAGTTTATGACCTTTGATCCCATTCAAACTCACTAACGTTTAAGGACCCATAATAATGAACTTTGAGAAATTTTCAACATATAATTGAGGTTAATGTATCCTTAGCCCAATAGTCAAAGGTTTAAGGAACCAAAAAAGACTAAAGAAATCATTAAGGTTTTCACATTTCATCCAATTCAAATTGACTAAGGTTCAAAACCCAAAAACATCCAACCCAGAGGCCTCGTACCTGATTACGCTCAAATTCTTTCGAATTTATCCCCTTAATTTAGAGACTTGTATCATCTCGAATAACGTAAAATGAGTGTAATTATTGCATTTCCTTTCTAATGACTCCTTTTAACAAGTACATCTAGTTTCGTGTATTTCTCATGAGTTTTACAGATATTTAAAGCATTGAGGAAGAAAGAAACTCGATAAGCAATAAGAAAAGTCAAAGAAGGAAAGTCAAGGGTTAATGTCATAAATTTGTATCCGTCATCCGAAGTTGAAGCCAACTAGAAAGTTGAAGATAATTAAATTTCAAGAACTTTGGAAGAAACAGCAAGTCAATCCGAGCTCCGGTGATCATGTTATGAAGATTTAAAGTTAAGAAGGAAACAAGGAAAAACCCCTGGATGAAAAAGATACCAGGTCCTGACCTTTTATTGGAAAAGGATAGGAACCGCCTCAAAAGAAAGATTTTGTCCTAAAAAAGGGGGCGATCCGAACCTCTTATTGGAAAAGGATCCGGACCGCCTTGGAAAAAATTCTCTGTCTCAAAAAGGGGGGCGATCCGGACCTTTTTCCTAAAAAGGATCCGGACTGCCTTATGCTGAGGAATACTGTCTCGAAACAGGGGGCAATATAGATCGCCTCCCCCGATGGGTCCGGACCGCATTGGATTTTCACATATTTTTCTATTCTTTCTCAGAGTTTTAATGGAACAAAACTCTTGTAAAATTTTATGGCTATTTATTTAGATTAGTTCAATAATATTAGATATTCGATTTTAAGGTTAGCTAATTAGGAGTAGAGGGTTTTTGTAGTAAAAAACCCAGACGATTTTGCTGTAAGGATTTGAGTTTAATTTCTGCAATTCAAGTAATACCTTTCCTTTAATTTTCGATTGCTCATTAGTTTTAATTGTTGGTTTTGAATTTGAAATTATCATTTCATTTAGTTTCTTTAGATTTGATGTTCTCTTTCTTAAAAACCATGTCTTTATCTAAATTAATTATGTCTAGCTAATTTTCTAAGGGTTGGGGTGCATGAACCCCACCCGATGTAATTCATCAAACATGGAAATAGACTTTTGAATTAAAATCTTAGATGAATCGTGTTTCATAACTGGTGTAACCGTCGTACGACTTTTGATCATGTTTGCCCTAGGTAACCGGGATGCTTAAGAATGTGACGCGCATATTGGTTAATGCAACACCGCTTTACTCGTCCTTTGCTTACATACTGTGCGGGCTACGATCCCTCATATGTGTAATACTTGGGAGTACTAAAGACCGGGTTCATTTAAAATTCTAATTCCGAATCTACTATCCTACGAAGTGAATTACTAGGGTGTGGGGGATTGTAACCCGACCTATTGTTCCCATTTTATAGTTAAGCCTTTAATCCATTTGTTATCAACTGTTAGATCAATTAGCGTAGCTGAAATTTGTTAGTTCTTAGTTTCATTAGTTGTTATTCTAAAAATTTACATCTAGTCGTAGTTGTTTCTTTCCTCAAATCATATTTTCATTTCTTTAAGAGTCAAAGCTAGGATTTCTTCATCTTTCCAATGTCGTCACGACTTCGTTCGTCCTGTTTCCCTGAGGATCGATACTCGACTTACCGGGATTATGACTTGAGCGACAGGCTTTCACTTGAGTCTACATATCACGCACACTAGACACATTTGTGGTCGCGTCAGTACCCACCTAAATTATGGTTTTGAAAAATAAAGTTGTATATATATATGCAAAAACCATATCCAAACATTTCCCTAAACCTAGTTTGTTGAAAAATTCCAAGTGTCAAGTAACTTTCTTAAAGAAAAGCTTGGGTAAAACTCCTATTTTTTTCAAAATTTTCAAAAGGAGGGGGGACTAAGTGTTCAAATGTAAAAGATTATCCAAAAAACTCCAATTTTATAGCACAAAGGTACAAGACTCATTATCCGAAGGTCTTAGGACCCTTATAAGGATTTTAGATTTTAAATTTTGTAAGTCTCGAGGTCTTATAACCCTTAGAAAGATTTAAAATTCTAATTTTACCTACGTTTAGAGGTCTATGACCCTTTGTAGGACCTATGGTATACAAATTTCTAAGTGTAGAGGTCTTAAGGCCATTATAAGAACTTCAGGTTTAAAATTTTCTAAATCCATGGTCTTATAACCCTTAGACGGATTTCAGATTTTAAATTTACCTAAGTTCATAAGATTTTTAACCCTTTGCGGGACTTGAGGTATCAGAAATGCCAAAATTAAGAGGTATTATAACCCATAGGGGGGATTTAGGTTTTCTTTTGAAGAAGTCTGCTCAGTAGAGGTTATCTTTCGTAGAAGTCTGCTGACTTGAGCTCTCTTCTGGAGAAGTCTGCTCGGGTAAACTCTCTTTATATTATTTGTTCTTTAGATAACCTTTTCTCTAAGGAAAACTAAACATAGTGAGAAATCCAAGAGCTCTAAAGTAAGTCAAATCAAACATTAACCAGATATTAACAAAGGATGCAGCTGTTGCATTGAGGCTGAGGTTGCGTCCTATTAGGTCAACATGGGAAGAGGCTATGGCCTGCTAGGTTAACAAGGGATGAGGTCATGGTGTTGGTTCATTACAAGGAGTTTTTCTAT
Organism: Sambucus nigra; assembly: GCA_949130495.1. NCBI lineage: Eukaryota > Viridiplantae > Streptophyta > Magnoliopsida > Dipsacales > Adoxaceae > Sambucus > Sambucus nigra. The sequence goes on along the minus strand of OX422217.1, from coordinate 197,566,331 downwards.
CACGGTTGATATGATCAAATGCAGTTTACTCCCGGGATGGTTCTATCGGGCTGAAAATTTTCCAAATAAACTCCCTTGTGTGGAATAATAACTGAAAAGTTAGTAAAAGCACCATAACCTATCTTGGGAAATTTATCGATCCTTGACGCAACCACATAGCCAAATTTTTCCCATACAATCATTGGTTTCAATCACGTGACCTAGCCTTATGTGATTTATCCCCATCCGTAAGCCATAAGACATGATTCGGGGTTTTCTAAGAATTTTGTGTCATCTTTGGTCTATGACGAAGAAATTCTTTAATCATAAAAGATAAATATGTCCCAAAATAGATGAATCGGCCTATGTTTGAATCTGCGGCTTGAATCACGACAACATGCTAGGTCGTATCTAGTAAGGTACAAAAGAAGATTCTACCTTAAATTTGCCCAAAATGTTATTTTACATCCCAAGAATTGTACTAAAAACTCTTAGGGGTGTTAATTTAAGGCATAAAATGTCCTTATGTGCAAAGTAGCATAAGTTTAGAAGCATATACCTACTATATGGGTCATAACATGGAAAAAAATGCCTAATAGTTTTGAGAAAGCTGAATATAGGCAAATTTTTAGTTACCAGTCCTTATGCGGCCGTAGACTGTTAAGCTTCTTATAAAGAATTAAACATGAAAATATAATTGGGGTAAGTGGATATGTACAAAAACCATAAGATAGGATCTGGAAAGCAGATTTGAAAAGATGAACATGCCCTTAGTGGATTTATATAAAAATATGGGTCTAACCTTCCAAGTTTCACCCATGAGATATAGATCCGGAGATCCCCTTGGATGAATTAAATCATAACGGACCTAATTGATGAGAAACTTGGTGAATAAATAGTTTCCCACAAATGACACCAAACTATTGCTGCCCAAAAATGGATTTACTACAAGAAACCATAACATCAAAGCCAGATACAATAGTTAAACTGTATAGATAGAATAAAAAATCGATAAAGAGTGTTAAACATGAGACTTGGAGTGGTTCATCCATGGAAATGAGCCTACGTCCACTTTGGTACCTTATTCTCATTATATATCTACAGTAGTCAAGTTTTGGGGGCCTTATAGGCTTAAAGAGGAGAGAGACAGGCTAAATGCATCACATATAGGTTCTGTGTTGAAAGGGACGCATCCTTATAACATAAGCTGGGGATGGGATGCATCCTTCTAGAATAAGTCGAGGATGGAATGCATTCTGGTAGAATTTGTCGAGGAAGGGATGCGGCCTTATAGCATAGGCCGAGGAGAGGATGCGGACTTATATCATAGGCTGAGGAGGGGATGCGAACTTTTCTGTAAGGATGATATAAGGATGAGGGTGAGGAGGGTGCCACACCTTATAGCCCCTCATAGGCTGAGGAGGGTGCCACACCTTATAGCATTTATCAAGGAGGGGATGCGGCTTTATATCATAGGCGGTGTTTGAGGGGCTATGACCGGTGTGGCACCCGAATGCAACCTCCTGAGGAAGTATGTGCCACATGCTCCATGAGCGTTGGAATACTAGGTCGTGGTCTATCATGATTAACGGATAATGGAGTAGCATCTGTGGCCTAGTTAGGGACTAGGACGTGGCCTTCTTTATATGCCGAGGACTTTCTCTAGTCCTTGAGAATATATTCATTATCTTTGCATAGGCTTCAATGCCATGTATCTCCTTTCCATTGGTTGACATATTTTGGGAATAACACGGATAATCTTTGGATGACCATCATTGTTAACTTTTAATGCCAATAACAGCTTCAAGAACAGGGTGATGAAAATGTCTTTGGGTAACATGAGTATTGAGGTGAATATTTTGTTTCTCCTACAGCAACTAGTTGCTCCGATGAGAAAGAAACTGATACGGTTGCGTATATATAGACAATTTTTCGAGAATACTTTGACCTCTATTATTTTATAGATCCCTTAGAGGCATGTGACTCTAAGTCTTTGAATAGTTATTTAGGGGGGGGATGAGTCTGAAGAAAATGAATTAATCACTTCCAATTCCTATGTATCGAGTAATGAGATTAGGTACAATTTTCATGCCCTCGACCTGAGCCATGAAGACTTTATTGACAGAGGAATCGATAGCATGGAGGAAAACTTTACTATTGAGGATAGCGAGGGGTTATTAATGAGTTAATATGGGTTTCCCATTTAGAGAAATTACTCCCAAGTGAGACTTTCCCTTTCTCCTATAGTATATCGGTTCCATCTTTTGAGCTCAAAAAGTCAACTAAAGAGATTAAGTATGCATTTCTGGGGAGTATGAATAGGTTTCTAGTTATAATAGCTGCCAGTCTTGACACGTGTCAGGAAATGACTCTTTTAAGCATGTTAAGAAGACATAATAATGACATAGGGTGGTCTATTACTAACTTTAAAGGGACTAGTCCCTCCATTTACATCCATTACATTTACCTGGAAGAGATGCCAAACCCATACGTCAAATGAATAGAAAATTTAAACCCGCATATAAGTAAGGTGGTAATGACAAAGGTAATTAAGGTTTTGGATATATGGATAATTGACCCTATATCCGATAGCTAGTGGATGAGACCAACCTAAGTGGTGCCAAAGAAGTTTGGAATCACAATGATAAAAAAGGTAGACCCTTGTTCCATACCGTGTTCCTACCGGATACCACATTTGCATTGACTATCATAGGTTCAATGCGGTAACAAGAAAATATTATTTTCCTCTACACTTCCTCGATCAAATCATAGAAAGGGTAGCCGATTATATGTTTTACTATTTTCTTGATGTGAACTCGGGTACAATTAAATAGAAATAAACCCGAAAGATCAAGAAAATACCAACTTGACTTACTCGTACGATGCCTTTGCCTTTTGGAAAATGTCATTTAGACTCTATAATGCACCAATGAACTTTCAACAATGCATGCTAAGTATCTTTAGTGATATCATGAACACATTATTCGAGTATTCATGGATGACTTCATCGTGTTTGGTAACTATTATGAAGTCTGTCTAGCAAACATTAAACGAGTATGCATTAAGAAAAACATGTTTCTCAACTGGGGCAAATGTCACTTTATGGTGACACAAGGGATTGTCCTGGGCCATACTGTATCCATTGAAGGTATCCAATGTAATAAGGCTAAGATTGATGTTATTTCCAATCTCCCCCTCCTAAAAGCCTCAAAGATGTGAGGTCATTTCTTAGGCATGTCAATTTTTCCCAAAGATTCATTCATAACTCTTGCATGATTGCAATCCCTATGTGTGGTCTTCAATCTAAAGATGTCCCATTTTTATGGATAGATACTTGCCAAGAACCGTTTGAGAAGTTGGAATCTCTCTTGACCACCAGCCCCATCATGAATTCTCCCAATCTGTTCCTTACATTCGAGATGATGTATGATGCTAGTGATCACTTCTACTAGACACACACTTGATAGTGTGAAAATGAACTACTCTATAATGGATAAATATATACTAGGCATACTTTTTACGTTGGATAAATTTCAGGCTTAGTTGGTAGGATTACCCATCATTTGTTTCACTGATCACGCTGCTCTTAAATACCTTCTCTTAAAGAAGGATGGTAAGAGTAGAATTATTCATTGGGTAATCCTACTCAAGGAATTTTACCTCTCCCTCAAAGAAAATAATGGGATTGATAACGTCATCATGGATTAGCTTTACCGATTAACATTTAATCATGATCGCATCGACCCAATCCCCATTTGAAAGTGTTTCCTAACGAGCAACTAATGGACATTTCTATCTTGATATGTTATTACCATATAACCAATTTCCTTTTTATAGGGGCATATCCATCGAAGTTTTCACCAAAAGATAAGGAATGGTTTTTGATAGTAGACCATTTCAAATATTACCTAGATGAGATTATTCAAAAATGTTTCCTTAATGAGGACATTCTTAGTGTCTTTTAGTTCTTCCACACTAAAGAATGTGGGGGACATTTTGCTCCTAAAATACCGCATTTAAAGTTCTACTCCACGGATTTTATTGGCCCATGCTTTTCAAGGACAAAAAGTGTTATGGACAAAACTCCCTCGTAATCAATTAATTGGTAAGGTCAACAGATGGAACATGATGCCTCTGTCCCTCATCCCTATAATTGAAGTCTTCAATGATTGGGGCATAGAATTCATGCTTTCGTTCTCCAAATCCAACTAGTTTGAGTACATATTATTCATTTTAGACTATGTGTCCAAGTGCAGAGAGGTCATGTCGACATGGGAGAAGACTACGAAGGTGGTGGTGATGTTTATAAAAGAGCATATACTTTCTCATTCATCACATCAAAATCTATCAATAGTGACCATCCTCCTTGATATCTCGATACGACATCAACCACAAAGTATCCATCATATACCATCCACAAACTAACGACTAAGTTGAGTTGGAAAATATGGAGATAAAAGGGATATTAGAGAAGACAGATGATCCCTTGACCAAAGACTGGTCTTATTGGTTAACTAACGCACTCTGGGTGTATCGTAAAATGTATAAGACCCATCTAGGTGTGTACCTCTACCACATCATGTATGGAAAATCTTGTCATCTTCCCATTGAGCTTGAGAACCGGGCATATTGGGCCATAAAAAACTCAACTTCAACTTTTAGGAGGTGGAGATTTTTGAAACTTCCAACTCACTGAACTTAATGAGTTAAGGAATTAATTATTCAAGAAGTCTCGTATTTTCAAGGCCAAGACAAAATCCTTCCATGACAATGATATAGTTCGCAGGCACTTTGAGGTAGGAAACAAAGTTTTATTGTATGATTCCTGCCTACACCTCTTCTCCGATAAATTTTAATCCGAATGGAAAGGACCGTACATAGTTTGTCCTCTCTATGATCATAAACTAGTTAATATGGATAACCCCCAAATCGGGACCATGTCAAAGGTAAAGGACCAAAGGCTGAAAGCGTCTCTCGAATGTTTCATCCTACTAATAGAAGAAAGTTCTTTAGATGAACCATCTGTGGGTCCATCTCGATAATTCTATAAATGATCTCGTTTTCAACACAATTTGAGTATTGCCCAAACTTTATTGGTAGTTTTTTCTATTCAATTTGTTCAACTAAAAAATATGTAATAAGATGGATATTTTTCTCAATCTCATTTTGTTATCTATATGCTTGGAATTAACATGTTTTTCAGGAAATTATTATGCCATCATCCGAAGGATCAGTTCGTTCTCGGTCCATAAACATATCCCTTCTATTTTGACATGATTACTTTTCCTAATTAAACATTAAGGACATTGTTTGATTTTAGTTAGGGGTGACTTTATGTATTTTCTACATTTATCTGTTATCAACAATCTTGTATTTATTTGTTAAGTGATTATTGACGGAAGTTTCTCAGTGAAACCAACTCTAATCATTTAAATAAATTAATAAATAAATAATAATAATTTTTAAAAATTTAAAAACCCAAAAATATATTCGTTCTTGTTTTTTAGGCTTTTTTGCCTAATTTTTTAATTTATTTTATATATTTTACTCTCTAAATGACCTCATTCTTTTAAACAAAAAATAATTAAACTTATCTAAGTATTAATCTACCTAAATACCTTTTTAGTTTATTTACCATCAATATTATTATATCTTAATTCATATAATCCATGTATTGACACCTTACGCACATCGTGAATTATACTTGCATAATTGTTAAAATCTATATGACTCGGTAAATTTAAAGATGCATATATATATTCTTACCATGTGAGCTTTGTGTTCTCTTTCCATTCTGAGTGATGTATACACTTATTCATTATTAATTTGAAAAATATTTTATGTGGTTAGAAATCGCAATATCTTTATTTTAACTATTGACTAATGAATGGTGATATGATCTTTTACGAAGAAAAATTCAAAAATTATGTTTTAACCTCACTTTTAATCAAAGGCAACTCATTTACATCGTTTCATCTGCTTTACTAACACCTTGAAAATTGATTTCAAAATAAATACAAAGTGAAATAGGGACTGAACAAAAATAAAGCAAGAGAAGAAAAGGGAGAAAATAAAAGAAACGATATAGAAATAAAAGGATTGAGAAAGAGTCAAGAATTTTAAAGAAAAGAAGAAAAGAAGTAGCTCTTCAAAGTTAACTCTTTCCTAAAAAATGTAGAATCATTTTGAGGTGATTCTATTATTAGATTTTCCTTCCTGAAAAGTCCTTAAAATGAACATGGGGATACCATGATTTTACACATTGAAAAGATTACATTTTTATGTTCTTTAGAAAATAGTATCCTATCATGATTATATTTTATAGTTTTATATAAATCTCTTTCATGATTAACATGTGCAAGGTTTGGTTTCCAATTACGTTTACTGTTTATGTTTGTATGTCTCGAGTGACTTACACCAATTCATAGTGTCTTCATTTTCTGAGTGTAAGAACCAGTGAGAATCGTACTAATGCGCTTCATTATAAGCACAGACTCATTAAATATATCATACAATTTCACTTATAAATTTTTTTACGCACACCACACACTCAGTCAATAGATATAAATATCATGAATTGCTTTAACATAATGGTTAGAGTGAATAAACTATTGGAGAAATCTGTTAGTCATTGTTATTCACTCGCTAAAATTCATGATTGTGTATGAGATTTTTTATTAAAAAAGGGTTGCTATTTTGAAAAAAAAATAGATCTTTGTGAGTATCATCACTATAAACTCTCATGAGACAAAACTCGTCCATTAGGTTAACCTAGGATTTAACGGCTTGTTGCATAAGCTAAATGCAATCGTGCATCCCACGAAAGTGGTTCTTTATCCTTTTTTAGGATGCAAAAATAATATTGCAAATTCCATACAAACAAATCATTTTTCTACGTCGCTAGATACTAACAACACATTAGTTAGGGGGTGATTAGTGTCAAATATTGTATTTTATTGCCCAGTTTCTATGAAAAATTGTAGTCACATACTCGTTAAAACCAACGCATTATAAGAATTTATTGTATAACCTCAAATAATAATTTTTACTTATGTGTACAAGGTTTATTTAGTATTTACATGGTTTTGGAAGCTAACGCTGAAATTTGGACACAATCGGAGTAAGAATTGTTCACATGACACTTTCAGGAGCAAACTGGTAATTCTTGACAATAAAACTCGGACTTGAACTCTTCACAGAAGTTGTTGGCCTCGAAATAAGGAACGTCTAAATTTAAACGATGCATTAATTCGCTTTCAAATGAAGAAATTATGACTGTTGAAAGTTGAAATCGAAAGAAAGTCAAATATCAAAGGTTCGGATCAACTACAAAGTCAAACCTCATGACGCAAACACTGCTAAAATATTTTCGGCATCAAATTAAGGGTCGCGTCGGTTCAAGCGGTGCTAAAATCTGACGTCGTATAATGAAGTTATGAGTTTTTTGGCCTTTTCGTAATTTTTAAAACTTAGTTTAAAATAAGGATTAAATATTAAATTTGGACAATAATTCTAAAAAGGTTGTTTTGTACACTAGTTATGAGAGGGAAGGAGAAAGGGAGAGACCCTTGTTCTAGAATCCACCCCTTCATTTTTAAAGGGAAAAAAAGAAACAAAAGACGAAGAAAAAAAGAAAAAGGAAAAGAAAAGTAAAATAGAAAATAAAGATAAAATAAAATAAATAAAAATCTCGATCGCGCCATCTGCGACCATTCACATGCCTGACATGCGTCCACCACCATCATCTGACCCAATTTTTTTCATAGTTTCCTCCTTTAGGTTTTTATTTTTTCTCCTTTTCTTTTTCAAAAGAACCTATTTTTTTAAGTCTCCCCTATGGCATTCCCACCGGCCACTCCATTCCCACATTAAACAATTATTTTCACATAACCACCTTACATATATAATTAATTAAACGAAAAAAGATAGAATACTTTAATAAAAGGATTTTTTTTCTTTCATAAATTACGAAAAGTTTTTCCCTCTTTTCACAAAATCAACCAATCATTTAGAATTTAATATTTTCACCCTTATTTTTTGAATTACCAATTGTGCCCCCAAGCCATTTATTTTCACCTATAAAAGAGTAATTTGATTTCAATGTTTTGGCATCCAATTTTCATAGAATCAAGTCAGAAACATCGTTGTAATTCTGACTAGTTGTAACTATAATTTTTAGACTATAAAAGAAGAATTTCATTGCCATGTTTAATGTTATTCGAGATTTTCGAGTTTGTTTGTCTGTAATTTACCATGATGAAGATGACACAGTTATAAAACGAGGATTTAGGTCCCATTCTTTGTAAATTACTTCATTCAAGAGCACGTGATTATAATATTAGAATTCTTGAAGATTTTTAACCGTTCATTCTATTTTATTCTTTTACATAATTGTCTTTCGTTCACATAAGTATTAAATACCGTTTCAATAATTGTTATGAGCATGAATTGTTTTTATATTTTCATTTCAAATGATATCATCACCAATTTAGGTATGAGTAGCAACGTTTATTAGAGTTGTGGCTTATGAACCCATTGTCAATTACTTCATTTTTACGAATCAAATTATGTTTTAAGATGTAAATCGTTAAAAGTAAGTTGAAATGAACATGGAGTGACTGCATAATTATTGTCATGCACTTGTCATCGTTGATATACGTTTATACATTTTAACATACTTTTTGACTTGTTTCCATGAAATTTAGTAAATTTTTCATCTTTTATGTATCGGATTGTTGATCATATTTGATCCTTCACTTTACTAGACTTCAAATTTCATACTTGAAAATTAAAACTAATTAAGTTTATAATAATTGCAATTGAAAGTGGGGGGCGTCAATCTGCAACCTTTTTTTCCCATAAATATAAAACTCTCTTTTCAACTTTGTATCTTTTCACAAAACTTCTAAAATCCAAAACTTGTGCACTTTTCTATAATTACGAAAAAATCACGACACATCATCTTTCCTTTTTTCTTTTAATAATTTAGTTATGAACTTGATTAGTATTAATAATGCCCTCTCAAATTCTATCTCCATGGATACGACACCCAACTTGTCATTACACTTGTTAATCATTGAGGGGTGTAAATTTATAAAGTGATTTTGCAAAAGGACTTGATGATATTATTTACTGCTATAACTTTTGTTTGAAAGTGCTCATTGCATATTTTAGAAAACAATAAAAAGTGCTTGTTAGAAGGCCCTTATAGAATGTGATAAAAATAATAGTAATGCCCAGAATGATGAAAAGATTGGACATGAGTTCGTTGTCATCCATGGTGCCTCACGTCAGATTTAGGGCAATGTTGTTTGGATGGACAGCTATAAAATGTTATCGACTAGAAAATATTGAATACAACAAGCATATCATTTTTACAATGGAATAACAGGTTCGAGTCCAAACTCGCCATCATGACACACTAGTACTCATTCTCATAATAGCCAAATTGGAGGCAAACAATATACTAGTGGACGATGGGAGTTCCTGAGAGGTCATATGTTTGAAGATATTCAACAAGATCAACCTCAAGACTGAGTATCTAAAGGAAGTGACCATGCCCTTAGTTGGATTCACTAGAAAGTAGGAGATGCCCTTAGGAAAAGTGGTAATTCCAATGCAAATTGGAAATATATCCAAGCTGGTAATTTTTTTAGTGATGGACATTGAATCTACCAAGAATGCAATCATGGGGAGAGTATGGATCCATTCCTTGAAAGTTGTTTCTTTTAACTACAACTAGAATTCAAATGCATCACCGATCAAAGGATGATGGAGATACCATAATATATGGATATTGCTCTAGAAGGCTTCATCACTACCATTAAACCCAATAAAGGAAAGAAAAAGGAAAAGTTAGTCATAGGAGAAGCAATTAGGGAGGGAGTCACCCCCTTAAATTACTGTTAATATATGGGAAACTAGGGGTAGAAGAAATAAGGTTAGCCTCCACAGATAGAGTAATATAACTATCACATCTAGTTGTGTTTAATGAATCTCACCCAAAGAGAAAAATTATGATCTGAAGCTCTCTAACCAATCACGAGAAAGGAGAACCGATCACTTTTCTCATAGAAAATGAAGATGTGTTTTCCTAGAAATCATATGACATGCTTGGAATCAACCCCGAGGTAATGTGTCTCTGCTTTCATTTGGACCCGACAATTTCGCTAATCACACAGAAAGAATGTCGAATAACCCCTAAAAGGTGAATGCAAGGGAATACCAAGTAGGAAATCTTATGCAGGAAATGCCCATTAAAGAAGTTTAATTACATAAATGGATCTCAAATCTGGTCGTTTGAAGAAGATTAATGCGAAGTGGAGAATTTTCACAATCTTTGCCGACTTGAACAAAGCATTATCCAAGGAAAACTTCCCCTACTAAAGGTCGACATGTTAGTCGATGTCATATCCAACCATGAGAAAATGAGTTTATTATATGCTTATTTAGGGTATCCTTAAATACCTCTCTTTGGTCTTGATCAATAAAAGACCTCATGTATACTACTTATCATATGTAGTTACATGGTTATTACATTTGGAATAAATACTATAGGAGTTACTTACCGTGGTTGGTTACCAAGATGTTCAAGCATTAGTTGGGTGATACCGTGGAGGTCTACATAGATGGGATGCTAGTGAATAGAAAAAGTAAAGGAGACAATCGATCATACTAAGAAAACACATTTGAAGTCCTCAGATATTAAATAATGATGCTTAATGTGGACAAATTATCTTTTAGAGTCCAATCCTGCAAGTTTTTGGGTTGCCTATTAAGTCAAAGGGTAATTAAAGAGAATATCGAGTATACCTATGAGATGAATAATATCCATCCGCCTAATATGGTTAGGTATGTTCAAAGGTGATTGTGACATTAGAAGCACTCAACCTCTTAATCTCAAGATCCTCAGAAAAGTGCCAAATATTCTTTTAACTCTCAATAAAAGTGAAGGTTCAGGCCTCGATGAATAATGTTCAAAGTCACTTCAATAAATCAAACTATACCTAAGACGACCACCTCCACTCCCAGTCTAAAATCCTAATGATCGAGTATACATGTATCTCGCGGTGTTCGAGCATGCAGTGAGCTCGATTACTATATTAGAAAGAAATTTTTTAATGCCGAAAATGATAACTCTCTTTAGAAAAGATATATTACTCATTAGTAATCGTCGCATGAAATTTGAAGCACTACTTTGAGGCCCACTCTGTTATTATTATCACTTCTTTTCCATTAAAGAAAATCCTAAAAAAAGGTCTACCTCTCTTGATGGGTGTTTTAATGGTCTAGGGAACTAGGAAGGTTCGATATCTATTATCAACCTAGAACTACTATCAAAGAACATGTATTGACATACTTCATTGTTGAATTAATAAGAGAACAGGAGCTCGACAAAAGGGATCTTATTGACCAAGCACCCTCAAAAGGACCCGATCAACTTGACAATTGGACACTCTATGTTAAGGGGCAAGCAATTTAAAAGCATCAAAAATAAGTATTGTCCTAATAAATCCATATCATATCATGCTCGAGAAGGGAATCAAACTTGGCATTGAGGCATCCAATAACGAGGCCGAGTAAGAGTCCCTTATTGGAAAATTGAATAAGGATTTATACTTTAGAACTAGTCACCTTAAAGTCTACTGTGATTAAATGTTGGTATCCAACAATATATCTACACACTATAATATCAAGGATGAATCCATCTAAACATATATCACGATTTCATAGGACTTGGTCCCCAAATTCATGTACATCCAAGTCCAACAATTCCCATGAGTAAATAATAGTCATGATTATGCTATAGTTACTTTATCCTTAACCAAAGACTTTGATCTTAAGAGAATAATCTAACTAGGAGATTTGGTCTAGTCGAGCATCGTGGAGAAAACATTAGCGAATAAATTCTCTCTATCCAAAAGGTGACTAGCTGGATGGATCCAATCATCGCATATTTACAAGAAGACACACTTCTTGATGACAAAAATTAGGCTCATCAGGTTAAACTCAAGAATCATCAATTTTACATATCCTTTGAAGGTAAGCTCTGTAGATGATCTTTTACACAACTATACCTGTAGTATATACACCCAATGACGTTAACGAAGTTTTATATGAGATGCATGAAGGGATATATGGAAGTTATATGGGGGAAAGATCTTTGGAATTTAGGAACATAAAAAAGAGAGCACTGGTGGCCTTACATGAAGACAAGGATGTAGTATCATACCTAAGACAATGAAAAATACCAAGTATTCTCACGTATGCTTTATTATTCGGCCAACAACCTCAAATCCTTGACTAGTAATTAGTCTTTCTCGTAACGAGGGTTTGATAGTATGGTCCCCTATCTACAATGCTAAAAAATTAGAAGTATATCTTGGTTGGCACGAATTAATGAACGAAATTGATTAAAGTTGTACTCCTTACGAACATAAGAGATACTGGAGTGGTCAGATTCATTTGGAGGAACACCGTGGCCTATTTAGGCATGCCATAGAGGCTCATAACCAATAATGGAAATCAAGTTGAGAGCGAACCATTCTACATCTTATGTAACTTACATTATATCAAGCACTACTTCAGTTTGGTAGACTATCCTTAAGAAAATTTACAAACTATGAATTCTAAGAAAAATACGCTTGACGGAATGAAGAAGAGGTTGGAAAAAATAGAAGGTTCTTAGGTGTGGTGTTATGGACCTCAGACGGGCTCCAGCGTGAAAGGGACGTGATGCGTGTGTGCACAAGGGAGGAGTGTTACACTGATATTAATGCAAGTTTATCTTGTTCCCTATGGAGGACACTAAAGTGCTTGTCTTTTAGTCTATGTTTCCCCCGATGTTGGGTTTATTTTGATCGTTCCCCTAAAATTTCTTCTACATTATATCCAGTTTCCTTGCATGCCCCTATGTAGGCCTTAAGCATATTCTTCCTATGAGGGGTTCTCTATTATTTAGAGTAACTAGTTTATTTTATAAAAAAAAAAAAAAAAAAAAAAAAAAAAAAAAAGAGGTTGGGTTAGACGTTTAGGGCTTACTCAAAGGAAGGTTGAGGCATGGAATGATCTAGAAATTCTTGTTGTGGGTTTGGTAATCGTGTTATGAGTGGGGAAGGTATTAGGCATCCCACTTATTCTTTATTCTTATCTATATACTTTTACACTTATAATTACTTTTAGTTGATTTTAGAACATTTTGCTAAATCTTGGTTTGAAAATCCCTTAAAACGTAAATATACGCTTATATATAAAAGTTTAGTTAGTGGGAGGTATAAGAACATCGCTAAACCAACGTGGGTACATAAGGATTCTTGTGTGAAAATGTGTACGTATATATAGGCCTGAGAAGTCTCTACTTGTGTAGCGGGAGACCATTAATATATGTTTGTGTAACATAAGAGTGTTAATGTGTCGAATTGTTTATGTTGTATGGATGTGTAAAATAATTCATAGATTGAGATAGTTTGATATCTCGTTTGTGAAAGGTGATGAAAGTGAGATATAAAATTATCTCTATCCATACAATACATCAAAGGCGATATTGCAAAAGCTTGTTCTCAAGAGAAGGAATCAGTATTACAACTATGTACCCGTGTAGCCACAATATCAAAGCCTTTAAGAGTATTCACATACTCATTTGTTCCCTCATATGTAGTTGTTTTATTCTAGTTTATGAAACTTGTATGTGTAAAAATTTGGTAAAATAATATCTATAAAACTTTTGGTTTTTCTATCTTGATCTCGCTTGTGAAAAATGTTTGAAAAATAAAAAACAAGCAGTTTTGCTTCATCAAATATTTCCTTCACTGATGTAGAAATGATGTTTCCTCCTTGGAAAAATGTCTTTAAATTGGAGAGAGTATAATTATCGCTGAAGCATCACTGTAATAATGCATTTTATTACAACCATATTTCCCTCTCTATCCAATAAGTTGTTTCAAGGTTCCATTAGAAATCTTTAGAGAAACTTGCGACTTACTTCGTAGTAGTATTGCTCTAGCGAAGATCTTCCTCATTGAAGAGAGAACTCCAGTGGAACATAGATGTATGTCAATCTGTCTTTAAGATCTTTGAGGATCTACTAGATTTTCATGTGAAAAGTACCTTTTTGGCTATTGATTGGACTTCTTAGCCCCCCAAAACTCTCACATATATGATTTTTGTAAGAGATTTTTCCTTTGTCTTTTCTTGGTATTGGGTAAACCCATTTGTGTGGTTTTCCTTATTAAAACCTTCATTGCTCTTCGTATCAAAATATTCTCTAAAATCATTAAGAGGAAAATACCTAAAGAGATATTTTTATGTGCATTATTTGTTTCTTCTTTTCTAATAAGATAATAACACCATTGTGAAAAAAGAGTGAACCCATGTTCAAAATCTATTTTTTATTTTTCTCCTTCCCTTGTTTGCATTTAGTCACCTTTGTTTGTTTAGATTGATTAATATTAAATATGACGAAGCTTTATATCAAGAACTAATTTTCAAAAATCAACTTTGAATACACTTTGGGTTTTTCTCCCAAATAAGAGTATTGTAATATTTGATCTTCTTTTTGGGTTTCATAGCATTTGTGATTTCCCAAGTTTGATGACTAAGAATCGTGCAACATTATCGACGAGTGTCAATGCATATGAGATGTCGAGATATGCCATCGATAAATAAGAATCTACGACTCCCTACAAATTGGTAAAAAAATTATGAGGTGTGATTTATCACAAGAGTGTTATTCTTTACTCCCCTTATATATGTCTTTACTGAGTTTTCAATGAGATTGTTGAATTGGCCCGAGATTTTCCCATCAGCAGGTTTTTCTCTTCATACATGTGTTGTTGTGCTCTTATTTAACTATTCTGTACATTTTATTATCCATATGCTTAAACAAGATCAAACTTGAGTTAGTTGATTAAAATTTGGGTAAATTTTATAACATAGACCTGTAGGTGTTCTAAGATATTTTTTAGTGGGTCTCCATTTTGGTACGTAATATGAACTCTCAAAGACTATGTATTTTGGTATTTGCGAAGAAATGCTTGGAAAGGTTCTAATGTGATGTGTGCGCAAGTGTAAGGACTTGGCTTGAAAGGGGAAGCGAATTTTTAGTAGCCAAGAGATATATGGATTACATAATTTCCTGGTGAATATATTCTTTGCACTACCAGTGAGGATAGATCCAAGTGGATGGGAAATTGATTTTGGCCCATACTACATTTTCTATTAGTTAGTGTTGTATTGGTTTGAAAAATCCTCGTGTTAACTCTAAATCTAATGACAAAAATATTTTATTGAAAGCTTCTTAAAATAGTTTAGTATCCTAAGATTCTTCATCATCCCTTTATAACAAAACTATTTCAAAGACTTTGAAAAAAATTGGTGACATCTTTGTGTATCATTGCACTTTTTGCAATCATGATGATCATTTGAAATATTTTGTTATAGGTTTATAAAAAACTTCAAGGTCAATAAGATCTCTCTTGGATGAAGGTTTTACTTTGAAATGAGTGTAGACACCCTATTCTAACACCCCCCCCCCCCTAACCTCTCCGTAGGTCCCCTAGCACCTCCCCTCATCGCTACAGACCTAAGTCATACCCCAGGTACTGACCCAAAGGCCATAGAGCACTCCCAGGCTCCATTTGACCAAAATTTAAACTCTTCATCTCGACTAAGACTGAATGTATCTACGAAGGGCACTGAAACCCCTACCCAACGGTCCGTCCTGTGCGCGATTCTGACTTACAGGGCAGACGAATGACCCATTTTCCCCCAAAACTTGATCAGGAGGCCACCGGACGCTCCTAGGATCAGTTTGACCAAAGTCGACTCTTCAGCTCGATCGAGACTGAATGATTCTTCAAAGCAAATTGAAACCCCTTTCTAAAGGTCCACCCCATGCGCGATTCGGACTTACAGTACGGACGAACGATTTGTTTTACTCCAAAAGGTCATCGAGCGCTTCCAGACCCCGGTTGACCAAAGTCAACTCCCCAAACCAAGTCAAGCTCTTTGGAATGTCAAAGTAAATATCTTAAGCTTTACAACAGTCCACCCCGTACGCGATTCTGACTTACCATACGGACGAACAATCCATTTGCGTCCGATAATTCCCCGTCCAAAGGACAGATGAACACTTTCGAACCACATTTGACCCAAAGTCAACTCCCGAAACTAGGAGCAATCCAAATACTTTTGAAGGTCTCTAAAATA
Organism: Sambucus nigra; assembly: GCA_949130495.1. Taxonomy (NCBI): domain Eukaryota; kingdom Viridiplantae; phylum Streptophyta; class Magnoliopsida; order Dipsacales; family Adoxaceae; genus Sambucus; species Sambucus nigra. The sequence goes on along the minus strand of OX422217.1, from coordinate 197,550,146 downwards.
CCTTTCCAATGGTTAACCCCGTGGGTTATTCGGATCAATGATTTGCGCTCTACGAATGATTTTCCGAAGGAACCTGAAAGAGACTGCCAAACGGACGGTTCCAAACCCTGCCTATCGGCAATGTGCCTAAGCACACCTGCCGATTGGCAGGACTAGGGATATGCCGATCAGCAATTCCCTAGGCCTATAAAAAGGAGGGCCTGACCTCATTTTAAGGACAAAAAATCTGAAACCCATCACTCTCAGCGAGCTCAGAAAACCTCTCTCGAAGTGAGTGATTTACCCATCCAAATTTCTTTCCAACCTTCACCTTTCATCATCTTTTTCATCAAACTTGGTGAATTAACAACCCTTTGTCATCACCCAAGTGCAAGGGCTGCTTTCCAACATCCAAGATCAAGCTCAAGATCTCCAAGAAGGTCCAACCTTTTCAACTCTCTCTTTAAATTATCCTAAATTCGCATTAATTTGTTTTATTACTTAGCACTTTTATTCTCTCGTCTCACATATCCTAATATACTTTTTATTTAGTATTATTGCATATCTTTTATTTTCATATAAATAAAACCCAAAAAACAAGAAAAAGAGGGTTGGCTCATAAATTCCAAACGGGAATTCTCACACTTTTCTCATAATTTCCTCACAACTAAACCACTTTTTTACACACATACACACATATAAGATAAGTCCCCGATAGGATTTATGGGATAAATCCCACCCCTCATTTTGCATACGAACTACGTGGACTTTGATACCTTTATAGGCTATGTAGGCGTCTCGGGGTAAAACCCGAGACTCGAGTCCTATTACTACTTTTTTCCTATCTTTCTATATTATTTAAACTTAACTCTCCTAGATTCTATATGTTTATATATACATAAATTTGTTCTTAGTGGCATATTATCCTCATGCGTTATCATTCCCTTGTAATGATCAACGCTAGGATAATCGTGTAAATTCTATTTTCTAATATTACTTTTAAGAACATTCCTACTGATGACTCGCTTTATCTCTTCTATGATACAAGTCGATGATTCCTATATCCACTACATATACACATGCACACATATCGCGGGGAAATAAAGGAAAATAGCAATAACCCATGAGAGATCGTAAGGGCGGAATGGGTGCCAAACACCTTACCATTTCGTAACTTAGCCTCTAGACCCTTTTTTGAATCATTTTGGTTTCGTATGTATCAGTATGTCTTTTGATGTTGTCTTTCGGGATGGCTCCCTTTTCTTTTGTCTATTTTGAGTAAAATAGACTGGCGACTCCATCTCTCTACATTTTCACCTCATCATCGGTGCCGGCTAAAATGCTCCCAAGAGGTATGCGCGGGACCAAGATCCTCTCGAGATGAAGAGAAACCCCCTTGTCTTCATCTCTCCCGCCGCGAGGATCGGGAGATGGCCAAAGTGGCAACTCCGGTGGGGAAATATTTATTTTGAGGGCTAGAATATATTTTCATGGGTGTTATATTTTCCCCTATTTTTCATGCCCCTTTATGTGTACCTCATGCTTATGCTTCTATTCACACACTTGTAGAAGATTCTCCATGTACACTTCACACCACGTGCACCTAGGATGACATATGTCCACATGTTTCACGCATCACCCATTCATACTTGGTATACCATTGGTACTTGTACTTTGCTCCCTGTTGCGCATGATCAAGAAAGATACTCTCATCATAAGATACTAAAAAGAGAATCATGTATGATTCACACAACATTACCAATGAGTATTGTTATTGACCAAAAATTTTCCGGTAACTGGAAGGTGACTTCGTGATGGGCATTGGTTCGACAGGGCGCAGTTAGCCTAAGCGATATGACTCTCACCTTCCATTGTCCAAGTACCTTCGACGTATATCAAATGGTTCCCTTGCATCGTACCGCTTAACTAAAGTCATGATGGGAGGTATATCGTATGGAACTCGTTCACTTATGCCAAGTATATCGAATTCTCTCTCACACGTACCGTACCCACGAGGTATATAGTGAGAAAATTCATATACACTCAGGTATATCAAATGGCTTGTCCACTCGTACCGATTGCCCTCAAAAGAAAGACGTATATCGTGGAAGCTACGCCAAAGGGGAGAAATCTTTTCGATTCACCCAACCTACTGGATACCCGCATATAGGTGTTAATCCTAGGACACATATGTTAGATAGTTGATTTTGACCCGAAATTCTGCCAAAATTCTGGGTCGGCGTGCCGCCCAAATTTTCACGCATTTTTAAAACGGGACCCTGCCCGTGAGCCTCGTTACAACTCCAGCCATAGTTTTGCATATGTTATAAACCCAACTTTTCCAGGCTCGGGTCCCGTCCGGCATTTCATTTTGCATTTAGGAAAATTTTATACAAGTGAGAACATAATAATTATAATAATTGTGCTGAGACCCGTCTCCCAAAAATATTTCTCCCTTCTTTATCAAAAATCCAAAAATAGTTCTCCTTTCTTTATCAAAAATCCAAAAATATTTCTCCTTTCTTTATCAAAAATCCAAAAATATTTTGCCTTTTAATCTCAAGAAGAAAAAATGTCAAAAATATTTTCATCCTTTTTTGTCAAAAATAAATTCCATTTTACGCTTCTCAGGTCGATCACACGCCCTTGGCCTGGCTCTTTATTGGCTTCGGTCTTCAGTCAAATCACCCCAGAGTTCTGTCTGTTCCCTTGATACTTCTTTCGAGTTTGGTATTCATCCATTTTCCATGGAAAACACATATCAACTACCAGTTGTGCAACCAGATCTGACGACAGTCTTAGCTCAGCTCATGTCCAAGATTGACAAGCTCTGGACTGAGGTCCGAGAGATGCAACGAAACCAGGTTCATGTTCCTCAAGAGCGCAAGGTCCTATTCCCTCGTGTTATGGGTCCACCCGAGCCAATCTGGGTTCCCAAAGAGTATCAGCAAGCTCCACGTGCCCCTCCTGCTAATGGGTCGTCGCCTTCCCAGCTTCCTATATCGATCCTTGCCCAGCATGGGGCTAACTTGCCTATGATCATTGATCCAAAAGAGGAAGAGTTAAACAATGTCAAAGAAGATCTCAAGATGATAACTAAGAAGTTCAACCAATTCAGAATCTCTAGGAATTACATAGATTACACCCACATGTCTCCTTATCCTAAGGCAAGGTTACCCGAGAAGTTCAAGATGCCAAATATCAAGAAATTTGGAGGAAGTGGACCCCCGATTGTTCATCTTCACAGTTATCACCGTTCTATGACTCTCCTAGGGGCTTCTGAATAATTTATGGCCCAATTATTTCAGTAAACTTTGAAGGATATCTCCCTCCGATGGTTTTTGTCTCTCAAGGAGTTCAGAATCCGTAGCTGGGAAGATGTAGCCCAAAAATTCATATCGCTGTACAAATACAACAAAGGTCTTGAGGTCACCCGCCATGATTTAGAGCTGCTCAAATAGAAATCTAGGAAATCAGTTAGTAACTTCATAGCCCGATGGAGGGAAAAACAGCCACTATGACCAATCGGCCATCCAAGGAAGAACAAGTCAACATAGTGAAAAAGAACTTCTTGCCCCATGTTCGAGCAACAATGGAAGGATAATACTATCCTCACTTTCGAGCTCTCAGAGAAGAAGGAATAGAAATTAATGAAGGTCTAGATAAAATAGAGGTTGAACTAAAGAAAGTATCCGGACAGTTCGTCCCCAGAAAATATGGCAAACCTGCCAGTGTTGCAGTCTCAACCATCACTAGCATCTCTCAACCAACCACTTAGTGGGCACTAGAGAGCCACCCTGTCCCAGTTCGAAAGGAATGCACTAAGATCCATGCTCCCCTACCCAAAGTTTATCAAGCCCTATTAAGTCGAAACCTTATCAACCCCTTCGATCCCCATCGACTACCATATTCACTCCTAAGAAACTTCAAGGCAGATGCCCATTGTGCCTTTCACCAAACTGCTGGCCATACCATCGACCAATATTTTCACCTTTGAAACATAATCCAAGGTCTAATTGACCGGGGTACCATTGCCCCACCATCCAATCCTAAGCCAAACACTACTCACAACCCACTTCCAAATAATACCAATGCTATCTTCCTAGAAATGAACACATAATTTTATCCATCAACTCAAATCACACCCATACACTCTCCCAAACCTCTCCAAACTTGCTCATATTTCCTCCTACACCCTGTTAGCCTTGTTGATCAAGCACTGTCACTCCTCACTAGAGCATGCATCGTTGTTTTTGCCCGTTCTGAAGATGGAAGTATGGAATTATTAGAAGTGTTAAACCAGTCCGGGCTAAAATTTCCCTCATAGATGATCATTGATTGCCACAAGTTTAGTACGCTATTCTTGGAAGCATGAAAATGGTCCCGATAATCAGACAGTTGGGTGGTACCAACCGATGAAGTCAACCTAGATGACGTTATCCAGATTATGGCAGAATCATTCAGGAAAACCAACGATATTTGCAGTATGACCGAGTTACTTGATACTCTGAAGCTACAAGGGCACCTGGTCCCTTCACCCTTACTTATCCCCGCATAATGGGAAGACCTCTATGAAGAATCCATTGAAGTTGTGGAATGCATTGAATTTACATGGAAAGACATAATTATTGCCACCGGATGGGGGGGAAAATTCGAAGATTCAAATAAAGGTCAGGCTTCAGAGAAAACTGGACCGATAGTCGACATGTGTTGGATGATATCATTTGAGGAGATCCTCAGAAAAATAAACAAGGTGGAAGAACAACCCGAGATTGACAAATAAATACGGTTTATGTTCTTCCCTTCTTCAGTAAATCACATGACCAGGTCAGGGAGGCATTACCAGGTCCCAAACTTACCACCATCCAATAACAAAGGAAAGGGCATTAAAAACCTTCCTATGCCAGAGATGACCCTCGAGGAGAGAAATATTATCGATCAACTGAAGCTAAAATCACTCTATGGGGGATTTTTATGTCTTCCCAGCTGCACAGAAATGCTTTGATAAAATTTCTCACTAGACCCATAGTTCCTACTTCTACCACACCAGAAGAAGCGATAATTTCAGTCGGATCCCTGACCTCTACCCGAATGCTATCCTTTTCCAAAGAAGAAGTCCCCAAAATTGGGTAAAACCATAATCATCCACTCAATATCTCCATCGAAGTTATGGGGAAGATCGTACCACTCTCTCTTGTCGATAATGGATCCGCCTTGAATGTCTGCCCATTAAGAACCTTCAAATATTTAGGACTGAAGGAAAGTGACCTCGCTCCAACCTCCATTATTGTACGTACCTGTGATAATACTCGTCAAGAAGTGATGGGATCTATAAAACTTGTAATAGGGGCTGGCCCTATAAACCCTGTCATTGAATTCCAAGTTATTGACATCCCAGCTTGTTTCAACCTGTTACTCGGATGACCTTGGCTCCACAGTATCAAGGGTGTGTCTTCCTCACTCCATCAGAAATTGAAGTTCTTCACCGACAGACGATTCATCACCATTTTGGGCAATGACGATAATGCTAAGGGTGAAAGTACCAGCAGTAAAATCCTTGAGATACAATACGGGTCAAATGATATGCTCCTATCAGGATTTTGAGATGATCCACTTCTACTCCCAGCAGGGGACGATTTCAAAGAAAGGGTTTGTCCAGAATACGACCCTTGTGGCAATGTCAATGTGATTCAGATGTTCAGAAACATGCACTCCCGGACTAGGTCTAGGGAAAAGACAGTAAGGGATACTTGAGCCCATTGAACTAAAGAAATCTTTCCCTCATTGTCGTTTGGGGTATCAACCATCAGAAAAAGAGCTACGAATGATCCGCCAGTCTTGAACAAAGAGAAGACTAGACTGCATTCAGACTATCCTAGGTGACTCCTTGAATGGACGATTAATTAAAGAGGGCGATAACTTCCCCTTTTGTGTCTTTCCGAAACCCTGGTATGAGAACATACAGATAAGAAGATGAAACTAGGAATGGAGATCTTTTTTCTAGGACAGCTACACATAGGCCAAAAGTTCCCAACACCATGTATAATCGCTCATCATAGATACTGAAGATTCCTTTAACTTACAGACACTGGGGATGACACTCTGAATGGTTCATTTAAGCACTACATCACTGGATCCATCCCACCTGATTAAAGTTGTTGATACACCTCTCCTCAACTAGCATGCTGTGCCAGTTCTACCTGGTGAAATCCCACCAAACCCCAATGTTTACCCCATTACTTCTTATGTTGTCTATCCTTTCCCAAATGTAATCAAGACCTCCTTTGATGAGGTTCTCAATGTTGTTTTTCCTATCAATGAAGTAAACGAAGATTTTGAGTATCTTGATGTGCCTTACATTAATTGTTTAGATTCTAAACTTTTGATGATGATGATTTTTCAAATAAACAATTCTTAACCGGTTTAAATAAGGTTAACAACAAATAAAATAACTGCGTTCAAGTTAATGAAGAAGAAACTGTTATTATTAACCTCGGTTCTAGTAGCCAACTGCGCGAGATTAGGATAGGAGCTACCCTCGACGAGCATTAGCACGCACAACTCGAAGAATTAAAGGAATTTATGGATGTCTTCACATGGTCCTATGACGATATGCCCGTAATTGATCCTGAAACATCTCAGCATGAGATCCCCACTCTACCATATTATAAGCCGGTTAAACAAAGGTTGAGAAAGCTCCACATTGAATGGTCGATCAAAGTCAAAGAAGAGGTGTTCAAACAGTTGAATGTGGGCTTCATTCGTGTGATCGAATATCCTACATGGATAGCCAACATAGTGCCTGTGTCAAAATCAAGAGGGAAAGTTCGGATGTGTGTAGACTACCGAAACTTGAACAAAGTCTCTACAAAAGATGATTACCTCCTACCCAATATCGACATGATCGTGGATAACACAGCCAGTCATCCTCTCAAGTTGTTTGTCAATGGGTTTGTCGGGTACAACCAAATCAAAATGCACCCAGATCACCAAGAAAAAACCGCATTCATCACCCCATGGGGAACCTTTTCCTACACTATTATGAAATTCGGTCTCAAGAATGTCGGGGCTACCTACCAGAGGGCTGTCACGACCATCATGCATGATCTGATTCATGAAGAAGTCAAGGTCTATGTGGATGATATGATTATCAAATCCAAAACTAGAGAAGGTTATGATCTCGCTCTCCGAAAGTTATTTGAACGATTATAATAGTATCAGAAAAGACACAATCCACAGAAATGTGTCTTCGACATTACAAAGGGAAAACTCTTGGGATTCATGGTCAATGAGAAAGGGATAAAAGCAGATCTTGCCAAGATAAAAGCCATACTTGAGATTCCACCTCCCCGAACGAAAAAAGAAGTTCATTGTTTCCTTGAAAAATTGTAATACATTAGCCAACTAACCTCCATCTGTGAACTGATTTTCAAAATCCTCTGAAAGGATTCAACCAAGATTTGGAATGAGGCCAGCCAAGAAGATTTTGACCGAATCAAATAATATCTGACCCAACCTCTCGTACTTATTCCACCACAGCTTGGTCTCCCTTTGCTTCTATACTTTACCATAACTGACACTGCAGTTGGGGCTTTGTTAGCCCAATACCTTGAGGATTCCCGCAAAGAAAGAGCCATCTATTATGCAAGTCACAAATTGGTCAGACATAAAGTCAACTACATAGCTTTGGAAAAAGCATGTGTCGCGCTAGTTTGGGTCACCCAAAAGTTGCGACACCACATGCTCACCTTCCCCATTAAGATTGTATCCTAAATAGACCCCATCAAGTACCTTTTTGAGAAATCAACCTTATCCAGTCGAATGGCTCGATGGTTGATTCTCCTAGCCAAGTTTAATATCATGTACGTCACACAAAAAGCCATTAAAGTAAGAGCTATATCTGACTACCTCGCTGATTAGCCCATGGAAGAGGCTGATGATTGGATCTCCGAATTCCCAGATGAAAACATCCTCTACACCGCTCCAGACAACCTTCGATGGAAAATTTTCTTCGACGGAGCTTCCAACAAAAAGGGATATGGCACTGGGATACTTCTGATAGCCCCAGATGACTCCAACACTCCCATCGCCATCAAGTTGGATTTCCCCTGCACCAATAATATGATTGAATACGAGGCATGTATTGTAGGCCTCAAAGTCACTCTAAAAAAAGGAATCCAATGCCTAGATGTCTATAGGGATTCTTCCCTCATCATTGGTCAGGTGCTCAGAAAATGGAAAGTCAAGGACGAGAAATTCTAACCCTTCCATGCCCACTTAGAAGAACTAGCCTCCCAACTCCAAGACATCACCTTCCATTACCTACCTCGAGTAAAAAATAACCTAGTCGATGCCCTTGCTACCTTGGTCTCCATGGTCAACATACCCGAAGGAATAATAATGGCCCCCTTCCTAGTCCAAAAGTAAGACAAACCAACCTATTGCTACCACATTGAGCTCATCACCAAAGAAGATCCCGAGCTAGATAATTGCTGGTATTATGATATTTGGCACCTTCTCAAGCATGGTAGGTATCCCGAGGGTTCCAATCAGAAAGATTGGGAAACCCTCTGAAGACTAGACTCCCAACACATCATCTATTACAAAGAACTGTTCAAGAGAAACTTCAATGGAACCCGTCTACACTGCATCGCAGGGGCTGACATTAAAGAGGTAATGCAGAGAATCCATAGCAGGGAATGCGAGACCCACATGAACGGTCACATGCTTGCTAAGAAGATCATACGATAAGATTACTACTGGACCACCATGATCCAGGATTGCACCGCCTATGTCCTAAGATTCCTCAAATGCTAACAGTTTTCCAACCTTTAACACCTGCCTCCGCGAGAATTGTATAACATGACTTCTTTTGGTCGTTCTCCACCTGGGGTATCGATATCATAGGGAAGGTTACACCCAAGGCCTTCAACGGGCATGAGTTCATCCTAGTTTCCATTAATTACTTCACCAAATGGGTCAAAGCTGAGTCATACGCAATCCTGAATGCCAAGAAAGTGGCCCAATTCATCAAGAAAAACAACATCTGTCGATATGGGGTCCCACAAGAGCTAGTGTCAGATAACGGGTTGCATTTTGAGGAAGAATTCATGGAAGTGGTCAATGAGTATGGGATTCAGAGACACAAATCTTCTCCCTACCGACCTTAAACCAATGGTGCAGTCGAAGCCGCCAACAAAAACCTCAAAGACATCATCAGTAAGATGATCAAAAGTTATCGATATTGGGCCGACCGAATCCTATATGCCCTATAGGGCTACCGAACCTCAATTAGAACCTCTACTGAGGCTACCCCTTACTCTATAGTCTACGGCATGGAAGCAGTCCTACTCGTGGAGCTGGAAATACCCTCGTTGCATGTCATGCTTGAAATCAAGGTCAGAGAAGAAGACTGGTACCAAAGTCGTCTTAACGAGCTGACCCTCCTAGAAGAAAGGAGATTGAAAGATCTATATCACATAAAAGGGTACCATCACCGTATACCACAATCATTCAATAAGAGAGTCAAGGAATGTAGTGTCCGAGAGGGGAATTTAGCCCTCAAAGAAATAGTAGAGCCCATCTGAGACCCCAGAGGAAAATTCAAGCCCAATTGGAGCAGCCCATACATTGTGAAGAAGATCTTTTCCGATTGTTCCGCCATGCTCACTGACCTAAATGGAGAAGAGATGGATCATCCAGTCAACCTGGACCGTCATAATAAGTTTTACCCCTAGTCCGAAATCTCGGTGAGCCACGACTCTTCTCATCTCCCTTTTATTCTAAAAAAAACTCTTCATTTACCTCTACCCAGAACTACGTGGGTCTTATCCTCTACAAAAACCATTCTCAAAAAAATTAAAAAATTTTAAAAACCCCCAGAGGTACGTAGGCAGCTCATACATCTAACATGAGCATGTCCCTTTCTTCTTCACAAAAAACTATTCTTTTCTTATCTCCGAGAACGATAGTTCATTCTAATATATATTTGAACAAAAGGAGTATGCATGCCTTAGCAATCGGTATAGATAATTCAAAATACAAAATTCATCAAAAGGCACAGCTAGATGATCAAAACATTATTTATTTCACTAATAAGAAATTACGGTACAATTACAAAAGAAAAGGAACAGATAACTCCCTTCCCCTACCTTCCTAGAAATCCAAATAAAATCCACAAATTTATTCCCCATTACACAAACAAACTCTCCAAGAGTCTTACCCACACCTACCAAAGGAACTCGTTCCGTCATCATCTACATCCTAGGGTCCCCAAAGGCTGAATGGAGTGTCGCAGACTCTCCATAGACCGAAAAGCTTGAACCAGTCTCGAAAAAACTACCACACCTCCCTCCAGGGTATCGGATAAGATAAGACACCTTTGTCCAGTCTCTACTACCAACATCTTGCTGACTAATATTCTCTACAACCACTTCATATAATCCCCAAGGATGTGCCAAACTCTACCCAAAAACTGAGAGGGACGGGTCGATGGACTCCGACTCTCCTACAAAGAGCCAAGCTGCATGTGCAGATGCTCTGTCAAATCTTCTACCGAAAAGAAATCCAGTGTCTGACATGGCACAATCTGCTCCCAGCCAAATTGGCATAGAAGCCGCCAAGGGAAATAGAAAGAGGCCTGTCTGAGACCAACCACCCGGACATACGAGTATTCTCCCAACTCCAAGATAGGCATCAACTGTCCCCACAAAGGCACTAACCAGTACAGATTTAGAGCCCCATGCTCCACAAACCAGTTATCCCATCTCTCAATATCCACACCAACACTGATGAAATGGCGCAAAAATAAGTTGGTTACAACCGACAAAGGCTATTCCGGAGGAGTCACCAGGCGAAATCTTTTAGACAACCACATCAATAGCATCATAGGGCTACCCCTCAGAAAGTCTGAACGACCTTCTTGCCAGGTATCCAAGCCATTCAGAGTCTCCTCCAGTATCACCACCGCAGGATTACGAGGGTAGGATATCCATGAAGTATTAGCCGCAAGTTATGGGTCCACCAACAGCTCCCCGATCACCGGCAGTAATTTTGAAACCAAGCCTAGTGTAATACACCGTATTTTCGTGATATTTATTTATGGGATTAATTGAATTAAATGCGTATTAAATGGAAATTAATTCGGATTAAAATACTAGCGAGATGCGAGTTGGTATTTGATTATAATGTGCATATATGATTATATATGAATTTTGAATTATGAAACTTGTCGTGAGATTGAAATACGGCAATTTGGGAATTTTGTTGAGACGCGTGTGACAGTCGCGTCATGGAATATATTATGATAATTAAAAAGTAAATTTTATTTCTATTAACCCTATGGTTATTTTGAGTGCGCCAACGCGTCCGGAAGGGTCGAAATAGTCAGAAAACACTAGCCGGGGGTTTAGTTTGGGTCCCGGGGCATTTTTAGGCCATACCGGCAACGTATAAGGGTAGTTTGGTAATTTTGGATTTTTGGGAATTAAAACCTACGAAAATTGGGAATTAAAAAGCTGACTTAGAAATTTCCCACTAAAACCACTAACCACATCTTAAGACTTATTGAACTACGGGGCTTATTAGAAGTGTTCCAAATTCCTAAGGCAAACCCTAGCCACCTTTAGCACTTTGAAGAAGAAGGCTTGTAGAGAGAGAGATAGAAGGATTCTGCAGAGAGAGAGAGAATACTCCATCAAATCGACATCAAAATCAGAGATTCAAATAAGGCAAGTGGTTTAATTTCATTATTTTGCAGAGAATGCTTCTTCCATGCGTAGGAAATTCAAATAAATTGTATTGTTCTTGGAGTATGATGAAAACCCATTTAATTGGATGTAGAGATTTAAGAATCTATTGAGGAAATTGCATGTAGAACATTGATAGGATGATTAGTCAGATGAAAATACATCTTTTACATCTTAAAAACGGATTTAGTTATGTCTATGAATGACTTGATTTTTCTAGGGTTCATGTTTATTGAGATTTGGGAAAAATGGTGGAGATTTGATAATTTGATGTTGTTTAGGGTGATTTGAACCCATATAAATGTTGTAATACGGTTGAAACATGTTTAGGAAGGATTAGATACCTTGAAACATTGTTGGAATGACATTTAGGTGAGATTAGAGGTGAAGAAAAGATGGATAAACGGATTAAGGAATTTCTGGGCTCGAAACTGGTCCCTCGTTAGAAGAAACGAGTGGACAGCTTGCCTTCTAACGAGTTGAATGTTAATTCGATGTCTTTCGTTCGAACGAGATCTCGTTAGAAACCCAGTTCGTTCGAACGAACTCTCGTTCGAACAGTCTCGTTCGAACGAGACTTCTAACGAGTTGACAGTTTAGGCTTTTTAGCCTGTTTTGACTTCGCGTGTCCCGTAACCTTATTTAATGGTAGAGTTAACCTTCCCTTGATGATAAATTACTATAGTAGGGACATTTGAGATATATAGAGGAGTAAAACCTAGAAGTGTAATTCGAACCAAATGGAAATTTTGGGGTAAGACGTGAGTGCCTATTACGATGCGAGAACATTTACGGCCTAAATAATTATATTAACCGGGAACATATAAATTGTGTAACATTATATGTCGGTACGAATGAGAAGTGTACCACCAATTTATTATGGTGATTACTAAGATGTGTACATACTTAGTATACATATATTATTTATGTGTATGACATACCTACCATACTTGCTATCACGGGAGGTTTACGTTCGCTTAGGGCCCTCTAATCCTTGTGTTTCCCGGATAGACTGGTTACCGTGATGAACATAGGTCAGAGAAGGACTTATTGGGATGTTAATAAGTCTACTGATCGTGGGAGCGCAGGTATGTGCGTGACCCATGTGATGTGACTGTGTTCGCCTCCATTATTTGTGATGTTGTTATCTGAGAACGATTCCTGAGAGATTCGGAATGCGTGATCCTTATGTACGTGATGTACCGGGATGGATAGCAGAGTATGTGTGCACCGCAGCTTAGTCTCGGGGTGCTTGTATTGTATATTTATGACGTGAATAATATACACTTAATTAATGGGAACTTTCATGTGATATTGTGTATAAATATGGAAATGTTTTGAGAAAACATAACGAGTTAACCAATAATGAATTGTATTACTAATTGAGAATGTGAGTTTAAATGAAGCCTCTATTGATTTGATAACGCTAGAATGTAAAATGGAAATCGAATAGTAAGGGGTAGAACTTATTATGGTTTGGTTAGATAGGTATGATATTTAGATGGGTATGGTACGTTAGAAGTGCACATGTAGTCGAGAGCTGAGAATTTCATGTGAGTGCACGTCCTAACATGTATTTTGCATTTAATGTTTTAATGTTATTAAAACACTTGCTGTTTTTAAAATGATTTCCACTTTCGGGCTCTGACCCATTTGCTTTCAAATCTATTTTTGTAAAAACCATTTTAGGTGCCCAGCCACAAGGACACCATGCTTAGGATCCTCATTCAGGTGACGAGCTGTAGCTGTTTGTGGAAGTTACAGGACCTTGCTTGTAGACGCTTCTTCTATATTGACTCTCTATTCAGCATTTATCAGTTGTAGGGCATGTCGCCCATTTCTTTAGAGACTATTCATTTATTTCAGTTATTCAGACTTTGGGCATGTAATTTAATTCAGGATTCAGACTTGTCTTTTTATTTTCAATTGTGGGATTGTTGTGAGGAGTTTTCCTCTGGACTTTTGATTACTTCGTTGGTTATTTATTACTTCATTATGGTGAATGGGTTATGTTGTTCTTCCATTACTCTTTTATTTCATGTAAATCGGACTTAACTTAAAATTTGGCAACTTACTTTTTAAATACTAGGTGGTTAGTAATTATTAAAATGTTTTCGACAGTGATGCTATTAACTGAACCAACTTGGCATTTTGTATAGATTTAATAAAGGAGTAGCTACCCGGAATTTAATTAGTCGGGGTGTCACAGGTGGTATCAGAGCATCAGGTTCTAGTGTCCTTTAGGATCTGTACGGCTTATTATGTTTTCCGATGTGCTTTCTTTGATGTAGAGCCCTATATTTTAGGACTGTTGTATTCCTTTTTGTATATGCTACGTTCTTCAGCTATTTCAAGTTTATAACTGCGAACTTATAAACTTTATTCTTGTTTCAGAATCCCTCCACGACGTGCACAACGGGTTCCCAGGGATGCTACGCCAGAACCACAGCCCGCACCAGTTCAGGGCACGATGATTGCCGCCGAGGTTGCAGCCATTGTGGCCCAGGTGGTAAATGCCGCACTAGCTGTAGTTCAGCAGGCACCACCTCAGGCGTCGATAGCCGCGCCAGTTCAGGCTCATGCATTCCCGTCTGCTTGGGAATGTGTTCGTGATGCTTTCTAGAAAGCACACCCATCGGAATTTGCAGGTAGCTCCGATGTGGTAGTTTCGAGTTAGTGGAGGAAGGATATTCAGCGGCACTTGAGGATGTACGAGTGCACTGAGGTTCAGAAGAAGATACTAGCTACCTTTAAGCTAGTGGGGTCTGCACTGCAGTGGTGGGAGTCTATTACCACCGTGGAGGAGAGAGACACTCTCACTATTCAGGAGTCATGGATGAGATTCGACCGTAAGTACTTTCCGTCAGCTGTTCACATGAAAATGAGGAGGAAGTTGATGAGCCTTCGACAGGAGGGCAAGACTGTGACCGAGTATGAGGCCGAATTCACTAATCTTCTGAACATTGTTCCGGATGAGATACCGACAGAAGAGAAGAAGATACAGAAATTTACGGACGGGTTGACATGGAGGATTCGTCAGCACTTGTTAGGGAACCTATCGTTGGCCACTTATTCTGATGTGGTTAACGCTGCATTGCTCCATTGTCAGGATCACCGCTTTCACATAGCTGAGGGCAAGCGATCAGGAGAGTCCAGCCATCAGGGAAGGACTGGAGGACATGGTGCCAGTGGGGCACAATCTGTTCAGGGGCAGAGACAGGGCGACCAGGGTTCCCAGCAGGGGGATAATAAGAGGTTCAGGTCAGGAAATTTCAGGCACGGATAGGGAGGTTTCCGGCAGGGCCATCAGGGTCCGAACGGCCATCAAAACCAGCAGGGTCAGAATGGTCAACAGCAGTTTCAGCAGGGCCAGTGGAAGAACGGTAACGGCCACCAGGGTCGGGGGCAGCAGGGACAGAGAGGGGGGAACTTCCCGGGGAAGTGTTTCATTTGTGGAAAGACTGGCCATAAACGCCAGGACTGTCCTGATAGGGGCAGGGCCCCGCAGCAGCAGCAGGGTGCTCGACATGAGCCACAGAGGCCACTTTTTCCACCTGCTATCCCAGCTCCATCCCAGGTGCCAGCTCTTCCAGCCATTCCAGCAGTTCCTGTGCAGCAGGGGCAGTTACAGTATGGAAGTGTCTATAACGTCCACCAGGCAGCAGCTCCACAGGCACCACCCGCGATTGAGGGTTTGTTTCCTATCCATGGTACTATGGGTCGGGTTTTGTTTGATATGGGGGCAACACACTGTTTTATAGCTACACATTTTGCAAAAGCCTTAGGGTTGCTAGCCGCGGTAGAGAGCACAGTGACATGTGTAGACTCACCATTGGGGAGTGGGTCACTTATTTTCTTTATATGCCGGGGAGTGGGGGTAGAGATTGGTAGTTTGGTATTACCTGCAGACATGTTGATATTAGATATGCATGTGCACGATGTGATTATCGGTATGGATTGGCTTGCTGATTATAGAGCCATGATTGATTGCTTCGGTGGGAGCATTTTTTTTGCCATTCCGGGGCAAGAGATGTTTGTAGTGGCGATGCCTCGCCCAGAGGGAGGTTCGACCGCTCATTTGTACTACATAGAGGAGGATTCCTCTAAGGAGGTTGTGATTCCTTTAGATTCAATCCCAGTTGTCAGGGAGTATTCCGATGTGTTTCAGGAGATACCAGGCCTACCCCCCAGTCGAGAGATAGACTTTGTCATAGACTTATTTCCAAATACGAGACCTATAGCACGCGCACCGTACCGTATGGCTCCGGTAGAGATGCGAGAGCTACGAGATCAGATTGAGCAGTTGTTGGGTCAGGGGTTTATTGGGAGGAGTACTTCGCCATGGGGTGCCCCTGTGTTGTTCGTGAAGAAGAGAGATGGTTCATTGAGATTGTGTGTGGACTACCGAGAGTTGAATAAAGTCATGATACGGAATAAGTATCCGTTGCCACGAATCGATGACTTGTTCGACCAGTTGAGAGGAGCTTCATTCTTCTCGAAGATTGATTTGAGATCGGGATACCATCAGTTGCGTATCAGGGAGGAGGATGTCTCGAAGACTGAGTTCTTAACGAGATATGGTTCTTACGAGTTTCGGGTTATGCCTTTTGGTTTGACCAATGCTCCAGCAGTGTTTATGGACTTGATGAATAGGGTGTTCAGAGATTTCCTAGATCAGTTTGTCATTGTCTTCATCGATGATATTCTGGTTTACTCCCAGACAGAGGAGGAGCACGCCGAACATTTGAAGCAAGTTTTGCAGACGCTACATCAGAACGAGCTATATGTAAAATATGAGAAGTGCGGGTTTTGGCTGAAGGAGGTCCAGTTTTTGGGACACATTATTTCCGACTGGGGGATATCTGTTGATCCGGGGAAAGTATCCGCGGTGAGGGAGTGGGAACAGCCCATGACACCAACGGAGATCCATAGTTTCTTGGGATTAGCAGGATACTACATGAGGTTCATTCGGGGATTTTTGAAGATAGCAGGTCCTTTGACACATCTGACTCGTAAGGGTGTGCCATTCATCTGGAGTGATGCCTGTCAGTTGGCATTCAATGAGTTGAAGGATAAGTTGACCTCAGCACCTGTGTTAGCATTGTCGAGACTGGGAGTTAAGTATTTAGTCTACACCGATGCGTCCTTATAAGGACTTGGAGGTGTATTGCAGCAGAATAGTCAGGCCATTGCTTATGCATGCCGTAAGCTAAAGCCTCACAAGAAGAATTACCCCACTCATGACCTGGAGTTGGAGACAGTGGTATTTGCCCTACGGATTTGGATACATTATCTGTTGGGGGAGAAGTTTCGATTGTTCATGGACCACAAGTCCCTACAGTACCTATTCATACTGAAGGGGTTGAATATGCGGCAACGGAGGTGGCTTGAGTTTGTGAAGGACTATCAGTTTGATATCCAGTACCACCCGGTAAAGGTTAACGTGGTAGCAGACGCGTTGAGCCGTAGGCCAGTAGATGAGGTGGCAGGGGTGTGGAAGGCCAAGTGGAAGGAGTTGGGACACCAGGATGCAGTGGCCTGATCGTTCATGTCTGTGATGATCGTTACACCTCAGATTATCACGAAGGTAGTAAGGGCACAGGCAAATGACTCGTTCTGTCAGGAGCAGATAGTTCGATTACTAGCAGAGGGAGCCGAGTCCTATACCATTAGCTCAGACGGGGGATTACGCTTCAATGGGAGATTGGTAGTTTCGGAAGGGGAGGAATTGCGGCACGAGGTGATGGCAGAGCCGCACGGCTCACGGTTCGCGGTACATCCCGGTGGGGACAAAATGTACCAAGACATGAGACGACAGTATTGGTGGAGCGGGATGAAGAGAGATATTGCCGTGTTTGTTTCAAAATGCGCCACTTGTCAGCTAGTAAAAGTGGATCATCAGAAATTGACAGGACTGCTACAGCCGTTAGAGGTCCTGATGTGGATGTGGGAGAGCATATCCATGGACTTTATCATGGGGTTGCCTACGTCACAGAGAGGTCACGACTCCATTTGGGTAATTGTGTACAGGTTGACCAAAGTCGCTCATTTTCTACCCGTAAGAACAGACTACACTGCAGGACAGTATGCCCAGAATCTTTATTGCAGAGATAGTGAGACTTCACGGTGTGCCCCTAAATATCGTGTCTGACCGAGACAAGATATGTGTTTCACGGTTTTGGGAGAGTTTTCAGGAGGCCATGGGCACGGAATTGCGGTTGAGTACGGTGTATCACCCGTAGATCGACGGGTAAACGGAGCTTACAAACCAGATGTGTGAGGAAATGCTACGTATGAGTATCATTGATTTTGGGGGTGGATGGGAGCAGTATCTTCCACTGGTGGAGTTTGCTTACAACAACTCCTACCAGTTCACCATTGGCATGGCTCCATTTGAGGCTTTGTACGGTAGACCTTGTCGTTCCCCAACATGTTGGTTGGAGGTGGGGGACAACAAACTACTTGGGCCGGAGGTGATTCAGGATACTTCGGCAAGGATAGAACTGATACGGAGTCGCATTCGGGTAGCTCAAGACAGGCAGAAGAGTTATGCTGATGCGAAGAGGTTCTTCAGAGAGTTCCAAGTGGGGGACCAAGTTTTGCTCAGAGTATCTCCTATGAAGGGGATTATGCGTTTCGGGAAGAAAGGGAAGTTGGCACCGAGATATGTGGGACCATTTCCTATTATTGAGCGGATTGGACCGGTTGCGTATAGGCTTGGGTTACCGGAGCATTTACATCGGATTCACGATGTATTTCATATTTCCTCACTAAGGAAATATCTTAGAGATGATTTGGCTCATTCACATATTGCTTTGGAGGACATCGATCTCCAGCCTGATAGTTCCTACGAGGAGGGGCCGATTGCTATTTTGGACCGAAGTGAGCGGAAACTGCGGTCAAAGATAGTTCCGTTAGTGTGTGTTCAGTGGCGACATCATAATGTCGAGGAGTCCACATGGGAGCACGAGGATGAGATGCAAGAATTTTATCCAGAGTTGTTCTTACCAGGTACTTTCTAGTTCCAAATTTCGGGACTAATTTCTGTTATTAGGGGGGAAGTATGTAATACCCCATATTTTCGTGATATTTATTTATGGGATTAATTGAATTAAATGCGTATTAATTGGAAATTAATCCGGATTAAAATACTAGCGAGATGCGAGTTGGTATTTGATTATAATGTGCATATATGATTATATATGAATTTTGAATTATGAAACTTGTCGTGAGATTAAAATACGGCAATTTGAGAATTTTGTTGAGACGCGTGTGACAGTCGCGTCATGGAATATTTATGATAATTAAAAAGTAAATTTTATTTCTATTAACCGTATGGTTGTTTTGAGTGCGCCAACGCATCCGGAATGGTCGAAATAGTCAGAAAACACTAGCCGGGGGTTTAGTTTGGGTCCCGGGGCATTTTTAGGCCATACCGGCAACGTATAAGGGTAGTTTGGTAATTTTGGATTTTTGGGAATTAAAACCTACGAAAATTGGGAATTAAAAAGCTGACATGGAAATTGCCCACTAAACCCACTAACCACATCTTAAGACTTATTAGACTACGCGGCTTATTAGAAGTGTTCCAAATTCCTAAGGCAAACCCTAGCCACCTTTAGCACTTTGAAGAAGAAGGCTTGTAGAGAGAGAGATAGAAGGATTCTGCAGAGAGAGAGAGAGAGAATACTCCATCAAATCAACATCAAAATCAGAGATTCAAATAAGGAAAGTGGTTTAATTTCATTATTTTGCAGAGAATTCTTCCTCCATGCGTAGGAAATTCAAATAAATTGTATTGTTCTTGGAGTATGATGAAAACCCATTTAATTGGATGTAGAGATTTAAGAATCTATTGAGGAAATTGCATGTAAAACATTGATAGGATGATTAGTCAGATGAAAATACATCTTTTACATCATAAAAACGGATTTGGTTATGTCTATGAATGACTTGATTTTTCTAGGGTTCATGTTTATTGAGATTTGGGGAAAATGGTGGAGATTTGATAATTTGATGTTGTTTAGGGTGATTTGAACCCATATAAATGTTGTAATACGGTTGAAACATGTTTAGGAAGGATTAGATACCTTGAAACATTATTGGAATGACATTTAGGTGAGATTAGAGGTGAAGAAAAGATGGAGAAATGGATTAAGGAATTTCTGGGCTCGAAACTGGTCCCTCGTTAGAAGACCTACCCAGGTCGTTCGAACGAGCTCGTTCGAACGAGCTTCTAACGAGTGCAAAGTTTGCCTTCTAACGAGTTGAATGTTCATTCGATGTCTTTCGTTCGAACGAGATCTCGTTAGATACCCAGTTCGTTCGAACGAACTCTCGTTCGAACAACCTCGTTCGAACGAGACTTCTAACGAGTTGACAGTTTAGGCTTTTTAGCCTGTTTTGACTTCGCGTGTCCCGTAACCTTATTTAATGGTAGAGTTAACCTTCCCTTGATGATAAATTACTATAGTAGGGACATTTGAGATATATAGAGGAGTAAAACCTAGAAGTATAATTCGAACCAAATGGAAATTTTGGGGTAGGGCGTGAGTGCCTATTACGATGCGAGAACATTTACGGCCTAAATAATTATATTAACCGGGAACATATAAATTGTGTAACATTATATGTCGGTACGAATGAGAAGTGTACCACCAATTTATTATGGTGATTACTAAGATGTGTACATATACTTAGTATACATATATGATTTATGTGTATGACATACCTACCATACTTGCTATCACGAGATGTTTACGTTCGCTTAGGGCCCTCTAATCCTTGTGTTGCCCAGATAGACTGGTTACCTTGATGAACATAGGTCAGAGAAGGACTTATTGGGATGTTAATAAGTTTGCTGATCGTGGGAGCGCAGGTATGTGCGTGACCCATGTGATGTGACTGTGTTCGCCTCCATTATTTGTGATGTTGTTATCTGAGAACGATTCCTGAGAGATTCGGAATGCGTGATCCTTATGTACGTGATGTACCGGGATGGATAGCAGAGTATGTGTGCACCGTAGCTTAGTCTCGGGGTGCTTGTATTGTATATTTATGACGTGAATAATATACACTTAATTAATGGGAACTTTTATGTGATATTGTTTATAAATATGGAAACGTTTTGAGAAAACATAACGGGTTAACCGATAATGAATTGTATTACTAATTGAGAATCTGAGTTTAAATGAAGCCTCTATTGATTTGATAACGCTAAAATGTAAAATGGAAATCGAATAGTAAGGGGTAGAACTTATTACGGTTTGGTTAGATAGGTATGATATTTAGATGGGTATGGTACGTTAGGAGTGCACATGTAGTCGAGAGGTGAGAATTTCATGTGAGTGCACGTCCTAACATGTATTTTGCATTTAATGTTTTAATGTTTTAATGTTTTAATGTTATTAAAACACTTGCTGTTTTTAAAATGATTTCCACTTTCGGGCTCTGACCCATTTGCTTTCAAATCTATTTTTATAAAAACCATTTTAGGTGCCCAGCCACAATGACACCATGCTTAGGATCCTCATTCAGGTGACGTGCTGTAGCTGTTTGTGGAAGTTACAGGACCTTGCTTGTAGACGCTTCTTCTATATTGACTCTCTATTCAGCATTTATCAGTTGTAGGGCATGTCGCCCATTTCTTTAGAGACTATTCATTTATTTCAGTTATTCAGACTTTGGGCATGTAATTTAATTCAGGATTCAGACTTGTCTTTTTATTTTCAGTTGTGGGATTGTTGTGAGGAGTTTTCCTCCGGACTTTTGATTACTTCGTTGGTTATTTATTACTTCATTATGGTGAATGGGTTATGTTGTTCTTCCATTACTCTTTTATTGAATGTTAATCAGACTTAACTTAAAATTTGGCAACTTACTTTTTAAATACTAGGTGGTTAGTAATTATTAAAATGTTTTCGACAGTGATGCTATTAACTGAACCAACTTGGCATTTTGTATTGATTTAATAAAGGATTAGCTACCCGGTATTTAATTAGTCGGGGTGTCACACCTAGAACGAGGGTTTCCGCATATCCAACATCACCAACCTCCTATAAATGCATAGACCACAGCACCGCCGAAAGAGAAATCATTCCTCCAGTGATCAAGGATCTGCCCACAGAGGGCGAGACATGGAGAAGTCCAACCAACAGCTCCCAAGGAGATCGGGAAAACTCAGGCATAACATTCGACACAATAGGATTTACTCCCAATATGGCAGAAAATTCCTCATAAGTCGGACAGACTTGTTCCAAGCCAAAGCGGAATACATGGTCTTCGGGGTACCAAAATTGTACCACCTCCAATAGCATGTTCCATTTTATGGGCCAATTACGCCATAAAAAGACTCGACGCATGTTAAAAGCATCGTAATCGACGTTATAAGAGCACATCGCCTCCAAAGTCTCGCGGTAGTTGGCCAACTCAACACTACCTGGGAGAGCAATCTCACAGAATCAAAAAGATAGAATATGAAGGTGTGATTAATTACTCCACCCTTACCCCTTTTTATACTTGAAAACACTCACAAAAGACATAACCCCTGCAGAAATCAGAGAAAATCCTGCCCCATAAGGTACCAAAGGCTGAAGAGGGTACCAATCAAAGCCTTGGTTGATTAAACTAGACTAACCTGCTGTTAGGCAGGACAAGGTGCTTGTCGATCGGCAACCCCCTGTTTTTAAAAACTAAGCTTTTTCCTCTTTTTTCAAAATCATAAAACTCAACAAAAATAAATTGATATTCTCAACAGAACTTTAAAAATCCCCTTTTCATCTTTATATAAATCCTCATTATGAATAAAACTTTCCTTCAAAATCCCAAAAATATTTATTTTTACGATCTTAACAGCAAAGTAAAAAGCGCACGTGCATGCATTCATTCATTCATCATTAAATAGAATATAAATAAAAAACTCCATTGCATTTCATAGATATATTTATATGTTACATCAATCTTGCAGGAAATAAATAAAAACAAAAATAACAAGACTTAACCCGAACCAGAATCCTCCCCAGATGAGGCAGACGGCACCAAGAAAGAAGGAACAGGGACCAGATCCCGAATATAGACGATCTCCAAAGATAACTAGTCTCTAATATCCCTCAGCCAAATGGTGGACACCCGGACTTGCTGTAAGAAAAGGCAAAATCAGCATCAAGCAGAAAAGATCAAAAGAAACCAGAAAGAAGGAAAAGAAAAGAACATAAAGATATACTAATGGACGAAGAACCTCCTTTGTCAAGCCCAAATCCTCTGGGTCCATCGCATGAGGAAGATGAAACATAAGCACCATCCCTCCATCATCCCACCGGATGTTGTATGAAGGGGTATGCAACCTCATGAAGGGGACCTCTGAAGTCGCCACCGCTGCAGATGTCGACGGACCACCACCACTGTGGGAGGATCCCACTGGCCGACATTAACTCACAGGAGGGAAGGGCAGTGCATTATATATGATGGGTGCCATCAGCCAACTCATCACAAAGTCCATATAATCATACGGCACAGCCGTATCGGTGTAAAACAGATAGGACCCTCTAATCATTGCTGTAATCCTCGCATCCTCTAGCAACATCTGCTCCCACCTCATAGACATAGGGGGCCTCGCAGGTGGCACCACCACCTCATCCTAAGAAATCTGCCGAACCACCCTCTCCCCAAGATACCAAGAATAGCCAAACTCATGCACCAATAAGCACCTCATCTGCGCATTCACTCCATTCAACCCCATGTCCTGAATGGTTGTCCCCCAAGGGTAAAAAGTCACCTGAAAAATCCCCAGCAGATATGAGTCAAATATAGAGTCAGTGCACACAAAGACCAGGACTGAAGAAGAAAAAAATCCTTACCCTATCACTGGTCAGGCCATTCAAGACCTGACGCACCGCCTTCAGAGAGAGAGATATCCTCGACTACCGATTGTCCTTTTTGCACCGATACAACAGCTAAAAGTCCCCATCAGTCTCATCCTTCAATGCAATCAGCTGGGTATTATATCCAATCACCTCATAGAACTACTTCTTTCAAAGATAAGAAATCCACAATCAAAAGAGACGCATAAGGGAAATGCAAATGCATGAAAAAAAAATGCGCAAATTAAAGAATACCTCAAGAAGATACTTGGCTCCGGTGAAAGACTGTTGGTAGCACCGGCTGAATGCATCGAGAGAAAAATAAAGGGTCGCTAAAGTAAGGCTCCCCAATCATAAAAAGGGATGTTTGAAAACATCCTCAAGTATGGTAAAAACCATAAATGGGCAACATCGTCGCTCGACGCCACCCCAAATTCCCCCAACACCAGTAAAATAAACAACTGGGCCATCTGCCTCATCTACAGCCCGTCCTCCACATCAATCACCCTACCCAGAAAAACATCCCTCAGCAGCGACAAACAGATGGAATCCCCAGTAACTATCCTCCCCACATCACCAAGTGCTTCCCGCACCACCTCTTGCCTCACCCACAAAGAGCGATCCACCTCTAGCTTCTCTCCATCGCAATCTAGCCCAGCAACTGTTGTACATCTATGGGAGTCACGGTCATCTCCCCAAAACCAAAATGGAAGGTGTGGGTAGTGTCCCACCACCTCTCCCCCAGAGTGCATACGACCGTCGTTGAATAAGGCGTCTCATCCAGTACAGACACCAACCTCCCAAAGCCTGCTGATGATATCACCCAACGCACCACAGGTGGAAGATGCTCCTAGACATCCTTAGGCACCTTCGTCCCACGGGCACGCATAGTAGACAAAGAAACATCGAATTGTCAAAAGAAAAACCTTGTCAAAATCTAAGAATAAAGGAAATCTCCAAAAAAATGCCAAAAGTCATTTTACTTACATAACTGTCAGGGTTCACCACCCTTGAAGAGCGATGATGCGATGGCTCCCACAGCACAGTCCTCTCATCCGCAACTAGTTCGAATACATCAAAAGAGTTATCTATACCCAAAGTAAGAGACGCCCTAGCCCTCCACTCCACATTCGCCCAGTCATCAACAACCAACCACTCCCTGTGTACCACAGTGATCATGAAAGCGGCCATTTTTTAGATTGCAGAATGCTAGAACGATTCACAGAAGAAAATCAATGAAAGAGGGAAGGCAAGAAGCTGTGAAAAATGAGGGGAACCCGTCCCTTTTTATAGGAAGCCAAGGGTCATTCCGATCATCACTGGCATACTGATCGGCACTGACCCTTTATCTTCTCGAGGAATTCCAAAAGTTCGTTCCACTGCCAAACGGCACCCTCCACACCATGCCGACCGGCACCCCCTTAAGTTTTCATATAGAAAACCCTGAAAATCCTTAGAAAATTCCTAAAAATCTTGGAAAGGATTTAGAATATTTTTACTACGAAAAATTTGCCAGCGGGACTCTCAAAAGCCAAGTGAATCTCCCCCCAACAACATCCCCAGAGGACCTCTAAAGTATCCCAAACTTCAGGATCATCTACTATTACCCAAAGGTCTCAAATTTCCCCGAGCAACACGTCCAAGACCTGGACCACCTAATCATTTCCTAAGTGGAATTTATATCATCAGATTGGCTATTACCCCACAATGTCTCCAAAAAATATGAGGATTTACCTAGCAATCACCTCCCCAGCTCAAATCAAAATCACGAGGTAATTCTCCCGACAGATTTCCTCGTAAACATATCAATTTAAGCCCATGGAATTGGTCATCTCAACTTAAGCCCGCAGAATTGGCTTTGACCTGCAGAATTTGTCATCTCAATTTAAGAACTCGTAATTGGCTTCGACCCGCAAAATTGGTCATCTCAACTTAAGACTTCAGAATTGGTTTCGACCCACAGAATTGGTCATCTCAACTTAAGCCCTCATAATTGGATTTGACTCGCAGAATTGGTCATCTCAATTTAAGCCCTCAGAATTGGCTTTGACTCGCGGAATTGGTCATCTCAATTTAAGCCCTCAGAATTGTCTTCGAACCGCAGAATCGGTCATCTCAATTTAAGACCGCAGAATTGGTCATCCCAACTTAATCCCTCGGAATTGGTTTCGACCCGCAGAATTGGTCATCTCAAGTTAAGTCCTCAGAATTGGCTTCGACCCGCAGAATTGATCACCCTCATCTTCAAGCCCTCATAATTGTCTTCGAACCACAGAATCGGTCACCCTCATCTTCAATCCCTCAGAATTGGCTTCGACCTACAGAATCGGTACCCCTCATCTTCAAGCCCTCAGAATTGGCTTCGACTCGGAGAATTGGTCACCCTCATCTTCCATCCCTCAGAATTGGCTTCGACCCACTGAATTGATCACCCTTATCTATTAAGACCTCAGAATTGAGTTTGACCCGTAGAATCGATCATCCTTATCCCAGGTCCTTCGAATCGGCCTCGACCCTCTAAATTGGTCATCCTCTTTCAAAGTCATCATGCGGTGTCTATTCGACGACTATCATTTGTTCCAAACTCACCCGTCGAGGGTCTCTGTAGACACCCCATTCAAACACCACCAACTTCTCCATAAATCCCCTAGCATCTCCCCTCATCCCTATAAACCTAAGTCATACCCCGGGTACTGACCCATAAGCCATAGGGCACTCCTAGGCTCCATTTGACCAAAATTCCAACTCTTAAACTCGACCAATACTTAATGAATCTTCTAAGTTCACTGAAACCCCTTTCCAACGGTCCATCCCGTGCATGATTCTGACTTACGATGCGGACGAACGACCCATTTTCCCCCAAAACTTGATCAGGAGGCCATCGAACGCTCCCAAGCTCCATTTTACCAAAGTCAACTCTTTATCTCTATTGAGATGGAATGAATCTTCGAAGGTCACTGAAACCCCTTTCCAATGGTCCACCCCATGCACAATTCTGACTTATGGTACGGACGAATGATCCGCTTTACTTCGAAAGGTCGTTGAGCGCTTCCAAGCCCCGGTTTACCAAAGTCAACTCCCCAAACTGAGTCAAGCTCTTTGTAATGTCTAATTACATCTCCTAACCTTTCCAACGGTCCGCCTCATGTGCGATTCTGGCTTACCATGTGGACGAACGATCCGTTTACATCCGATAATTCCCTGTCCAAATAACCGATGAACACTTTTGAGCCACATTTAACCTAAAGTCAACTCCTGGACCCGGGAGCAGTCCGAAATAATTTCGAAGGTCTCTGAATTACCTTTCCAATGATTTTCCCCATGCGTAATTCGGATCAACGGTTTGCGCTCTATGACCGATTTTCTGAAGGAACTTGAAAGAGACTAACAAACGACAAGTTCCAAACCCTGCCTATCGGTAATTTTCCTAAACACACTTGTCGATTGGAAGGACTATGTCTATGTAGATCGGTAATTCCTTGGTCCTATATAAAGGAGGGCCTGACCTCATTTCAAGGACGAAAGATCTGAAACCCATCACTCCCAGTGAGCTCAGAAAACCTCTCTCAAAGTCAGCGTGATTTCCCCATCCAAATCCCTTTCCAACCTTAACCTTTCATCAACTTTTTCATCAAACTCAGAGAATTAACCACCCTTCATCATCACCCCAAGTGCAAGGGCTGCTCTCCAACATCTAAGATCAAGCTCAAGATCTCCAAAAAGGTCCAACTTTTTCAACTCTCTCTTTAAATTCTCCTAAATTCGCATTAATTTGTTTTATTACTTAGCACTTTTATTCTCTCATCTCACATATCCTAATATACTTTTTATTTAGTATTATCGTATATCTTTTATTTTCATATAAATAAAACCCAAAAAACAAGAAAAATAGGGTTTGCTCATAAATTCAAACGAGAGTTCTCACACCTTTCTCATACTTTTCTCAACTAAACCACTTTTTTACACACACACACATATAAGATAAGTCGCCAGTTGGATTTATGGGATGAATCCCACCCCGCATTTTGCATACGAACTATGTGGACTTTGATGCCTCTATAGTCTACGCAGGCATCTCGGGGTAAAACTCAAGACTCGAGTCCTATTCCTACTTTTTTCCTATCTTTCTATATTCTTTAAACTTAACTCTCTTAGATTCTATACGTTTATATATATACATATATTTGTTCTTAGTGGCATATTATCCCTCATGCGTTATCATTCCCTTATAATAATCAACGCTACGATAATTGCATAAATCCTATTTTCTAATATTACTTTTAACAACATTCCTACGAATGACTCGCTTTATCTCTTCCATGATACAAGTCGATGATTCCTATCTCCACTACATATACACATGCACACATATCACGGGGAAATAAAGGAAAATAGCAATAACCCATGAGAGACCTTAAGGGAGGAATGGGTGCCCAACACCTTCCCTTTTTGTAACTTAGCCTTCGGACCCTTTTTTCGAATCATTTTGGTTTCGTATGTATCTGTATGTCTTTTGGTGTTGGCTTTCGACACGGCTTCCTTTTCTGTTGTCTATTTTGAGTAAAATAGACACGCGACACCATCTCTCTACATTTTCACCTCATCATCAACGCCGGCCGAAGTGCTCCCGAGAGGGATGCGTAGGACCAAGATCCTCTAGAGATGAAGAGAAACCCACTCTTCTTCATCTCTCCCACCGCGAGGATAGGAGGATGGTCATAATGAGATTTTAATTCCATTTTTGAAAACTGTAAAACTATTTTGTCAACAATTGAGAAAATTTTAAAATCTAAACATATTGACAATAGTTCAAAAGATTTAGGGAAGAATAGCAGGACCAAAGTTGTTTGGACTAAGAAAGACAAGTGTCTTGTTATTCACACTCCCTTATATTGAAAAATGATTCACAAAGGGATTTTGATAGTGGATGCTCAAGGAATACGATAAAAAACTAGGCATTGTTTTCTAAACTTGATAGAAAGGAATTTGTTTGAAATACTTTTGGAGATGGAAAAAAATCTAACATTGGCGAGGAGGGTACCTTAGAAATTAATGGTTTTCCTGGGTTAGGCAATCTTATTTTGGTGAATGACTAAAATGCTAACTTGCTTAAAATAAGTCAAATGTGCGATGATCTTCACAATGCAATTTTTACTAATAAGGAATGTCCATAAAGAGTTGTACACAATCGATTTCTCTCCGATTATGTTTTGCAATAGTGTTAAGGAAGATGTGGCAAATCTTTTACATACGAGGTTAGGTCACATGAACTATAGAGATCTTAATAGGCTTTCTATGAATGAACTTATTTGTGATTTACCTACTTTCGAATCAACTTCTTCTCGTGTGTGTGTGCTACTTTCTAAATGGGAAAATAAATTTTTAAACCACATACGATGTTGAATGTTATTACTATCTAGTGTGTGATAGAGATTTTTTACATAGACCTTATGGGTCCAGTGCATACGAAGAGCATAAATGTTAGATACTACGTTATTGTGATTCTAGATGACTTCTCTAGAGTCACTCTTGTATAATTTTTGCATAGCAAATTCGATGCTAAAGGCATTTTTATTCCCAAGTGTGAACTACTTGAAAACAAAAAGGCATAAACTATTACTAGAATTCGTAGTGATCATGAAGGGAATTTAAATGAATGGGTATATCAGATAGTATAGTGAAGTTGGAATAAATCGTGAATTTTGTACCCACAAAATTCCTCAACAAGATGGAATAGTCAAAATGAGTAATTTAACTATCCAAGAGATCTCTAGGTACATATTAATTTGTAATAATGTTCCAAAATAGTTTTGGGCGGAAGCCTTTCATATATCTTGCCACAGTGCCAACTGAGTCTATAGGAGTTAGGTACCAATAAAACCATTTATGAGATTTGGTAAGGGAAGAAACCCACACTCAAGAACTTTAGAATGCTTGGAAACAAGTGCTACTTACTCAAGGAGATAATACTTGACAAAGCTAGAGTCTAGAAGTGATGTCGGCATTTTTCTTGGCTATTCCACTAATAGTTGTGCCTATTGTGTGTTCAATTGTGTCTCTAAAAAAATTATGGAATCCATTATTGTTTTCCTCAATGATAATGATTACCTTGAATTTAAAGATAACGATTTTGAATACACAACTTCCCTTTTCCCACATGTTAAAGAATAGGGAGAAGAAGAAACGGGTGAGTGTGAAGACGTTGTCCCGCCACATAATGAGGTTGTGAATGTGGGAGATACACCTCTTTGGGTTAGGAAAGACCATGATGTTTCAAAAATTAATGGTATTATTAATGTTGGATTGACGAATAGATCTTAACTTCAAAGAGAAGTTAACTTTCTTTATTACACTTCCACAATTAAACCTAAGTATGAGAAGGATATCTTGTTGGATGAATATTGGGTCAATGTTATGCAAGAAGAATTATATCAATTTACTAAACAAGAATTTTGGACTCTTATCCCCTTTCATAAGGATGTTCACGTGATCGGTACTAAGTGGGTCTTAAAAAGGTGTGATGAAGACGATTTTGTTTTAAGGAACAAAGCAAGGCTTGTGGCTCGAGGTTATACATAAGTTGAAGGTGTAGATTTTGACGAGTCTTTTGACCCTGTTGCATGGCTAGAATAACTTCAAATAACCTTATATATATCATTTTACTTATATTTATAGATCCACCAAACTGATGTGAAAAGCTCATTTCACTATGGCAATCTTTAAGAGGAATTCAATGCACCACAACCAAAGGGTTTTGAGGATACGAAATTCCCAAGACATGTTTATCACCTCAAAAAGGATTTGGATTGCCTTAGACCAGCACCTAGAGCTTTTTATGAAATAATTACCTCATATCTTGTGGGGAAGGATTCAAAAGAGGAAATGTGGAGAAGACCTTATTTTTTAGATCGGGTGGGAAAGACACTGTGGTTGCCTAAGTGTATGTTTTTGACATTGTTTTAGGCTCCACAAATAAAGAATATGATCAACACATTGCTTCAATTATGTAAAATGAATTTGAGAACAACATGGTTGGGGAAGTCACTTTATTTCTTAGAACTCATAAGTCTATGGTGGAAATTTTATTTTTCAATCTAAATATGAAAAGGATCTTGTAATAAAATTTAACCACGACTCTTCTAAGCCTAATCATACCCCCCGTGTTTATTTTCATTATGCTTGGAAAGGATGCTGATGGAAACGATGTCTGTGAGATCCTTTTTCATAGCATTATAGGTAGTTTGTTGTACTTCACAGCTAGTCACGGAATATCTTTTAGTGTAGGAGGTTGTGCTCGCTACCAATCTTATCCTAAGGTTCCCCACTTGAAAGTCATTAAACGTATTATCAAGTATGTTTATGGGAACAAAGGCTTTTGTATTGGTATCTTAGGAATACCAATACTTCATTTTCATCCTTTCTAATGTCGATGGCGAGTGACGTTGATGGAAGGATAAGTGCATCGGGAGTATGCTTTCATATTAGAAGTCCTTTGGTCTCTTGACACGACAAGAAACAAAATTGAATTTCAATTTCCACGGCCAAATGAGAGTATATTACGATGGGAAGTTGTTGTGCTCAACTCCTTTAAATTAAGAAAATGTTAGAAGCTAATAATATTGGTTACGATTGCATAATTTTATAATGTGTCAATACTAGCGCTATTGATATTTTCAAAAAATCCCATTCAACATTCTAGGACAAAGCTTATAGACATTCGAAACCACTTTATTAGAGATCTTGCTGGGGAAAAAAGTCATGTCTTTAAGCTATGTTTATACCGATCTTTAATTAATGGATAAATCAACTAAACCTCTTGATTGGACTAGATTTGAACTTCTTGTGTCATCATTCGAAATTTTCATCGTTGGTTGAATTATTTGATAAAATATCTAGGATTTTTGCTTCTTTGATTTGCTACATATTCTATCTATGCCATATTCTTTTTACCAAAGTCGTTTGTATTCTTTATCATAAAAAGATTTTTTATGTACAATAATTTATATTCTCTTTAGATGACATACTTATTTCCATATTTTTGTATATCAAGTGGTTATTTTTTAATACTTTTTCCTTTTGTTTGGATAAATGTGATTTTGTGCATCATAAGACAAGTTTCTATTTTATTTTAAAGTCTTATAAGCTTTAAGAAACTTGTTATTGGCAACATGTAGTCAAATTTTATTGCACTTTACATTGCACCACACATTGTATAGATGCCATTTTATGAGGAATGAAAAAGTTGTACAATCTTTTACAAAAGCTTCAAAACTCCGAATATTTGTGAGTGAGAGTCCATTACCCTCAAATGTGTATGTGTGAGAATTTATCATGATTTGAAGGAGTTGAAAAGATAGAAGAGATATAAAAAATCTAGATGTGGTTAGGGCTACAACTTTTATTGGATGATGCTACCTTTGAAAATTAAAAATATTATCCTATCTTACTAATGAATGAGTGAAAGCCTCAACATGCAAAAATGTTTTGAACAAAAAGATGTTTCAAATATGTGAATCCATCCAAAATTGAGTAAACATCAAGAATATGAAACAAATTTTTTTAACAAAATCACTCAATGAGGAAGACAAAAGTCTTAATTGAAGATATCTTAAAAAGTGTTGGAATTTTCACTAGTATTAAATATTTGAGTCATCTATTCTTGAGTTGCTATGCTTAATTGAATACAATCTTGGCTTTATTCTTTCAATGACATTCTTTATTTTTTTTTCACGTATGAGATATGATCTTATATTCTTCGTTGATAAAATTCATCATGTTATTATCCTTTGAGATAATAAATTCATCACGTATAAAATGCTCACGTATCCTAATGTGCTTTGTTCTGGAATGTTAGACCAGATTACTAGAGATATGGATTGCACTCGTATTATTATAAGAAATAGTCATCGTGACTTATGGAATCCCATAATCTTCCAACATATGTTTCATCCATAAGAGTTGCATGTAATAACTCCCGGTGGAAATATACTCGGCCTTTGCTATGAACAGATATATGGAGCTTTGCTTCCATCTCATCCAAGAGAAAAGATAACTCCTAAAAGAAAAAACATCCACCCAAGGTTCTCTTACAACCATCAACATCCTCGGCCCAATCGACATCTGAATAGGCAGACAAATGGTCATCGATATAAAATGAATACCAAATATCGTAGGAAATATTGCCACTCGTGTATTTGATGATACATTTAAGTGCGAGAAAGTGAGACTCTTTCGGGGATGCTTGGTATCGTGAATACACTCCAACATTAAAAGAAATATCGTGATGACAAGTGGTCAATTATATGAGACTACCTATCATACTCCGATAAAGGGTTTCCTCTACGTCCTTGCCAAAAGTGTCTTTACTAGGATTTGTTGATGTACTCTAGGTTCCTTGCATGTTTGGACTGAGATATGAATATTCCATCCTTAAGCTGACGAATCTGGAGACCTAAGAAGAACTTAAGCTCACCAACCATGCTCATCTAAAACTCACTCCTCATCTCCTCCTCAAAAGTGTGAGCACAGAGGGAGCACATGGATCCAAATACTATATCATACAAATAGACTTGGGCAACCAATATAGAACCACTCTATCTCTCCTCATGAATAACATCTTGTCCACTCCACTTCTCTTTAAACTATGAGATAAGATATAGTAAGTCAAAGTCATTCTCAAGATAATAGACGTGTCCCCGGTGCTTAGTGTCTTCAAACCCTTTTGGTTGTTCCACGTAAACTTCCTCATAAATAATTCCATTCAAAAAGGCACTCTTGACATCCATTTTATACAACTTTAAGTGAAGATGACATGTTATGGTGAGTAGTAAGCCAGCGGACTCAATCATAGCAACAAGAGTGAATGTTTGGTCAAAGACTACACCCTTAATCTGTGTATAAACTTGAGTAACCAACCTAGCCTTATTGCGAACTATGGTACCATTCTCATACATCTTATTCTTATAAATCCACTTGTTACTTATCACATTAGTCTCTCTAGGTCAAGGGACTACTTCCCAAACACCGTTATTGCAAATGTGAAACAATTCCTTTTGTATAGCGGATCCAATGCTCGTCCATAAGTGCTTTTTTCACATTATTAGGATCAGTTAAGGAGGTGTAGCACAAATAAAAAACCACATTCTTGATTTAAGAACGAGTCTTAACACCTAGTGTGAGATCACTAAGTAAGCAAAAAGGGTCATGACTCTTTCAAACCCAAGCGGTGGATCTTTTAAATCAGGAGTGTGGTCCACCATGGTAGTATAAGGAAATATGAAATTTTCACCAGGGGTGAATCATCCTCATATTGGGGGTTATGAGTAATAGACGCTGGTGGCTCATCATCTCTAATTGTGACATTTATTGACTCCATAACATTAGATCTTGCTAAGTTAAAAACCCGATAAGCCCTACTAGTTAATGAATAACCTACAAATATCTCCTCGTCGCTCCGGGAGTTGAAATTTCTTAAGTGCTTTCTATTGCTCAAGATGTATAAAGTACTCCGAAAGACATAGAAATAAAATGCGTTGGGCTTCTTACCTGTCCACAACTCATAAGGCATGTGTAACGTGCGTGGATGAAGATGTGACCTATTAACTGTATGACATGCGGTGCTCACCGCCTCAGCCCAAAAATATCTAGGAATGTTTCTTCCAAGAAGCATGGATTTAGCCATCGCTTGTATCGTCTGATTCTTTTTCTCAACCAATCTATTTTGTGGAGGAGTA
This sequence comes from Sambucus nigra, assembly GCA_949130495.1. Classification (NCBI taxonomy): domain Eukaryota; kingdom Viridiplantae; phylum Streptophyta; class Magnoliopsida; order Dipsacales; family Adoxaceae; genus Sambucus; species Sambucus nigra. The sequence goes on along the minus strand of OX422217.1, from coordinate 197,515,829 downwards.
CGAAAGCACGAAAATTCATATTTGATGCCCACTCCATCACAATAGCTATCCACTTTAGCTTCTTTGAATCCAGTGTCATTGTCACTACGTAGCAGCTTAATAGTGAATCGATGTTGCTTTTATAAGACACAACACTTGGTTGTAAGGAACTCAACCACATTGTACTTTTCTCTCAAAAATCCTATGATATATTATTGAGAAAAGTATTCGACCATCACGAGAATATATCTCTTACAACCTAAGTTTTATGAGCGAGTATGACCCATAAGATCCAAGTGAATTAACTCCAAAACATAGGAGGTGGTAATGGTTTTAAACTTTTGATGGGGACTTAGAATTTTTTTTCTTGTTGACAAGGTCTAAAAATCGAGGAAGTTAGTTTCCCAAGAGATTGTAATCCACAAACTAGGTCCTTTTTCACCAATCTCTCAGGATCTCTAAAGTTCACATTACCTAACTGTTGATGCTAAACATCTGTAGAGGAGTCCTTGGCAATGTTTCACATCAAGGAGTGTCCAAGAATGATGCCATAGAATTTATCTTCCATCCTCAGTCCTTGTAATAAATTATCACTAGTTTGATCATATATGTTACATTCATATTGGTCAAACTTTACACCAAAGTTTGCATTTCATAGTTGGGTTATGCCAATTAGGTTTGCTTTCAACCCTTTTACGTACAACACATTGTCTAGATTTGGAAATTCGGGTATCTAAACACATCCTCGCCCTAAAATACTAAATGTAGTCCCATCCTCAATACTGGCTTTACCTTCCGTGCGATCCTCACGGTGGGTAAAAAATGATATGTCACCAGTCATGTTCCTAGAGAACCCACTATCAAAATATCACTAGGAAGTATATTGAACCTTGCGAGTTATATGCACAACAAGGGCTTTGACGTATTTCTTAGGTACCCAAGTGAAGGTAACCTTTTGTTTTCCCTTGTCATTATTAAATCTAATCGAACCGTTAGAAGCGTTATCAAATGGAAAAGTAATCCATTGAAATTTTTCCATTAAGCTTTGCGAGGTAGAGACTAGAAACACAACTTGCTCTCTAAGACCAGCAAAGTCCCTACAGCGATGCACATGAGTATGTGTACTCCTAGTTTTACCTAACTTGTAGAAAAACTCTCCAAGGTGATCTCTCCTTTTATAAAAAGTTAAAACATAGACTTATTTGGGTGTACCTTGGTTCACTTTCTTAGGTTGAACACTTTTTATGGTTTAGGTTGAGCCCAGAAGTAATAACCACAAATTGAGGAACCGGTTCAGGTGCAATATGGGAAGTAAATGCACAGTCATTACCTATTCATCACCTCTCATTATAACTAAAAGCAATATCGAGGAGCATCTTTCCTACCTTTTTCGATGTATCCTATATGGTAATCTTGACCTCCCAGGCATGTACGAGATCTTTCTCAGGTTACGACATAAGGTCTTCAATTTTTTTCACGAGTCTCCATGGATGCTTAAAGACCTCTTGTAAGACTAGCCACCTTGTTTATCAAGTCACCTTTTTCCCTCTCAACTAAAACTAGCATCTCTTCTAAATCTTCTCTCATCGTGGACTTGCTCCCTGTCATCTCTGTCAACTCATTCTCTAAGGATAAAACTCTCATTGCTAAACCTTTATTTTTTCTTCATTTTAAAGAACAAATCGTAAAGATTGGCGTAAGTTCATCAAACGTGATGCTCGATGTCACTTAAAACATTATCTCCCTCACTCTTGGTGGAGTGACTAAACTCACTTTCGAGGTCATCATGTTTAGTATCTTCCTCATCGACTTGAGGTGCACTAGTTGTGCTAACATAAATTGACATAAACGTGGTGAACTTACATCCCTGTAATGATTCATCCTTAGAGTCAACCGAATCTACATCACTATCGTTAAGCGTGTCATTTAGGGAATCTATGCCTTTGCCTTGTCTTTTTAACCTCGTTAAACACTCGTGAGCATCGTTACCATTACCCTCACACTCATATAATCTCCCGTCATCTTTCTTTGTGAAAGATTTATTTTCTCTTTTAAAATTTGTCATGCCCGATTTATATACTTTTATCTTTTTTAAAACTTTTATTTTCTTGGGAAGCATTTTGTTTTTAAAGGTTGAGAAACTTTTTGAATTCTTTTTGCAAAAATAGCTAAATTATCCAAGTCAAAATCGTACTCGGAGTCAGACGGCACTTCCCTTTTATTTTTAGATTCTACTTTCAACATAATTCCCCTTTCCTTAGGTTTAACAGTTTTTGAAAACATATCTATCTGATACATTTGAAGGTCTCCTATGAGTTCTTCTAACCTAAGAGTATCTGATGTCCCTAACGAATTTAGCACATTAACCTTAAAATAAAGCGGGTCGGATGAGATCTCAGAATTTTCTTAACTACATGCATCTTAGGGATTATTTTGACCTAAATTGAAACTCAATTTTACTATATCAGACAAACGTGCGTAAAACTCATAAATAGATTCGGGCTCAATCATAGTGGTTGAATCAAATTGTGTGTGAGATTTTGTAGTTTAGAAGCCTTTGCAACATTGGTTTCCTCGTGAGTGAGGTGGAGGGTATCCCATGTTTATTTAGACATGGTGCACATCATAATGAGGCGAAACTCGTCAGGGGTGACTGCTCCAAAAATGGAACTCAGACCGCACGAGTTAGATTGCTCCATTTAAAGCCATCCCCTATCTAGGCAAAAACAAGTTTTAGACTTATGACATTATCAATTGTCACTATGGGTGGTGTCCATCCTCTTTCACGTACAAGCCATATATGTTCATCTATAAACTCTAAAGTGGACCTCATTCTAGCTTTCTAGAAGGTATAGTTTGAACAATAAAAAATTGGCATCCTATTATACACAAATTATCCATTAAATCAAAAAAATTAAAGATCAATAATTTTTAGAGAAAAAATTGATATACAAAATTTGTAAAAAGATCACACAATAATTTTGTGTAACTTGCTCTGATACCAATTTGAGAATGCTGGTGATTTAATGGATTAATTTTTATCTTAGGTTTCCACATAAAAATCCATTTTTTACTAAATTTTATCTTTGATTAAATTAGGTGTGCATATAACATGTGTTTTAATTGTAAAATAATAAACCATGCAAGAAACAATCACGCAGAGATGAGGAAAAGTCCCTAAAAAGGGCAAAACTTATATTAGCACATTAGAATGATTTTACAAACAATCTACTTACAATTGGCTCAGAAAAACTAAGTAAGACATTCAGAGTATTAAAAACCTTCTAAAGAATATGACTCGATCCAAAGTTGTCCATAGGTAGCGGTATACTCTCGGGATCCATCGATCATCCTTTCTTCTTTTTTAGCAGTGAACCCTCAGTTCACAAGTCAACCGTAGAGTTTGAACTCCACAAGGTGTATGTAAGGTATTTGGAACTAGGGTTTCATAAATCATATAAGGGGATGAAATATTTATGAATCTAAAAGTGTTTTTGTGAAAACAAATATGAAGAACTTTGGAATAGGTATGTAGAAATCTTTTTTTGCCAAAGTCACTTAAAAAACTTCTCAAAATAGGTATTTATAAGGTTTTCACAAATTTCAAGGCAGCACATATCGTTTGAATAAAATTGTACTTCATTTGAATGAAAACTACGATTTTGTTTGAATGAGATTCAAACTTGTTCTAATGGCATGGATGATTTTATTTAAACATCCATCTCACATGCTTCTAATGACATTTTTCTGCCTTCAGAACCAGCCTTGTTTAAAGGACGTTAGAATTTCATTATAACGAGATCAGGATCTCATTTTAATGAGACCGTATCTCGATTAAACGAAGCTAAAAAAAATTATTTTTAAAATCTTTTTGCAAAAGTCTCGATTTTTCTAAAAGTAACATTCCAACATATGATATCTAAAATTTATGAACACCAATGTTTTATACCTTAATGTCTTGTAAGGGTGTCTTCGATCTTGGAGAAATCGAAGTTCGATTCGATGAGTCGGTTTGTAACGGGATATGCCAAAAAATAAATTAAAGCTTAAGCTATAAGCAATAATTTATATTTTCTCTTATAAGTCTAAACCTAACCACTACTATCACATGGAATTCACAACTGATGGATATTAAGAAAATATTATAATTTGGCATTATGACACTTTTTTCCTTCTCAAATATAGCCGGTAACCTCAAGGGGCTGACAAAAAAGACCGCATAACCCTTCAAAAACTTGCATCCAAATGCATCATTTATGGAAAGGTCTTATTCAAAAGAAATTATGATGGAACTCATTTGCAGTGCATATTAGGGTATGACATTGAATAAATTATATATAAGATCCACAGTGGGGACTGTTATCCCCATATGAATGACCACATGATTGACAAGAAAAAATCGGACAAGGGTACTGTTGGACGACAATGATCCATTATTATGCAAGGTATGTCAAGAGAAGTCTAAAATTTTAACAATTCACCAATCTCCAACAATTGACTCCCCGAGAGTTATATAAGATGACTTCTCTGTGGCCTTTCTCAACATGGGGGCATCAACAACATTGGGAAGGACACTCCTAAAGAATTTAATTAAAAATTCATCCTAGTTAGTATTGATTACTTCACTAAGTGGATCTAAGCTGAGTCTTATATTGTGTTGAATCCCAAGAATTTAGGCAAGTTCATTCGCAAGAACATTATCTACGACTATGAGGTTCTCCATGACATCATATACTTTAATGTCCATAACTTTGAAGCAAAAGTCATAGAAGCATTTGAGGAGTATTAGATTGCAATACACAATTCATCTCTGTATAAAACACAAACAAATAGCGATAACGAAGTTGTGGACAAAGGCCTCAAACCCATCATTCTAAAGATGACTAACAGTTATAGATATTGGGTTGACATGAACCATATGCTCTCAAGGGTTATCGCATGTCAATTAACACACCCACTAGGGATACCCCATACTTTTTAGTCTACGAGATGGAGGCTATTTTTCTAATTGTGCTTGACATACCTTCCCTAAGAGTAATGAATCCAATTAGGATAAGTTGATTGCAAAGAGAATCGTTATGATGAATTAACACTTTTAGATGAGAAGCAAATAAGGTAACTATATCACATATAAGGGTATCATCCCTATACAATAAGGTCATTACATAAAAGTCAAAGGCTATGGTATTTGAGGATGGTGTGAGAACCCATACCTGAAGTTACACTCTCACATCAATAGAAATATTGAGAAGATGGGTGTTTTATGCACTACGCAAAAAATTGAGAATGGTCACGTACTCTGACCATGATAGGCCCTCGAGTGACGACTGAGGTCCGTGGCCATTTTTTTTGTGACCAAATAACCTGGTTACGAACTTCAACCTTGACCCAAAATGAAGGTCATGGCCTCCTCCATGGGATAGTATATAACTTTATGGTCACATACTTGGGTCGTGACCCCATGGGTGGACAGGTGTTCAAAGATGGCCAAAGACCTAGGTCGTGAGGGTGGGATGCGATTGAAAATGGGTCACAACCCAAATCCGTGACCCCCCATTTAAAAAATATAAAATTAAAAGATGATGACGTGCTGGTTGTGAGACTTGCACTTTTTCATGTCATTTGCTTTCTAACTTTGTACCCTATGCAAATTATCAGAATAACCAATTAGAGTCTTCAAGTTGAATAACCTATCAAGAAGGGTCTTTTATCACTAATAGTCAATGTGAATGTAGTCGAGGGATAGAAATTTTTCATGTTATAGGATCATTTTTTAAGCACAATTTTCTCTTTATTTTCATCTTTTATCGATCGCGGAGAGCTCGATCTCCATCTTTTGAATGAGATCCACCGAGACATGTTCTGCACATTATTTTCCATGTGCATCACATTAATCACAAGCCTTACACGATGATCTTTCCAATACCACAAATCAAAAAATATTGACCATATGGACCATGCCTTCGTTTTACTAGGGTTATTCGATTCCTCCCTATATTTACACACCAGGTTTACAAACTGAGGGTTTTTTCCTACATACGTATTCCCCGCAGCCAGAATGTCACGTCCCGAATAATCAGGTTTTATTAAGGGTTGGGTTGATAGGTTCAATGGGAGGATAAACTTAATAGCGTAAATATAAATAATAATGTTAACAAAAGGCTACAAAATAGTAATATCTTTCAACATGAAGTAATGTATTGAAATGCATTATTCATTACATGCATCCTAAATAGAGGCACTATCTTTTATACATACTCCATAAAAAGGAAATAAAAGCAGAAGAAAATTAAAAAGTACGGCATGTGCCTTGATACAATATAAATTACATCCATTTATAAGTAGTATCATAGGAAATTATAATGGAATTTTCGGTGCTACGACTGATTTTCCATGAATATATAATTGCTAGAATAACATGAGGTGATGCAGATTTGTGTGGGGTTGCGAAGATGTTGCCTTCTTTATTGCTTGAGTCTATCTGGAATTTCAAAAACATAAGAAAAATTTCCATGTTGATAATTCTTATTCTATATAGTTCAAAACATTATTGTGGATGAGTATTTATAAGAATTCAACATGAAGGTGGATTCAAAGGATATAATGGCATTTCTTTTCGTTTTTGGAATGATATAACCAAAAACAGGAATATTTGCCTAGAACTTGTAACGGTTAGGTATCTTTTCTTAACAAATAACCCACCATTATCCGTTTAGAGGCTTTAGCATAATATTCATACATACAACAACATGAATCCAGTAAAATTGGAGATGATCAATCCAGATATTATAGATAAAAGTAACCATGCTAAGTCAATCACAAACATCCATATAGTTTTAATAATTAGTCCCTCAATCATATGAGTCCTACAGGATAAATAATATAATCGTGGGTATAACGGAAGATTATTCCATGGTCATAATGTATGCTATAATCGAACCTGGTAAAATTACATCAAACGAAATATTATAATTGCATAATCATCGTTAAAATTTGAATCAATTATACGTAAACACTTGAACTACTCAAATGAGTTCATCAATGAGAATATGGTATACTGGGTCTATCCCATTATGATATCAACAAAAGGCGTAATCAAAATAATTGAGTGAAAATAATATTGAATTAGAAATCATCTACTTGCTGTTAGGGTTTTTAGAAAATTCCATGGAATACGTTTAAGTCAATGTGGTAGTCCGTGTAATTTTGACAAAGAGATAGTGTATTTTTATGTAAGAATAAGGTATGTGAATGTTTTAAGTGCAGTAAAAGTTATAGGTTTGCGTAGTAAATAAATGTTGTGGTTTAAAATGAAAATAAAGTTTGGTTTCATTACTTAAGGTTTCTTAGCTTTTTAATATCGATACTAATAGACTTTTTTATTCCTAATAATGTCAAAAAGTTTCATAAATGTTTGGGATGAAAATACTAAAGTTGAAAAACTACAGGGGTTTATGTGCAAAAATAATTTTAAAGTATAAAAATCTATTTTAGGGGTTATGTCGAATTACCTTTCTGGGTGTTATAATATACCATTTTGACTAAAAAAAATTAAAATTTTTGGAAATTTTTTCAGAATCTATTGACAAGGAATATGTGTCCAACTAAGTGTATTAAAGACATAAATCAAAATATATTAATTAATGATAAAGAAATTCTAGATAGATGGGAAGATTACTTTCATGGATTATTGAATGAAGAATATTCGAAAAAAGATGTCAAGAACATTGAACATAATATAGGAATGGTATGCCTGATTACTGAAAAATAAGTCGATATGTTACTAAGAAAAATGGGAAAGAACAAAGCGGTTGGATCGGGTAAAATACCCATAGAGGTTTGGAGAACCCTTGGAAGTCTAGGGTTAGAATGGTTAACATGCTTATTTAATAAAAATTTAAGAGAAGGAAACATGCCAGATGAGTGTAGGAAAAGCACCATAATACCGTTGTATAAAAATAAAGGGGATATACAAAACTGTAATAATTATAGAGGAATCAAACTGATGAGTCACACTATGAAATTATGGGAAAAGGTTATAGAACAAAGATTTAGAAATGAGTCAATTATTTTGGACAATCAATTTTGATTTATGCCAGGGAGATCAACTACAAAGCTATTTATTTTTATTAGGACAGTTAATGGAGAAATATAAAAGTAAGAATAAAAATGTATATATGGTCTTTATAGGTCTAAAAAAGGCTTATGATAAAGTACTTAGGGATATAAATTGCTGGGCTTTAAGAAGGAAAATAATCTATATGAGTTATATTAAAGTTATTGAAGGTATGTATGATAACACAAAGACTAGAGTAAGGACTATATGTTGAGAAACTAATGACTTTATGATTAAAGTGGGTTTACATCAAGGATTGGCCTTAAGTTCTTATTTATTTGTCGTAGTCTTGGATGAGATTACTAGGGACACACAAGAAGAAATCCCATGGTGTATGTTATTTGTGGATGATATAGTTTTAGTAGACACTTCAAAGGAAAGCTTAGCGATGAGAGTAGATACTTGGAGAAAAGCCTTATAACCTAATGGTCTAATAATAAGTAAAAATAAAATGAAATTTATTAAATGTAAATTTAATAATAAGGCATCGAGTAACATAATGTTAAAGATTGAAGAAAAAGTAATAACCCAAACTAATAAATTTTGTTATCTAGGTTCAATGTTACAAAGTAATGGGGATATTGATGAGGATTTTACGAGTAGAATATCAACTGGTTGGATGAAATGGAAACAAGTGAGTGGGGTGTTATGCGGTAACAAGATAACTAATAAATTAAAAATAAAATTATATAGAAAAGTTGTTAGGCCAGCGATCCTATATGGAGCGGAGTATTGGGCGTTAAAGAAAAAACATGAACAAAGTCCCCAAGTTAGTGAGATGAGGATGCTATGGTGGATGTAAAGGACAAAATTCAAAACCACCACGTGAGAGAAAAGTTAGGAGTAACTCACATTAACGATAAATTAAGAGAAAGTAGACGTAAGTGGTACGATCATGTGTTTCTTAGACCTGTAGATGCCCCTATAACAAGAGGCGGATTGTTGAAAATAGATGATAAAATGAAAAGTGGTCTCCCTAAGCTATTGTGGGAGGAAATTATTAGAAGATACCTTAAGGAATTAAACTTGAATGATAATAATGCATATAATAGATTAAAACTGAAAAGGAGAACCCATGTGGTCGACCCCATATGATCGGATTAAGGCAAGGATGATAATGATGATTTTTTAGAATCTTCTGATTGGTCACGTGCTCTCACGTGCAGAGTCAAACAACACACACATTGATTTTTACTGTACTTATGCACGTGGAATCTAATTCATCTTCAACCTTTCGAATTTTAGCTTAGGGTTTGAAAACTTTGACCTTTAATTAAATTCTCTACAGAATACTATTTGAGATGATTCCAAAACCATTCTTCTTAATTTTTCTCAAGGATTTAAAAAATATAACTTTTAAAGATTGAGTTTAATTGTAGCCTCATATCCAGATACTATAAAATATCAAAAATTTCAGTTTCATATTCATGGATTTACATTGAAACTCGAAGAATGGCAGTGTTATAGTTTGGTTAATGTGTAAATTTGGAACAAAATGGTTTTGGTTTGAACGTTTAATTCATACTATACATGGAGAATTTTAAGTTTAAAAATTTAAGATGCCGAAAATGAAAAACTTAATTTATGAACATATGTGAATACTATGTTGAATTTAAGCTATATGATTGTGATCCTACAAGTCTATGGACATATATTCCCACTTTTAAACTGTTTTAAAGTTAGCAAAACAGAATTCACCATTGGAGCTCAAGCTTTTATGGTGTTTTTTGAAAATTGACCCTTAGCTTAAGATTTCTACGTGAAGCTCACATGTAACTGCAGAAATAGATTCTAGTCTATTGCAAAAACATGCCTGAATTGAAAGAAGTAATCTATAAACATAAAATGAAAATATAATTGAAAATGCCAAAAAATTTGTTTAGGTTTCGAGTTACTGTTTGTGTTGATTTCTCTACTAAGAGAGGCTTTATATAAAGGAAGTTATGGGGAGTTTATTGGTCATATTTGGGGTGGTGTTTGGGTTGGTCTAATGAGAGTAAGTTTGGAAGAAAGTCTACGGTGATAAAAGGTGTAGGTTTACCCTAGGTTTTCATTAGTTACCATGGCGTGTAGTTGGCATTCTTATCAGTCCAGCTGATAAGGAAGATGACTAGTCCTTGAAGGTTTTTGGTTTAGTTTAAAGGAATTTTTCCTTTATTTTCAAACTTTTGGGGTCTTTGTGTAATTCTCAAAACTTAAGAAAGAAATATGAGGGGCTAATTTGTAACTTCAAAAGATAAAGAAGTTATTTGTAAATAATTTTGGGAATATATAGTTCATTTAGATGGTTTAAAAGTCAATTAAAAACTTTAGGGGGTGTATTGTAACTATTATTACTTTAAGGTAACTTTCCAATTTATGTTTTTCTAAGGTTCATGTTGATAATAACCCAAATTTTTTTACTACATGGTTTGTATGTTAAGGTAAGATTACTTATTTTTCAAATATGTATATAAATATAATCTGATCCAAACGCATTTCTCTATACGAGTCTTACAATTCTCCCTACCAAAAAGAAATTTCATCCTCGAAATTACCTTTCAATAGTTCGGGATATTGTTGATATATGACATCCCTAAGTTCCTGGTTCAAGTCCATGATGTTCCTGGAGAAATTTCACTAACGGCATGGTATTGGTTCGAAGTACTCGATCTTGAGTGTCTAGGGTCTGTAGAGTTCTTTCTTCGAAGTCGTGGTTGGTTTGTATTGATAGTCCGTTTCATGTAATGATGTGGCTTGGGTCCAAAATATATTTTCTCAATTGAGAGTCATGAATACATTTTGAATTTTTGCCAAATTAGGGGGTAATGTTAGTCGATATGCTACTGGTCCAATACGTTCTGTAACGGCCAATGTTTTAATGTATCGTGATATGTGTTTTCCCTTTCTATTAAATCTAATAATTCCCTTTCGAGGTGATAATTTTAAGAAAAATGTATCTCCTTTTTCAAATTCTAGGGGTCACCTGTGATGATTGGTGTAACTTTTCTGTCAACTTTGAGCTTCTTTTAACCTTTCCTTGATTAAATGTATTTTTCTCAATATTTTTTGCTATAATCTCTGGTCTAAAGACCTGATTTTCTTTAGATTCATTCCAACAAAGCGGAGAACAATAGGGTCTTCCGTAGAGTGCTTCATATTGAGCGGCTTGAATACTAGCTTGATAGCCATTGTTTTAGGAATATTCTAGTAGCGCTAAGTGATCTCTACAATTTTGTGCTAGATCTAATACGCATGGTCGCAACATATCTTCTAAGGTTTGGATTAGTCCTTAGGATAGTCCATCGATTTGGGGATGAAATAAGGTGTTAAGAAGTAATTTAGTACGCATGGCTTTTTGTAAAGTTTGCCAAAAATTTCTCGTAAATCGAGGATCTTGGTAAAATATAATAGATAAAGGTGTCCCATGTAGTTTGATAATTTCTTTAAGGTATAAGTTCGTTAGCCAATGAAGTGAATCGGTTGTACGTACTCTAAGAAAGTGATTTAACTTAGTTAATCGATCTATGATTACCCAAATCGAATTATATCCTTGGGCTATAGGGGGTAATCCACTAACAAAGTTGAAAAATGTTGTGTGATACCAATTAAATTATTTGTTAGAACACTTATTTAATTAGGTGACTAAATTTGATCAAACCAAATTCAATTTTAGATCCTCCCATAAACATGCATCTAAGTGTCATAAATCATTTAGACCATGCATGTGAAATAATGACGACAAATTCAGGGAAAAAAAACTTTTGGATAAAAACCTTTTTTAAACACTTTGAAAAGTTTACAAGACCATTAACTTACATATAAACTGATAATCTCCCACAAGAGTAATGCACGGTGTCTTCGTCAAACCTTCAAAGCTACGAGAGACAGCGAAATATCCTCTAGGTGTCAGTTCGTCATCTTCGGCTCGTCCACGTGCAGAATAGCTACGCTCTACGCTCGGTATCCACCGATTAGATATGGAGATGACTTCTCCACAAAGTTTGAACTATATCAAATTATGCTTTAGGTTCCATAAAACAAATTACACAAAAGCAATTAGGATTTGTGAATTGTAAAACAAAAGTTTGAACCCTCAAAATGTTGGAGAATAAACCAAAACACTCAAAATCGTATTTTGTTCAAAAATAGTGTTTCTCCACACGAAAATCAGAAGCCTGACGCCCTTATTTATAATAAAAATCAAGGCGTTGACGTGTCAGCTTAAAACACTTCTCGTTCGAATGACATACGTCGTTGTTTGAGAGAGATATGATCTCGTTTGAACGAAGTACGATGTCGTTTGAACGACATCATACACGTGTCCTAAAAAATTCAGTGTCCTAAAAAATTCAGTCTTTTAAATATTTTGGAAACCATAAAACTTAAGACTGTTTACGAGATCAAAAACATTTATCCGAACCTTTTTAAGATTTTTGAAAAAATTAAAAACAATTTAAAATCATTTAAAAAATCATTTTAACTTTTATAAAAATAACCCAACAATTTTACTGTAAAATGTAAGTGGAACTTAAACACATTTTACTAAGTTCATCCTTGTTGGGATTGAATTTTAATGTCTTCTTGTAATTCTGATTCGTCTCTTGTATATGTAAGATTTTTAATCCTTTGACGACTTTCAGCAACTTGTAGCGGTATATGACATAATTAATTGTGATGGACAATGCCCTTACAAATCTCCCCCTTATGTCTATGCCGGTACAAAATAAAAATATCGCATTATCAATCAAAATATTGCCTATACAAATCTACCCTCCCATGAACCCAAAAGTGAAAAGGTAAATGACAAGTCTCCAAACTTTTTCAATCTTCAACAAACTTCAAACATTCTTTGTCATCATCAGGGTGTGCAATCCAAAAATCTTCAATTGTACCTACACATATTTGACAAAGAAAAAACGTAGTGACATATCGAGTTTGAAATGATATAAACATAAAACATGTAAGCATAATCAAACCTCTCCCATACTTAAACTCCCCCATAATATCATAATTCATTCTCCCCCTTTTTATTTGTCCGAAATAGACAAGGAAAAGAATAAACCAAATAAATTAAATCGGGGTGTCACGAAAAATCTAGCGAACAAACTATTTTTGATTTTTTTCAATTTTTTTATACAAAAAATGCAAAAATGATGTTACAAAAATCACACACCATGAAGTTACACTAAGACAACCAAATCATGGAAACGGAATGAATGGGTGTGAATAAATTCGATAGGAAAATCGACTCAATCATGACATATGTGCAAGATGCATAAGTGTACTCTTAACGAATGAACATCAAAAATATTCCTTTGGTGTAAAATTGTTGAATTTAGATGACATGGTCTTAATCATATCAACAAATCAAAGCACAAATGATTTCCATACTAATAACGTCCAAAACTATGTAATGCTTTTTCATGACTGTCAAGGACGTGCAAACCATTAAAAATTTCATCCAAACTTCCTCATTAAAGATAATGTTTTTTATTTTTCTTATGAGGTGATGAAACTAAAATTTATTGCCCCATTTTTGGCATATATTTCTTTTTATTTCCTTTTAAATTTTTTGGGGGTATTTTAAACCTGATTGGACCCCGGATAATTTTCAATTCCTCACTTTTTAGGTCCATTTAAACAGTGGCTTAATAGCAAAGGATAAATGAGTACCTTTCATATCCCTTCCCCGTTTGTTAAAACAAAATCACACAATCTCATTGATGGTTTATATTATGCACTACTTTCTGTCAAAATTTATCGCATTTGGTTCGTTGTATAGATAGAATTGAGATGGAAACACTCAACCAACATGTGATAGATAAGAACAAAAGTCAAATAAATCCGTGCTTGAGTGTAAGAAAGTACAAATAGAGACAATCATGTAGGTGGTAACACTATATCATCTCAAAGAATCCAAACTTTTTAAAGCACATGAATGACACAACATATTATCTCAAAATACTATCAAATAGTCACATGGATATGGCATGAAATTGTGACTTGGTCATCCTAAATGTGAAATTGTGAAATAGACACATGGATATGGCAAAAAAAATACAAAATACAAAACACTTTTTGGATTTTTCAAATTTAAAAAAAAAATCTTTTTGTATTTTCTGAACACTGTTTAGAAACAACCCAGCAGTATTCAAGAATAAGTCAATATAAACGAGAGGACTGCAAATAGAAATTTCCAGAAACCCCAACAATTCATTCGAACCAGATTCCTTATCGTCTGAATGACATAGGATCTAGCAAGAAGCCTTCGCGCGACATATGATCTCGTTAGAACGAGAAAATAAAATGTTCCCAGTTTATTCATGATAACATGCAGTTTTTTCCAGTGAGAAAATTTCATAACAGTTCCTGGAATGGAAAACAGTTCCAAAACAGTGCTAAAAGAGTACCAAAAAAAATAAGAAAAGCAAACAAAAATTCTAACTAAAAACAAAACAAATGGTACATACTAGTATAGGCAAAAGTGTCATCATGTAAATCACCCTATGCTAGTAAACCTGTCTAGACCTCAACTAGTAAGTGCGGTGGAGTTCTCCAAAGATGGTGATATCTTTTGAAACAACTACATCAAATCATGTGAATTCTTGTCCAAAAACTTTACTTGCTTTCGAATAGGTGCAAACTCTCTATCGTTGTGTGCAAGAAAAATATCATGAGTTGGTGCGTGCCCGTGAACATGTGTAGTGCACAAAACCCAATTTAAAGAAAAACTCCCTAAAGTTTTCTCTCTTTTTGCAATGAGAACAAACATAAAGAGGTCTAGTTACACCTATCTAAAAAACATTAGGACGTGCTCTCCTAATGGGACGCCTAGGTGAGATGGGTCGAGAACCATGTGAATCTCTCACTAAAGTGGTAACTGGCTCAATTGTAACAAAAGAAGTGGATACACCATCATGACCTTTTCCTAGATTCTCACCACCACCCAAAATAGGATTGAGAACCAGCTTTTTAACTTTCTTAGATGCGTTCTCTAAAGGGACTTTGACCTCCCAGGAATGTTCAAGATCACTCTCGAGTTGGGATACACGTGTCATCAGACTAGACACCGTACCGGTCAAGTCACACTTTTCCCTCCTTAAAACTTTATTTTCTCTCTCCAAATATAAAACTCGATGACCTAAATCTCTACTATACTTCTTCATTTTCAAGGTCTCGGTGTACAAATCTCTAAAAGCTTTTTGGATCTCACTTTCATCTCCACTCTCAAACTCGCTCTCATCTCCTCTAGAAACCCTAGAGTCATCACCGTCCCTCTTATGAACACTATCATCGTGAGACAAAGTGGGTGTACTCACACGAGTCATAAAAACTACACATATCCCATGTGCTAAACCTTTATTGGACTCATCTCCATTATCTTCCTCATCTCCCTCGCTATCAATAAGTGTGGCGGGCACTCTTTAGCTATGTGCCCTTTACCCTCACACTCAAAGAACTTGATCTCATCCTCCTTGTCACTTTATTTGGCCTCCTCTTTCTTTTTATTTTTCTCAAAATATCTCTTTTTATTGGAAGAATTTTCTTTAGACATTTTGAGAAGCTTTTTAAAAAAATTCGCAAGTAAGGCCATGTAAAAATCAGACTCGTCCTCAGACTCGAACTCACAAAAACTCACTTTCTTTTTATTATCCCTCTTCCTCGAAACATCCTCACTCGATATCAACTATGACCTAAGTGCAATCCCCGTAGCTTTGGGTTTGATAGTTTGGTGAAACATATCTAACTCATAAGTCTGAAGATCACCTACCAACTCTTCTAACTTAAGTGTGCTCAAATTTCCCATTAAGTTTAAAACAGTGACTTTCGGAACAAAATGTTTTGGAAGGGATCGCAAAATCTTTTTCACAACTCGCATGTTATCAATTACCTAACCCAAATTAAAACAAGTGTTGACAATGCCCGACAAACGTGCGTAAACTTCATTAAAAGTCTTGGACTCTAACATAGTAATGGTTTCAAATTGGGTGGCTAGATTTTGCAATTTTGACTCTTTAACACCGGTTGTACCTTCATGTGTCAATTTTAAAACATCCCATGCCTCTTTAGATGTGGTGCACTTCATAATATGGCATAATTCATCAGAAGTGACAGCTCTAGAAATAGCACTTAGACCACGGGAATTAAAGTTAGATAATTTATAATCGCCCTCAGTCCAGTTTGACACAGGTGTTAAAGAGGTGACATTATCAACAATCACGGTGGGAGGAGTCCAACCATTTTCAACCAACAACTGAACTCGCTCATCTATGGCTTTTAAAACAGATTTCATGCGAGCTTTTCATTAGGCATAATTATCGCCGTCAAAGATGGGCACCTGATTATATAAATGATCCATTGAAAAACTTACGATTTTAAACAAAATCAATATCACACAAGTTTGAAGAAAATAGGTATACATGAAAAATTAGCATAACCTACTCTGATACCAATTTGAAAAATGTTGTGTGATACCAATTAAATTATTTATTAGAACACTTATTTAACTGGGTGACTAAATTTGATCCATCCAAATTCAATTTTAGATGAGCCCTTAAACATGTATCTAAGTGTCATAAATCATTCAAACCATGCATGTGAAACAAAGATTGCAAATTTAGGGGAAAAAAAACTTTCAGGTGAAAACCTTTTTTTAACACTTTGAAAAGTTTACAAGACCATTGACTTTCATAAAACCTGATAATTTCCACAAGTGTAATGCATGGTGTCTTTGTCAAACATTAAAAGCTACGAGAGATAGCAAAATACCCTCTAAGTGTCGGTTCGTCATCTTCGGTTCATCCACCCGCAGAATAACTACGCCCGATATCCACTTATCAGATATGGAGATGTGTTCTCCATATAGATTGAACTATAGAAAAGTATGCTTTGGGTTCCACAAAACAACTCACACAAAAGCAATTGGGATTTGTGAATTGTAAAACCCAAGTTTGAACCCTCAAAATGTTGGAGAATAAACCAAAACACTCAAAATCGTATTATGTTTAAAACCAGTGTTCTCCACACAAAAACCAAAAGCCTGACACCCTTATTTATAATAAAAATCAAGGCGGTGACGTGTCAGCTTAAAACACATCTCGTTCAAACGACATATGCCATCGTTTGAGCGAGATACGATCTCGTTCGAACCAGGTACGATTTCGTTCGAATGACATCATACATGTGTCCCATAAAATTCATTCTTTTAAATATTTTGGAATCCTTAAAACTTAAGACTGTTTACGAGATCAGAAACATTTATCCAAACCTTTTATGATCTTTGAAAAAATTAAAACCATTTAAAATCATTTATAAATTATTTTAAGTTTTATAAAAATATCCCAACACTTTCAATGTAAAATGTAAATAGAACTTAAACACATTTTAGAAAGTTGATCCTTATTGGGATTGAATGTTTAAGTCATCTTATAATTCGAATTCGTCTCTTGTAGATGTAAGCTTTTCAATCCTTCGACGACTTGTAGTAACTTGTAGCAGTATATGACATAATTAATTGTGATGGACAATGTCCTTATAAAAGTCCATAGTAACATGATCCCATTTCCAGGATGGGATGGGAAGAGGTTGCAAGAGACTACCTGGGTGTTGGTGTTCAATCTTAACCTATTGATAGGTTAAACATTTAAAGTATGGGTTCGAATATCTCGTTTCATTCCTTCCCACCAAAAATGTCTTTTGAGTATGTGATACATTTTGGTGTTGCCTGGATGGATAATAAATTTAGAATTATGACCTTCTTATATAAGTTTTCCTTTAGCTTGGAATCTTAAGGTACGCATATTCGGTTCTAAATTTGCATTCTGTTGATAGGGTGATATGTCCATTACGCGCTAGTTTTTCCATGTTCAATTCTTCGGCATTGAGCGATAAGAAATTTATTGGTGGCTTGTTGCTCAATTTTCTTTCCTTAAATAGATGGCTATGCTATGATGTTATGAAGCATAGTAGAGGTTTTACTTTGTAGATTATAGTTAGTCAATGTAAGCACGGTTTGATATGTAAATGTTTCGGTTGGTGTTCCACTAGTTTTATGACTTAAGGCATCGGCTACTCTGTTGCCTCTGTCTGGATGATATTGTAATTGGAAATCGTAATATTCTAAATATTCCGTCCAACCGCATTGTCAAAAAATCAAATCCTTTTGGGAAAATATATATATTTTAAACTTTTTTTATCTGAAAATGATTGAAATTCTACTCCGTATAAGTAACATCACCAAGTTTTCAAAGAAAAAATGATAGCGGCTAATTCTAGATCATGAACTGGATAATTGCATTTGTGGATTTTCAGTTGTCGTGACCCATACTCTACTACTTTTCCTGATTACATGAGTACAACTCCTAGCCCTTGTATGGAGGCATCCGTGTATACATCGTAACCTATAGTACTAGAAGGTGTTGTGAGTACAGGGGTGGTAGTCAAACGTTCTTCCAGGGTACAAAAGGATTGAGTACATTCTTGATTCCACTCAAAGCGTGTATCCTTTCGGGTTAATTTCATGAGAAGTAGAGAAATAGTGGAGAATACTTTTACGAATCTTGGGTAATAACCAGCTAATCCTAGAAAACTACGAACCTTAGTTATGGTAGTGGGCGGGAGCCATTCCATAACTGCAACGGTTTTTTTCTAGGTCTACCTGGATTCCTAATTCTGTAATAACATGTCCTAGAAACTTTACCTCTTTCATTATGAAGTCATATTTGCTCTTCTTAACATACAACTAGTGATGTCATAAGGCATGTAGTACGATTTGTAAATGATTTTCGCGATCCATTACATTTGTAAATATATGAGGATATCGTGGATGAATATGATCACAAATTGGTTTAGAAATGGTTGAGATACGCGATGCATTAAGTCCACAAAAGTCGTTGGGGCATTAGTAAGTCCAAAATACATTACTAAAAATTCATAATGTCCATACCGAGTTCTGAAAGCTTTTTTTGGTATGTATTTTTCTTTTACCCTCAATTGAGGATATCCGGAGAGTAAATCGAATTTTGAAAATACCTTGGCTCCTCGTGATTGAGCAATTAGATCACCTATTATAGGTAAAGGATATTTATTCTTAATGGTTACCTGGTTCAATCTACGGCAATAAAAATAAATCATATTTATTTTTCACAAATAGTACCAGATCACCCTAGAGAGAAGTACTTGGTCTAATAATCCCTTTGCTTAATAATTCATCAAGTTGGATTCGAAGTTCCCATAGTTCTAGAGGTTCATTCGGTAGGGTGGTATAAAATGGGAGAGGTATTGGGAAAAATATTTATTATGAATTTAATTTCTCTTGATGGGGGGATTACATGTAATTCTTCAGGAAATACACCTCCATAATCGTAGATATGTTTGAAAAAATATGATGATATATTTAAGAAAGTCTTGGATTGCTGTACCTGAAATCTGCTATTTCGGGTGGTAGAGTTTTGAAAGATTACTTTATTGAAGAACAATTAATATATGCATTATTCGTATATGAGGCATTTATCCCAATAATAACATCGAACCCTAATGTTTATAAGACCTCAATTTTTTTACAAACCTATCGAGTCGTGGTGATAGTACTCATAGGCATACTTATGGCAATCGGATAATCTAAAGTAATATGTATAAGACTTGACAATGTCATAAACTTTGAACTAATAAATAAATGAGATGACCCAGAATCAATTAATGCACATTTACTAAGGTCATGAAGGAAAACAGTAACTTCGATAACGTCATGATTATCTATTTTCGTTAATAGTGCAAAATATCGGCCGTCGGTGTGTATCCTTGATTGTTGGAGTTTCGTGGTGGAGGTTTTGGAAAAGATTTTCCTGGTGTAGCTGGAGGGCTTTCGACAGTCCATTGTGGTTCAAGATTTCTACCGGTATTCATAACGAGTCTGAGATTATAATTGGATTTTCGAAGCTTGGGGCACTGGGGTCTAATAAGTCTAGAGGTATTGCATTCATGGAAACTAATGGTAGTAACACTATTCCGATGTTGAATTTGGCTTAGTGATCATCCGTCAGTTGGTTTAAAATGGGGAGATTTTGGATGGAAAGATTTAGTGAATGATTAGTAGAATTATTTTGGGGAAGGGAAAGATTGCTACGAGATCTTTTCAATGAGGTTGGTTATCAAACTCGCGAATGTGTAAGGTAATAAGGGAGGTTTTGATACTAGCTTTAAGTCCTCATTTACAATGTTTATATTTCCAAATATTAGTATCAATATATTCTTGAAGGTAACGGGAAAGTTCCATGAATCGAGCCTTGTATTATGCTACCATCATGTTATTCTTTTGGAGTCCCAAAAATTCCACTGTCAGCTGGTTGTGTAAAGATTCTGAAAATTACTTTTTGAAGAACATTTCCTTAAAATGTGGCCATGTTAATTTTTCCACATTTTGGGTACGTTTTACTGATTATCACTAGTGATCTCGCTTTCAAATTAGTAAGTGGTTAAATCAACTCAAAGTTTAGGTAGTATTCCTACTCCGTTTATAACCTTCAATGTTTTCCTAAACTAACGTTTGATTTCTGATGCTTCAGGCTTCCCATGAAAAGTAGGGGATCGTTGTCGTCGAAATTTCTTCAGATCATTCATTCGTTGAACCTTTGTAGATATCTTAGTCCCTGGTAGAGGATTTTGATGTTCTTATGATAGTCCGATGAGTTCTTACAAACATTTGGCTATGATATACATGGCCATAGATGAATTGGTTGACGTAGATCATGATCGTGGTGTTCTATTAACATTGCGAGTATTAACCCTCCTATAGAAGTAAAGAATAATTAAAGCACAACGTAATTGTAAAACAATTTATAAAACAGAACGAGTTAACTCAAAAGATCCTTCAAACTATTATAAAAAACTTTAGCATATATATAACATAAAAATCGATTGTTAAAACATCCTAATTTTTCTGATTAGTTCTTAATATATTATATTAGTAACATAATACTCCATTCTTATATTACCCTTACACACATTATCATAAATTATTTATTTTACAGTGATCATAACCCTTTCAGTTATCTATAAGTTATCATTCCTCTTGATCCTCTTCCTCAGAACCACCCGTTTTTGTGTCAGATGAGGATGTAGTAACGTCGAGAGATAGTAGACCTGGTCCATAATTTTCGGGAGATAGCGGGGGAATTATACACAATTCTCCTATCGGCGTGGCATTCCATGCTAAATGGCCTTGGCAAATCGTCGAGCTTATTTCATTGTCTACTCCTCTCCTAATAACCGAACCTGTTAATAGGTGATGCTTAATATTTGGTGTTGTAATCTCCCATTATTGATCGACGTCCCTAATTACCTTACATAATGTATTATACCCTTCTTCTCTGATAGTTTGGATAATATGTTCTTGATCAACACCATCAGTGTTCAAGTAGATGTTATCCCATACTGTAGAGTGGTGTTAAATGAATTAACTGCTAACACTCTAATAAATTACCAAAATATTTTGATGAATAAAATCTACACATGATGATATTGTTGAAAAAAAATTATTATTGTTGATTTTCAGCATTAATTTGATTAAAAATTTTATTAGCCGTAATTACTTGGACACAAGATATTTTCTTACTATGTGTAAGTCCACGAAAGAAAAAGTGCACATTGTAATAGTTTGCAAGAGCGACCGAAAGTAAAAGAGATTTCTTATGCAAATTGATTTTGAGCCACACACTATACTGCTACTAAATCTGTACAAATGTACTTAATAATATTTTTAACACAACAGCCATCTTACTAAAAATCACCTCAGATTTTTTCGTACAAAATATTGGAATATGAGCCCACGCACTTTACATACAATCTTGTTTTGGAACTCGTGTTCATTTTCTCACGGCTAGCTTTCCTATGGGAATAACTCTTCGCATGCCAAAAAATCTCAATATAAACCAAAAACTTTTCAATTGAAGCCTGGCTCCTCTGTAAACCAAAATTACAAGCTTGAGAAATTCGTCGAGGAAAAATTATTACTGTTGTTGTTTTTCTTAGGTTGCTTTTATTTTTACCTCTTAAGATTGAATTTGAACCATTTAAATTTAAGAGGTATCAAAAAGTATTTTTTTTTAAAGTGATTAAGACGTTAACAGCTATATTTGGCTCTTAATGATTAAGAGGTAGAATTACGTCTGAAGTCTGAATCAGTCTAAATACATTCATTCATATGTACATTCAAACATAAAAATAAATATATTTTTCAGATTCTGATTTCAAACTTCAAATTCAATCTTTAAATTTCAAATTCAAATTTCAGATTCAGATAAAAAACAAACGCAAACTTAGTATGAAGAAGCACTGAACCATTAAATTGTATAGCCATTAAAATGGTTGAACCAACTCGGCTGAGATTGCCAACCCACACAAAATGAGCCAACTTAGGTCTCAAATGACTCACCAAAATTGATTAACGTAAGGAAAGTGGTGAACCATTTATACAGGGAACGATCAAGTTACACCTTACAGTTATGTAAAATAACATCACAGCTCAAAATCGACCCAGTGCAGATTTGAACCAGTTCAAATTTCGACCGAAAACAATTGATTTCGCCTCAACCATGAACTCACCTTGAGTGACTTTCGACCGACTGGAAAATCGTCGAAATACGAATGAAAACCTCTGAGGACCCTTGACCTTCGAGCGATTTAATCTTCGAAATAGTTACCTCTGAGGAGGCTTGCCCACCCACCGACCTCCGATCCAGTTGACATCCGAGGATCTTTAACCTATGAGCCACCTCCAGCTGAATCAAAACAAAATACCTCGAACAATAACCTCCGAGGCACTATGACCCCCGAAAAGGTATCACCGGTAGAGATACCTTCAAATAAACACCAGACAGATACCTCCGAGGAAGCTTAAACTACGAGGACCTTAAGATACCTCCGAACCACTCGAACTCCGAACAGGTATCACCAGAAGAGCTTCGACTACCGAACAGGATGGCCTCCGAGTAATTTCGTGCGAACCTCCGAACACTTTGACCGCCGAGAAACCATCGTAGAGTAACATAATGTTTTTCCTTGGTGAGCTGTGATTTTTTTATTTGGAATTTGCGAACCATTTGACCTTGCTTTTTGTTTAAAACTAATATATGCACCGAGTCTAAGATATAAAAGGTTACTTAAGATATAAAGGGTACAATATAGTTCTCAGAGGTGAAATATCTCTAAAATCAAGCCAAGTTATATAGTTACTCGAGTAGTATGGCAATAAACAGTTGCTAAAAAAATTATATATGTGATATTGAAAGAGAAGTAGGCCAAATCAAATATATTGCCGATTCCGTTTAATTTTGAAGGTTGCAGTATTTAATTTGTGCATGTTTCTGAAAAATATTATTCGAAATATTTGTAGCCTTGCACAAATTTAAGCTTGAGTAGAAAAATATTTATTTTTGAAAAAATCATACTCCTTGAAATTGCGAATATTTTATGTTATCATACAAGGGACATTTTTTTAGACTTAGTACAAAGATACTCGAGCAATATTGTCAGAATAGAATCTTCGAGCAATCATATCAAAATAATATTTTTGCAAAAAATTTGCTCAAGTCCTAGTACTTCGAGCAAGTGCCTCGGATGGACCACCTCGAGCAGCCTTGGAGGGACCGCCTAGAGCAGCCTCGGGGGACCCTCCTCAAGCAGCCTCGAAGGGACCTCCTCAAGCAGCTCACAAAATAAAAATATTTTTTGAAACTTAACATTTTTCTCAAGTCATGGTAACTCGAGTAAGTACCTCGAGCGACCTCACTCGTGGTGCCTCGAGAAGGTACCTCGAACGGCCTCTCCTGCGGTCCCTCGAGCAGGTGCCTCAAGCAGCCTTCTCCTAGTGGCTCGAGTTGCCTCACCTTAGTGGCTCGAGCAACCTCGTCCTAGTGCATCGAGCAACCTCGTCCTAGTGGCCCGAGTTGCCTCGCCTTGATGGCTTGAGCAGCCTTATCCTAGTGTCTCGAGCAGCCTCATCCTAGTGACTCTAGTTGCCTCATTCACGATTACTCGGAGTCCCCCTGAGAAACTGCACCCATGGTTGCCTGGAACAACTTTTTGTGCTATCTTCTATTCGATTTATGTTAAACTATGATTTATTCACAAGATGATGTTAGCTACATAAGATGCAAATTAATATTTATTACTCACCTCGAGGTGACCGGGCATGCTTATAAACTAATTTATTCTATAAATGATTTAAGGGACCATTTCTGAGTTTTCCCAACTTTGATAAAATAGTGGGGACTTGAGATAAATAACTCAGCACATGATATATCTACACTATATCAACTACATATTGTAGCATATTAAATTCGTATCATGAAGTTACACATAATAATATGTTTACGATTCCTCGACGCATGATTCCGAGTTTATTTTATTTTATTAACATGAAATAAAAGACAAAGCAAAGTAAAGAGGGGGAAAAGTACTGTATAATGTACCACTTGTAGTTGGATGTAAACACAGGTGACAAGCATGCTCTGATTCGGTCTCAGAATGGCCATCATTGATGAAGCATCCCAAAAAAATACATTAGAGTTGTTCAGCGTAGCCACCAGATGGCTCATGTATAGCACTCGCTACATTACATTATTTCCAGCAAAGCGACAGGGGGAAAACAAAATTGCTCGCAAAATATGGAGCATAGATACAGAGTTTGCATACAAACCTTACCAGTTGTGAGGTAAGTCACCCATAGGGGTGCATTATAGTTTTCACAAAACCTTACCAGTTTTGAGGTAAGTCGCCCACAGAGGTGCATTATAGTTTTCACAAAACCTTACCAGTTTTGAGGTAAGTCGCCCACAGAGGTGCATTATATTTCTCACAAAACCTTACCGGCTTTGAGGTAAGTCGCCTACAGAGGTGCATTATAGTTTTCACAAAATATTACCAGTTTCGAGGTAAGTCGCCCACAGAGGTGCATTATAGTTTTCAAAAAACCTTACCAGTTTTGAGGTAAGTCTCCCACAGAGGTGCATTATATTTTTTGCAAACCTTACTAATTTCGAGGTAAGTCGCCCACAGAGGTGCATTATGATTCTCACAAACCTTACCAATTTCGAGGTAAGTCGCCCAAAGAGGTGGATTATAGTTTTCAAAAAACCTTACCAGTTTTGAGGTAAGTCGCCCATAGAGGTGCATTATATTTCTCACAAACCTTACCAATTTCGAGGTAAGTCGCCCACAGAGGTGCATTATATTTCTCACAAACCTTACCAATTTCGAGGTAAGTCGCCCACAGAGGTGGATTATATTTCTCACAAACCTTACCAGTTTCGAGGTAAGTCGCCCACATAGGTGCATTATAGTTCATACAACCCTTGCCAGTATTGTGGTAAGTCGCCCAAAGTGGTGCATTATAGTTCTCATAAAGTCCTACATTACTAGCCCTACCTGACACTCGGTTATGGGAGATTTTATGCTAATAAGACTTGGCCCGCCTGACCCTCGGTTATGGAAGATTTTATGCCAATAAGACCAGGCCCACCTGCCCCTCGGATATGGGAGATTTTATGCCAATAAGACTTTGCCCGCCTGACCCTCAGTTATGGGAGATTTATCCCAATAAGACTTGGCCCGCCTCCACCTTCGGTTATGGGAGATTTAAGTCCAATATAACTTGGCGAGCCTGACCCTCGCTCATGGGAGATTCAAAGTCCTACATTACTAGGGACCAAAGCCAATATTACTTGGCACGCATGACCCTCTTAAGGGAGATTTAAAAGTCGTACATTACTAGGCATAAGTCTAATTTATGAGAGACTAAAGTCCTACATTACTAGGGACGCTTAAAGACCCTGACTTTTGGGCACACTTATAAAATTTGTTGGTTTAAAAAACCTAGTTCACTCGAGGCACTGATGGTTGCTCGACCGAGTACGCTCAAATACATTTTTGATCTTATGATTGCAAAAGATCCACTACCCTTTTATAAGCACCAAATGGTTGCTCGGGCCAGTACATCTGGAAAGTTTGTTATTCGAAACGTTTGAAGCCATAATAAAATTATGGAGACATACTCATTCGAGAGTAATGGTGCCCCCCCCCCCCCCCCCCCTAAATACTCCACCAAAATGAAAAGTAAAGGAAGCAAAGATAGCCCTCAAAACTACATATAGATGATATATACATATGCGTGCATGATAAACATACCAAACATGGTTATGTAATGATTTTCTAGTCGTATAGGCTACATGATTTATTTCATACACATAGTTGATATGTCTCAGCCGAGGCCTCAACACATCAGCTATGTCTACTAGGGGGAAAATGTGGAGTGGTGTTAAATGAATTAACCGCTAACACTCTAATAAATTATCCCATGTATTTAATCGAATATTTATTTATGATTTATCAAGTTTTACTACAAAAAAGACCCTACACGGGCTGAAATATTATTACACGCAAATTAATATATTGCGTATACTCGGCATTTGATGATATACACTAAACAATACTCTAGTAATGATTTAAATAATTATTTGATATGCCACCACATATATTGTGACAACTGGCACCATAAATATTGGACACTTGGTTCCATAGAGAACATGACATGTGTTAAGCCCACTTGGGGCACTTTTGCTATACAAGAGGGACTCCCCCGTCATTTGATGGATGATGGTCTTGGGCGCAAAGTAAGGAGAGGAAATATATCTCCCCTCCACCACGCACCTTTAGATCTCCGTCACGAGTTTGATAGTGACGATCAGATTTCTATAGTTTCATTATACGGTATATGGGCATTTGAGAGGCGGATAACCGAATTTGGCACCCCCATACATCGAAACTACCAAGACTGGGTGTTCGAGAGGCAGATCGCTGGATTAGGCACCCCCTACGAACCAAAACCACCAAAACCAAGCTCTCCTGGTGTATCGTATGGACCCACAAACTACACAGACTTTAATTTCTCAAAGACGGATACGTAGGCGCAACCATGATGCTTAAGTCTAAAATACGCATAACGCGGTGCCTCCTCAAATCTTCACTCACATCTTACACATACATTCATTGCTTTAAGACAAATAAGTAGTATCTAAAATCATCTAAAAACGTTACGAAATAAAAAAATAACTATATCCCTAAATATGTCCCGTATAGGAGTAGTTTACCTAGTACTCTTAAATAAGCTTTGATACCATGTTGTCATATCCCGAATAATCAAGAGTGATTAAGGGTTTGATTGATAGGTTAAACGCGAAGATAAATTAAATAGCGGAAATACAAATAATAATGATAACAAAAGACTACATAATAGTAATATCTTTCAACATGAAGTAAAGTATCAAAATACATTATTCATTACACGCATCCTAAATAGAGGCAATATCTGTTATTATATATTTCATAAAATGAAATAAAAGAAAAAGGAAATTAAAATGTATGATATGTGTCTTGATACATTATCAATTATATCCATTTATAAGTAGTACCATAGGAAATTATAATGGGGTCTTCAGTGCTGCGACTGATTTTCCATGAATATATAATTGCTAGAGTAACACGAGGCGATGCATTAGATTTGTACACGGTCGGGGAGATGTTGCCTTCTTTATTGCCCGAGTCCATCTGGAATTTCAAAAATGTAAGAAAATTTTCCATGTAGAAAATTGTTATTCTATATGGTTCAAAACATGATTGTGGATGTGTCAGTACAAAAATTCAATATGAAAGTGAATTCAATGTTAAGATAAGATAACATTTCCTTTTGTTTTTGGAATGATATAACTAAAAATTGAAATATCTGGCTAGAACTGGAAATGGTTAGGGATTGTTTCTAAACAAATAACCCATAATTATACGTTTAGAGGCTTTAGGATAATAAACATACATAAAATAACAACAATCGAATAAAATTGGAGACAATCAATCCAGATACTGAAGATAAAAGTAACCGTGCTAAATCAATCACAGACATTCCATATGGTAGCAATAACTAGGCCCTCAATTTTCTAAGTCTTAAATGCCAAATAATACACTCGTGGGTATAATGAAAGATTATTCCCTGGTCATAATGTATGCTATAATCAAACCAGGTAAAATTGCATCATATGAAATATTATAATTGCATAATCATCGTCAAAATTTAAATCAACCATATGTACACAACTGAACTACTAAAATGAGTTCATCATTGAGAATATGATATATTGGGTCTATCACATAATGATATCAACAAAAGGCATAATCAAAAGCATTACGTGAAACTAATAATGAATAAGAAATCACCTACTTGTTGTTAGGATTTTTGAAAAGTTTCGTGGAATACGTTTAAGTCACGGTGGTAGTTCGTGTAATTATGATATAGAGGCAATGTATTTCTGTGTAAGCATAAGGTTCCTGAAATGTTTGAAGTGTGGTAAAAGTTGTAGATTTTTATAGTAAATAAATGTTGGGGTTTAAAATGAAAATAAAGTTTGGTTTCATTACTTAAGGTTCTTTAGCTTTTTAAGATTGGTAAATATGTATGTATAAATCATATATATCTATAAACGTTTAGATTTATATATATTTATATATAAATCGAAAAAAAATAGTTATATATATATATGTGTGTGTGTGTGTGTGTGTGTGTGTGTGTGTGTCCGATCGATACCTGTGGGGATGAGTAGATCGGTGGAGAGTAGCAGATGGCCATAGGCAGTCTAGTGGAGAGGAGAGGAGAGCGGAGGGCCACCGACGGAGACAAGAGGGTAAGAGGTCCAACAGCAGGTGGGGGTTGGGTTTAAGTAGTAGGGGCCAGTGGGGGGGAGGGGGGAGAGGAAGAGAGTCCGACGACGGGTCGGGGGGAGAGAGCATGGAAAAATGAGCAGGCATTTTGGGTGTGTGTGGGGGGAAATGAGTTGGGTTTTGATTTTGGCTATTTTTTTGTGTTTATTCTACGATTGATCCTCTTAAAGGACGATATTTGCTGTTGTTTAAGAGTTCTATGTTAAGGGACAACATTTGCTATCCTTTTAGAGATTTTAATACTATACAATTCTTACATCGATGTACAAAAAATGAATATAATCATAATTTTTTATAACTCTGAACCTTCATACGAACGAGCCGAGAGCCATCCTAGTACACACCTCACTTAAATTCAGTTTTGTTTCCGCTAGGGGATTTCAAACTCGTGACATATGGCCATATCGAATCTCCCCTTTTCACTAGACCAAACTAGGGTGGATAATAATAAAAATTAGTATATGTCATAAATTCAATATCTTATCTTAAAACCATTATAAAAGGTTAATTTTTTCATAAATAAAATTTGTCTATTATTTTTAAATATTTTTATTATATAAAAATTTCAAAATAACAGTACAAATTTTATATAAAAAACTATACATATTTTTATTTTATTAGTTAAAATTACTATATGTCATTTATAGATACAAAACTTACAATTTTTTCAATAAATAAAATGTTAAAAATGTTTTTATAACAATTTTTTTAATTTATATTAAATACAATTTTTTGAAATTTAAAAAAAAATAACTTTAAAACTATTTTTTATAAATAAAAATTTCCAAAAAACTTTACGTATTATATATAAAAAAAATTATGCTTATTTTTATTTGTTTTTAGTTTAAAAAAGTTTATGTCATTTATAAATAAAGACTTAAATTTTTTTCTATAAATACAACATTTTAAAATTAAACATACTTTAATGGACGACATTGTGTTGTCCTTTTAGAGTTATTATAAAGGACAACACATTTTAAAGTGTCCCTAAAACTTTGTATCTTATGGTATAAAGGACGAGAAAAAAATTGGTTTCTTTTTAGATTTATTATAAAGGACACCAAATTTTGTTGTACCTTATACGTTTTTAATAAGGCAGCTTAAAAGTTGTCCCTAATGCGTGTGTCCTTAATTGTCATTTTTCTAGTAGTGACTTATCAAACTCAAACTCACTATTTGAATTCAATATATACTCCTTACAAGTTTTCAAATCTTAACATTTCTCTTTCTTTTATTCTATTCCTTTAAGACGACACATGTTCATCTCATAGGTTTGGATATCACTTACAAATTATTGGACTCGCATAGTATCAACACTGCCAAGAGAATGTAGGACCCTGACCTTCACGTTGAATCTTTCTAGAAAAGACCATAAGATTTTTATCAAAACTCTCGGTCAGGGATAGGCTCAATAAGGTTAAATGAGTAGTTAAAAATATCCAAAAGGTTAGCATAATATTCATCAAATGACTCGTTCTTCTCTCCCATTTTAATAGTCCCAAACTCCGTTGTAAGATTTTGGAAATTTAAAATCCCTAGCCCTATCACTACCCTCATGAGTGGATTTCATAATATCCCCAACATCCTTTGCGTGATCACAATTCATAATTATCCTAAACTTTTTAGCAGTGACATAACAAAAATTGCTTTTACACACTTGCAATTAAATGTCGAGGCATCTTTTTCAGCCTTTGTCCAAAGAAAGTACGCTATTGTTAAACCACCTTCAGTAGGAGGAGACTACCCTTATTCCACCAAGTTCCAAACATTCTCATGTATATATTTAAAAAAATCTCATTTGGTTCGTCCAATAAGGATAGTTTGAACCACCTAATATAGGAGGTAGGGTAATCAAACTACGCTCACGATTGAAATCTATCCCAAACCCTAAAAATACACAAACCTATAGATAACCACGTCTACTTAGTTTTACTGCTCTCATATCAATTTAAAAATACAAAAGATACTACGAGTGCGTGTGCTAGGGTTATACCAAATTTCTAAATTTTAATTTGATTATTTAAATAGGTAACAATATAGAAGATTTTAAATCAAGCACCCCTTAAAAAGGTTAGGTAAATTTTAGCCCAATTTTATGTTGCCTAAGCATACATCTAGGTCATCGTGGAAGAATAAAATAAACCAGCACTTATCACCGCGATGTACGAGGAAAACCTATAATGGGTAAAACCTATGATAGAGGGTATATACAATAGTGACAGACAATATTATTGACTGACTCGATACCTTCAAGCCAAAAGCTGTCTTCACTACTTAAACCTTCTCCGTAACAATTGTAATAATCCACCAACGACTTCATAATGTAGTCCTCTTGTGTCTTAATGTCCACCGATCTCTAATTACAATCCATTATCGCATCCATATAGTATCCACTATGCCAAACAATACTCGAACAATGTAGAGTAAACAATCTTGGCACTTAAAACATGATATCTCAATACATGATATTATATCAATTCTTAGATCTCAAAATTAGGGTGTAAAAGGTGTTAAATGGGCTTTGTATTTTCTCGAAAGAAATCTTTTTTTGATACCCATGCTGAAAAGAAAAATGGATAATCCCTTGTTTACATACAAAAATGCAAAAAAAAGGCGGTGACAAAACATCGAGAAAGCTAGTTCGAACGAAATAGGGATGTCGTTTGAACCTGTTACGCCATCTCTTTAGAACGAATCACACTCCTTCAAAAAAGATACCTAAACCCCTTGGAATGAGGTTCACACATGCTTTAATAGATAGCGTACTATCTTAGGCATAATTTACTTATTTGATACATGTTTATAGCTCGTTCGAACAAAATAATCAACCTCATTTGAATGAAAACAAAAACTCGTTCGAACAAAAAACAAAGTTCTTTTGTATTACTTGAAAAGAAAAATATCACTTTCCTATGAAAAATGGCCTCAATAAACTTCAAAATACAAAAAAAGCCAAGGATCAAAATAATAAATTAAATATACCTTTCTTGAAATCTCGAGGTTAAAGAATATTCTCGATGTGAATATGATATTGAATCACTTGGGTCGTTTGATGTCTTCATTAGATAGGCTTGAAGGTACAAAGTGACTCACCCTAACCTATGACTCAAACATTTTTGTCCAAACTGAATAAAGACACTATTATAAATTTTCAATATACACTACAAACTTCACATATTGACAAGACCTTAAATTGTCATCCTATACTCATGGTTGCATAATGAGCGACTCTTTTAACAAAAATGTTCTCTCATTCTGTCAACACCCCTTTCCACCCTCAAAATCCTAAATAAGCATGACACAAGATATCGCCCTTCAGAACTCATATAAAGCCCAAAATCCTGGCATCCTAAGTAATGACCCAAATAACACCCTAAAATAAAGCCCTAATCATTAGTAGCCAAAGGAATTATCCAAAAACATAAAAAACCGACCCTGAAACAAGACCCATATCAAAGACATATGTCCATGACCGATCGACCCATAAGGAAGTATTCTAGGACCGATCAATCCTGAGTCCAAAAACAGTTTACCTATAAAAGGGCGCCTCACCAACCACTTCAGACACACTTAACCGCACCTCTTAAGTGTTGTATTTCTGTTTTGACACTTTTTCTCTATAGAAAAACCTCAAAACTCTCCTTTTGCATTCCAAACCCCTGCAAAACCAAGATACCTGAGATTCTTAACTTCTTTTCTTCCTCACATAGACCAAAAAAATAAAAATAAATAGTTGTTCTCTTTTTTTTCTTCTTCTAAGACTGTGTTTTCTCCCAAGGAAGTCATAAATCCATCTTCAAAAGGTTGATTTCAAGCCAAAAAATAGCTGAAATGAAAAAGTACACTTGTAGCACCCACATACGCTCTTCATGACTCTTTTATTTTGATGTATAGCCTAAAAAGGGTGGTATTATGTTACAACACCTCCCGTAATTGTCTTTTTCTTCATCTCTTTCTTTTCCATACACAACCTTTCTCTAAAGATCATACTGGGTCAACATTGACTTTAATTCTACCTACAGTAGAAATATGGGTGTAATAGGAGGCCCACCCCTAAAGCCCAAGTCAGATCATGTACATATTTACATGTTTTTACCCTTTATTTCTAGAAATAACAAAAAAACAAACAAAAATCTGGAAAACCATTAAAGACATAAACATATGTTAGAGGATCATTAGATCCAGGGAGTCTACCTATTATTTTGTTATTAATGTTGGAAGTCTCAACATTCATTCTCGATCAAAGGGGTTTTATGAGTGAATCCGTTTCATGAAAGTATTTTTCATGAACACACATTCATTATATTTTTAGATTTGCTCCCGTTTGACTATAAAAACACTTTGTTACATCAAATAGGGTTTAGATATCTTACATCAAACCTTCATAAAAGGTATGATAACTCTTGTCCTTTCAGTAACTTAGTGGACTTTGAATATCTCCGTGAGAGTACATAGGCTCGCTCGGACTATCGTTTGACTGAACAAGTCCAACTTTTTATGTATTTATTCTTTGTCTATGTCATCTGTACACAAACCCATACTGCACTACATGGTGAACTTACATATTAACTGTTTTAACTTTAATAATTATTTCACAGAATAATATGCTGTTATAAATGCTTCACATATACATTTTAGATAGAAAATGGCAAAGCAGGTGCCTAATACCTTCCCAATCCATAATCCACTCCAGGTATTCTTGATTCTCTAGTTAAGTTCGCATACCAATTACCATCACTAGGCCTCCAAGGAGAACTACACCCCATTTTGTAATATTTTTATAAAATAGACTGGAAACTCCATTTAGTTTAAAAAAATTGAAGTGGTGACCAAGCATCATCATCACTAGACCGTAAACTGAGAATTGTCATGGAAGAAGGGTCACGGCCCAGGACTGTCACCAAATGGTCATGGCCTAGGACCGTGACCACTATCAAACCTCGCCTGACACATTCCATGACCAAGCCAAAGAATAACATCCAATGTATATAATCACGGCCATCATGGGGGTCACGATTATGGTCCATGACCAACCCATGACCAATTGACTTCTAAACTTGATAAAAAACTCCCGCCAAAGTTAGTCACGGCCAAGGACCATGACCAGGTTCATGACATATTTTTTGGTTTTTAGTTAAGTTTGGGGTGGTGATCATTTTCAAATAGTCATGATGGTGGTCACGACCCTAGTTCATGACCACTCTGGTTGACCATTTACTTTTTAGATGCCACACAAAATGGTCACGATATATGACCGTGACCATGTTACTGACGTGTAAAAATTAAATGGTCAGGTACTAAGGTCATAAACTCATCCTGTAGATATAAACAACCCATGTTTGTAATTCATTTCACTCATTTTCCCCCTCTCTTTATACACAGTGACCTCTCTCCCCCCACCCCATCTCTTTACACACTGCTTTGTCATCCCCTCTCTTCGATAACTACACACTGTTCAGGTATCCACTCTACACACTTATTTTCATATTACCAAAAGATCGAGAATACATACGGTTAAAAGTCAATGTGGATACACCATTATATAAAGATCAATCGGTATTATATTCAATTATTAGTTTGCATAATTTGAAGAGTTAATTTGGTTTGTTAGGCAACAGTGTTATCGGAATTCTTAAGTGGGTTAAAGACATTCTCCCAAAAGAGAACACGTTACGAGATAATTATCCTAGCATGAAGAAGTTCTTGAAGGGTTTGGGTTTGAAGTACAACTCTCCTCATATATGCAAGTATTATTTTATATTGTACGGCAACGAGCACGAAGAGAAGGATGAGTGTCTTGCATGTACTGAGCCTAGATATATGTCCCGCGAGAATGAAAAAGACAAGACGACAAAATATCGTAAGTTCTCACAAGTTCCACAAAATGTTTTGAAGTATTTTCCCCTCGGGCCATAATTAAAATGGATTTTCATTGTACCATGGATATAGGCCATAAAATGGAACACTCAATGCAAGGTGGATGGGAATCACATGCGCCATCCTGTTCGATTCACTCATCTGACAACATTCAAATGCGCGACATCATGAATTTGCTAAGGAACTATGCAATGTCCGTCTTTCCTTGTTCGTCGATGGGTTTAACCCTTTCGATAATTTAAGCATTGATTAGAGTTATTTGGCCAGTTCTCATGGAGACTTTAATACTCCCTCAAACAATGTGGATGAGAAAGGAGGTCACACTATTGTCTTTATTGATGCCTGGGTTAAAGGCTCCTGTCGATGATATTGATATATTCTTAACCTCATTAATCGAAGAACATAAAGAGTGGGATAAAGGCATGACAACCTCTGACTCTCATAAAGGTGAAGAGTTCACACATAAAGAAATCGTGATGTAGGACATCCACGACCTTTCGACTTATGGGAACTTATCTGATTGCAATGGTCATGTTTATTATGGATGTCCCATATGTGGGGAGGAAATTGAAGCCACTTCGGTACGTCATTGTAGTAAGATGAGCTATATGGCCATCATAGATTTTTGTCGAACAGTCACCCTTTTAGGAATGACATGTCTAACTTATTACCTATCAGTCACAAGCATAGGACGGAATCTTCTAAGATTTCTAGTCATCAGATCGTGGAAAAGGAAAAGTCTAGGTCTAAGACTCGTATAGAGAAACGCATCCAGATCAAACTATCTCAATATATGAAGTCAAAAAATAAGTAAGCTTACCTTAACATATAAATATTGTAGTAAATTTTTTTGAATTATTATCAACATGAACCTTAGAAATACATAAATTCCAAAGTTACCTTAAAATTTCAATAATTATAAAACAACGCCCAATTTTTTCAATTGACTTTTCAACCATCGAAATGAACTCTATATTCACAGAATTCTTTAAAAATAACTCCATTATCTTTTAAAATTACAAATAAGCCAATCACATTTCTTTCTTAAGCTTTGGAAATTACACAAAGACTTTGAAAATAATGGAACAAGGCCTTCGAACTAAACTAGAAACCTTTAAGGACTGAACCTAAGACCTCCACCATCTTCCTTATCAGCTGGAATAATAAGAATTCCATCTACACACCATGGGAACCAATGAAAACCTAGGGTAAACCTACACCTTTTATAACCATAAACATTCTTCCAAAATTACTCTCATTAGACCAGTCCAAACACCACCCCAAATTTGATCAATAAACTCCCCATAACTTACCCTGTATAAAACCTCTCTCAACGGAGAGAAATCAGTACAAACAGTAGCACAAAACCCAAACCAAAATTTCGGCATTTTTGATTATAGTGTTATTTTATGTTTATAGCTTAATTCTTTCAATTCAGGCATTTTCAGCCATAGAGTAGGATCCATTTATGAAGTTACATGTGAGATTTTACGTAGAAATCATAAGTTAAGGGTCAATTTTTAGAAAATGCCATGAAAGCTTGAGCTCCAACTTTGAATTCCGTGTTCCTGACTTTTACCAGTTTTAAGGTGGAAATATTTGACCTTTGACTTGTAGGATGACAATCATATTATTTAATTTCAGCATAATATTCATAAATGTTCATGAATCAAGTTTTTCATTTTTGGCAGTTGAAATTTTAAACTTACAATTCTCCATGTACAGTATGAATTTAACCTTCAAGACAAAACCATTTTGTTCTAAATTTACATAGAACTGAAACTATAGCACTGCCATACTTCAAATTTCAATGTAGGCCATGAATATCAAACTAAAATTTTCGATATTTGATAGTATCTTGATAGGAGGCAACAATCAACCTCAATTATTAAAAGTTATATTTTGAAATCCTTAACAAAAATTAAGAAGAATGGCTTTGGAATCATCTAAAATAGTATTCTGTAAAGAATGTAATTGAAGGTCAAAGTTTTCAAAACCTAAGTCAAAATTCAAAAGCTTGAAAATGAAGTGGATGCCACACGCACTAGTAAGGTCAAAATCAGAGCGTGTGTGGTTTGACTCCACGCGTGAGAGCGTGTCACTAATAAGAAAATTCTCAAAAAAATCTAAAAAATTATTTTATTTTTTTGATCAAAATGATATATTATTAAACCTGCTTTGGATAACTAGAAAGTTAATTTGACATAAACCCTCAAATGGAATTTTAAACTTTAAAGGTAGTTTTGTACATAAACCCCTGAAGTTTTTCAACTTCTGTATTTTCACCCCATACTTTTTTTGAAACTTTTAGATGATTTAATAATTTATAGATATTGAATGTTTTTTTTTTGCGATTTATAAATTCTAGTATTTAACTTGTTAGCCATTTTTTGGCATGAATAGCTTTGTTGGGTTGTTTTTACATGTAAACTTTTATTTTTATTTTGAAAATTAAATGGTAGTAATTTGATAGTGTTATTAATGAAATTTTAATTATGTTATTTGTTTGAATTGGATTGGATTGGATAATTTTTTTGTCGAGATTTACTTGGATTGGATCCGATCCAATCCATTCAAAACAATTAATTATGAATAATCTGGCTAGTCGAAACCGACTAAAAATGACTATCCTCGGGATGCGTCATTGGGAAAATTCTTTAAGGAGTGGTTGACAAGAACAAGTAGGCAACCTCGAATAAGAAAAAAATAACAAATGTGAGTGAGTACGATGATGAGTATACATCTTTCGACGACGGGAAGATCTTAATTTGTATGCCGAAAGTGACGCCCATAATGAGAGTATTGATCCTCAAATAGATAAGGTATCTTATGTTAGAAAGTGAATTTAAATTTGATTTTATCTCTAATATTGAAATTAAACTCTAAAAACACATACTCTTGGCAATTATTATGAATGTCATCAATAATTATTTACTATATATTGTTTTTCAGGTTTCATTCATGGCCCATGTTAGAAGATCACAACGTTCTTCCACACTCATGGATGGGGCAGATGCATCCCGTGTATTGTTTGATACTTCGTCACATTCTCCCACACCCACAATTTAGGCGGTTGTATCCCCTAAGGCGTTTGATACCTCTTTACATTCTTCTACACCGATAATTGGGGGAGCAAAAGTCCCCATGACATTTAATACTTCATTTCGAGTGTCTAAACCCGTACACTTAGTTTCTAGCAGCGTAGGTAATGGATATTTACAATATGTTCACTTCATTTAATGTTATCAATATTTATAATATGTTCACTCGATTCAAATTTGGTTCTCAGCTCTTACCAAAAAACGTGTAATAGGGCTTACGATAGGAAAAATAACGGAGAAAGTTGTGCGCCGATATGGGAAGCTTAAAGTTGAGGTCCCACCTAGTAATGGAGAACTAGTGGGATTACATGCTCCTACATTTACACAACAACTTGGCATAGAGATCAGAAATACCGCCCCACTTCAGAACGTCCCTTGTTTGATAAAATCGATCCCTCAATAAAGGAGTCAAAAATTTAGAGAGTCTGGGTATTTTTCAATATAATTATAAATTCATTTAATATCATGTTATTTAATATTTATTAGGGATCAATACTACTATTAGAGGTAAAGTTTGATATCGAGGATTATGATGATGCCAAGGGTGTTAGATTTACCATTAATAGGAAGTGTCAGACCAGATACCATGATTGAAAGATCAATATGCATGCACATTATTCACAGCTAGTGGAGGATGGACATGATCCCAAAACAAAAACATATCTACGAGTTAAGCCAGAGGGCTGGGATCACATGATTGATGTCACTTGGACTGATAAGACTTTTTTGGTAACCTTTACTATTTACGACTAATAACCTTCAACACACAATTTTACATTTTTTCTTTAATGTAAAAACCGTACTACCCCCACAATATTTACAAATTATGATTGGCATAACCTTTCCTATTTATGTTTTAAGGACCGGTCAAACTAAGACAAAAAGGTGCATGCACATTTGTCTTGGAATCATGCATGCACATCACGATCATTTGTAGCCACGATGTCAATCTAGGTGATGCATTTCTTAATTTCTAAATTATTATATAGTTATCAAATTGATTTTAACCTTGCTAAATTTGATTTTAATTTATGTGTCACAATAATATTCTTGACATTGTGCATATTAGACATGTCTCACAAGCATCATTAACTAGTCTGACTATATTCTTACATGCATTAACTTTGAATTCAGGAGCATGAATCTGACGTGAAATTTGGCATCACCGAATTCTTCAAGACATTTGATTGGTGTAAGAGAAATGATTATTAGATGAATGATAAGTTCAAGGAGACACGTGTACCTTTCAGTTAATTCCCCCTTTTATCCTTTTTGGTATTTTATAAGATAATTATATATTTTACTTTTAAAAAAAATGGTAGAACGACTTTCTAAATCTAGATGCGAGATTGAAGGAGCCCGACGCACTTCAAATGTCAGAGGAGGAGAACAAAATTGAGGTTCTTGGGAAGAAGTCATGATATTTGAAAATGAAAATGAAAAAAAAAAAGTTTCACCTAAAACTTGTTGTCAATTTTATAAAATACTGCAAGTGCACGGGCTATTATAGAATAGCGAGTGTAAGTACGGGTAAAACCCACAAAGATTTGTTAATTTTACCTTTTA
Source organism: Sambucus nigra (assembly GCA_949130495.1). NCBI lineage: Eukaryota > Viridiplantae > Streptophyta > Magnoliopsida > Dipsacales > Adoxaceae > Sambucus > Sambucus nigra. Next base: position 197,476,445 of record OX422217.1, on the reverse strand, counting down.
AAAGAATTGTAACTGTCCAACTAGATAAAATGGGGTGAAGAATATATGTAAAATTAAAGTAAGAAAACATAAATACAAAGTGTGACTACTAGAGATATAATCAAGTGGGCGTGAAAACTAGGACGTTGGATCCCTTTATCACATTCAACTAATATTATGCAACAATGTAAACTCGTCATTCCCGATTTTATAACTCAAACTAAACCGACTCTCATCGTATTTAATTCGGAAGATAACACGGTTAGGTTCACAATACAATTTAACGTCTTTAAATTTAGGAGCCTAAAATCCCCATTCCCTTAGAAAATACAAGTTTTAAGGTTCGGAAATGTATTTAAGCATGGACTATCAAAACAATCAAAGTGCAAGCATAATCCATCAAAAATTACTATATTTAAATTTCAAAACTTGATTTGACAAAATAATCTTAAAGGTTTTTAAACACACTCTCGTGTCGCTTTAAAATGAATACCAAATTTTTAAAACTTTTAGAACATATTGGGAAATAAAGACGAATTTAAACTATACACAATATTAATCAATCATAATAAACTTCACCTAGTCCTAGTAAAGAAATTAAGCTAGCATAATTGAAGACAAAATATAAATGCAAGAATGAATATTAATTCTCATTAATAAATCAACTTACAAAAATAATCGAGTCTTACAATTGATCTTGACAAAACTTCTCCTAGAAAAGAATAATTCTTGGCCCTCAATAAAAATATACTCTCAAAATAAAGGAATAAAAAACTATCTCTCAAAGCTCTCTCTACAATTCTCTACTAAATAATGAGCGGAAGGTTCTTATTTATAGGGTTAGGAGTGAAGTGTTTGAGTTGGAGTGAAACTCTCTTTGATTGGTTGTATTTGAGCTGATAATTATCCCACAGAGTCTTGAGAAGAGTTGAAGATAATTGAGAAGTCTTTTTTTTTTTTTAAATAATTATCCCCAATTTTGGCACTATTCACATCACTATTCACAACACTATCTTTAATCACATTTTTTACCTCCAAAACTTCAAAATCTCATTTTTGTCCGAACTTCAAAGTTGTGAGTCTTGTCAAGACCTTTCCATACATTTATGTCAACTGTGTCATGTCGTGTCGCGACGTATTGTAACAATTTTTACACATCGACTCCTTTGTTGTCCACATTTTCGGGGTACCTGTAAAAATGTAAAATAAAAAAAATTAATTCAAATTTAGGAACATAAATATTTTAAAAATTACAAAATTATCCATTTTTGTATTTTAACCCCCGAAATTCATAAATTGCTCGTGTTAATCCGGAATTCAACCAAATTTCAGAGAGAACTTTATTTTACCAAGATAAACATTTAAAAATTATTTGTAGGCCCATAAAGTTTGAAAAATTATGATTTCACCCTTCAGGTTACTAAAATTGTATTTTTAACCCAAATTTTATTCAAACGTGTATTTTTCTTTTATTTTACGAAACCAACTCTAAAAGCTCATTATTTATGATAAAAAGGGTCTAAAAAGGTCTAGATTTGAACATAATTCATGCAAAAAAATGCATTCATTAGTCTCAAAGTTTCAAATTCTTTTTTAAAAATGGCAGCATTAAATGGTAAAATGGCCTGAAATAGCGACAAAAAGTAGTCGAACATAAAGTGGCTTAGTTTATGAGCTTATTTAGTTAAATTGGTGGAAGGGATTTATTGGTGGTTTGGTTGTGGAATTTGCTGCTGCTGTTGCGTTTATTTTATATGTTCAAATATGTTGGATTTAATGAATAAACAAAGGAAACTCCGTCGAAATTTTCTAAAATTAATAAATGTTCCAAATTGATTAAAAAATGATGTTATAGGGTGAAAATTCAAAATAGCCCCCAAAAGACCCTTAAGAGGTACGAACACCTCGCACGGGACCAATATAACACGTATGAGCTGACCACCTAGTCATGGGACTACCGGTTTAAAAATATCACGATAATTTAAAAATATCTAGACTTGGGCTTAAAAACTTGTCGTTAGAGGGCGAAAATCCAAAATAGCCCCCAAACAGCCCGTTGAGAGGCACGAACACCTCGCACGACATCAATGTAACTCATAGGAACAGATTTTGTGGTCACGGGACTCTCGGTTTGAGAGTATGATGACAATTTCAAAATATATATACTTAGGGTTAAAAACATGTCGTTAGAGGACGAAAACCCAAAACATCCTCCAAACGGCTCCGTGAAAGGCATGAACACCTCGCACGGGATCAATGTAACTCGTTGGAAATGACCGCATGGTCACGAAACTCTCTATTTGAGAATATGATAATAATTTGAAAATAGCTAGACTTAGGCTTAAAAACATGTTGTTAGAGGGCGAAAACCCAACCCCCAAACGGCATCGTGAGATGCACGAACACCTCGCACGGGACCAATTCAACTTGTAAGAACTAATTGTGTGTTCACGAGACTCCAAGTTTGAGAATATGATGATAATTTGAAAACTTAGACCTAAAAACATGCCGTTAGAGGGCGAAAACCTAAAATTGCCCCCAAACAGCCCCGTGAGAGGTACGAACACCTCACACGGGATCAATGTAACTCATAGGAACTGACCGCGAGGTCACGAGACCTCGAGTTTGAGAATACGATGATAATTTTAAAACATATAGATTTAGGCTTAAAAACATGTCGTTAGAGGGTGAAAACTCGAAATAGCGAGGCACGAAAACCTCGCACAGGACCAATGTAACTCGTAGAGACTGACCGCATGGTCACGGGACTCCCGATTTGAAAATATGATGATAATTTGAAAATATTCGGACTTGGGCTTAAAAATATATTGTTAGAGGGTAAAAACCCAAAACAACAACCAAACGACCCCGTGAGATGCACGAACAACTAGCACGAGATCAATGTAACTTGTAAGAACTGATCGTGTGGTCACGAGAATCCCGATTTGAAAATATAATGATAATTTGAAAATATCTATACATAGACTCAAAAACATGCCATTAGAGGGCAAAAAATCCAAAACAACCCTCAAACAGCCCGTGATAGGCACGAACACCTCGCATGAGACTGATGTAACTCATAGGAATTGATCGCGTGGTCATGGCCCGTGACTCACCGAACTCCCAATTTTAGAATATGATGATAATTTGAAAATATCAAGACTTGGGGTTAAAAACATACCTTTAGAGGGCGAAAATCCAAAACACTCCACAAACTGCCATGTAAAAGGCACGAACACCTCGCACGGGACCAATGTAAATTGTAGGAACTGACTGCGTGGTCACGGGACTCTGGATTTGAGAATACAATGACAATTTTCAAATATCTAGGCTTAGACTTAAAAAAATATGATGTTAGTGGGCAGAAACCCAAACCAACCCACAAACGGTCTTTTAAGAGGCATGAACACCTCGCACGGGACCACTGTAACTCGTAGGAACTAACAACTTAGTCACGGGACTCTCTGTTTGAGAATATGATGATAATTTGTTAGTATAACAATACGTACGCAATTTTTCAGCTTGTATATGATTTGTTTTTTAAAATTATTTGATTACTGATATCATTTTTTTTTGTATCCTATTTTTTGCAGGAAAATAGTTTATCGTTTGCTTTTATCCGCGTTTAGCACACGAAGAAGCCAACGGTATACAACATGGTGACTGTTTATTTCATGTTGACATTTCGAATTCTATTTTTTGCGTTATGATTGTGCGGACTTTTGTAGTTTTATTTTTTAATTTTATGGTCGTGCAGACGTTTGTAATTTTATTATTAAATTTTACGGGCATGCGAGCTTTACATTACATAGGTTTTGTATTAACAGGTTTTAGAATGTTCATAAAATAGAGGAAGTTTTGTCCATTTTTTTTGTCTATGGAATATTAATACTTGTAATATTTTGAAGTTTGTATGTACATTAGTTTATCAACAACGTGCCAAATTCACAATTTATAAATTTTCTTTATTTTTTTCAAAATATAAATATTTTTTACTTTCAGATTTGGAGTTTTCAAATAATAAATGTAATTTAAAAATATATATATATTTATCTTTTATGATAGCTACAATTGTCTTTTAAAATATAAATTTGGCGCTTAATTTTATGTGCTAAAATCAATTGAGGACACCTACCTCTATCCCTAATACTTCGTTTTAAAGGACAACAACATACGTCCTTAAAAAAGTACAGTAGTATTTGGATTTAAAAGGGAGTAGCTAAAAGGACGGCTTCCTGCTATCTTAAAAACTCAAAAAAGACAGTAGTTGCTATCCTTTTAGCCTTTTATGACGCCTATTTGATGGGACAACTCTTCATGTCCTTAAGACTGTCCTAAATACTATTGGGGATAGTAAATGGGCTTTGGTGACAACAAATTAGTTGTCCTTAATTGTCATTTTTCTAGTAGGGGGTGTTGAAACCGTATACAACCTCAGACCAATAGATGCTCCCCTCTAAAACAATGACGGGTAAGAGGAGAGAATGTGTCAAAGTGTGAGATAATGGTTTAAAGTGTTTTGTACCTCACATGAGTGTCCTACGTCAACTGGAGAAGGTATTATACTATTTATTAGATTTTAAAAGAGTTATTATAGTTTAAGAGACCTTTTGAGCTTTAGTCAAGGAATCTAAGGTCTTGCGAACTTTATCACCATTCCAACGGATATTAGGAAGTAACTGATGGACTTATGTAAGGGGTTATTGAGTATTTACTTATGGATCGATAAGGTATACAAGATATAAAATAAATGGTAATGATCTATGTTATGAATATAATCTCATAACATGGGTTGAGAGTCCAGAACAAGGAAATAAACACTTGTGAATACTATAACTCTTGTTTCTCTGAGTGTGTGGTAGCTTGAAAGTGCTAAACTCTTAGACTGATCATGATTAATTACTTTTGAGCCTTTCTCCAACCTTCTTTTTACATGCAAACTCTTGGAGAAATAATGAATGGATTGTCACGACATGCGCATAATGTCTTCTAAGGTATTACGATGTAAGTGAGGTGGTGGAGTATTACCAAAGAATTTGTAGGTGGTGGAAATTAGTCACTAGGTGAACTAAATATGAATGGGATCCATTAATACAAGTGGATCTGAGTAGTGGAGGTAGGTGGAGTAATGGAGGTAGGTGGAATAGTGTTCTTCTAGAGGTCCCGGTTGTCTGGAATTGTTGTAAATTTGCCATATGTTGACCTTGAGGTACTACACAGTGACTTACCTTATTGAAGAGAGATATGTGTCCTTGGGATTTCATTTCTCTTAAGTCTTGAGTATTCTCTGAGCATCAGTTATGATGGATCCCTCATATTATGGTCTCTAATATCGGTTGAGGAGGTGTGATAGAATGGCTGAACTTTCTAAGAGGAGAGAGTCATAAATGAGGTTTTCTAGAGTATTATGGCCTATCTTTGAGAGTATACGAGGTCTTGGGGACCAAGTAGTGAACCGTATGAGACTAAAGGTCAGTAGAGGGACCTCTATTATTCCCTGAAGGTAGTCTAGGGGCTTAAAAAACTTTTGAATACCAAGGGACAAATACAGTATCCCCTCATTTCTTCTTAAAATATTTCAAGGGGTAGCATTTAACCTTTTACATAAGCTGGGGTAGAAGGGTAACTACATAAGATTTTCCATAATGAGAGTTAATTGGGAAAGAGTCTATAAGTGGATGAGATTACTTGATAGGATGTGTCTTTTGGGTTGAAAGGGATGAAGCAACCAATTTTTAGACTATAAAGGAACTCTTGGATCATTTGAATCCTCACATCTCCCTCGAACCTTTTTTCCTCTTTTTAGAAATCCCTTAAGCGAGAAAAACCCCTTGATCACAAGCAATGTCTACTGAGAATGTTTTTCCTTCGAAGGACTTTAACTCAAAACCCTTGTCCATTGTTGGCCCTCACATTTCTCTTCCTGCCACGATGTAGCCAAAGGTCAAGACCTCTAATCAACTCCCTTTTTGGTCTATTCCCCTTGATACAAAGGTGATTAGCTATGAGGGGGTTTGTAACCCTAATTTCACTGGTGAGGATCACTCTGCTTCTTTGATGATGGTGCAGGACCTTGAAGATATGAGGATAAAATACTAAATTAAGAACTCTCTCAATATGAGAGCCTAAAGTTTTAATGAGATGACTTGACCAATGGTGGCTCAATATGTCTGTTTTAATAAAACCTTCCATCAATATGGGTAATATTACCACTGCCATTGTCAGTGGTTATGATTCTTAAAGATATTGGGATAGACAATTCTTAAATGGTGGATAACCCAAGGAGAACTCTAATGGACACAATCTTGTCTTTTAAACTGTCCAACAAAGATAATTATGATTTTACCCTCGCCTGATTCTTAAAATTGTACATGGTTCAGGAGAAAAAGAAGGCGGATGGAAAGGTTTTGAAATACTTATCCCATAACGGCAACACGGTGGTATTTCCAAAGGACAAGCAAAATGTCCCCAAAACTGGAAAGAAATATTCTTCTATGTTGGGGATCTTGGACCACCCCAAACCCTATCGATCCCATTAATTGATTGACCCTCATGTACACCATTAGATGTGGGTAAGTTAAAGTTTACCTTTTCCTTTGTACATGGGTCGACCTCTATCCCAAGTCTTTAATAATTTCTTTTCCTTTTTATAGTGGATGTTGATTCCTCTCAAGATGAGTTGAACAGGACTACTAAGGCCCAAAATTAGGGCTCTATCCCCTTTAAGATTCTTATCACATCCAAATGTCTCTTCAATTATGGGTTGGGACCTGAGCCGAATCCCTTGACGTCTGTTGGATACCTTGGCATCCCCAAGTTCTTGATATGCTAGGGTATGAGGCCTTTCTTAGAGCCCTGAAGAAGGAAATATGTGGTTGAGGTTTCCCTAGAGGTTCCTGAGACCTCTGAGAGTGAAAATGACCTTCCTGAGGGTAAGATTGAGCTTCTAAGGACTAAGGGGCCCTTACTTTCGCTAATCATCCCATTCTTATTGATTATAATTTCCCCCTATAAGTAGCTTTTCTTCCTCATTTATCCTGCTATTATCGTTTATTATTATTATTTGATAGATAACTTTAATTTGTTATTGATCTAGTAGATATATGGGAAGATAGCAGGATAATCAGTTTACTTGGAAAAGATACTCCTATTAAGGCTATAGTCAACAAGAAAATGAGGTCAAAGACCAACAACTTCTAAAGTACATTACCTCAGTGAATATTCTAGTTCCCAGGGTCAACTTGACGAAGTAGACTATAAAAACCATACCCTAAATAAAAGCAAACTAGGGTATAGGTGGGGCCTCTAGTGAAACCCAAAATGATTCTTCAATTATAAGTTACTTGCATCCTCTAGTCTCCCAAAATAACTCTATGGAGAAAATGATTCCCCCTTAGGAGGAGGGGATTGAAGAAGGCATCTAAGGTGCCTAGTAAGTTATAGGGGCTAACAATTGTTGAGGGGAAGAACTTGTTTCCCCCTGTGGTAGAGACAGACTCAAGGCCTCCCTCAGTAAAGGACACGAACAATTATGCCTCAATTATTAAAGCCCTTAACTCTGTGGGAAAAATAAACAAATTCGATATGGTGGCTGCCCTGAGGGGAAGACGAACCCATACCAACACTAAAGAGTTGGTTCATTTGATGGGCAATGTATCCTCATATATTTTTATATATTTTCTTAGATCTTTATTTCATAGTCCTTATTCTCATATCTCTTTTCTCTTTTTTCTCATCATCTATCATAGCCCCTTTTTATGGACGCTCTTGGTGGTAGAGGATGGTGGAAAACATATGTTAAGATGAGAGGAACTTGGGACCTCACCCAGAGGCATCTGAACTGAATGATCAAATACCTGAGGTTGGATATAGAGGGCCTTAAGAAAGAGAAGGATTTTTTGAAGGCACATGTCATTTAATTGGAGAAGAAGATGTTTCTCAATGAAAAACCTTTAGAGATAATGCATTTTTCTGGTTAATGCACGAGATTCTTTGGCCAAGGGTGAGGAGATATATGCCTTAGTCAGATTGAGATCAAGATGAAAATGGAGGCTCTTTAAGTACAAAAGACTAATCTCTAAATCTTTTAAGAGAAACTTCTTCAAGATGACAATGAGGTGGAGCTTTTGAAGCAATTAATAAAAGGCATAATTATTGAGGAGGATTAGTTGACGTCCAAAGGTTGGGAATATTGAAAGAGCTATGTTAAGATACTAGTAAAACATAAAATCTCTAGGGGAAGGTACACACTCCAATGCATAATTAATTGGATGTCTAACTAGAGTTTGAGGCCTTTAAGAAATATCTTTTCCAGAACTTTTTCTCTGTCATTCAACCTTGCAAGGGTAAGATCCAAATGTTCTTCCTCGATATTGATGTCTCTGGTCTACTAGCTGAAGCACCTAACTGTCGCAAAGAGAGATCAAATGAGGAATGAAATAGTGATGATGATTCTACTGAAACCTCTACTCCAAGGCCGAAGAAAACCAAGGAAAATATTATTTCCTTTCTCCCCTCATCTAGTCCCTTACAAGATCAAGCTTTTGTGGATCCCAAAAACCTCAGTCCTTGAAAGGATATTTATGTAATTTTTTTAATTTTTTCTAAATTGTTAGTCAACTATGAGCCCTTTGAATGTAATCTCTCTCAGCTAGTTTATCAATGATAATGGCTTGGTTTTAGAATTTTTTAGTTTTTTATTGCTTTGTTTTGCTTCATTGTTGCTTTAATTTTGCTTCTCTAAGTAATTTTTGTATAATCTGTTTTAGGTCAGCTAGAAGGTAATATGCCCTTAGCCCCTAAGATTTTTTTATAAAGAAAAATAACTTAATCAGCACACATGTTGAAGTATACCTCAATTAGAACTTAGAATCCTAAGACCTTTGCCACACACTTGTGATGGTTCTAAAGTAAAGGTTGAGACTCAATAATGGGTTGTTAGACCTTACAACCATAGAGTATTTGGTACTTGTACGTTTTTATGACTATAAGCCCAAAATTTTTGTACCAACACTTAGCCCCCAAATTTTGGGGAATAAAGGGCAAAGAGCATTCTGATAAGTGTCATAAGACCTTATATTTTGATTTTAATTCAGCTCAGCCGAGTAAACTTCTACGAAAGAGTGCTCAACCAAGCATACTTTTACGAAAGAGAACTCGATAATAACATCAGTCGAGATGAGTTCAGTGGAAGAGAACTCAGTGGAGCAGACTTATCTGGAAAAGATCTTAGCTGATTAGGCTTCTGTAGAAGAGAACTCAATCGAGCATACTTCTATGGAAGAGTACTCGACATTAAAATCAATCAAGCATACTTCTTTATTAGAGAGCTCTGTGGAGCTGACTTCTCCAAAACATAACTCAGTAACAACATCAGTAGAGCAGGCTTTTATAGAACATAACTTAATCGAGCAGACTTCTTCAAAAAAGAGCCCAACTAAGAAGACTTTTACGAAAGATAACTCAACAACATCAGTAATCGAGAACACTTATCTAAAAGAGAGCTCAGTCGAGCATATTTCTATGAAAGAAAACTCGATAGCAACATCAGTCGAGTAGATATCTACGAAAGGGAACTCAACAACAACATCAGCCGATCATACTTCTATGAAAGAGAAAATAATAGAAAAAGGATTCGAGCATACTTATAAGGAAGATAACTTAGCACTTAAATCAGTCAACCATACTTCTATGGAAAATAGGGGCATCGTCTTTAACAAGTCCATGGACTTATCAAGTAAAGTTCGCAGCCTCATATACTTAAGTTTGCGACCTCAGCCAATAAAGTCCTTAGTTTGTTCAAATCAAAGGCCTGGGCTTTAGTAAGTAAAGTTCTTGGCCTCATCGAATAAAGTTTGCAGGCTCAACCTCTTTAAATCAAAGGCCTTGACTTCAGTAAGTAAAGTCTGTGGCCTCATCCAGTAATGTTTATGGCTTTATCCAATGAATGTTTCAGCCTCATCCAATTAATGTCCCCGACTTTAGCAAGTAAAGTATGCATCCTCATCTAGTTATGTTCATAACTTAAGACAACAAAGGCCTCAACTTCAGCAAGTAAAGTTTGCGACCTTAGCCAATAAAGTCCCCAACCTCCTCAAATCAATGGCCTCGACTTTATCAAGTTATGTCTGCGGCTTCATCCAGTTAAATCTGCAGCTTTAATAAGTAATGTCCACAACCTCATCTAGTAAAGACCACGACCTCAGCCAACAAAGGCCTCGACTACAGCAAGTAAAGTCTACATCCTTAACCTCTTTAAATCGACGGCCTCGACTTTAGCCAATAATGTTCGTGACTTCACCAAATAAAGATGCTGACCTCAAATAATCAAGGCCATATACCTCTATATACAAAATGTAAAAATCTAAAGCATCTAAGTAATAGGCCACAACATCCATAAAGATTCATCCTCTCAATATTAGACTTCGGCTTTAAGACAATGGCTTGCGGACAAGAATAAAGCCCCAGAACTAAATCATTCGTCTCTTAGCACTGAGGCTTGGGGGGATTCTATTATACCTAAAATATGTCAGATAATGGATAGGATATATGTGGCATGGAAGCATATGCAAACCTAATCAATATATTCTTAAGGAGTAGCAAAAGGCCTCAGCTTTTAAAGAAGGCCATGTCCTAGAACCTAACGAGGTTGTGAACATTACTCCAATTTCCCTCTACGTCTGTGGTTCCTATGGAACTTAATTTTTTAGAAGGATATGAATGGGTGCCTCATAGTATGTAGCCCCTCAAACACTGGCCACAACCCCTCAGATACAGTATGACCCCAAAAGTACAGGTCGCAGACCCTAAACATAAGACTACATGAAAATGCCACAGCTAGGTGTCTAAAGGCAACGGCCCTTCAAGAATAGTGACCCTAGAAGTACTAGCCATAGATCTTAGCACATCAACAATGGCCTACCATTATCCACCTTCTATAAGGATTCCATATAATTAATATATATCCAATAGGCATATGGGTTTGTCATGTGATGCCCGCGCCAACCACTCTAAAGGGAGGTACTTACCTCCTCATTTGGAGGGTAACATTTTGGTAACGAATTTCTGCCTAACTCTCTCCTGAATTTTCCACACCTGAGAGCACACTCAGATCACCCACTCGAGACACCTGAGCTAAACAAGTCCGCATCCCCTCCTCGACCTATACTACAAAGATGCATCCCCTCATCGGCCTATGCTAGAAGGATGCATCCCCTTCAACACAGAACTTATACGTGATGCATTGAGCCTATTTATCTCCTCTTATAAGCCTATAAAGCCCCCAAAGCTTGCACTACTATAGGTATATAATGATAATAAGGGACCATAGTGGATATAGGCTCATTTCCATGGTCGAACCCCTCTAAATCTCATTTTTACCACTTTCTATCTCTCTTTTACTATATTTTTGTACTTTAACTGTATGGCTTTGATGGCATGGTCTTCTCTAGTAAATCCATTTTTTTTGGCAATAACAGTTTTGCTTTAGTAGATTCTTTTTTGGCAACAATAATCTGGATTTGAGATTTCCCTTTTTTGACGAGTTTCGTGTCCAATATAATAAAGTCTTACCAGGTAGTAGAATGAATTTATTCAGATGATAACATCTTCTATAATCCCATGAGGTATGCTAGTGAATCAATCGGTTAGTTATAGACTGATTTTTTTCTCTTTAATCTTTCCCAATTTCAAGTACGAATATATGGAATATGGAAAAGGGTTAAAGCTATCACCTAAGTCAAGGAGTTCATGATCAATATTTCGGTCCCTAATTATGCATGAAATTATGGGGCATCCAAGATCTATAAACTTTGGAGCAATATCATTAGTGATGATAGATCTTATTTGTGCCGCCATATATGCCTTCTTTTGAATATTTTACTTTCGATTTTTTACGCACATGTCTTTAAGTAATTTATCATATTGGGTCACGTGTTTAATTTCACCAAGTAATGGAATATTAATTTTCACTTCTTTATAGAGTTCCAAGAATCCTTCACCGATGGATTTATCCACTTTTTTCTTTAGTCTCTGAGTAAAAAGGTGAATATTTTGTATTTACGGGGTTGGAAGCATGAGTAGACTCTTTTATCTCATTGGACATATCATTGTCAAACTTTTGTGGTTTGTAATGCCCTAACTCAGTTTGGTCAATGGTTTTTCCCGAGTGTTTCAAAACAATTTATTTTTGAGGCGGTCTTAAACACGATTATTAACTGCTTTTCCATTTTGTAGGGTAATGATACCCTTTTCATGCTCAATATGGGGTTCATTGGGGTTTGACCCCTCAATTACCATTTCTTCCTTTGGATTCTATTTGGATTGGGAAGGGAGACAATCTTTGTTTCCTCCTTGTTGGCTTTGAACCAATTGCACTAAATATGCTTGTATCGCTTGCATGGCCTGAGACATTTATGACATTTGCAATGTTTGGGTTGGTTCATATCATGAGGCTCTTCAGTGGCCTTCTCATGGTGTGGAATGTAGGATACGTGAGATGTATTTATATGAGGTGGGTTTTGGTCTTGCGGTTAGGATTGATACTAGGGTTAAGGTTGGTATTAGGGCTGAAATTGTGGAGGTAGTGGATTGGCAGGTTAGGTTCTCGTCCCTTGAAATTCGATATTCTTAGTGTTCCTCCATGAAAATAGAGGATTTGACGTTCTATCATTCGAATTATAAGGGGGTTATTTCTATCGCCATGGAGGTTATTGGATTATTTCTTTTGATATACCCCCATGGTGTTGGCTTGGTCAATAATAACCCCTTGATATCAGGGAGTGCAAGGCAATCCTTGGTAGGTTTTTTTACCAAGTCACGAATATTTCAAGCCTCTTCTACGACGGGGACCTTGATTGCTTTCCCCTAGCTCACTTGCATCGCCTCAACTTTGTGACAAACTAGTGCATGCTTTTTATGTATGTCGTCTTCTTCTACCATGGTGAGGTATACCCTTTGTTATTGCCCAGATGCACGGAGGATTTATTTTTAAATGAGACTATATGAGTTGGAAACATCCCATCCTCGGGAGGTTGTAGCCATAAACTCAAGATGAGCTTTAACTGGCTCTGCACTCAAGGTAAAAATACTAACCTGACACATTGTCTCAACCAATTGTTTTGTCATCGGGTTGAGAGCACCATGAAAAATAGATATTTGTCTCATTTTATCATATCCAAGTTGTGGACACTGACACAATGAGCTTTTGAAACACTTCCAACATTCATCGAAATTTTCTCCTTCCATTTGTGTGAAAATCAGGATTTGTTAAAATATTTGTCCTATGAATAGGAAAGAATTATTTAAGAAATAAATCCTAAAATTCATTCCATGTGACAATTGAATTGGAAGGAAATATTGTCAAAGATTCTCTATCCTTATCCTTCACATAGAAGGAGAATAATTGTAGTCTTATAAGTTTGAGATACCAATTTTGGTCGGAGAAAGTGTTATGCACTTCCTTGAAATCAGTTATATAACAATAAGGATTTTCATTTCCCATTCCATAACAAGTTAGAGGAAGTCTAATCAGGTCATTATCAAAATATAATGTCCTGGAGTTATAAGGGTATATAATACATTCTGAGGCCAAAATTATCTCTAGGAAAATTTCATCTCTCGAAGTTTGAGGTGCATTCACACCTCAGTTACCTTGGAAATTTGCCATCGAGCTGTTTCGAGGGGTACATAAGGTTGTGTATATGATAATTGGACATAAGGTGGTATGAATGAGGGTTCATACAATGGAGTTTGTTATGGGGAAGTAGTGAGGATGAATGGTCGGTTGGACAATGACGATGGTCGCCAAAATTAGAATTGACTAGTACTAAATAAGGCGACGTCTAAATCGAAAAAATGTTGTTCAAAAATTTGAGTTTAGTTTGTTGTTCATTGGATAATTAACTTGTTTCTTTTCTTTTAACTATCCTAGCATATAAATTACAATGAAAAAGGAAAATCAATTACAAACTAAAATTGTTTTAATTTTGCTCTTTTTTAATTCCCAGCAATGATGACATTTTGACAAGCGCTTTTCTTTGTTTTCTAAAATATTCAACGATCACTTTCTAACCAAAGTTATGGCCAGAAGTAAAAGTTTCGAGCCATTTTGTTAAATCACTTTATCAATTTTCACAATTTAACGATTAAGGAATGTACCAATAAGTTGGGTATCGTATCCACGGAGATTGAATTTGAGAGGGCATAATTAATACTAATCGAGTTTGTAAGTAAATTTCTCAAAGAAATAAGAAAATTTGATTTGTTGTCATTTTTAATTAATTCTAAAAAGTGGACAAAATTGGATTTTAGAAGTTTTTTTGAAAAGATTAACATTGTTGAAAAGGGAGTTTCGTATTTATGAGAAAAACAAAGGTACGTTAAATTGAAATTGTTATAAACTTAAGTAGTTTTAAGATTCAAGTATGAAATTTGAAGTCTCATAAGGTGAACGATCAAATATTTTACATAAAGGATGAAAACTTTACTAAACTTCACTAAAATAAGTCCAAAAGTATGTTGAAATGTATAAACAAATCTCAGTGATGACTAGTGCATGTCAGTAATTATGATGTCACCGTGTGTTCATTTCAACTTACTTTTAATGGTTTATATATTAAAACATAACTTGATTCGTAACAATATACTAATTCTCAATATGCTAATAAATCGCAACCATTATAAACTATCCACTAATATCCAACAAGATAATAATATGCAAATATAAGAAGAAGTCGTGCTCGTAACAATTATTGAAATGGTATTTAAGACTTACTTGAACGGACAACAATTTTGTAAAAGAATAAGATATAATCAATGGTTGAGAATATACCGAAATCCTTATAAGTCTTGAATGAAGTGAATTACAAATAACGGTACCAAAATCTTCATTTTATAATTAGGTAGTCTTCAACGTGGTAAATTACACAAAAACGAACCCAAAAATCTTGAATAACAACAAACACAGTACTTAAACACTTCTATTATAATCTCATAAATTGAGATACAACTAATCGTAATTACAATTATATTTCGGACTTGATTATATCAAAATTATATGCCAAAATAATGAAATTGAATGCCTCTTTCATAGGTGAAAATAAAATGCGTGGCGCCGGAATTCGTAATTTATAAAATAAGGTTGTAAATATTAGATTCTAAAATGGTCGACGGATGTTGAAAAAAAATAACAAAGTTTCCATTATTTTTTTTAAAGAAAATATCCCTTTTTGTTGAAGTTTTCTATCTTCTTTTTATTTAATAAATTCCATGTGTAAAGTGGTTTATGAGCAAAGAGTTGTTCAATGTGGGAATGGGATGGCTTATGGTAATGTCATGGCAGACAATAAAAAAATTGGGTTATTTTTGCAAAAGAAAAGGAGAAAAAAGGGAAATAATTAAATAATAAAAAAAGAAATAAAAAGTTGGTGGATGAAGTATAAAAAAAGGTGTCTGAGTCATGAGGTTTGACTTTGAGGTTGACCTGAACATTTGACATTTAACTTTCTTTTTGGTCCAACTTTGAACATCCATAACTACCTCATTTGAAAGAGTATTTATGCATCATTTGAACTCAGGTGTTCCTTATTTTGAGGCCAACAACTTTTATGAAGAGTCTGAGTCCGATTTTCGTTATTTAAAATTACCAGTTCCCCCCTGAAAGTGCACATGTGAATATTTTTAGCTCCAACTACGTCCAAATTTCACCGTTAGCTTCCAAAACCATGTAAATACTCAAATAAATCTTATACAAGCATTTAATAATGCTTATTTAAGGTTATACTACTAATGAGTATAATACATTAGTTTAACGGGTATGGGACAACAATTCAGCACAGAAACCAGGCAATAATATACAATATTTTACATTAATCACCTTCCTATTCTTATTCTCTACGTAGTCATTCACATGATCTATCTGGGTAAGGTCTTCTAAGTGTGACTTCAGTGTCTTGCAATTTTCCGTTTTGTGCTCGTGTTCCTTGTGATAGGAACATCTCATATTGGTGTTCATCTTCAATGGGTCCCCTACTATCTTCTTTGGTCACTTGAAATAATATTGATCTTTAATCTTATTCTAGAATTTATAAATCGACTCCTTGAAAATGGTTTTAATGGGATAGTGGGACTTATTGGGGTCTGGCTTCTTGTCAACCTTAGATCCTCCATTTTGCTTCCTACCTCGTTCTTGGGAGCACTCTCCTTGTCCCCATTATATTTTGTCTTCAGTCAACCATTATCTTGCTGAGTGTTACCCACCATGTCTTCTACTTTGTCATACTTATTAATTTTGTACATGAGATCATTTATAGTGTAGGTCACCTTCTTAGTAAGGGACTGGAGCAACATGGATTTGTTCGAAAGACCAATTTTAAATGAGGCCACAACAACTTGTTCGGGGCAATCCTTCACTTCATTGTAGGTTTACCAATATTGGTGAGAGTACTCGTGCAAGGTCTCCTAGGGTGACTTCTTCAATTTCAGGAGTGACTCCATCCATTTTGGAAGCGAGTCTAGCATTATAGGCCGCAAGAGGTGCCCGGAGGGGGGGGGGGGGGGGGGATTTATGTGTGCTAATAATGGATGACCGAGGGTGATTGATCCACGGTCCATCGTATCCCCACGAGGTATCGTCGGGGCATGGGTTGAGTAAGGAGACTTTTCCATTGGAAGATGTTTTAGGCCATGCCCAGTTTGATTCGCACACCCTTAGTTTTAGGCCTAGGCCTAACTGTATTTTGTGCGATAAGGAGTTTTGTTGATTTATTCAAAGCTGTAAATTTGTTTTATACAAAAACAAACAAAAGATTTGAAATTGCCCTTTCGGGCTAATACAAAGGCAGGTTCAAGTTTGTGGTTGGTCCTAGATTCTTGGTGTCGAGAATCGGATTAAGAGTGGGGAGGTATTAGGTACCCTATTTGTTCATTATGCTTCCTTAATTATATAATTATTATTTCTCTTATCGTTCATTAATTACTTTTAAGTTATTTTTAAAATAGATTTAGAGACCTTAGGTTGAGAAACCCTTGAATGTAGATTGGTGCTTAGGTAAGAAAATGGTATCAGTGAGAGGTGTAAGAACATCACTTCAATCGGTGCTAGTACACAAGGGTGAATGTGCATGACTCTGTGCTAATGTATAAAGGGTGGTCATTTGCATGTATGTAAGTAGGTGAGGGATCTCGTTTGGATATAAGTTGATATTTCTTTCGAAGTTTGAGGAGAGATAGAAAGGTAATATGAGATATGGGTTCATCTTTGTTTGTGACACCATATCAAGAGATATGTAGTCGAGGCTTATCCTCATGACAAGGGCATGGTATTACACCTGCGTACCCAAGGAGAATTGGGATTAAATCCTATGTAGTTCAGTTGTATGCATTTGAGTGTTGATGTCGATGCATTACGAAATATTATGCCTCCAAGACAGTTATATATCTATTTTGAGTTGTAAAGGGGTGAGTATGGTAGGTAAGAGACAAATGCATATGAATAGGGATAATATACCATGAGATATGTTGTAGAGGCTCGAGCTCATGAGAAGGACTAGGTATTGCTCCTACATACCCAAAGAGACTTAGGATCAAAGCCTACATAATTTTGTTTTGTATATGCATTTGAGCATTGGTGTAGGTTTGTGCAGGAAGCCACGACTTAAGATAGCTTGATATCTCATTTTTTGTTACAAAGAAGATAAGGGATAAGTGGTAATGGTTTTTCATCCTTTAAAATATGTACGGTTGAGTGTAGGGAGATCACAGTTGTTTGAATGGTGAATTTGCACTTTTAGTAAGTCATATTCATGCAAGGTATGAACCATACATAAATAATGGACCGCTTAATAATGAGAGTGCTAGAAAATATGAATGTACTTATTTTTCTTCCAAATATCAATAAAAAAAATATTATTTTTAAGTAGTTGGACGGATAATCCATAGCTCATAGTCTGGTTGTGTACATTATGTATGTTTTTGAGCATTTAAATAGGGATGCATGAGAGAATGCGACTTTGAGATAATTTTGATATCTCGTTAGTAATATATATGAAAGAGGGTGTAAGGTAGATTTGGATACATCTCTGTGTGGAAAATATATTATGAGACAAATTATTGAGGATCGAGCTCACAAGAAAGGCTCAATATTTGGTCCACGTGAAAAAAGCTTATGTAGTTCTGGTGGATCATATGTTCGAAAATAATCTGTGTGGAAGTGTAGGACTTGGCTTGGGAGGCAGAGAAGCTATATGCAATCTAGAGTTTAGCTTCAGTTGGGGTTCATAATGGGATACAACCTGAAGTCATCGAAAAAGACTTCCATCACCATTGGGGCGATCACTAACTTGAAGGTTTTGTTGAACCTTTGGGAAAATTTGGAGGTTTAGCGTTAAAGATGTCATGTTCTAGACATCCTTGGATAGGGAGGTAGAGGTATAAGTTGGAGGTGTTTGGACTGGGGATAGATGCATCCCTAAGAAGTAATACATTGAGCGAAGTATTACAAGGCTTGGTCTTCATGATTTTAGTTTCGTATAACGCCTACATACCCAAGGAGACTTGGGATCAAAGCCAACATAGTTTTAATAAATGGGGAATATTTACGATTGTAGGCGATAGGATACCGGGTATACAATATACATCATTATAATATTTATGGATCCTAGTCCTTAATATAGTACTTCCATTGTGTTGGATTGATATATTTATGTGTTTAAAAACATATCTAATCAAAGGCTGAAGTATGACAAGTATTTAGAATGAAAACACATAATCGGGGTGCCATCAGGGGGATGGGCTTTATTCGTTTGGAGAAGTGGTGGGAGTAGTCGGATTTCAGACTTTGGCTTGTGAAAAGTTTCAGACTCACTCAGCTAAGGAACACTGTCCTCATAACGATTTTGAAAAGTACATTTATATTTTTTGTAATGGTCGTTGTGGAATTTCATTAGCATTGCTTTAACATGTGAGCTTGTCAGGCCATTAACAGAGGTGATGGATTAAAAATTAAGCTTTAAAATATAAATGTGGTAATGTGCATACCCGGTACCCTAAATAAGGGCTTGGCCAAAAGAGAGAAAAAGGTATGGACAGTTTAGCACAATATATATATATATATATATATATATATATATATATATATATATATATATATATATATATATGGGATATTTGACCCAAAATTTAGGCAAAGGTTCTCTACACAATATATGTAGGGGTGTTTTACCCAAAATTTGTGTACAGTTTCCTCACCCTTTTAGCGTGAAATTCATTTTTCCCGAGGGAGTATTCCAACTTGAGGTGATCAAGGTGGTCAAAGATCTATTTATTCGGGTAAATAATCATTTAAAAGTGATGACATTCGCATAATGTGCATGGAGGGTTGCCTATGTTTTTCTTGCAAAGGCAACTTTTCAAAGTGCAAACCCCTTTTGGAAACAAAGCGACTTTCTAGAAGTACAAAATTTCCCCGGGGGGGGGGGGGGGGGGGAGAGGTGTGACACCCCGCCTAATTAATCCCGGGTGATCAGTCCTAAATCAATTTAGAACAGGTTTCTCAGTTGGTCCATTCTTAGCATCACTGCCGTCTTTTTAGTTACTAACCACCTAAGTGAGAAAAGTAGACGGGTGCCAATTTTTATCTTTCCATTAATTAAACAAAACTTGCGCGGAACATAAAATAATGGACAATTACAGTTAACTGAAATAACCATCCACAAATAAAAATACCTAACCGAATAAACCATCGGTTCAATTAACCAATACAAGTAAAGACAAGAGGACAATCTCAACAAGTCTAACACAAAAGTATGAACTGTGAGAGGCATGCTCAAATAACTACTAAAGAGTCTCTACAATAATGAAAGAATGAAGCGTCTATAAAAAACACCGCAACATCCACAAGTGCTGCAACAACGAATACCTGGAATAGAGTCAAGCCTGGCTTCCCTGTGGCTGGACACCTAAGGTTTTAAAAAATTTATATAGCAAGGGTTAGTACCCAAAAACATTTGAAAACATTTAACAAATGATTAACTTGCAGTAATAAATAAATATGCATGCTCTTCTTATTTTAGTTAGTGCCGCACTCTGTTGAGGACTTCCTTACCCCTCCTCTAATGTGCACTGCTAACTCTTTCATTTAATTTACCTAGATCCTTCACTCCTGACCCAATACTTATGTTACCCCCTGCAATTAACCTACTCTCACTGAGTATGCCT
This sequence comes from Sambucus nigra, assembly GCA_949130495.1. NCBI lineage: Eukaryota > Viridiplantae > Streptophyta > Magnoliopsida > Dipsacales > Adoxaceae > Sambucus > Sambucus nigra. The sequence goes on along the minus strand of OX422217.1, from coordinate 197,456,252 downwards.
TAAATCATGATTTTTAAGTTATTAAAAACATCAACTTAATTAAATCATTACCCCTTTCAATTTCAAATAACACTCACACCTGTTATGCACATAATACATTTCACACTATGTATTAATTATCCCATATATAATTATTTACCTAATTATATATTAAATCATATTGCAGTACTCACTGATGATGCTAAGAATCAGCACCACCAGGTATGGTGTTTCCAAGCTCAATATAAGTATAACAATGGCAGCACAGCTATATAGAGAAGATAATAGAAGGTGGTGAGGATATGAGGAATGAACACCGGAATATAGGTGGTTCAGCCAATCCGGCCTACGTCCACAGTGAGTGTGTGAGAAATATCACTGAATGAAGGCACTAATGGCCATGGATACAATTCTCTCAAGCTCTCTCTCTCTACTGTATATTTTGACAGAGTTTTGGCTAGGGTTGAATAACTGGAGTCCCTTTTCAAGGTAGGGGATGACCCCTATATATAGTGTCTAGGGGGCGTAATGTACCCCCCATGCATGCAATGAGCATGTGTGTGATATCCTCACCAATGTGGGAGTGCCATCTGTCACTGTCACATGTAAGTAATGATGATGAAATATTCTCCCACATGTGGAGGATAATCTTGTTACAACTGATTTGTGCCCAGGTGTCCTTATCCAAATGTCAACAGATGCTCGGCAGTCATGTTGGTGAATGACCTCGGTCTGGGAGAGGCCGAGCTGTAAAGGCTTGATGTCCATTCAATCCGAAAAGTGTCATAAGGAGTCTCGGCCTGATCTCAGTCGAGACATTATGCTAGGTCGGCCCCAGCCGAGGTAGGGATAGTCCCATGCTGGTGATTACTAAGGCCTCTTGTGACCTCGTCCCAAGCCGAGGTTGAACCGGTTCCAAGTTGAGGGTCGGCTCCCTGTCACCTCGGCCCACCCTTGGCCGAGGTTGCCATACCCAGAGTGCTGTTGATGCCTGTGATTCACGCAGTGCCCATTGAAGTGTATATGGTAGTGTCGGCCTGGGCCGAGGTTGGTATCGCGGGCCCCTATCATTCATAGGGTTGATCAATGTCTCGGCCATCATCTCGGCCGAGGTAGGTGTCCCTGGGCCGAGGTTATACTTGGGCATATCAATCACCCCCCAGCCCTTAGTCATATGCGAGAGCAAGTGGCTAGGGGATTGCTTCACCTCCGAGGCCTGTCCGTCCCAAGGCTAATACCTGCATGACACCTGTCCCAATCTAGGGCGTGCCAACTTGGCTGGCGTGTGCTGTCAGTAGTTGTCCCTTGGGTTTTCCCAAGGCAATGATTGGACTTGGGAAGTGTGCCCAAGTATTTAAGGGGTAAAACCCTTCCTTTCTCTTTCTTCTTTCTCATTTCTTTCCCGCGTATACAGCTTCTGCAAGTTTCTTCTCTCTAAAGCTTCTTCACCCATCGTCCTAAATCAGAGGGTTTCATCGATTTTCTTGAAAGTCTCTTTGTTTCGTTCGTCGATTCACTTCCAGGTACCTCTCCTTTTCTATTTCCTCTGTTTTTCATATTTTATTTACATTTTCCGGCGTTTTGTTTTGAGTTTTCCGGTGGTTCTGTTGAGTTTTCCGTCGAGCTCTATTAACTCAGGCGAACTAGGTTTTCTTGAAAACTTCTTAGTTTGATATTTAGGCTTCCTCATTTCATAAGCCAAACGTGTTTGTAGCTTTAGAGATTTCCCAAGTTTAGGGTCGTCCCAAGTTTTGGGTCGTCCTCTGATGCTCAGACCCCTGTACCAACTTCTTGAGGACTTCCCCTCTCTTAGAGAGAAGACCTTAAAAAAAATTAGGCAAATAGAGAGAGCTCAGGAAGAAGCTCGTAGGTCTCAGGAGTTCCCTATTAGACCTCTCTTTCCCCCACCTCTGAAGGTGGTATATCCTGATCCTCCTGAGAACTTTTATCAAATAGACGTCTTTGCTAACCCATTGCCGATGTCTGAGTCTGAGTCTTCCACCTCAGACCCCATGTCTGTGGACTCTTTCCAAGAAGCCATGGACTTTACACCTCGGCCTGGTCAGGCCCCTGACCAGTCCGAGGTCTCCAGCCGAGCCTCGTCTCCGAATGGCTCAAGCACCTCAAATTCTTCTTCAGAGGTCGAACTTGTTGTGCCAAATGTAGCTGTGCCACCCATTCTTGATGCCATCCCTCTATCGGCCGTTACAGGGGCTGAGTTTTCTCAGAGATTCCCTAGTCACCTCTCTACGTCTGCTCCAGCCGATGTTGATCCTGACAATGATGAGGATGCTGAAAGTGATGTTGACATCTCTGAAGCAGCCGAGTTTGAGATCACAGTCACTGAAGTGGATCTTTTGCACTTCAGATATTTATACTCCATCAGTCCCTCAATCAGATTAAGGAGACCTCTGAGGGAAGAGAGGTCCTATCATGGCCGAGATGGAGAAATTTGCTTATACGAGCAGATGTTTAAGTTAGGGTTTCGCCTACCCATTCATCCTATCATCAGATCCATTCTTTCCTTCATCAACTTGGCCCCCTCGCAACTCTCTCCCAATGCTTGGAGAGTCATTATTGGGGCCATCATCTTGTGGAGGGCAGTCCACCACTCTGACCTCCCAGTTCAGGTCTTTGCTGGTTTCTACATCCCTACCTCGACCGAAAACCATCCGAGCTACTATCACTTCGTGGCTCGGAGGCCTGAGAAGAAGATGCTCCAGGTCGCTCAGACCTCTAATCACAATTGGAAGCCCCGATATTTTTTTGCCTCAAGGCCATGGGAATTTGGCTCATCTGTTCCCTCTTCCACTTTTGAGCCGAGGATACCCCTCAGATGGGGTAAGGTCACCATGTCTTCCAGGGTCGATTCTGGCCTAAGTCTTCAAAATATCAAAAAGGTGAAGGCCCTGCAAGACCAAGGGGCACATGGTCTGTTTGTCAAGTTCGAACATCTGCTGACCCCCCAGTATCTCTCTGGGACGAGCCTAGGTGGAAGTCCCCTTTTTGACTTTGGTAAGGATTTTTTCTTTTTATTTCAAGTCTAACCCCTGATCACTCATGTTTGATTTCTGACTCTTATCTTTTCACTTTTGTAGAGAGACCACCAGGTGCCCCAGACGAATTGTGGGAGATGGAAGCTCCGAGTTTGGTAAGACTTGCAAAGAAGACTGGCTTGAACGCTCCTCCTCCAGCCCCCTCAACATCCAAATCCAAGAAGAGGGCCCCTGAGGTCCCGGCCTCTGAGGATCAGAGGCCGACCTCATGGCAAAAGAAGACCTCAGACGCTGCGATCCCCATCTCAGCCGATACCCTGTCGGCTCGTCTGGACCAGCTGAAGCTTACTGATAGCATGGTCGGCAACAGCAGACAGGCCATGGACGCACTTGCCAATGTGATGACCGAGGCAGACAAACATTTTTACAGGTCCATGGACACCTCCATGATGGTTGAGTTCGGCCTTCACAGAGCTGTTCAGGTATGAATTGTTCCTTTTGTCAAGAATTTTACAAGTGCAATGTCTGATTTTACTCCCATCTAACCTCTTCATTAACTGTACAGGCTGTGACTGCCATGTACCAATTGTCTAACTGGGCCCTGAGGAAATTGCCTCTCATTCAGAAGGGGCAGGAGGATGAGAAGGTCGAGAGCACCCTGAAGGCCGAGGTTGACCGTCTGAGGTCAGAGTTATAAAATTATGAGAATAAGGCCAAAAACTCTGAAAATAAGGCCCAGAGTTTGGAAAAAGATATCTCTGCGCTCGTCCAAAACCACGCCCAGGCCCTGAAGGATAAGGATGATGCCCTGCAGCGGAAGGTCAACGTGGCTGTGAAGGCTGCCCTTGCAGATGCCTCAGAGAGAATAATTTCTGACTACAAAGTCTCTGAGGAGTTCATGGGTTTTGGTTTTGAATACCTCGAAAGAGGTATAAAAGCCACCACCAAATGGGCCGAGGTCAGAGAGAAGGAGGTTGGCACTATAAAGGCCTCCGACTTTGTGGGCCTCGGCTTTGCCGACCCTCAGTTTGCCCAGGCACTGCAAGAGGTAGAAGACGAGGCTGCTGCCCCTGGTCAGACTACTACTCTGGAAAGGACTGATCTCGGAGGGACTGACCCTGCTGATGATGTGGCTGAGGTGACCAATGCTGATCAGGTCAACCCAGCCGATACTGTCAATGCTCCCCCCTCAGACCTTTAAGTTGTAATTTGTAATTTTTGACTTGTAACTGAGCTTGTAATTTGTAACATCAGTACTTTGTAATGAATATTTGTAATCTCTTATTTTTACTGAATGCCAATCTCTTCCTTTATTTTAACCTCTGAATGCTATATGACCTCTGAATGCTAAGAGGCTAGCCTCATAATAAATATCACCAAATTAATGGTTAAGGGTCTGAGGTCGTCTAACCCAGGTGTCTGAGCTCAGACCTCGTCACCACCGAGTGATGTTATGAGGGTCTGAGGTCATCACCTAAGAGGTTAGCCTCATAATAAGTATCACCAAATTAATGATGTTAAGGGTCTGAGGTCATCTAACCCAGGTGTCTGAGCTCAGACCTCGTCACTACCGAGTGATGTTATGAGGGTCTGAGGTCATCACCTAAGAGGTTAGCCTCATATTAAGTGTCACCAAATTAATGATGTTAAGGGTCTGAGGTCATCTAATCCAGGTGTCTGAGCTCAGACCTCGTCACCACCGAGTGATGTTATGAGGTTCTGAGGTTATCACCTAAGAGGTTAGCCTCATAATAAGTGTCACCAAATTAATGATGTTAAGGGTCTGAGGTCATCTAACCCAGGTGTCTGAGCTCAGACCTCGTCACCACCGAGTGATGTTATGAGGGTCTGAGGTCATCTAACCTAGGTGTCTGAGCTCAGACCTCGTCACCACCGAGTGATGTTATGAGGGTCTGAGGTCATCACCTAAGAGGTTAGCCTCATAATAGTCACCAAATTAATGATGTTAAGGGTCTGAGGTCATCTAACCCAGGTGTCTGAGCTCAGACCTCGTCACCACCGAGTGATGTTATGAGGGTCTGAGGTCATCCCCTAAGAGGTTAGCCTCATAATAAGTGTCACCAAATTAATGATGTTAAGGGTCTGAGGTCATCTAACCCAGGTGTCTGAGCTCAGACCTCGTCACCACCGAGTGATGTTATGAGGGTCTGAGGTCATCACCTAAGAGGTTAGCCTCATAATAAGTGTCACCAAATTAATGATGTTAAGGGTCTGAGGTCATCTAACTCAGGTGTCTGAGCTCAGACCTCATCACCACCGAGTGATGTTATGAGGGTCTGAGGTCATCTAACCTAGGTGTCTGAGCTCAGACCTCGTCACCACCGAGTGATGTTATGAGGGTCTGAGGTCATCACCTAAGAGGTTAACCTCATATTAAGTGTCATCAAATTAATGATGTTAAGGGTCTGAGGTCATCTAACCCAGGTGTCTGAGCTCAGACCTCGTCACCACCGAGTGATGTTATGAGGTTCTGAGGTTATCACCTAAGAGGTTAGCCTCATAATAAGTATCACCAAATTAATGATGTTAAGGGTCTGGGGTCATCTAACCCAGGTGTCTGAGCTCAGACCTCATCACCACCGAGTGATGTTATGAGGGTCTGAGGTCATCTAAGCTAGGTGTCTGAGCTCAGACCTCGTCACCACCGAGTGATGTTATGAGGGTCTGAGGTCATCTCCTAAGAGGTTAGCCTCATAATAGTCACCAAATTAATGATGTTAAGGTCTGAGGTCATCTAACCCAGGTGTCTGAGCTCAGACCTCATCACCACCGAGTGATGTTATGAGGGTCTGAGGTCATCCCCTAAGAGGTTAGCCTCATAATAAGTGTCACCAAATTAATGATGTTAAGGGTCTGAGGTCATCTAACCCAGGTGTCTGAGCTCAGACCTCGTCACCACCGAGTGATGTTATGAGGGTCTGAGGTCATCACCTAAGAGGTTAGCCTCATAATAAGTGTCACCAAATTAATGATGTTAAGGGTTTGAGGTCATCTAACTCAGGTGTCTGAGCTCAGACCTCATCACCACCGAGTGATGTTATGAGGGTCTGAGGTTATCACCTAAGAAGTTAGCCTCATAATAAGTGTCACCAAATTAATGATGTTAAGGGTCTCAGATCATCTAACCCAGGTGTCTGAGCTCAGACCTCGTCACCACCGAGTGATGTTATGAGGGTCTGAGGTCATCTAACCCAGGTGTCTGAGCTCAGACCTCGTCACCACCGAGTGATGTTATGAGGGTCTGAGGTCATCACCTAAGAGGTTAGCCTCATAATAGTCACCAAATTAATGATGTTAAGGGTCTGAGGTCATCTAACCCAGGTGTCTGAGCTCAGACCTCGTCACCACCGAGTGATGTTATGAGGGTCTGAGGTCATCACCTAAGAGGTTAGCCTCATAATAAGTGTCACCAAATTAATGATGTTAAGGGTCTGAGGTCATTTAACCCAGGTGTCTGAGCTCAGATCTCGTCACCACCGAGTGATGTTATGAGGGTCTGAGGTCATCACCTAAGAGGTTAGCCTCATAATAAGTGTCACCAAATTAATGATGTTAAGGGTCTGAGGTCATCTAACCCAGGTGTCTGAGCTCAGACCTCGTCACCACCGAGTGATGTTATGAGGGTCTGAGGTCATCTAACCCAGGTGTCTGAGCTTAGACCTCGTCACCACCGAGTGATGTTATGAGGGTCTGAGGTCATCTAACCCAGGTGTCTGAGCTCAGACCTCGTCACCACCAAGTGATGTTATGAGGGTCTGAGGTCATCACCTAAGAGGTTAGGCTCATAATAAACTTCTGGTCTAACGAACGAAATAAGAACTTGATATGGAAACTGATCTTTATTAATAACCGCCTCTCAGTAAGATAGTACATTTTCATAAAATTCTATACATCATATGTAATATCTCTTGAGATGGTCAGCATTCCACGGGTTAGTGAAAGGTTCTCCTTCTAGGTTTTCTAGCCTGTAAGTGCCAGGCACAACCTCTTTCGTCACCTTGTAGGGGCCATGCCCAATAGGGGGTGATGGTAGGGCACCAGCCTTGCCCTGCTAAGACCAAAGCTCTTGAAACAAGGCTAGAACATCACATCTGCTGAGCTTCCCCCATCTATGAGGATTCTCCCTACATCGCACCCATGCACCCTTGTTGTTATGACTAAAGGGTCATCATGGGGGGCTAAGATGCACTTGAAGTCGAGTCTGGAGAACCCCACTATGAGGGTGTCCATGTCCACCTTCTTCCTCTTCTGCACTACATCAGAAGACGTTAGATTCACAACCTCAGGCTTGACCACTGACTTGGCCTCCGCTACATGAGCCTTCCTATCGGCTACCTCAGAGCCACCTCCTGCGAATCCCCAACATATGGTGCTAACACCAAAGGAGATCATTCCTACCCTTTTCACCGGGGTGTTGTCATCCTTAGGTGGGAGATCCGGGTCATCTCCATCATCACCCTCTTAATCATCATGCCTTCTAGCCGGGACATCTCCACGGCACCTGTCATCTCTTCTCTTCCTAGGGTCTTCTCTTCCACCCTTTGGGGCCTTGCCATCCACATACTTTCTCAGTTTCCCAGATTTCAGCATCTTCTCAATCTCATCCTTCAGAGCGAAGCATCTATCTCTGACATGGCCGTGATCCTGATGGAACTCACACCAGAGGTTTTTATTCCTCTTATGTGGTGGGGCCTTCAATTTTTCTGGCCACCTTAGAGCCCGGTTAGTCTTGATCTCATTAAGGATGTGCTCACAGCTCACAGTCAGAGGAGTGTAATGAGCGAACTTGTCATCTACTGACCTCTTCTTCCCCTCTTTCTTTCCCTGGGACCTCCCAGTGCTACCACGGTTCTCCTCCTCATATTTGGCGGCCATTGCCTCTTCCGCATTCATCACTTTCCCTGCGGTGGACAGCAGCTCTGCCATAGACTTGGGGGGGGTCTTCCGCCAGCTTCCACAATAGCTTCCCCTTCTGGAGGCCTCCTATCAGGGTGGTCATGGCTATTCTCTCTTCGTAATCCTTCACCTCTAACTTCTCCTTGTTGAATCTTGCTATGTAATCTCTTAGGCTTTCACCCTTAGCCTGTTTGACATATAGGAGGTGGGTAGTCTTCTTTTGAGGTCTCACCCCAAAGCAGAAGTCGTGGATGAACTGCTCAGCTAGGCCTTTGAAGTTTTCTATCGAGTTCTTCGGAAGAGAGGTGAACCAGCTATGCGCTGCCCCTGTCAAGGTTCCTGAGAAGGCCCTGCACTTCATCTCATCGGGTATCGAGTAAATATCTGCCTCCGACTGATATATCTTGATATGGTGCACTGGGTTAGTGCTGTCGTCATACTTAGGAGTCACTGTAGGAGGCTTGAACTTAGTTGGGGTTGGGAACCTCACTATCCTAGCTACAAATGGGAGCCCTCCGAGTAGCCCCTTTGTAATGGGTCACTGCTCTTTATGAGGTCCCCTATCTTCTCCTCGAGACGTTGGATTGAGTCATTCCAGGATCTTCTCTCATCAACTTGGCCGAGGTTATCCCCTGCCACCTCTTTGCGATGGACAGAGGGTTCCCCAGCCACGACCCGTTGACTGTTGACCTCTTCCTACTCCATGGATCTTCTCTCTAAGGGTCGTCCTTGATCTGGCCTAGCCTACCTATTCCCTCTTTGAGAGCCTGCCGCGCTCCTTGACCTCGATAGCCTCTGCCTCAGGTCATTGACTGGGCCCAGCCTCTCGAAGGCCAACCCTCTGCTCAACCTGTTTAAGGCCGACCCTCTCTGTTGGGCCTCATCTCTTCTTCGGCCGACACATCCTTGACTCTACCTGTAAGAGGGTACTTTAGATTATATATATGGAGGCGTAACCCCTATTGAGTATGGTAATCACAAGTTAAATTAGCCAAAACCCTAGACTAATTATAGGAACTGCACACACAAACTCAATGAAGATGAGCTCAGTTTAAACTCTCAAATCTCTCGTGTATAACTCAGGTCATGCTAAATGGACCTTTAGAAATGGCTTAGCTAGAGAGAGGGAGAAGTAAGCACCCTAGATACACCCTGATAGGCAGGTAGAAAAACACCAAACACCCTCAAGAATCTCTGTTAAATATTAAAAGCTTCGTAATAAATGACAATGGTGAGTCAATGAGCTCTCTAGTTTTCAATAACTCTTTTTTTAATTCTCCAGTTAAACCGGATGCCCTCCTCAAAGGTGGTTGGGTTCCTTAAATAGCCGCCCCCCCCCCATACCACCCCAAGACAACTCAGTCATTAAATACTATGAAAGACATCCCTCATACTTTATGTCACAACATTAAACGCCTGATGCACTAGTTGTCTCCATGTCATTAAACATTAAATGCCAAGACATGCCTTTTGCCTATCCACTGTGTGTCAGGGGGTTATTGTCGCAGAAGTGGCTCACCAACTGCCTGACAGCCCCAAATACCACAGTGGTTTACTCAAGTGCATGTCTGACAACGTTTAGATGGCTAGTGACATCACCCACAATAGATGTGACATTAAGTAGAGGGTTGTTTGGTCCATAACTAAATGCCCGATGGAACACCAAGCTGCTCCGCTTGAGGTTCCACGGTCGGGGTCCTTCGGTGTTTTACCAGGTGTATCTAAGATGGTCAGGATAAGCCCCAACGGTGCCTTACTTCTCAATCCTCCAAACCAGGTCCCTCTAAAGTTCCCACAGTGAGGTCATTCGATAGAGCATGAAAGCTCTCCCAGGCCCTGCCTAGCCTGGTCTCTCGCAAGTACCATTTGACCTCATACAAACCCTTTAGTTATTATCGTTACGTCATTACAATCGTTAAAGCTTACAGAAATCAATAATGAAAGTATGATGTGATTAAAACAACAAGCTAAAATATGAGTTACCACGCTGAGCTGCCTCACCAAGATGTCACGCTTGAGTTGCCACGCTGAGCTGCCTCACCAAGATGTCACGCTTAAGTTGCCACGCTGAGTTGCCTTTCCAAGCTGCCACGCTGAGCTACCTCACCAAAATGTCGAGCTTGGGTTGCCACGCTGAGCTGCCTCACCAAGATGTTACGCTTGAGTTGCCACGCTGAGCTGCCTGCCTAACCAAGGTGTCACGCTTGAGTTGCCACGCTGAGCTGCCTAACCAAGGTGTCACGCTTGAGTTGCCACACTGAGCTGCCTCACTAAGATGTCACGCTTGAGTTGCCACGCTGAGCTTCAAGCCCCCTCTATATTTTCCCCCTCGTGAAGAGATTTATTGGGACAAGAAATGTCTGCACGAAATGACTCATCTTGATGGATTTTTCTTTGTGTAACCGTTGGAACATCTTTTTCGTTGTGGCTCCGTTGGATAAGTCTGACAAGGAGATTGGCGCCAGAACTCAAACTTGCTGAGGAAGGCAACGCTTCCTGTTCTCTATGCATCATTTCATTAGTGACGTGCGCTGTCTTTTCAACTGTCACAGCACTTCCCGAAGTGCCACGTGTTCTTGTGAAATGATTACAGGCGGCCGTGCACGTGCGAGGGTGGGAAAATCTAAACGCCAAACTCGAAAGTCTCAACAGCCATTTTTCAAAATACTTTGAACCTTAACCACGTGGGCCTAAAGGGTCTGTTTATACTTCTTCTTTCTTCTTCACTTATTTCCTTACTTCATTGTTATCTTCTTTCCTCAGACTATCGCTTCTGTTCTTATAAAGAGAGAGAGAGAGAGAGATACGCCATTGTTGCAGAGAGCTATAACACTACTTGTGATCGTCCGTCTCCATTGTTGCCTTCAATCCCTTTTCTCTCGGAGCTTTCTTTGTTACGGCTTCAAGCACCATTTCTGCCATGGCGTCTTCAAGCACCCCCACCATTTCTGCCACCAGTGTTCCGTCTGCCACCACCACTGCTGCCTCCGCCCAGGGTGCTGCTCGCCAAGAACAGCTGAGATTTTACCGTTGCTCTCCCATTTTTGGGGAGGGTGATAGCTTTGCTGTTGCCTGTAAGGCTGTTTGCTTTTCCTCTAAGTTTGACGCCCTCTTGCTGGGTGATGAAGACGAAGAGGTGTCTAAGTGGGGATTTTTGCCCCCATAAGGAACTCTGAGGTTTCGCTTAGAGTGAGGGGACTTTCCATGGTCCCACATTGATTTCGAAGCACCCGGGGGATCCCCCGCCCACTTTGCTGCCTGGAACTCTCACATGCAGAGTTCCTATGCTGATATTCTTACCAAGATTAGGCTGCAACGGGCTAAATGGTTTGGTGAGTTCACTATCTCAAAGAACAATGCTGCCCTTCATGTCTTGATCTCTCGATGGAACGTGGATACTCATACGTTCATTACTGCCTGGGGTGAGTTTACCATAACTCTGGAGGATGTGTGTGAGCTCTTGGGCCTCGATGAAACAGGCCATGAGCCCTACACCGATGAATCTCTTGATGCTTAAGAGACTGCGGATCGTTCGGAGTTGGATCGCATATGCCGAAGCTGCATCGGCTCTTCCAACAAAGCTACTTTTTCTCCCCTGATCAACTATTTCTTCCAGAGTTCTAGCGAAGGCAGCTCTTCATCAACTGCCCCTAGTCAAGGTACATCGTTGGAGCTTCCTGCTTACATTCTTGTGATTTTGTCCCGTTTCTTTTTGACGGGCAAGCCTAACGATCAGCCCCGAAGAGACCTCATCAACCTGTCCCTTCGCCTAGCTCGAGGCATAAAGCTTCCCCTGGCTGCAATTGCCTTGGGATCCTTGTACACCTGGTTGGACAGGACTTTATTCGACATGGAATGCTCCATTGGTCGTTATAACTTGGCCAATTTTGCCAATAGTGTGCTTCTGACTAGCTTTCTTTACTTCCGCTTTCCTGCCGTAGCGGCCAAGTCCGACAGACCTCCTTCGGCTGAATCGATTCTGCCTCCTCGGTCCTTTATTTTCCATAAGAGGCAAAGCCGAAAGGAGTTGATTTCAGTGATTGACCGTTTTGAGAGCTTCGTTATGAGGCCTTATCAAGAAGAGGCCTTTTTCCACACTTGTAAGTTTTTTCATCTTGATGCCCGAATGATACGGGATCCCTCTCCTGACATCGAGGACCCCTCGCTGGCCGTAGTTCTTCTTCTTTCTCCTGGATATCTGCCCTCCTACACCGAGTGGGGATACTCGAGCGAGCATTACAACCCCAACCGATGCAGCCGTCAGTTTGGGTTTGACCAGGGGGTGCCACGTCCAGTTTTCCAATCATCAAACCCCAAAGTCTCCTTTGGCGAGGCATGTTCGTTGTTTTCTTCAACTGCTGTGTGGGGGATATCCTCAGCAATGGCTGGGCGTGTCACCGTTCCTAGTATTACTAGGCGTGGGGATGTGACCCCTCTTTTTGCCACCAAATATTGGCCAAGACAACTAGCTGAAATTACTAAGTTCATCGAGCAAGAGCCTGTGTACCCTCCTGTTTGCTCATTTTCTGCCCTAGAGTTGGGGCTAAAGGGCAACTCTGTGCTTGGGATAGAGTTCCCTCTAAGTTCAACCCACAAAGCACCTCCTAACGAGCTTCCCCCACTTTGTGCCATGGTCCCAGTTGCCACGCCTAAGTCAAAAACTGCTACTGCAAAGAAGGCTGCCCCCTCTGCTGCAGCTACTACCGATGAGGGGGCTTCTCAACCTCTTGCTAAGAAAGCAAGGACGGCCAAGAGTGGGACATCAAAATCGAAGTCGAGGCCCCAAACTCCCGTGGCAGCTTTTCCCATAGCCTCCGTTCCTCCTCCCATGCCCGTTGAGATGGCTGAGCGTGTGAGGAGGGAGGCCCAGGCAGAACTGGACCGAATAAATACTGAGTATCAACGGCATGCAGTCGTTGTCCCTTCCTCCGTTGCTTTCCCCACGGTGGTGGTGGGTCCTTCAGAGCCAACGGCCAAAAAGAGGAAAAGTTCCAGGGTTCCTCAAGGGGTCAGCATTGGTGCAGCTAGCTCGAGGAAGAAGACTCTGGGCACCAAGTCCCAGAAGAAACGGACTCCTGAAGTACACCTGACCCCTGAGGTGCAATCCACCCCTGCCCCCTCAATTGCTTCCACTTCGCCCGTGGTTGTGCCCTCTCGTTCTCCTTCTGAATCGGAGGTATGTATGGCTGACTTAATTATTATCTCCTGTATGGCTGACTTAATTATTATCTCCTTTTTGCTTGAGGATGACTGTTTTGCAGGGGGTTGAAATAGAAAACCCCGACCCTTCCAGTCCTCCCGTGAGCCGTTTTGTTGGGCGACGCTTCAGTGCACCTCATACCGATGTAACTCCTCCCCGTTCCCCCATGACGGGGCTCACGTATTCTCGCCGTGGAGCCAGCCAACGTGCGAGGGAAGATTTTGGGGGATGTGATGACGTTGATCGTGCGAGTGATTCCTCGCCGGAAGTGGTAATCTTGCCCGAAGTGGCACATCCCGAGATAACCTCCTTTGTCCCTTCTGAGTCACAGGCCTCACCTGAGGTTCCTCTGCCCATTGTGCTTGTGGTAGAGAATGAGCCCGAGGTATGATGTGATCTATAATTTGTTTGTTGTAGTCCTTTCGGTCATACTCTTTTCGTATTTGGCTTACTGAATTGTGATATGTATTGGGTTTCCCAGGTGGAAGTGTCCTCGTTGTTGGTGATCATTCTTCTTCCAACGGCGCTGCTAAGGCCCCCGCCTGTCATTCCTTTGTTTAGCACCCTAACCGAGGTAACTAACACGTCAAGATATTTCTTCATAATTTCTGTGCCCATTCTTCTTTTCTAACACTTGGCTTTGTGCACAGTTGTCTCCTGATCTTGCACCAACTCCCGTAGTGAGGGCCCAGGTTGGTGTGTTTACACCTCGTCCTGACGTGGCTTTGTTTGAGGGCCCCGTGACTTCTCATGATGATCCCAATATGCTGGCCCTTGTGCCCTATACGGGTGATCATGTTTGGACAAGCGTGGAGGCTTCTGCGTCAAGGGACCCCGTTATGCCATCTGAGGCAATAATCGCTCCCCCAACGGTTCCTGTCCCTGTGGCTGCCTCAACTGCTCCCATTGTGACTGAGGTATATTTTCCTTGCTATCTTTCGTTAAGGTTTTCCATTATCTCCATCTTATGATTTTATGTAAGATTGTTCTCAATCTCCTCCTTGTAACGGTGACTTAACAACGAAAACACTTGTTAAGTTTTTTTCACAAACTCCACCTTATAACGGTGACTTAACAATGCAAACACTTGTTAAGTTTTTTTTTCACAAACTGCACCTTATAATGGTGACTTAACAATGAAAACACTTGTTAAGTTTTTTCACAAACTCCACCTTATAACGGTGACTTAACAACGAAAACACTTGTTAAGTTTTATTATCACAAACTCCACCTTATAACGGTGACTTAACAACGAAAACACTTGTTAAGTTTTTTTCCTTAAACTCCACCTTATAACGGTGACTTAACAACGAAAACACTTGTTAAGTTTTATTATCACAAACTCCACCTTATAACGGTGACTTAATAACGAAAACACTTGTTAAATTTGGCCTTTTCTTTTCAGGTTGCTCGGGAAGATTCGCCCCCAGTCCTCTCACCTGTAGGCTCGCCCTTCCGAGAACCTGATGCTTCGGAAAATTCTATTCATGATGATCAAGGTTCTACGACTGGTGCTACAGCCGAGAGCGAATCTGGGTGTGAATTGCCTCTTCCCAACCTAGCTCCTCACTTGTTCTGCCTCATGGTGCTTCGGCAGTCTCCTCAAATGCCCGCCAACCATCGCCTGGTGATTGAACAACTGGTGGATCGCCATCCTGAGACCTTCACACCGGATTACCTGCATTCAAATCCTCATGTGATGAGCCTCAGACTGCAAGGCATGGCGATCGTTGTTGCTGAAATTGTGAGTACCCCCACTGCCAGTGTTACCAGATCCCTTCTCAACCAATTTCTAGGTTTCCTGAAGGAGTTGGGACGTGATGGTTTCCGTTTTGACTGGCTTGCTGCGTATCTGAAGACCTTGAAAAACCAGCAACTGATCAGCCAGAGGGAGGTATTACGCAAGCACCAAGAGGACCAGCAAGCTGAGGAGGCTAGGTTGGTCGTATTGGCCCCTCTTTTGGAAGCGGTGGAACAAGAGGTGAAGGATGACGAAGAAGCTTTGTGCCTGGCCAAACTGAAGCGTGAGAGACTCCTGATCGAACGTACGCAAGTGCAAACAAGGCTGGAGGTTTCCATTAACGCCCAACGTTCCTTCACAGCAGCTTCTTCGGGCCTTCCTGGAGATTTTTTCTCTTCCTCGGATTTATCTTTTCTTTTAGGGTAGCTACCTCTTGTGTACAGATCTTTTATTTCTTTTTCTCTATGTAATTCTTGGGCAATACTCTACTGTTTATGAATGAAGAACACATACTTTTCAATCCCTTCATGTGTTGTGACTGTTGTTGTGTGCTATAGAAAAATGTCACCCAAAACTTGTATATTTATAACGATATAACATCAGCTCAAACTTGGTTATTTTACACATGATAAACCTTTAGCCACTTATTGTTAATCTTAAACGGCTTGTCTTCTTCTATTTTCAAAATTAAGCAATAACCTGAGTCATGCGCTTCCTTCACAACGTAAGGTCCCTCCCAGTTGGCTGCGAACTTTGGTAGAGGAAGTCCCCTGATGTGTTTTACTGCCGCTTTCAATACGAGGTCTCCTTACACGAACTTCCTTGGTCTCACCAAGTTATCATATGCTCTAGAGAGTTGTTTCGTATATATTTGAAAGTGTTGCATCGAGTTATCTCTGTGCTCATCCAACGCTTCCAGCTGTATATGTCTACTATGAGGGAGCATGCTACTTCTTAAGGCATAACGGGCAGAGGGGACTTCCAATTCTACTGGGAGGATTGCCTCAGCCCCATAGACAAGAGAGAACGGCGTGTATCCTGTGGGTTTTCTCTTGGTTGTTCGATAGGCCCACAAGACAGCTGGTATCTTGTCATCCCACGCCCCTGGAAAGTCTTCCATCATTTTGACCAAAATATTAATCAGGGTTTTGTTAGTTGCTTCGGCCTGACCATTTCCCTTTGGGTATGCCACCGTTGAAGTGTGATGAACAATGGAGTATTTGTCCGTGAGCATTGTTACTTCAGAATTGACGAAGGGGGTCCCATTATCTGAGAGAATTACTTTTGGGATCCCAAAACGGCAAATGATGTATTCTTTGATGAAGTGGCTCACCACCCCAGCCGTTGCCCGTTTGAGTGGTATTGCCTCGGCCCATTTTGTAAAACACTCCGTTGCTACCAGTATCCATATCTTGCCTCTCGAAGAAGGGTGTATTGCCCCCACTAGGTCAAACGCCCAAGTATGAAATGGATAGGGTGTTGACAGAGAGTGTAAGTCCACCGATGGGGCATGGATCATATTTCCATGAAGTTGGCAAGCTTTGCATTTTTGAAAGAACTCAGCAGAGTCTTTCTCCATCGTTGGCCAATAATACCCCAACGTCATCAACTGATCATACAACTTAGCCCCTCCTATGTGTGTTGGATCATGCGCTTGTTTGAGGACCTCCGCTGCTTCTTCCTTTGTGATACATCGCAAGGGCCTGTTAAAGTACCCCTTTCGATAAAGCTGCCCCTCCTGGACCTAGAACCTTGGAGCCCTTCTCCTTAGACCCATTGCATCTATTTTCTCCGTTGGGACAACCCCCTCCAGAATGAAGTCGATGTAGGGCTGCCTCCAGTCCGTTTGGGCTTCAATAAAATGGCACTCAGCTGCTTCAAAGAATAGTTCACACTTGTTGCATTTCCGTTGTAGTTCTGCCGCATCCTGCTTCATTTTAGGCCAGAAATACCCCTCCCTTTGAATTCTCCTATATAGAGGTATCTCAGTCGTCTCGCAATGCTCCCCATGCGTTTTCCTCAATATTTGCTCGGCCTCCTCGGGGCTGACGCATCTTGACAACCATCCTCCTGTATTTCTGAAATAGAAATTTCCCTGGCATGTAAAATATTGGGCCAACTCTCCTAGCCGCATCGCCCCCTCGCCAGACTCCAGTTGCTTCTTAATGTCTCTTCTCCAATCCGCGTCTCCCTCCATCGGTAGTATTGACTGTACCACCGAAGGAGCTGTTCTTTGTTGGATCGTAACGATAGTCGTATCTCTCCTCATGACCATCTTTTGAGCAATAGTGGCATAAGCGTCTGGATGTCGGTTCATCGTTCTGGGATGTCTTCTGATTTTGGTCCAATGGAACTGGCTGAGGAGCCTTTGAATGATCGTTCTGTACGGTGCCAAACTCATGTGCTTCAACGCATATTCTCCATTAACTTGCTGAATTACTAAGTTCGAGTCACCCTTGATGCAGAGTGAAAGAATTCCCCTTCGAAGAGCCTCCAGCAACCCTAGTACCAATGCTTCGTATTCTGCTTCGTTATTGGAGCAAGGGAAATCTAGTTTGTAGGAAAGGCAAATTTCCTCCATTTCTTTTGAAAGGATGACCCCTGCCCCTCCTTTTTTTTCAGCCGAAGACCCATCGAACTGCATCGTCCATTCCTCATCGGTTGTATCCATATAGTTGGCCTGTAAGTCGTCTCCCGGAACATCTTCTTTAGGTGGTTCAAACGTTCCCGATGGAAAGATTGCCAATAGATCAGCATACGCCTGGCTCTTGATAGCACGAGGAACCACACACTTTAAATCATATTCGGAGAGAATAAGGAACCACCTAGCTGCCCTGCCAATCAAGATAGTTCTAGCCAACAAATACTTAATAGGATCACATCTAGTTACAATGTGAATTGTAAAAGACAGCATATAATGTCTAAGTTTTTGTGCTACAAAGACTAAGGTCAAACAATGCCTTTCTAGGCTGCTATATCTAATCTCTGGCCCATGTATGATCCTGCTGAGGTAATACACTGGCCGTTCTTGCCCGTCAATCTCTTGTGCCAGCAAAGCTCCAACGGACCTTGCAGTGGAGGTGAGGTACAGCTGCAACGGTACTCCTGCCTGTGGAGGAACTATGATTTGTGGTGAAACGAGCAGCTTCTTCAATTCATCGAGAGACTCCTGGTGATCCTTTTCCCACCTGAACTTTGTGTTCTTTCGCAGCAGCTGCATCAACGGGTGTGTTACCTCGGCCAATCCTGGTACAAATCTTCTAAGGTAGGAGACTTTACCGAGGAAACTTTTCATCTCTTTCGCCGTTCTTGGGCACGGCATTTCTAAGATCGCGCGTTGTTTATCCTGGTCCATCTGCACCCCTTGTCGATCAACCACAAAGCCTAGAAACTTCCCACATGTTACTCCGAAGACGCATTTCAATGGGTTCATCCTTAATTTATACTTCCTACATCGAGAAAACACCTTCTTTAAGTCGTTTAGGTGGGACTCCTCCTTCTTCGATTTGATGACCAAATCATCCACATAGAATTCTACAAATTTGAGGAAGAAATCGTGAAAAATGGCCATCATTGTTCTCTGATAAGTAGCTCCCGCGTTCTTAAATCCAAATGGCATTACTTTGTACATGAAATTGCCCAACGGGGTTCTGAATGCCGTTTTCTCTGCGTCCACGGGGTCCATTTTAATCTGGTTGTACCCTACGTACCCATCCATGAAGCTATACATCTCATGCCCAGCCGTGGCATCTATCAAGCTATCAATGGAGGGTAGAGGGAACTCATCTTTGGGGCAAGCCCTGTTCAAATCTCTAAAACCCACACAGATCCTTATTTGATTTTTGTCCTTTTTTCGTACTGGCACAATGCTAGATAGCCAAAGGGGATGCTGTATTGGTTTGATGAATCCTTCTGCCAACAAACGCTGAACCTCTTCCTTAATCTTCAAGTCCAACTCCGGTTTATAAGTCCTTGTTGCCTGCTTCACCGGGATGGCTGAAGGCATCACGTTTAGCTTGTGGGAGCTGACTTCCTCATCCAGCCCTTCCATTTCGATATACTTCCATGCAAAGACATCTATGAACTCCCGGATTAGCCCAACCAAGTCTTCTCATTTCTCCTTACCGAGATCCTTCGCGATGAAGATGGGCCTTGGGTCTTCCCCTTCTTCTGCCAGGTTCAACTGCTCCAACTCTTGTGCCTGGGGCTTCGGTTGATTTGTCATGTAGTCTGGTTCTTCGGCGACCCCCTCCATGAACTCCTGTATGTTGGAGTTGTCTATCACCATACACTGTCCCTGTTGATCTACCAAGAAACACTCATATAACGGGTCAGCCCCATCCTCGGTCTCTTCGGCCGCCCGCTCACATCGTTATAAACGGTATACCACCTTCCCCTCTTCAGTGACCACCTTCTTGCATTGCCTGTTGGTAACTGTTGCCACGGCCTTCCTCTTTCTTTCTCTCGAAGCCTCAGCGATTCTTCCACCTGAGAAGCGACTCAGCACGCTTTGCCGTTGGACCTCATGCTCCACAGGATCCATTCTAAGCCTTACTTTGTTTTTGAGCTGCTTCGTGGTACCTTGGGGTCGAGGGATCACCTGATGGGTTTCTTCGACCCTCACCCCTTCGTTACTCGCGGCTTCTTTGCTTTGCTCGTTCAGAGGCCCCATTCTATCTCTGATCGAGGGAACCCATGCCCCCTCCATTCTTCTCGTTAGGACTCGAGCATCCTCCTCCAACTCCGTATAAAAGGCCGCATCTACAAAGTGAGCTTCCTCGATAGCAAAAGGCCTTTTTGTAGCCCTAATGGTCACTTCTGTTCCTTTGACATTCGCCTTGGTGCATTGATGATATATTGAAGGAACTAAACCTTGATTGTGCATCCATACTCTTCCTATTAGTAAATGATAGGAAGTTGCACTTTCTATTACATGGAACTTGATGTGGGAACTCAGATTTCCCATTACAATTACCACATTCACATACCCAATGGATTTGGAAGATTGGTTGTCATACCCTGAGATTACCAGAGGCATGGGGACCAACCTTTCTTCTGGGATATCAGCTGCGTGGAAGGAGTTGATCGGCATAATGTTGATGGAAGCACCCCCATCCATAAGCGTTCTTGCAAAACTAACCCCATTGATACTGGCCGTCACATACAAGGGCCTGTTATGAGGGAACCTTACAGCTCTATCTGCATCGCTGAAGGTTACCTCTGATAGGAAATTTTTCACCAGCCTCGCCATGGGTCCCCTCCATTTCAGCGAGGGAACCGCGTCCTTCTTCGCGATGTCAAGGATCGCCCGAGTTATTTCCAGTCTGCTCTCCTTTGGTATCCCCACTTGATCGAAGAAACAAGCTAACTTTGGGGATTTTGAAACTGTGCTATATTCTATGACTGGATCCGTTTCCTCGCCCTCAACTCTATAGGCATCTTCTACGTCCCTAGCACTTGCTTCATCATACGCCAGAACTACGTTAGCCATTCCCCTAGTGCAATACTCCAGTGCTTTATCGAACTCCATCGTTGCCCCTCTCCCCTCTCGCTCTGCCTCCTTATCGTAGGCCGTCACAACATTGGCCCCATGTACCGGGAGCGGGTTATTGTTAACGTTTTGTGGGGGGATTTGCAGCGTTCCCACCTTCACGTATTTGTCTATGATTCTTCGCAGCGTGAAGCAGCTTTCTGTTGGATGCTGGACCTTTCGATGAACCTGACAATATTTGGGATTGGCCCTAGTTGCCGCATCAGGCTCCTCCACCGGAACGCCTTTTGGCTCGTAAACCGTTCCACCTTGGACCATTGCGTTATAGCAACTCATAGCCTCCTCCACCGTACAAGGCAACGATGGCGGGTCTTCTCTATCCCTTCCGAACTTTCTTTTGTTGTCCTTCCTCTGAGCCTTGCCCCCATCTTCTCTCTCAACATATCCTACCCGTGGGGCCTGAGACCTTCCCCCGATGGGTTGTATCGTCTGTCTGAACATCATGGGGGTTACTACCGGGCTAGGTCGCACCACCAACGATATATTTCTTGCAGATTTTAAGAAAGCTGAAAAAGTTCCCTCGCGTGTCTCATTGATCAGGTGACAGATATACTCAGGAAGTAATCCCTCAGCGCAAATTTGTAGTAACCTGGCCTCCTTAGCTTCTTCCCTCACGTCGAGGGACCTTTCCCTAAACCTTTGGATATAGGCCACTACCTCCTCCCCTGGCCTTTGCCTCTCCCTCCCCAGTTGGGTTAGGGTGAACTCATCTTCTGCCAAGAAGAACTTTCGGACGAACAGCACGTGCATCTCCTCCCACGTGGAGACACTATTGGGAGGCAGGTGAGAGTACCAAGTGTAGGCTTTATCAGTCAGGGATTTGGAAAACTCCCTCAGCCTAAGCTTTTTGTCATTGCAATGCGCCCCCAAGTGTTCAACGAAACGCTTAATGTGTTCCTTCGGGTTCCCACCCTTCCCTGAGTATTTTTCAAAGGTAGGGGGAATATAGTCCTTCGGGTAGGGTTCGTCGTTGTACTCCTGGGGGTAGGGTGTCCGGAAGTCGTCGTAGACTGCTGCCACCTCGCCCACAGACTGCGAGGAAGACTGCATGAACTTCAGCATCTCCTTCTGCATCTCTTTTCTCATCTCTTCCAGAGGCGAGGCTACTGGGGCCACCTGCAACGGAGCAGATGGTTGAGCGCTCGTTGCAACCGGAGCGAACGTTATCGGTTGAGCCGTTGAAACTCCTGAGCCGCCCACAGTGGGATTCATAACAAAGGGTACACTTGCTGGGACTGCTCCCGTAATGCCTGCCCCTGGTGGGGCCCCTGGGGCCACTCCCGGTGTTACGAAGGCATTAGTCTCCAGCCCTCCGAGTATAGTTGAAGCTACTGGGGTTTGCAAAAATTAGTAAAATTTGCTCATGAGGAGCGCCATCTGGGCCGGTCCCAGCCCCGCGCTCGTGGAAGGTTGTGTCGCCCCTGGGACGCCTACCGTTGTTGGAGCCAGCGGTACCTCTACTCGAGGAGCCCCATCTCTTAGGGCCTCCTGCTCCCTCGCAGCCTGTTCTTCATTATGCTGTATGTCATCGAAATTGAGTCTTCTAGTAGCGTTATCCTGCGCCATACTCCTTCTCTAGAAGGATGCCTCCCCAACAGAGTTGCCAAATGTAAGAGGGTACTTTAGATTATATATATGGAGGCTTAACCCCTATTGAGTATGGTAATCACAAGTTAAATTAGCCAAAACCCTAGACTAATTATAGGAACTGCACACACAAACTCAATGAAGATGAGCTCAGTTTAAACTCTCAAATCTCTCGTGTATAACTCAGGTCATGCTAAATGGACCTTTAGAAGTGGCTTAGCTAGAGGGAGGGAGAAGTAAGCACCCTAGATACACCCTGATAGGCAGGTAGAAAAACACCAAACACCCTCAAGAATCTCTTTTAAATATTAAAAGCTTCGTAATAAATGACAATGGTGAGTCAATGAGCTCTCTAGTTTGCAATAACTCTTTTTTTAATTCTCCAGTTAAACCGGATGCCCTCCTCAAAGGTGGTTGGGGTCCTTAAATAGCCCCCCCCATACCACCCCAAGACAACTCAGTCATTAAATACTATGAAAGACATCCCTCATACTTTATGTCACAACATTAAATGCCTGATGCACTAGTTGTCTCCACGTCATTAAACATTAAATGCCAAGACATGCCTTTTGCCTATCCACTGTGTGTCAGGGGGTTGTTATCGCAGAAGTGGCTCACCAACTGCCTGACAGCCCCAAATACCACAGTGGTTTACTCAAGTGCATGTCTGACAACGTTTAGATGGCTAGTGACATCACCCACAGTAGATGTGACATTAAGTAGAGGGTTGTTTGGTCCATAACTAAATGCCCGATGGAACTCCAAGCTGCTCCGCTTGAGGTTCCACGGTCGGGGTCCTTCGGTGTTTTACCAGGTGTATCTAAGATGGTCAGGATAAGCCCCAACGGTGCCTTACTTCTCAATCCTCCAAACCAGGTCCCTCTAAAGTTCCCACAGTGAGGTCATTCGATAAAGCATGAAAGCTCTCCCAGGCCCTGCCTAGCCTGGTCTCTTGCAAGTACCGTTTGACCTCATACAAACCCTTTAGTTATTATCGTTACGTCATTACAATCGTTAAAGCTTACAGAAATCAATAATGAAAGTACGATGTGATTAAAACAACAAGCTAAAATATGAGTTGCCACGCTGAGCTGCCTCACCAAGATGTCACGCTTGAGTTGCCACGCTGAGCTGCCTCACCAAGATGTCACGCTTGAGTTGCCACGCTGAGCTGCCTTTCCAAGCTGCCACGCTGAGCTACCTCACCAAGATGTCGCGCTTGGGTTACCACGCTGAGCTGCCTCACCAAGATGTCACGCTTGAGTTGCCACGCTGAGCTGCCTAACCAAGGTGTCACGCTTGAGTTGTCACGCTGAGCTGCCTAACCAAGGTGTCACGCTTGAGTTGCCACGCTGAGCTGCCTCACTAAGATGTCACGCTTGAGTTGCCACGCTGAGCTTCAAGCCCCCTCTACAATACCTATCAAAGGCCGACCCTCTTTGTTGGGCCTCGTCTCTTCTTCGGCCGACACATCCTTGGCTCTGCCTAAGAGGTCGTACGGTGTTATCTGACACCTCATACGACTCCCAGTAGTCTTTCGGGGCCTCTTCAGCTTCTAGGTCATCATACCTGTCCTCTGGGCAAGGGTTTCCTTGCCTCCCCAGGCGCAAGAGCCTAGGGTCAGCAACGTCCCTCCTCCGCTGGGGTGCAGGTTGGTCCTTCATGGGCTCCTGGGGTGGTCCCCTGGCGTCAGGATGAGGCTGAACTACCGCCGGAGTTATCATGTCCGGGGAGAGTCTAGGTGGCCTCATCATCATGGTTTGGCTGAGCTGGGCAAATTGCTCCTTCATGGCTTGTTGTGTTGCAGCTAAAGATTTCAAAGCTGCTACCACCTCCGCCATTTCGGACTGGGGAGGAGCCTGACTGAAACTAGCCCCTCCACCTCCAGGCGGCGGAAGAGGCAGTGGTAATTCTGGTGCCATGTATTATCAATAAAGAGCTTGAACATCAAGTGATCTTAAT
Organism: Sambucus nigra; assembly: GCA_949130495.1. NCBI lineage: Eukaryota > Viridiplantae > Streptophyta > Magnoliopsida > Dipsacales > Adoxaceae > Sambucus > Sambucus nigra. The sequence goes on along the minus strand of OX422217.1, from coordinate 197,432,319 downwards.
ACCTTAAAGGACCTCTTTCAATGGTGAAATAGGTCCACACAAGGGGTGGTTCCTGGTTCACCACCAGATTCTCCGGTGAGGTAAAGCAGAAAAAGAGGGAGAGATAGCCTCTCGCTTCCCACAAACGGCGCCAAAATGATGATGCTAAGAATCAGCACCACCAGGTATGGTGTTTCCAAGCTCAATAGAAGTATAACAATGGCAGCACAACTATATAAAGAAGATAATAAAAGGTGGTGAGGATATGAGGAATGAACACCAGAATATAGGTCGTTCAGCCAATCCGGCCTACGTCCACAGTGAGTGTGTGAGCAATATCACTGAATGAAGGCACTCATGGCCATGGATACAATTCTCTCAAGCTCTCTCTCTCTACTGTATATTTAGACAGAGTTTTGGCTAGGGTTGAATAACTGGAGTCCCTTTTCAAGGTAGGGGATGACCCCTATATATAGTGTCTAGGGGGCGTAATGTACCCTCCATGCATGCAATGAGCATGTGTGTGATATCCTCACCAATGTGGGAGTGCCATTTGTCACTATCACATGTAAGTAATGATGACGAAATATTCTCCCACATGTGGAGGATAATCTTGTTACAACTGATTTATGCCCAAGTGTCCTTATCCAAATGTCAACAGATGCTCGACAGTCATGTTGGTGAATGACCTCGGCCTGGGAGAGGCCGAGCTGTAAAGGCTTGATGTCCATTCAATACGAGATGTGTCATAAGGAGTCTCGGCCTAATCTCAGCCGAGACATTATGCTAGGTCGGCCCCAGCCGAGGTAGGGATAGTCCCATGCTGGTGATTACTAAGGCCTCTTGTGACCTCGTCCCAAGCCAAGGTTGAACTGGTTCCAAGTTCAGGGTTGGCTCCCTATCACCTCAGCCCACCCTTGGCCGAGGTTGCCATACCCAGAGTGCTGTTGATGCCTGTGATGCGCGCAGTGCCCATTTAAGTGTATATGGTAGTGTCGGCCTGGGCCGAGGTTGGTCTGGCCGAGGGATGGTATCGCGGGCCCCTGGCCTTCATAGGGTTGATCAATGTCTCGGTCATCATCTCGGCCGAGGTAGGTGTCCCTGGGCCGAGGTTATACTTGGTCATATCACTCACGAACATACTTGAAGCAATAAATAATACTAATATCCAACCGAGTAAAAATACTCGCAAAATACAAATTCTCTAAAGTGCTATCCCACTAGGTGTATTCACATAACCTAGTTACCCAAGTCAGATTCGCTCAGTAACTTAGTTTGGCATATGATTGGAGGCGGTCATATTCCTTCCCTGAAAGTCATATGCCCCTCACCCATATAACGGACGCTATGACCTGAGAATGTACTCGCCCTACTCCTCAAGCTAGGGGATTCATCCACTACGCGCAACCTCCCCCTATAGAACTAGAGTATATAATAATATTCAATATCTTATATTAATGCACACACACACACACACTATATATATATATATATATATATATATATATATATATATATATATATATATATATATATATATATATATATATATATATATATAACAATGTCCCGGCTATACCATGTACTAAATCCGTAACACAAGTCTATTTAAATTATTAAGAGTTTATGGTCCAACCCTAATTATTAATTAATTCGCACATTAATTAATTTAGTCACCTTTGGTGTCGCCCCCACCATAAATCTGGACATACTCTCGTAGCCCGAAATAACACCACCCGAGTCTCAATTCCCGACTCTAAATTATTTAGCCTTTACCTAAATGAGATTTATATCTCGGTATTCCTCAACCGTTATCCCCGGACTTGTTCACTACATCCATATTAGTCCTTTCGAACGCCTTCCCAAAAATTCAACCTTAGTGTGTCACACCTAATTTCTCCAAAACCCAACAAAATTTTAAATTATGATGTCACACTAAGTCGTCTCCAAATTCTATTTAATTTTATTCACCATTAATTAGATTTTAAACCCATGTATTAATTTCTCACCAATTTAAGTCATGGAAAAATATTAAATTAAATTTTCTCCATATAAAAGAAAACTGGGTGAACTGTCAGAATCTTCCGACCATCGATCGATCGACCCCAGACCTTCGATCGATCGATCGAGCAAGTCATCGTCTTCTTCGCGAAGACAGATTCTGCCATGGACGAGTTTCATAAAACCCTAACTCCTTTTACCAGCAATCTCAAGCCTTCTTAACAATAATAGAAGTTAGGAACCTTATTAGGGACCTCCAGAATGTCCACCAACGTTATTAATTCGTCCATTAACTACAATTTCTGAATTTGGGGAAATATTAATCTTTAATTCCTTACCCATTTACACCCCAAATCCCTTCACCAAATTCGTTTCTAATTATTCAGATATCATCTTACCAGATATGTATCAATTTATAATATCAGATTTTTACAAGAATCCTCATTCAAATTCGTAAATCAGATTATTATTTTTAAAACCTCATGTTTATGCCATGAATACCCGAAACGAATTTTTATCAGCCACATCACAAGAATATGAATTGAAAAACAGATTCAATACTATTGCAAGTTATCCGCTTGCCTTAGGTTTCGTATTGTCTGATTTGGAGATGAATTCCAAGGTTGAAGATGACCATTCTTGGCCCTCTAGTGATCCCAAAACTGCCTTTAACTGCTATTAGGGTTCCTTAACACACTTAGCCTTTTTCTAAACTCACCTCAGCCGTTTCCTTATTTCTTCTAATTTAACAATTTACCTAAATCCCGTTTTTTGCCTAATGGGCCAAGCCCAAGTGACCCAAATGCTCCGTGTGTGCCCGGCTATGTCTAAAAACGCCTCGTGACCCGTTTACTACCCCCGAGTACACTTTTCCGACTATCTCTCCCATCCGGACTCAACTGTACACTCAGAATTGGCATCCGAATTAATTTATAAAAATACTTATCCCCCACCCCTTTTTAGTCTATACCAACTCCCGGTTGAGATAAGTGCAGACCCTGTCATTAATACTCGAAATGACGTAAATAAATTATTACTATTCACTTAGTAAATAAATTCCCCTAAATATTAACCATTTACTCCCCGATTAATATTTAAATATACTTTGCCATAATTAATTCATTTAAAATCACAACACAATAGTAATTTAAAATTCTCGAATTAATTAAATATTAAATGCACCAAAAATACGGGGTGTTACATACTCCCCCCCTTACAAAGGAATTTTTCCCCCGAAATTAGGTCATACTTGTGATGAAAAGCTCTGGATATTGCTCTTGCATATCCTCCTCCTGCTCCCAGGTTGACTCGTCAATGTTGTGATGACCCCACTGTACTCTAACCACTTGAACAACCTTGGATCGTAACTTTCGCTCGCTACGGTCTAGAATAGCCACCGGTCTCTCCTCATATGAGATGTCTGGCTGTAAATCAATTTCCTTGAGTGGAATGTGACAGAAGGCCCTCTCGCTCCTCCGATATTTCTTCAGCGATGCCACATGGAACACGTCGTGTATCTGCTGAAGATGCTCCGACAATCCCAGCCTGTAGGCTACAGGCCCCACCCTCTCGATAATAGGGAAAGGTCCCACGTACCTTGGTGCTAACTTACCCTTCTTGCCAAACCTCATCACCCCTTTCATAGGGGACACCCGGACCAATACCTGATCCCCAACCTCTAACTCCACATGTCTCCGTGAAGCGTCAGCGTAACTTTTCTGTCTATCCTGAGCTATCCGAATCCTCCCTCGGATCAGCTCTATCTTGGCAGATGTTTCCTGAATAATCTTTAGCCCCAATAGTTTGTTATCCCCCACCTCTAACCAACAAGCGGGTGAATGATAAGGTCTCCCGTACAGTGCCTCAAATGGTGCCATGCCGATCATGAATTGGTAAGAGTTGTTATACGCAACTCTACCAGAGGAAGGTATTTCTCCCAACCTCCCCCAAAGTCTAATATGCACATTCTGAGCGTATCTTCCAGCATCTGATTGACTACATCAGTCTGTCCGTCAGTCTGTGGGTGGTAGGCTCTACTCAAACGTAACTCCGTGCCCATGGCTTCCTAAAAAATCTGCCAAAAGTGGGCCACAAAGATCTTGTCCCTATCCGACACAATATTTATTGGTACCCCGTGCAGCTTAACAATCTCTGCTATGAATAGCTGTGCATAACGCATCGTCTCAAAGTCTGTGCGAACCGGCAGGAAGTGGGCTACTTTGGTCAACCGATCCACAATGACCCATATGGAATCGTGACCCTTTTGCGATGTCGGTAACCCTGTAATGAAGTCCATGGACATGCTCTCCCACTTCCACACGGGAATTTCAAGTGGTTGTAGCATTCCTGATGGTCTCTGATGGTCAACTTTCACGAGTTGACACGTGGCGCATTTCGAAACAAACTTTGTTATGTCCCGTTTCATTCCTGCCCACCAATACTGTCTCCTCATATCCTGATACATCTTATCCCCACCGGGATGTACCGCGAATCTCGACCCATGAGACTCTGTCATAAAAGCGTGCCTTAACTCCTCATCCTCTGGCACAATCAACTTCCCATTAAGTCGTAAGCCTCCCTCCGAGCTGATCGAGTAACCCTCTGCTCCCTCAGTTAGCAACTGGCTCACCCTATCCCGGCAGGTCTGATCCTCTGCCTGAGCCCTCACAACCCGCATAATAATCTCAGGTGTGATGGACAATGCTGACATACATGCCCTGGCTACATCATCCTCATATCGAAGTTCTCTCCACTTCGCTTTCCAGACTTCTGATATTTCCCCAGTCGGTCTCTGACTTAATGCATCTGCTACCACATTATCCTTACCAGGATGATACTGAATATCAAACTGGTAGTCCTTCACGAATTCTAGCCATCGCCTTTGCCTCATATTCAGATCCTTCTGAGTGAAGAGATACTGAAGTGATTTGTGATCCGTGAATAACGTGAACTGCTCCCCCAAAAGATAATGTCTCCATATCCTCAAAGCAAAAACGACTGTTGCTAACTCCAGGTCGTGAGTGGGGTAATTCCTCTAGTGGGGCTTTAGCTTCCTGGATGCATAAGCTATAGCCCTTTCCTCCTGCTGAAGCACACCCCCAAGTCCTTGTAAGGATCCGTCAGTGTAAACCCGATACTCTAATCCTCCTTTTGATAATGAAAGCACGGGTGCAAATGTTAACTTGTCCTTTAACTCGTCGAAAGCTAATTGACAATGATCATTCCAAGTGAAAGGTACCCCTTTCCGGGTCAGATTCGTCAAAGGGCCCGCAATTTTTGAGAATGCTTTGATGAACCGCCTGTAATAACCGGCCAATCCTAGAAAATTGCGCACTTCAATAGGTGTCGTGGGCTGTCCCCACTCCCTCACCACCGATACTTTACTCGGATCCACCGCAATACCCCGGTCTGACACCACGTGACCAAGAAACTGAACCTCCCGTAGCCAAAATCCACACTTACCGAATTTGGCATAAAACTGGTGATCCCGTAATGTCTGTAACACTATACGCAGGTGCTCTGTGTGCTCTCCCTCGGTGCGCGAGTAGATCAGGATGTCATCAATAAACACGATAACAAACTGATCGAGAAACTCCCTGAAAACTATGTTCATGAGGTCCATGAACACTGCTGGTGCATTGGTGAGCCCGAATGGCATCACCCTGAACTCGTAAGATCCATACCGTGACAGGAAAGCGGTCTTAGGAACATCCTCCTCTCGAATACGTAGTTGATGATACCCTGACCTCAAGTCGACCTTAGAGAAATAAGACACCCCTCTCAACTGGTCAAATAGATCATCAATCCTAGGCAACGGATACTTATTCCGTATCGTGGCCTTATTCAACTCTCTATAGTCCACGCATAACCATAGTGAGCCATCTTGCTTCTTCACAAATAACACCGATGCACCCCATGGCGATGTACTCCGTCGAATGAAGCCTTGACCAAGAAGCTACTGAATATGCTCTCTAAACTCACGCATCTCTGGGCCATACGATATGGGGCCCGAGCAATTGGCCTCGTCCCCGGGGCTAAATCGATTACAAATTTGATTTCCCTGCTAGGTGGCAACCCTGGTATCTCCTGAAACACATCCTCAAAGTCTCTCACCACTGAGATTGAGTCCAACGGAATAGCCACCTCCTGTGAGGTTTCCTCCTCAATGTAATACAAGTGTGTGCGTGACCCTCCCTCGGGTAGTAGCATTGCTATCAAGAACATCTCCTGCCCTGGAATGGAGAACACGATGGTCCTCTCGTAGAAACCCACCGTCGCCCTATAACCTGCCAACCATTCCATACCCAAGATGACGTCGTATCCCTCCATATCAAACACCAAGAGGTCCGCTGCTAAACTAAGTCTTCCAATCAAAATGTCCTTACCCCAACAAATCAAGTGGATCGTATCCCCGCTGCCTACTGACGACTCTACACACATCTGAAGACCACCCGCAGTCTCTAGTAGTCCGACCCGTTTAGCAAAATTATATTTAATGAATGAATGCGATGCTCCCGTATAAAAAAGAATACTACCCTCATAACCATGAATGAGAAACATACCCTCAACTTCTGGCGGTGCTTGCTGCGCTAGAGGATTGTGAACATCCCGGATGTTATACACACGTCCGTAGTGCATCTGTCCTTACTGAGGTGGGGCGGACGCTGCTACTGCTGCTGGCGGCATTTGCCCCCGTTGACCCTGTTGGGCCTCCTGCTGTTGACCTCTGCCCCTCTGTGGGCACTCCCTCTTGAAATGTCCTGGTTGGCCAAAGACAAAATAGCGTCTCTGACCATCCCCCTGTCTTTGGCCCTATTGGCCCTGGCGCGGCTGGCCTTGGCCCTGTTGGCCTCTCTCATTGTTCCCTTGTCCCTGACGGCCCTGCGGAACCTTCTGCTGCTGGTTTGGGCCCGGCTGCCCCTGCCTGAACCCCTGCCCTCCCGATCGAAAAACACCAGGCTTAAACTTCTTAGCCTGATTCCCTTACTGACTGCCCGTCTGCTGCTGAGCACCACTTGTGTCACCACTAGTACCTGCCTTGCCCTGTTGGCTCGGCTCCCTTGTTCTCTTGCTCCCCTTCGCATGGAAGCAATGATCCTGGCAGTGTATAAGTGCGGCATTAATGACATCTGTATACATCACCAATGCCGGATTCCCAATCAAATGTTGCCTGATCCTCCAGGCTAAGCCATCCATAAATCTCGATTTCTTTCGTTCCTCATCGCTCACCTCATTTGGCACAAATTTTGCCAAACGGGTGAACTCTTCCTTGTAGTCTTCCACTGATCGATCACCCTGAATTAAATCACTGAATTTATTTCTCATCTCAGTCTCTACCACTGGTGGAAAGTATTTGCGGTCGAACCGCACCCAAAACTCTGCTATCGGCATCAAGTCTCACTCCTCGACGGTGGTAAGTGACTCCCACCACTGTAAGGCTGCCCCCGACAGACGAAAGGTAGCAAGCATCTGTTTCTGTACCTCGGTACACTCCAGCATGCACAGATGGCACTGAATGTTCTTCTTCCAATCACAAGCCTCTACTACATCTGTGCTACCCCGAAACTCTGGTGGGTGACCCTTCTGGAAGGTCTCCCTAACTCTCTGCCAAGATAGTGGCCCCACTGGAGCCGGAACTTCTGGTGCCACTGGAGGTGGTGGGGCTGTGGAAACTGAGTTGCCATAGCTCGCATTGTTGTCTCGACCACCTAGGCCACTATCACTGCCACCTGAGTAGTGGAAATCAACTCGGGTGGGGGTGGGGGTGGCGGTATATGTCGCTCCTGGTGAGCCTCCCTGATCTTATCCCTAGCCTCAGCCCTCTCCGCTCTCAGTCTCCTCGGTGGCATGTGAAATATATTGAATCACATAAATACACAGTTTACGCAAAAATATTCACAGCAGAAATGCGATATCTCACAAGCGGAAAAATGAATCAACAATCCTAATAATAGGGCTCTATAACAACCGAGTGCTACGTTGAAATGTAGAAAGCCGCACAGATCCTAAGGACACTAGAACCTGATGCTCTGATACCATCTGTGACATCCCGCTTAATTAATCCCGGGTGATCATTCCTAAATCAATTTAGAACAGGTTTCTCAGTTGGTCCATTCTTAGCATCACTGCCGTCTTTTTAGTTACTAACCACCTAAGTGAGAAAAGTAGACTGGTGCCAATTTTTATCTTTCCATTAATTAAATAAAACTCGCGCGGAACATAAAATAATGCACAATTACAGTTAACTGAAATAACCATCCAAAAATAAAAATACCTAACCGAATAAACGACCGGTTCAATTAACCAATACAAGTAAAGACAAGAGGACAATCTCAACAAGTCTAACACAAAAATATGAACTGTGAGCGACATGCTCAAATAACTACTAAAGAGTCTCTACAAGAATGAAAGAATGAAGCGTATATCAAAAACACCGCAACATACACAAGTGCTGCAACAACGGATACCTAGAATAGAGTCAAGCCTAGCGTCCCTGTGGCTGGACACCTAAAAGGTTTTAAAAAATTTATATAGCAAGGGTTAGTACCCAAAAACATTTGAAAACATTTAACAAATGATTAACTTGCAGTAATCAATAAATATGCATGCTCTTCATATTTTAGTTAGTGCCTCACTCTGTTGAGGACTTCTTTACCCCTCCTCTAATGTGTACTGCTAACGCTTTCATTTAATTTATTTAGATCCTTCACTCCTGACCCAAAACTTATGTTACCCCTTGCAATTAACCTACTCTAACTGAGTATGCCTTAAATCATGATTTTTAAGTTATTAAAAATATCAACTTAATTAAATCATTACCCCTTTCAATTTCATATAACACTCACACCTGTTATGCACATAATACATTTCACACTATGTATTAATAATCCCATATATAATTATTTACCTAATTATATATTAAATCATATTGAAGTACTCACGAACATACTTGAAGCAATAATAATACTAATATCCAACCGAGTAAAAATACTCGCAAAATACAAATTCTCTAAAGTGCTATCCCACTAGGTGTATTCACATAACCTAGTTACCCAAGTCAGATTCGCTCACTTACTTAGTTTGGCATATGATTGGAGGCGGTCATATTCCTTCCCTGAAAGTGAGATGCCCCTCACCCATATAACGGACGCTATGACCTGGGAATGTACTCGCCCTACTCCTCAAGCTAGGGGATTCATCCACTACGTGCAACCTCCCCCTATAGCACTAGAGTATATAATAATATTCAATCTCTGATATTAATGCACACACTATATATATATACTATCACACTCCGTATATATATATATATATATATATATATATATATATATATATATATATATATAACAATGTCCCGGCTATACCATGTACCAAATCCGTAACACAAGTCTATTTAAATTATTAAGAGTTTGTGGTCCAACCCTAATTATTAATTAATTCGTACATTAATTAATTTAGTCACCTTTGGTGTCGTCCTCACCATAAATCTGGACTTACTCTCGTAGCCCGAAATAACACCACCCGAGTCTCAATTCCCGGCTCTAAATTATTTAGCCTTTACCTAAATGAGATTTATATCTCGGTATTCCTCAACCGTTATCCCCGGACTTGTTCACTACATCCATATTTAATCCTTTCGAACACCTTCCCAAAAATTCACCCTTAGTGTGTCACACCTAATTTCTCCAAAACCCAACAAATTTTTAAATTATGATGTCAGACTAAGTCGTCTACAAATTCTAATTAATTTTATTCACCATTAATTAGATTTTAAAACCATGTATTAATTTCTCACCAATTTAAGTCATGGAAAAATATTAAATTAAATTTTCTCTATATAAAATAAAACTAGGCGAACTGTCAGAATCTGCCGACCATCGATCGATCGACCCCAGACCTTCAATCGATCGATCGAGTAGGTCTTCGTCTTCTTCGTGAAGACAGATTCTGCCATGGACGAGTTTCATAAAACCCTAACTCCTTTACCAGCAATCTCAAACCTTCTTAACAATAATATAAGTTAGGAACCTTATTAGGGACCTCCAGAATGTCCACCAACGTTATTAATTCGTCCGTTAACTACAATTTCTGAATTTGGGGAAATATTCATCTTTAACTCCTTACCCATTTACACCCCAAATATCTTCACCAAATTCGTTTCTAATTATCCAGATATCATCTTACCAGATATGTATCAATTTATAATATCAGATTTTTACAAGAATCCTCATTCAAATTCGTAAATCAGATTATTATTTTCAAAACCTCAAGTTTATGCCATGAATACCCAAAACAAATATTTATCAGTCACATCACATGAATATGAATTGAAAAATAGATTCAATACTATTGCAAGTCATCCACTTTCCTTAGGTTTCGTTGTGTCTGATTTGGAGATGAATTCCAAGGTTGAAGATGACCCTTCTTGGCCCTCTAGTGATCCCAAAACTGCCTTTAACTGCTATTAGGGTTCCTTAACACACTTAGCCTTTTTCTAAACTCACCTTAGCCGTTTCCTTATTTCTTCTAATTTAACAATTTACCTAAATCCCGTTTTTTGACTAATTGGCCAAGCCCAAGTGACCCAAATGCCCCGTGTGTGCCCGACTATGTCTAAAAACGCCCCGTGACACGTTTACTACCCCCGTGTACACTTTTCCAACTATCTCGGCCCATCCGGACGCAACTGTACACTCGGAATTGGCATTCGAATTAATTTATAAAAATACTTACCCCCCACCCCTTTTTAGTCTATACCGACTCCCGGTTGAGATAAGTGCAGACCCCGTCATTAATACTCGAAATGACGTAAATAAATTATTACTATTCACCTAGTAAATAAATTCCCCTAAATATTAACCATTTACTCCCCGATTAATATTTAAATATACTTTGCCATAATTAATTCATTTAAAATCACAACACAATAGTAACTTAAAATTCCCGAATTAATTAAATATTAAATGCACCAAAAATACGGGGTGTTACAGGGGGGAGTGACTTCTCCGAAGTACACACTTTTTTGAAGTCATGGGAGAAAAAAGTGAAAAAAACTAGATCGAGATTGGGTTTAGGTACCTCTTTCTTACTTGGTGGTGGCATCTGTTTATAGTGGTCTAGCCCAGGGATTTAAGTGATTAGTTAAATCCCCTGGATGGTGGATCCATGGGTTGGAACATGTGTGCATCTAGTAAAAGATATTCCAATGATCTCGTAGTGATCACTTATCCGGGGGTAACTGATCGGTTATCGATTTGGGGGACCTTTAACGGATTGGTTAAAGGTCTCATAGGGGTTGTTTGGATCGCGTTTTCTAATTATTTTTTTTCCTATTTTCATTTTGATCCCATGGCCTTTGGTTCTTTGTGTTTTGACCCCTTAAACTATTATTTTTGGCTTATAATGCTACTATATTTGGTGATTTTCCCCGGGGTTTGGCCCCATGGTTAAGTTTGAAATTGCAAAGTGCCGGCCCCGCACCATGATTGCAGATCGGGGTGTGCATAGAGGCAGTTGACTAACTGTGCGCACGTACGAACACCATTCTTGGAAATTGGAAGGTCAAAGAATAGGATTGCCTACTCTTAGGGGCATATGAGGCATTGGTATGGTAGTAAAAAATAGGGTTGTCAATGGACCGGGTTTAAACCCATACCCAACCCGAATTAACGGGTCTGAGAAAAATTTATAGATCCGATTACCCGATTAGTTAATGGACTGGGTCTGGATATACATGACTCATATCCGATAAGGACCCGACCTGAATATATATATAACAGTTATGTGTAAGGCTTTATATATATTGCAAATCTTAACTATTATAGAATGTTAAAAAATGCTAAGACTTTGTAATGTTAACAAATGTTAGAATGTTAACTAGTATAAAATGTTAACATTTGAAAATGTTAACTGTCTTATTTAACTATTGAAAATGTTAACTAAGTATAAAATGCTAAATATCTTGCTATTTGGTTTATTTAAAACGTTAACTGTTAAAATGTTTGGAAAATGACATTTAAATGTTGAAATGCTAAAATGTTTACTGTTAAAGTGGTTGGGTATTCTGGTTGGGTACTTGGGTCCTTAATTGATTCGGGTTTGGATCCATTTCTTGAGACCCGACGGGTAATCGGGTAAGACCCGATTCGCTAAAAAAATACCCGGATTGGATATGGATATACCCTTACCCGATCCAGACCTGATCCGTTTACACCCCTAGTTGAAAAGTTGGGGTGGAATATTTAAAAAATGGACAGGAGTTAACTGATTGACTAACCATTAGGTTGAGGAGATTAAACGATCAGCTAAGCCTTGGAAGTTGCAAATTTATCTAATTGGCTAATGGAGAAAAACATTTAACCCATCGGTTAGATATTTGAGGAGCCTAATGTATAAATCTTTCTCTCATGGCAGTTTGTTCCATTCCTTCACTTATCGTTTTCTTGTCTCTCAATTTTGTCTCAACTGTCGAGACTCCCATAATCTTTAGAGTGAATTTCTTATATTTCTGGTTATGGATCCATTGTAGTGACTTTTGATGGGTGAGGAGGAGGCTATGTCTTTGAACCCAGTCGAGGGGGTTATGGGGGATGATGGTGGGTAGGTAATGCCAGATGGGCAGGTTAATGGGACGATGGTCAGATGCGTTCATTTTGGGGCCTATTGGGCATCAGAGCGTGGCCCCTCGTGATGATGAATGGGTTAGGATAGTCTGAGGGGAAGAGGATGGGGTTCCCAGGGCACGGGTGTTGTTTTATGACTCCCCCACTATCGACAGATGAAGAGAACACCAAGAACCTCTAACGGGTGTACGAACGTCACCGAGCTATAATGGAACGCCCGGTATGTTTTTAACGATTGATTTTCCCCATGTTTTCTTAGTTTATTTCATTTATTATTAATGCTAGACTCAATGATGGTTTAGAATATGCAAAAAAACTTACAGAGGCCATTAGAGGAGGAAGGAGTGGCACTCCCCAAGGCTAAAACCACCATTGTTGCACCATTTGCACCACCAACACCACCGGAGCATAGATCGGAGGAACGAGAACACAAATCCCACCACCAATTTTATTGAAATCAATCTTGACAATTAAGCCAAGTATCCATCTTGCTAAATCTATGTAGGATGTGATATTCATGTTAGTGTAGGATAATTTCATATGATTATTCCATGATTTGATTTGTTTTGGAGAATGGAAGATATAATCTGGGTAGGTTTTTTCATGTAGACTGAATTATAACATGTTTAGAAAACAAGTTTGAATCATAAAGAAATGGAAAAATGGATTTGATCTCAGATTTTTGGTATATGAACATGGAAGAAAACAAACCTAGGGTTTATTGACAAATTATGATAAAAATCAATGCTTGAGTAAATTTTATGATGTTTTGATGATGATTTTATGTTAGAAATCGTCCATACGTGTATATATAATGATTGGGAAACTTAGATATGAATTTGGGAAAACAATATAAAAGTTTGATTGAGGAAAAGATGGAAAACGAATTTGCGTGTTGGAGAAGAAGACCCCTGAACCATTTCAAATGGATTCGGCCAAGACCAAATCGATTCTGGGCGAATTGTTTCACCCGTAGGCAAATTTATTCGACTCCCCAGAATTCAAAAAATTATTCTCATTATGTTTAGATTTCGTGGGAGACGACCGAATTAACTTGTGAATCAAATTTTAAATATAAAGAGAGTTTATTTAAAATATCAGTAAGCCAATGTTGGGTAAAAGACTCAGAGATATTAGGGGGTATTACGATCTAAAATTGATTAGGTATAATTGTGAAATAAACACCTAATTCAGAGAATTTATAATGTCTCGAGAAACCAAAGAAATGGGGATTTAAACCAGTAGAATGTGATAGAGATAACTACTGATCTAACTTAAGGGACATTGGGTAAGCTTAGTAATAAAGGGAAATACTAGAATCTATATGGTGAGAAGTATTACGATAAATTAATAATACGTAAGATGTATGAGAGATATGTGAACTACGTATGGAACGAGTAATAGGTTATGTTCCTACCTATACCGAATATATATTTACATAGGTTGTGTGAATACCTAATGTATGAATTATTATGTGTAGTGGACACACCTATGCTACTTGCTATCACTGGAGGTTTCCGCATCGAGACAGTCTTTTTCTGATGAGCCCACTGGGGGGGGATATTGACTTGTACCTCAGAACATAGAACCTTGGTATGGGCTATCTGAGAGAATGATAGTGTTGACGGTCATATGGGTACGTAAATGTGTGCGTATCCCATAGGCTTGGAACTATGCTCGCCTCCAATATGTATGATTTATTTTGATATGGTTCATGAGAGATTTATGTGATATAGTGGGACTTGATAGCAGAGTATGCATGCACCCGGAGGTCTCAGCCTAAGGGTTCAGCATTGTTATATATATATATATATATATAGTGATGAAAATATATATACTGATAACTTAGTATTCTGTATGTGCTTAGTAGAAAGAAAGATGGTGATGTTTAAAATAACCCCTGTACGTAAGGACTTAATTATAAATCGAGAAATTTATAATCGGTTATTTGATACAAAGAATTCCATAAAATATTTTACGGGCGATACGGGTGACACGGCAAGTGAACTCATACATAACTATACTTGATTAGAACTAGTTAAGCGGGGTAGCATAACTAGGTCGGGTTAGAAATAAACGTTAGGCGTGCACATTAGTTGGAAAGTGAGGATACTTAAGTGAGAGAACGTGGACTAACATGTACATAATATCCGGTATTTATGCATTACAAATACTTGCTAAATGTTTTAAACTGTTTTACTCGGGCTCTGACCTGTTTTTCTCAAAAAAAAAATTGTATAACTATTTTAGGTGCCTAGCCACAGGGACGCCAAGCATAATAGTTCCTTTCATTTGACGTATTGTAGCTGTTATGGAAGTTATAGTATCTCGGTAGTAGGCACCTCCACATTTATTATTTCTTTCATATGAGACACTCATTTCAGTTAGGCCATATCGCCCACCCTTATTCAGATGTTTTTAGAGATAGTTGTTTTATTATTCATGTCTTGTCCGTTGTTGGACTAATTTTCAGTTTATGGATTATTGTATTGGATTTTTAGGCTGGATGGGTTTATTCCAGTCCTATTCTATTTATTTAGTCTTTTCATCATTTATATGTTGTATATTTAAATGTTGATTGTGGTTTAATTATTCTTTTAGAATATTGCACGTTTTATTTAAGATTGAAATTTTGACATCAGCTTAATTAACTAATAGGTTTAAATGTGTTCGATGATGATGCTAAGAATGAGCCAACTGGATATTCTGTTTTAAATTTAATAAAGGACTTATCACCTGGTATTTAATTAGGAGGGGTGTCATACTATAGTGGTTGTTAATATGAATAAGAGAAACTTTGTTATAGCCCTTTATGTACATTCAATATACTCTACGGATAGAGGAACACATAGAGTTGAACATAGTAAAATAAGGAATTAAATGATTTTCTTGAAATTGTTCGTTATGAAAGCATAGGAGAGTATCTTTCTTATTTTACGAGCTAGATGTGACTATTTTTAGTTTTGTAATCAACTATCTTAGGGTAGTCGCTAATGTAATCTGGGAGCTATCGACGAGCTGAGGAAAGAAAGAATATCTCTAATTATTATGAATTCTAATTGTCTTCCTTCCCTCCCTTTCAGTTGTTGATGGTAAGTAGATCATCCTAAACCATCTGGTCCAAGTAGCTAGTTGAAAGTTGTATCTCTCTTCTTGCCTAGTAGCTAGGTTGTTATAGAGTAATAGACCGAACGAGGCGGACGAGAGATGTAACGTCCCTTATAGCATTAACGCCCGTTGATGTAGATTCCCTTCCTAGAATGGATCTATTTTCTTTTCTTTCCTAGGTTCTTTGTTGTTGGTAGTTCCTCTACTAGTTGTTAATAGTCCTATCCGAGTTAGTCGTCCCCCTCTACGGCCTACTTTCTCTCTCGATATGCCAAGAAGACCTAAGAGCGAGGATAAACATAGGATAATAGGTTGGTTAATGCTCTTATTAACAGATATAAAAGTAAGGGTAATAGTTAACCTTTTGCCTTTGATCTTTCTCCCTCATGTAGTAAGGAATTAAGAGCACTATCAGTAAACCTCGTCAGTATATACCATTCTTTCAAACTCTCTTTTCTTTTATAAATAGACTATTATAAAAGGTTTGGTAATAGGGTTTGGTAGTGGAAGATATATATGTATCTCCTCTTACTAGGTTTACACCGAGTAAGGACAAGTTAGAATGGATTAGATGGGATCTCTCTTCTTGTATCTAGTCACATTACTGGTATTAAATAAAATAAATATATTAAAAGAAATGCTACCATGAGAAATCCTCCTACGGATCGTTTCTCATAATGCATCGACGGAGACCACTTAGTTGGTCCAATACATGTGACCTGCTATCAGGAAAGGAATAGCAATAGCTAAATGATGGTGTGCTAGCATAGGCCCCATATCTAGAATGGAAGTTCCAACAGTAGCAGAAGAAAATTATGCGAATAAGTTTCCCCTAAAGGCGGTGTCTTTCCCCTTAGTTGACTGGTGATGTTTGGAAGCCTTCGATCTGGAAGGAAGGCCACTGGTTTTCGGGAAGGCTACTATGCTCCTCTCCTACCTATGTTTCCCATTCTCCATTTTCTTATTAATAAGTGACTGCATGAAACTATGATTTCTTCCCTGCTGATGAGTTCTCTTCTCCATCCCACACTAAGGTAACACTAGACTAATAGGTAATTTCTTTTCACTGACTTGGGAAAATTAGTCTTATACAATCCATTTTCCAACAAAGGATACTGAATCTGATTGGGGAAAAGGGCATTTATCTTGGCTATCTATCAATGACTAAAAAACTTCTTTTGACAACTCAACACTGGAAGCTTTGATGAGACTATTTTTGCCAGCACATGACCATAAGCTATCTTTGCTTATTTCCTTGTTGGCTACCCTCGAATGGCTTGGTACGCGGGCGTGTCACCCCTATTAGCTCTGTAACAGCGGGATATAAGATTTGTTGATCGAATCCAATAGATATTATTCGACATAGAGGGAGGAATAGGTGGTACGGTCAAGATTCAACCCCGAAGTTTGCTAATGAGTGGAAGGGGGTCCCCTAATATCTCCTATTAAAAGAATGGAACGATAAAGAGAGAAATGCGATCAATTCAGCAGCTGATCCTGCAAAACCTGGATTGGATTATGATCGCATCGTAGAGAGAGCCACTCCAATCTTTCAATTAAAAAAGTTTTTGATTCATATCTTAATGAGTTATCAGAGAGGGATGGATTTTTTATGACACCGGGAGGAAGGAGGGCATTAACGACCCCCTAAAATAAATGGGGGGAGGAGTCTCGAATTCCCACCCTAGATTCTTACCTATATAATCTTAAGGGGAAGGGAACCTAGTCAGAGTTATTTAAAACGAGATTATGGCAAGGGGGAAGACCTGAAAGTATGAGACCTATTCAGGACAGTGAGAGGGTCTGATATCTATCGTATTTTGATCCATTAGACTTTTAGAGGATTCAGAGTCTCCGTCGATTTTCTTCTTCCGCATTCATGCATCTTACACTGTATCATGTGATCTTTTGTACAAGGTATCCCCAAACTGTGTTAATGTATTTCAACCCAAGGTTCATATATTATATTGGAAATTTAATGACAAAGTAGTCTAGTTCAAATAGGAGATTGGTAAAGCTTGTGAGGTATAAGACCTTCTTTACTAGGGGTGGGAATATCAAACCTAACCGATATAGAAAGAGTTCCAAGACGAGAAATATTATATGCCCGACTCCAAAGAAGGGAATTCTCATTATATTCTCGGGACAACTAAATGAGATAGTCTCGTACTGCACCTGGTAATGGCAAAGAGAGTAGGCAACTAACATGTGGCAATAAGAAGGTGGAGCTCAACCCGATAGATTTCTCTGTTGCCCATACGATGATGAAAAATGAACATATGCAAAGTGAAGCATGCCACTCATTGGTTGTTGAATAAGAGATAGTTCATCTGCGAGCCTGCGGATACAATCCATATATTCCATAATGGAATATGAACCTTTAAGAATATTATAAATGTTATGCTTGATCTGGTAATGTGGAGCATTGGTCTATGAGGTATAAGCCTTATTAAGAGCCTCCCAAGCGGAATGAGTTGTCTTGTATCCAATGACTGGAGCAAAGACAGTAGGTCTCATTGTGGTATGTAATTCTTCCATTCAAGATATGCTGGATTGGGTACAATTTTTTAATCAACCATTATGGCTGGGGGAAGATGTTTTGCCATCTACCATGCTTATCATGTTAGACCCATAAAGAGTTTAGATAAGCTGGCTTGATGATTCAATGGTGCTATCGCTCAAGAGCGGAATCCAAATCACTGTCTGATTCATTTGATCGATAGGGGTTTTTAAATAAAATGGGATTTTGGGCATGTGCCACTTGTTCCAAGATTTTTGAATGAATTAAGGGCATCCCTTTGACAAACTATTTCAGGCTTTCAGCAATTCTATTATGGCATGGATATGCTATTATTAGGATTACCCTCTACCTATTAACCAATGCCCAAAGGTTCATCATGATTGGGCGATCAGACAATTCTAAACATTAACATAAAATTATGTATTTCTTACTAATGGCTGATACTTATGTTTAGCTACTACATTAAGATTGAAATTTATGAAGCAGGCAAGGCATATCTCATCTCAAGGATCTAAAAAGACAGTCCTACTTATCCTCTTAAGCTTATGCCCTTATTTTAGCGTATTCAATCTTTTTTTATTCTTCCGCCAATGACTTCTTTTTATGCTTCATAGGATGATGACTCTAACTTTTCTTTATAAAGATATAGGGTCAGCTAACTCATTGAGATATCTTAATAAATAAATAAATTCCTCCAAACGCCATTACTATGTTAAAGTGGTTTATGATTTTAGGAATAATGGAATATTCACATATCATCAAGAGGACGGGGTGATGTGGAAAAATAATAGTAGTGGGTCAGTTTGTCTCAAAGCTGGTTGGGAATCGATAAGAAATCGAACAGGCATTTAAGTTTGGTCTCAAATTATCAGGGAGAAATCCATTCCTACAATAACTAACATTTTTTCATGGAATTTCTTATTTGAATTTGTATGTGGAGGTTTCAAAATCAGTTAAGGGAGGGCGAGAAAATGAAGACGAAAGGTATCAAATTAGTAAGAAAATGCTTGTCCTATTTGGAGCATGATAAAGAAAGTATTTATCACCTCTTGATCAAGAGTGAGCTCCCTCGAGGAATATTTAGAACTACCACTGCTTACCTTTCAATTCACCTCTGACCATCAAATGAAATGTGAATAACCCATCCTCTTCTTTTTGAAAGAAGGGGTGATTTCCGGTTCTGTCGGTGCTTGAGATAATTTTCTCTTCTCCATATTACTATATCTATCGAGTAAATGACTTTATATATGGAACTACTAAACATATGAAACAGATTTTTGAAAGTCCATAAAATAATTATTTCTAATTGCTCGAAGTGAGAAGGAAAAATATTTTGATTATTGATACCAAATTTAGTCTGCTGACATGGACCAATTACATGAAGACACGTGTCAATTTACATGGTAAATACGAATACTCCAGACGAGCAAATCAAGACCACCAAGCAACTCAAGCTCTCCGAGCGACAAATGAGTTCCGAGCAACTCAAGTGTGATAAGAAGCTCTTGCTCGTTCCCGAACAACTCAAGCTCTCCGAGTAACTCAAGCGTGTCGAGCAGCTTAGGCGGTCCGAGCAGCTTAAGCGATCCGAGCTACATAAGTGTACAACGTATCCAAATCAAGAGAATCCAGGATATAATTGCGCATTAAATGCTCATTCATGTAGTACAGATGTACATGTCTACTGGGTAACAGCGCATTGTCTTTTCATTTGTACAGCCTCAAGGCTATAAATACATTGTAACCTCCTCATTAGCAGGGGACTCGGAATTTCTTCGTAAATCCTTTATCGAGAATACTACAAACAGTCAGCAATAACAAATACAGTGAATGTAGGCCATTCTTACAAGGCTGAACCACTTTAAAAATCATTTGTCTTATATTTATATATTCATTTTTATCTCTGATTAAATAATTAGATCAAATCTAGTTTTTACATCAACAGATTGGCGCCGTTTGTGAGAAACGAATGTAATTATCGTTTTTCACCAAAATAATTCATCAACAATGGTTGATAATCCTGAATCCAGTAATCGAAATGCTGGAAACCCCCCAAATCCATCTGCTCCCCTAAATGTTCAAGATCTGGCTGGTATAATCGCTAATCTAGACCAAGGGCAGACAACCATGCAAGAAACTATGCGACAACTCATACAAACTGTCCAGGGTGGAGTATCTACTCATTCAGGACAACGAAGCATTCAAAGAAACACCCGTTTACCTTCTTCGCATACTAGGTGAACGTTATTCCCAGAGGAATCTCGATCCAGACGTACCGATTCATATCGCGCTGAGAGATCTAATGATTTTTCTTATCAACCTGGTTGAACTTCATCAGTACGAGCTACAGATACTCAACAAAACATCACTCTCTCTCCAGAAAGGACTAGTGCATTGGAGAGGTTAAGCAGGGTCTCTCCTTTTGATCATTTGGGCCCTAGGAGGAATAGAAGTACTCCTTGGATTGTGTCGATTAACTTTCAATGACCATCCGATCTAAGGGAGGGTTTTGCCCAATCACGACCAACTGCTCATAATGAAAGATCCCAGGAAGCAAATTTAACACGATCAGTTGCTCGAACCAACAGGCCCGAGGAAGGAAATAATGCATGGAAAGGCTCTATTCAAAGGTTGGAGGATAGATTAAGGGAAATGACTAAGGCCAAGAATCCTCTACAAAGAACTTTTGTCCAAGCGACACCTTTTATCCAGGCAATTGTGGATTTTCCCACACCATCAAAGTTCAAAGCACCTGTTGTAACTCCTAAATATGATGGAAAAACTTACCCTGTCCTTCACATAGAACAATATCAAGCTGTTGTCGATATCTATGTCGTGCCAGATGAGATGAGATGCAGGGCATTTTCGGGAACTCTTACCGGATCTGCTTAAATATGGTACAACAATCTTCCTCGGGGGAAGATTTTAACTTTCTTTCAACTGGTCGAGCTCTTTATTGGAAATTTTTGTTTTGGAGCAAAACCAGTTAAACGAGTAGCACACTTGTTAAGTGTTTGATAAAAAGCAGGTGAGAGAACCAGGTATTATATAACTCGTTTCAATAACGAGAAGCTCGAAGTTATTGATTACGAGGAAAAGACAACAACTACTGCTATGATGAGTGGACTGTTGCCAGATAAATTGTACTACACTCTAGCCAAAGATTCGCTTAGAACCATGGCAGAACTAATGGCAAAGGCAATGAAGATTATGAACGCCGAGGAGGCTATGGCTACGAAGAAGAATATGGATACCAAAGAGACCAAGGTGGAGGTTGATAAGGCTGAAAAGAAAGAGCATAAGAACAATGGTGGTAACAAGGAGTCAAAAGCAAAGACAGCATGGGAACTGTTAAAGAAATTTGGAAATTATACTCCTTTGAAAGTAGACATAAACCACGTTCTGGAAGAAATCAAGAACAGCGAGGAGCTAAACTGGCCAGAGAAAATGAAGACAGATACTGACAAGAGGAATAAGACCAAATATTGTGAGTTCCATAAAGACCATGGTCACACGACCAAAAATTGCATAGCTCTTCTTAATGAAATTGAAGCACTCATCAGACGAGGAAAGTTGGCCAAGTATGTTGATCGTCGGACTGATGGAAATAGCAACACGACTGAGCAAGACAGATGTCTAGATCTCCTCATCGAGCAAAAGAAGATAAGAAGAGAAGTCATGAAGAGGATTCGGATGACGACCAAGACAACTCCGATCTCCCTAAAAGACCAAAAAAGCCAGAACGTGAGGTATTTTCTATCCATTTTGGATCATTTGAATGTAATGTCATTACAGGTGGAGATGCAGGAGGTGGAGATCTGACTGCTGGGAGAAAAGCCTACCTTAATGAGGCTCAGGCTTGCTCGTATATTCAGCGAATAAATTTGGCTGAAGATGATCGCCCAAGGAAGGTGAATAAGGATAAGCTAGTCATTGGTTTCTCTAAGAACGACTTGGCAGGTGTACTATATCCTCATGATGATCCATTGGTGATCAAGATGAGAATGAGGGAAGTGGTGATTTCACGAGTACTGGTGGATAATGGTAGCTCGGCAGATATCATGTTCTATCCGTGCTTTGACAGTTTAAATCTAAAGTTAGCCCAGTTGGAGCCATATCATAGGCCCCTCCTTGGTTTTACTGGCAAGAAGGTTTTTCCACTTGGGACGATCAAGTTGGATATTCTTATCGGTACATGGCCTGCTTGTCGAACAGAAAGAGTACGCTTTTTTGTAATGGATAAAAACGTCCAATCAGCTTACGACATCATCATGGGAAGAGTAGGTCTGAAGAAATTTGAAGCAGTACCATCTACTGTGCATTAATGTCTAAAATTCCCAACCAATGTTAGGGTGGGAGTTGTGAAAGGCGACCAGAAAGTAGCTCGGGAATGCTACTATTCATTTACCGAGCAGGAAGAGCATGAAGAATTTAGAAAGAAGACTACTACCTACCAAATAGAAGATGCGGAGATTGAAACATTAGACCCTAGAGACGAGTCCCAACTCGTGAAAGGGCAGGTTGTGGAGGCTACTGAGAATGTCATTCTAGACGATGAGTATCCAGAACGAACAACTCAAATTGGTGCATCCTTGGATGAATCAATAAAACAATAATTGATAGCATCCCTAAGGAGAAAAAAGCAAACTTTTGCGTGGAGTCATGAAGACATGCCTGGAATAGATCCGAATTTCTTATGCCACGAGCTCAATGTGAACAAGGAAATCAAGCCAGTAAAGTAGCGAAGAAGAGTGTTCATCCCTGAGAAAAATCAATCTATACAGGAGGAAGTAGAGAAGCTGAAAAAGGCCTCTTTCATTGAGGATGTTAAATATCCTGACCGGCTAGCAAATGTGGTAATGGTAAAGAAGAAAAATAACAAGTGGAGGATGTGTGTAGACTTTACCGACCTTAACAGGTCATTCCCAAAGGAACATTTTCCTTTACCCCGAATTGATCAACTGGTGGATGCTACCTCGGGGCACGAACTATTAAGTTTCATGGATGCTTATTCTGGTTATAACCAGATTAAAATGAAGTCTGAAGATAGGGAGAGTACCTCATTTATTACCCCAAAGGGAACTTATTGTTATAATGTTATGCCTTTTGGACTTAAAAATGCAGGTGCTACCTATCAGTGGTTGATGAACAAGGTGTTTGCAGAGAAAATCGGTCATAACATGGAGGTTTATGTTGACGATATGCTAACCAAGAGCAAGAAAGCTGCTGATCATCTAGTTGACTTAGGCCAGACCTTTGATCAACTAGAGGAATGTCAAATGAAGCTGAATCCCACCAAGTGCATATTTGGAGTACGAGAAGGCATGTTTCTCGGATATATCGTAAATCAACGAGGAATTGAGGCGAACCCTGAAACGATCAAGGATCTATTGGAGCTACGATCCCCAACGACGAAGAAGGAAGTACAAAGCCTCACAGGGCGAGTTGCAGCACTTAACAGATTTGTGTCACGAGCAACTGATCGATGCCTATCATTCTTCAAAACACTTCGAAAGACTTTTGAGTGGAACGACGAATATGAGAAGACTTTTCAAGAATTGAAGAAATACTTGGGAGCACCTCCATTGTTATCCAGGCCAGTGATGGGAGAAAGACTATACTTGTATTTGGCAGTCTCAGAAAATGCAGTAAGCTCGGCGCTGATAAGAGTGGAGGATGGAGTGCAAAAACCAATCTATTACACTAGTAAGGCCTTCCGAGGAGCAGAGATTAGATATCCATGGCTGGAAAAGTTAGCACTGGCATTGATCGAAGCAAGTAAAAGAATGAGGCCATACTTCCAAGATCATACTATAGTTGTGTATGATGACATGCCATTAAGGCAAGCTCTGCACAAACAAGAGAAATCAGGAAGATTGATGTATTGGGCTGTAGAATTGGGTGAATATGATATAATTTATGAGCCTAGGTCGTCACTTAAAGGGCAAGCAATGACAGATTTTATCTCATAGTTTACCTATCCAGATACCTTCGAAGAGCAGAAGTTGAATACCGACCAGCCTGTGGATGTTATGGGATCATCAAACTTAAACTCTGACTAACCTCAGTCGGTAGACGAGAAAGAGAAGATGGTCGACGAGCAGGAAGAAGTGCTGGAGGAGGATATAAGGAAGCATCAAATATTCCATCGAGGAACTCTGTCTGACCAAGAGTTTGATAATGAGATACCTGTGTGGAATTTGTATGTAAATGGTTCTTCGTGCACTACAGGCAGTGGAGCAGGGATTGTTTTAAACAACCCAGATGAGATAGATGTGGAATATGCTCTGCGCTTTAAATTTAAAGCTTCTAATAATGAAGTTGAATATGAAGCAATGATTGTTGATCTTAGTTTGGCAAAAACCATGAAGGCTGAGCAGGTTATCGTATTCAGTGACTCATAATTGATCGTAAATCAAATACTGGGGGTATATGCAGCCAAAGGAGAATTAATGATTAAGTATCATGTAAAATCAATGGAGATTGTATCAAGCCTGAATGCAGTACAGTTAATTAGAATACCAAGATTAGAGAATGCAAGAGCTGATGCCTTAGCTCGGTTAGCTTCAGCAACACGCACTGAGCTAAGAAGAACAATCCCAATAGAAGTCTTGGCTAGTCGGAGCATAGACGAAGATCTGATGATGAATTTTATTACCCTTGATTTAGGACCATCTTGGATGGATCCCATAAGGGTATATATTGAAAAAGGGGCTTTGCTAACTGATAAACTCACAGCCAAGAAACTAAAGTTTAAAGCTGCTCGTTATGTATTGACTAATGGTATTTTATATAAACGAGGAATTATAGCAGGTTTAAAAAGATGTGTGCATCCCTTCGAGGTGAAAGATTTGATTGAAGAGGTCCATGAAGGGTCCTGTGGAGCCCATGTAGCAGGCCGGACGCTTTTGCAAAGAATAATTACGCAGGGATATTATTGGCCAACGATGAGGGCTGATTGTATAGATTATGCCAAAAAATTTGACAAATGTCAATGCTTCTCTTCTATCCGAAGAACTCCCCAAGAATTGTTAACACCCATTACTTCCCCTTGGCCATTTTCCATGTGGGGAATAGATTTGGTCGAGCCACTTCCAATGACCAGGGGAAGATTTAAATATCTCGTGGTCGTAGTGGATTACTTTACTAAGTGGGTGGAAGCTGAGCCTCTTATTGATATGATATATGACAAGGTGTATCAATTTATTTGGAAGAATATCATTTGTAGATATGGTCTTCCCCATGAATCCATTACTAATCATGGAACCCAATTTGACAAAGAGGAGTTTACTGCGTATTGACATCAGTCAAACATATTGAAAACCCACTCTGCACCAGGACATCCCCAGAGCAATGGACAAACTGAGGTGACAAACAGAACGCTGCTGAATAGTTTGATAAAATGACTGGACGATGCAAAGGAAAATTGGATTAATGAGCTACATTCTGTGCCGTGGGCTTATCGTACAACACCATTAGTAGCAACATGAGAATCTCCATACATGGTAGCATTTGGAAGTGAAGCCGTCATACCAGCTGAATTGGGTTTGCCCACGCACAGTATACTGAATTTCAATTCTCCTATCAATGACTTGATGAAAAGATTAGACTTAGATATGCTCGAGGAAGTTAGAGAATAAGCAGTAATCAGGAATGCTGCATACCAACAACGAACAACTATGTTCTACAACAAGAGAGTAAAGAAGTGTGATTTGAAAGAAGGGGACTATGTGCTAAAGAAAGTAATTCAAAAGCACAACAAACTGGAAGCTAACTGGCATGGACCCCACAGAGTAACAAAAGTTGTTCGACCGGGGACATATAGGATTGAAACCTTAGAAGGAGAAGAGTTTAAGAATGCATGGAACGCAGAGCATTTGCTCAAATATTATCAGTAGTTAAAATCCCTATATAATGCAGTTTTCTTCAATATGAATAAAGTTTTGGATGTTTTACCCAATTATCTCCTTTTGTTGAAATTTTTCGGAGTACTAGTGCTACACACTACGCATCAAGTTCAGAATAATCACGCATCAAGTCCAGATAAAAAATCCACCAACTCCGGTTGGTCGGGAATAAAAATCCACCAACTCCGGTTGGTCAAGAATAAAAATCCACCAACTCCGGTTGGTCGGGAATAAAAATCCACCAACTCCAGTTGGTCGGGAATAAAAATTCACCAACTCTGGTTGGTCGGGAATAAAAATCCACCAACTCCGGTTGGTCGGGAATAAAAATCCACCAACTCCGGTTGGTCAGGAATAAAAATCCACCAACTCTGGTTGGTCGGGAATTAAAATCCACCAACTCCGGTTGGTCGGGAACAGTTGTTTAAATTAAGCAATACCATAGAATGTAAGTTGTTCTATTGCTTAGTATTAAAAAATCACTACAATGAGATAAGTATGTCATAAACATATATATACTTACCAACCAACAAGCAAAGACATTCTGTAAATTACTTAGAAGAAAATGAAATGACAAAAGACCAAAACTTTTCATTCAAATCGAGAAGGATTACATATGCTGAAAAAAGAAAAACCCATTACATAAAAATCCTATTCTATTGGTTTCTTTACCTCTACCTTTGAAACAAGTTCTACTCCAGCAAGAGGATCATCTAAGGTGTAAGGGGAATTTATGAAGTTCAGATCTCGAAGCATCCTGACATTCATCATAGATGGACGATCAAGCAAGTGCTCCGAGCGAGATATATCAAAATTAGAATGAAGACTGTAGTCGTCGAGATACTTGGAGATTAAGCACTGAGGAATTGCCCGAGCAGGAATCCAGCTCATATCAAGTTTAAAAGGTGGCACAGGCAACTCGAGCAATCCAGGATCATAGTAATCCCATAGATAATGGCCCTGCTCCAACTTTAACACCCCCGGTGCATTCACCCATCCTTGCTTGTAACCCTTGTTATTTGAATTCTGGATCCGATCATCGAGATGATAAAGGGCTTCATTATATCCAGCCATCCAAAACTCTCTGGGCTATTTGTGAAACTCGTAAGTTAACCTCTCAAGTGGCTCGTGGAGGTTCTTCACTAAAAGTTCTTTATTCTCCAAGGTAGAGCTTTGTATGAAAAGTTGCTCGTTGAGGTTCAGAATCTTCTTAGACATCTCTGACAAAGCCTGATTCTTCGCCACCAACTGGAATGCTTGATTCTCCAAGGCTGCCTGCATTCTAGCTTCATTAACAGTAACCCGAGCAACCCTTGCTCGTCCCCGAGAAGCTCTTTCTCGTTCGCGAGCAGAAGTAGAGGGTCCAGTCCTCTTTAAGGTTTCCAATTCATCTCTCAAATTGGCATTTTCGACCTCTAAGAAAGAGAAACCTTCGTCATTGACAGGGACCAAGGCACCCTAAGTAGATGCTGTAGATTTCAGTTGGGATATCTCTCCTCGCAAAACATTATTTTCCTGCTCCAGTAGTTTCACAATTTGCTTATGCTCCTCGACCTCAACCCTTAGAATTTTCTCTTTCTTCTCGTAAGCAGCGATGAACTTATCATATCCTTTGTCAGTATTTACTTGCTAATATTTTTTCTCATACCCCTGATGCACAAGGGCAGAAGATTCCTTGTATTGTTGTTGGATTTCCTCGATGGTACCTTGGAAATCTTCAATCATCTCGTAATATGCTACATTGTTGGCAACTGCACGGTCGAGCAAGCACTTCAAATATTGGTACTCATTCAGAAGTATCTGGACCAAGGATGTCAATGACTTGAGCTTCATTCAGGTCAGCATAGCCAGCCTTGAAGTAGTCATTGCATTTTTTCATCAGTTCAGTATAGTGAGCTGACAAGAGCTCCATTCTAGCCATAAACCAGTAAAGAAAAGAGATAGAAAGAATTAATAAGAATGCATACAGATCAAGAAGAGGAAGAAGTCAAGATAAACAACCAAAAGCTTGAATTTTCATTTCATCATAAAAGAAAATACAAAAGTTGAGGCTACATCCAATAAAGTGACAAAAAAACACCCAAAATACTCTACACCTTCTCTTTATTTCCTATAACTTCCTCAGGAGGTTTCGAGGAAGAGGCTGGTTGCTCGGTGGACACGAGTGTGACACCCCGCCTAATTAAATATCGGGTGATCACTCCTTTATTAAATTAAATTAAGGTGAACAGTTGGTTCATTCTTAGCATCACTGTCGAAAAAATAACTTTTCCAATTTAAACACCCTAATTAATTAAGCTAAGTGTCAAAACCATTTAGACTTAACTTTCCAAATTTTATTTTAAAAACCAAGATTTAAATATTTACAACAATTCAATATTAAAGAATCACACCACCATTATCCTGGAACATAAAATCCAAATAATTTAAACATTCAACAACTAAATCCCAACATTAAAACTTAAAGTAAAACATCCAGACACTAATAAATCCCAAAGTGACAATACTAGAAATAACTAAATCACAATGTTCAATAAAACAACTGAATAATGAAAAGGGCGACACATGCCCCACTAAATCAATATGCTAGGAGTGGAATCAAATAAATGAATTCGTCTAAGAAAGAGGCCTGCAACTCCCACCTAAGCTGCAGCGCGTTCCTTCCAAAAGATCCTACGCAAGATGCCCATGTGGCTGGGCACCTGTAATATATACATATATATACAAGAGAAAAGGTAAAATAGAAATGGGTCAGAGCCCGATAGTGTAAATGATTTAAAATTTGTTTAGCAACTATTTAAAATGTTTACTGGCCAATGCAAAAACATATTAGTGCGACACTCTCTTGAGAAATTCTCACCGCTCTTCTAATGTGCACACCTATCGCACTAATCTTCCCAACGGTTTAACTTATCTTATATCGCACTAAACTTCCCAATGGTTTAACTTATCTTAGGTTACTCGTAAGATTTAAAACTGAACAATATAATTGTTTAAGAGGAAAAATTCATTCAGTAACAAAGCTCTCATTTAACTTTATTTATTAATAAAGGTTCCAGTGTTCCATTATACTTTTCAAAACAAGTATTTCCAATTTGAAGTCATTATTCATTTCTTACCTACCATAGCACCGTAGGTAGTTCCAAATTTCAGGAATTCATATATATATCAAATACTCGTATAATATATATATTTTAACAGCACCCCACATAAAAATTATGGTGCGTGCGTACTCTGCTATCCAATTCCCGTATCACTCGTACTAAGGGAAATACAAGTTCGGAATCACTCTCGAACTGTAATAACACATACACAAACAATATTGAGGCGAATAATAGATTCCAAGTCTCTAAGAGGATAGCACATGCCCCCACGTCTCTTAGGACCGTCTGAACTATCGATTCGATAGCATGTACCAAGGATTTCTATCTTCTAGGGTACGAGTCAATATCCCCCATAAAGGTCCCATCGAGATAAGACTGTCCCAGCGCGGTAACCTCAGGGATAGCAAGTAGCGTGGGCACGATTTTCACACATAGTTAGTATAGGCAGAAACACAGTCATATAACTATACTACTATTACCATATCAAATTAGGTACATCTCTAATCCCATAATTGCGACATTTGTCCTTATTTCTCATTATTTAGTTCTCACGTATAACCGTTCATTTCTTACTTTAATTTGAGGGATAATTCCAACTTATTACGTAATACACATGGACTTTATCCTCCAAGTGTAGAATTCAGTAGGTACTCATCTAATTTCCAACGTAACTATCTTGCGCATCTCTCCCCTTAATACATAATTTCATCGCCCCTTATATGTAAATATCCCAACAATATAAATTTCGCCTTACATTAAAGGTTTCTTAATCATTAATAAATCCTACTGGTCATCTTTATCTCCCAAAATATTTTAATAAGGGTGTCTAAGGAGTATTCTTCATTTAGAATTAATTCAACAATTTTAAAAGGGGAATTTAAGTCTTCCAGGAGGGGTCGATCGATCGAGGGCAGGGGCTCGATCGATCGAACCTTCGATCGATGGAAGCTCTTGGCTCGATCGATCGATCAAGCAGGTATGACGAATTCTGCAGTTAACCAGTTACGGGTTCTAACACGCAACCTCATCCAAATCCTTATTTTTCATTCCCAATCGCCCAAAAATTTGTACTACTAAGAGTATAAACCCATATCATACATCTCATATGTAAAGCATGCAAATCTCCATTAATAACCCTGGATTAACAGGCCAAAATTCATGTAAATCTCAAGAACCCTAGAAATCTCTTTAACATGGTTCTAATCAGTCTTTTCCCAGGAATTCTACTCCGAATGCATCATAAATTCATGGTTAAGCCTCTGCATATGAAGGGGTTTCCAGATTATCAATCAAATCATAACTACATGCGGTTTTCCTATCTCCAACATGGGTTTTCTTCTATAAAACTCATCCT
Organism: Sambucus nigra; assembly: GCA_949130495.1. Classification (NCBI taxonomy): domain Eukaryota; kingdom Viridiplantae; phylum Streptophyta; class Magnoliopsida; order Dipsacales; family Adoxaceae; genus Sambucus; species Sambucus nigra. The sequence goes on along the minus strand of OX422217.1, from coordinate 197,401,720 downwards.
AATCAACCTAGGCTAACATGAATGACGCATTAACAAAAATAAGAAAGATAAATACTTGCCTGGGATTTTTAAAATTCTGATTTGTGGACGATTTTGGTGTGGTTACGTTCCCCGTCGCGCGATCTACGCGTTGGTGGTGGTGCAATCGGGTGACTTTTTGGCCTTGGATTGCTTGGAAAGCTTCCTCCTTCCCTCTCATATGGACGTTCTAATGTTTTGAGTTGTTTTAACCCTAGAAGATAACCTTAGACATCTGATATAACCCTTGAAATTTCGTGGGTTTAATTACCCAAAAATGTGAAATGTCCAAAATGCCCTCACAGGGTACTAATTAAGCCTAAAAACGCCCAGAGACCCAAACTAAACCCCTTGGTACACTTTTCTGACTATCTCGACCTTTACGGACACTTTGACGCACTCGAAATGACCATACGGGTGAGTTATAATTTATTCACTTTTATTCATCAATATTTAGTCCCGACGCGACACGGGCGCGTCCCGACTCAAATTTCCAAAATTGTCATTTTATTCACTCGTGACATTTAATATAACCAATATTATATATTACTTTGCTCATTAGTAATATTCAACAACAAGTTTCCCATAATTACTAACTCACATCACGTTAATAGTTATAAAATAATTAATTTCTGAATTTATATTAAATAATTAACTCACAATAATTTTATAAATCTCCAAATTAATAAAGCATGAAAATACGGGGTATTACATACTTCCTCCCTAATAACGGAATTTTGTCCCGAAATTCGAAAAATAAGGCATACCTGGTAAGAATAAATCTGGATATCTCTCGCGCATATCTGCCTCGCGCTCCCAAGTGGATTCATCCACATTATGATGCGCCCATTGGACCCGTATAAGTGGAACTACCTTAGACATCAATCTCCTTTCGCAACGGTCTAGGATAGTCACCGGTCTCTCCTCGAAAGAGTTGACAGGCTGTAAGTCTATCTCATCTATCACAATGTGGGTATGGGCCATATCATCCCCAAGATATTGTCTCAATGACGAGATGTGGAATACATCGTGAATGAGATGTAAATGCTCTGGCAGTCCCAATCCGTTTGCTACTGGCCCAATCTTCTGGATAATGGGAAATGGTCCCTCGTATCTCAGGGCCAATTTCCCTTTCTTCCCGAACCTCATCACTCGTTTCATAGGAGATACACGTAGTAACACTTGGTCCCCATATTAAACTCTCGAAAGAACCATTTCGCATCGGCGTAGCTTTTCTGTCTGTTCTGGGCTACTCGAATGCGACTCCTGATCATCGCGATCCTTGCAGAGGTTTCCCGAATCACCTATGGTCCTAGCAACTTGTTATCACCCACCTCTAGCCAACAAGTGGGGGAACGATAAGGTCTGCCATACAAAGCCTCGAATGGAGCCATGCCAATCGTGAACTGATAAGAGTTATTATAAGCGAACTCTACCAGTGGAAGATGTGGCTCCCAACCTCCTCCAAAATCTAGAACACACATGCGTAGCATATTTTCCAACATCTGATTAGTACGCTATGTCTGTCCATCTGTCTCTGGGTGATAAGTTAAACTCAATCTCAACTCTGTACCCATAGCCTCCTAAAAGCTCTCCCAAAAATGCGACACGAAAATCTTATTTCTATCTGACACAATATTCAGGGGTACCCCATGTAATCTGACAATATCAACAATGAACAACTGAGCATACTGACCCGTGGTATAGTCTGTCCGCACCGACAGAAAATGAGCCACCTTGGACAAACGATCTACAATCACCCAGATAGAGTCGTGGCCCCGCTGTGATGTAGGTAACCTTGTAATAAAATCCATGGAAATACTCTCCCACTTCCACGCGGGTACTTCTAATTGCTGAAGCAACCCTGACGGTTTCTGATGGTCCACTTTAACCAGCTGGCAGGTAGAACACTTGGACATGAACTCAGCAATGTCCTTCTTCATCCTACCCCACCAGTATTGCCGCCTCATATCCTGGTACATCTTATCTCCTCCGAGATGTACAGTAAATCGAGACCCGTGAGACTGGGTCATCACTGCATGACGTAATTCTGCTCCTTCTGGAACCACCAATCTCCCATTAAACCTCAAACCCCCATCAGAACTAACAGAATAGGACTCAGCAACCTCAGCTAAGAGTCGTACAATCTGCTCCTGGCAAAACGGGTATGCGGTCTGTGCGTGTATCACCCTCGTAACAATCTCGGGTGTCACTGTTATAACAGATATGAAGGAACGGGCTACTGCGTCCTGGTGGCCTAAATCCTTCCACTTTGCTTTCCAGACGTCCGCTACATCTTCTACCGGTCTACGGCTCAACGCATCAGCAACTATGTTGGCCTTCCCCAGATGGTACTGATTGTCGAACAGATAGACCTTCACAAACTTTAACCATCTGCGCTGACGCATATTCCGCTCTCGCTGAGTGAACATGTACTGCAGTGACTTGTGGTCTATGAACAATTGGAATTTCTCCCCCAATAAATAGTGCCTCCATATCCTCAATGCAAAAACGACCGCTGCTAACTCCAGGTCGTGGGTGGGGTAATTCTTCTCATACGGCTTAAGCTTGTAGGAGGAAAAAGCTATAGCTTCTCTTCCTGCTGAAGTACTCCCCCAAGTCCCCGTAAAGAGGCATCGGTGTAAACCAGGTACTCCACACCCGACTTCGGTAATGCAAGGACTCGTGCTGAAATAAGCTTGTCTTTCAGCTCATCGAAAGCCAATTGGTAAGCATCATCCCAAACATATGGAACCCCTTTACGAGTCAGGTTCGTCAATGGACCCGCTATTTTGGAGAATCCCCGAATGAATCTCCTGTAGTATTCGGCTAACCCCAAGAAACTACGCACTTCCATCGGTGTCGTGGGCTGTCCCCACTCCCTCACCGCTGACACTATACTCAGGTCAACTGCTATCCCCTGTTCAGAAACAACATGCCCCAAGAACTGTACTTCTCGTAACCAGAATCCGCACTTCTCGTATTTGGCATATAGCTGATGCTCTCGTAGAGTCTGAAGAACCTGTCTCAAGTGCTCGGCATGCTCCTCCTCGGAGTGTGAATATATCAAAATGTCATCTATGAAGACGATGACAAAATGATCCAAGAACTCTCGGAACACTCGGTTCATTAAGTCCATGAACACGTCTGGAGCATTTGTGAGGCCATATGGCATCACCCTGAACTCGTAAGACCCATATCTCATCAAGAAGGCAGTCTTTGAAACATCCTGCTCCCGAATACGTAGTTGATGGTACCCCGACCTCAGATCTATCTTTGAAAAGAAATTTTCTCCCCTCAATTGGTCAAACAGATCATCGATTCGAGGCAACGGATACTTATTCTGTATCGTGACCTTGCTCAACTCCCGGTAGTCCACACATAGCCTCAGTTAACCATCTCTCTTCTTCACAAACAAGACTGGAGCTCCCCAAGGTGAGGTACTCCAATGAATGAAGCCCTGACCTAACAGCTGCTCTATCTAATCTCGTAACTCTCGCATCTCTACCGGAGCCATACGGTATGGAGCGTGTGCTATAGGTCTAGTATCTGGTAATAAGTCTATGACAAAGTCTATCTCTCGACTGGGGGTAGGCTTGGTATCTCCTGAAATACATCGGAATACACACAAACAACTGGGATCGAGTCTAAGGGAATCACAACCTCCTTAGAGGTATCCTCCTCTATATAATATAAATGAGCGGTTGAGCCTCCCTCTGGGCGAGGGATTGCCACTACAAACATCTCTTGCCCCGAAATGGCAAAGACAATACTCCCACCGAAACAATCAATCATGTATATGTAAGCTGCGAGCCAATTCATACTGATAATATCATCGTGCTCATGCATATCAAAGACTAACATGTCTGCTGGTAATACCAAGCTACCAATATCTAACCCCACACCCCAGCATATAAAGAAACTGAGCGATCCACTCCCCAGTGGTGAGTCTACACACGTCACAGTGCTCTCTGCTGTGGCTAACAACCGTAAGGCCTTCGCAAAATGCATAGGTATAAAACAGTGCGTCGCCCCAGTATTAAATAAAACTCGACCCATAGTACCATGGATAGGAAACATACCCTCAATTGCGGGTGGTGCCTGTGGAGCTGTTGCCTGGTGGACGTTATAAATACGTCCGTACTGTAACTGCCCCTGCTGCACTGGAGCTACTAGAATGGTTGGTAGGGCTGGTACCTGAGCTGGTGCTGGGAGGGTGGCTGGAAAAGGTGGCCTCTGTGTCTCATTGTGGGCACCCTGCTGCTGTGGGGCCCTATCACCCTCTGGTAAATCCTGGCGCTTATTGCCATGCTTGTTGCACACAAAACATCGGCCTCTGAAGTTACTCCCCCTCTGACCCTGCTGCTGTCGGTGTCGGACTTGCTGGCCTTGCTGACTTGGGGCTTCATTCCTCTCTGGGCAATTCTGACACCTATGGTCTTTCCTGCCACATCGGAAACACCTCTCTCGAAACTGCTTCACTTCACCACGTTGTTGACTAGTCTCGGTTTTTCCCTGGTCTTGCAGGCCTTGAGGGGAAATTTGCGGAAAAACTATGTCAGGGTGAGGACAATCCCTCCACTTGTGACCCGGCTGTACACATTTATAGCGGAGTTCCGAAATTCTTCGTTGGTCGGATTGTAGTTTATCCCTAGTCTCATTCGGATAAGATTGACGTTTGTGACCGTCCATTCAACAACTAAAACACCTCTTTGTGATTTCATTCTGAATCTGACTTCCTTGGCCCTGACACTTTTGGCCCTTTACATAAATTTTTTTACTTCTGGAACTGACTCTGTCTTGAGTGGTTTGTTGTCGCAATTTCGGTGCCTTCGCACAATTGTCAACTTTAGTCACATGCATTTGGTTAACCTATCTAGATCTTTTGCCTCCTCTAGGCTGTATGTTGCGTTCGTGGTACTGTAAAACTACAGTGGTAACTGCTTGTGCCACAATGCCCCCAAATTCGACGATTGGTACCCTTTCCGGAGACACCTGAGGCATGAGTTGTCCTTGATCATTAACTTCCCCAATGGTATTAGCTTGTTCTTACTGACGGGCCATTTGAAAGTTTTAAAATTACCTCAGAATAAGTCTAACATTCGTATCGACAAGTCGCAGAAGCACGAATTTCGAACGCATAAAGATGAATACAACATTCCTAATGTTAGGGCTCTGTAGAAAAAATGTTAAGCTGAAAGCGAAATAAGCCGTACAGATCCTAAGGACACTAGAATCTGATGCTCTGATACCACCTGTGACATCCCGCCTAATTAAATATCGGGCGATCACTCCTTTATTAAATTAAATCAAGGTGAACAGTTGGTTCATTCTTAGCATCACTGTCGAAAAAATAACTTTTCCAATTTAAACACCCTAATTAATTAAGCTAAGTGTCAAAAACATTTAGACATTACTTTCCAAATTTTATTTTAAAAACCAAGATTTAAATATTTACAACAATTAAATATTAAAGAATCACACTACCATTATCCTGGAACATAAAATCCAAATAATTTAAACATTCAATAACTAAATCCCAACATTAAAACTTAAAGTCAAACATCCAGACAGTAATAAATCCCAGAGTGACAATACTAGAAATAACTAAATCACAATGTCCAATAAAGCAACTGAATAATCAAAAGGGCGACACATGCCCCACTTAATGAATATGCTAGGAGTGGAATCAAATAAATGAAGTCGTCTAAGCAAGAGGCCTGTAACTCCCACCTAAGTTGCAACGCGTTCCTTCCAAAGGATCCTATGCAAGACGCCTCTGCGACTGGGCACCTGTAATATATAGATATATATATATAAGAGAAAATGGAAAATAGAAACGGGTCAGAGCCCGATAGTGTAAATGATTTAAAATTTGTTTAGCAAGTATTTAAAATGTTTACAGACCAATGCAACAACATATTAGTGCGACACTCTCTTGAGAAATTCTCACCTCTCTTCGAATGTGCACACCTATCGCACTAATCTTCCTAACGGTTTAACTTATCTTATATCACACTAAACTTCCCAATGGTTTAACTTACCTTAGGTTACTCGTAAGATTTAAAACTGAACAATATAATTCTTTATGAGGAAAATTTCATTCAGTAACAAAGCTCTCATTTTAACTTTATTTATTAATAAAGTTTCCAGTGTTCCATTATACTTTTCAAAACAAGTATTTCCAATTTGAAGTCATTATTCATTTCTTACCTACCATAGCACCGTAGGTAGTTCCAAATTTCAGGAATTCATATATATATATCAAATACTCGTATAATATATATATTTTAACAGCACCCCACATAAAAATTATGGTGCGTGCATACTCGGCTATCCAATCCCCGTATCACTCGTACTAAGGGAAATAAAAGTTCGGAATCAATCTCGAACTGTATTAACACATACACAAACAATATTGAGGCGAATCATAGATTCCAAGTCTCTAAGAGGATATCACATGCCCCCGCGTCTCTTAGGACCATCTGAACTATCGATTCGATAGCCTGTACCAAGGATTTCTATCTTCTAGGGTACGAGTCAATATCCCCCGTAAAGGTCCCATCGAGATAAGACTGTCCCAACGCGGTAACCTCAAGGATAACAAGTAGCGCGGGCACGATTTTCACACATAAATAGTATAGGCAGAAACACAGTCATATAACTATACTACTATTACCATATCAAATTAGGTACATCTCTAATGCCATAATTATGACATTTGTCCTTATTTCTCATTATTTAGTTCTCACGTATAACCGTTCATTTCTTACTTTAATTTGAGGGATCATTCCAACTTATTACGTAATACACATGGACTATATCCTCCAAGTGTAGAATTCAGTAGGTACTCATCTAATTTCCAACGTAACTATCTTACACGTCTCTCCCCTTAATACATAATTTCATCGTCCCTTATATGTTAATATCCCAACAATATAAATTTCGCCTTACATTAAAGGTCTCTTAATCATTAATAAATCCTACTGGTCATCTTTATCTCCCAAAATATTTTAATAAGGGTGTCTAAGGAGTATTCTTCATTTAGAATTAATTCAACAATTTTAAAAGGCGAGTTTAAGTCTGCCAGGAGGGGTCGATCGATCGAGGGCAGGGGCTCGATCGATCGAACCTTCGATCGATCGAAGCTCTTGGTTCGATCGATCGATCAAGCAGGTATGGCTAATTCTGCAGTTAACCAGTTACGGGTTCTAACACACAACCTCATCCAAATCCAAATTTTTCATTCCCAATCGCCCAAAAATTTGTACTACTAAGAGTATAAACCCATATCATACATCTCCTACGTAAAGCATACAAATTTCCATTAATAACCCTGGATTAACAGGCCAAAATTCATGTAAATCTCAAGAACCCTAGAAATCTCTTTAACATGGTTCTAATCAGTCTTTTACCAGGAATTCTACTCCTAATGCATCATATATTCGTGGTTAAGCCTCTACATATGAAGGGGTTTCCAGATTATCAATCAAATCATAACTACATGCGGTTTTCGTATCTCCAACATGGGTTTTCTTCTGTAAAACTCATCCTAATCACCCTAGGCTAACATGAATGATGCATTAACGAAAATAAGCAAGATATATACTTGCCTGGGATTTTTAGAATTCTGATTTGCGGACGATTTTGGTGTGGTTGCGTTCCCCGTCGCGCGATCTACGCGTTGGTGGTGGTGGCAGTGCAATCGGGTGATTTTTTGTCCTTGGATTGCTTGGAAAGCTTCCTCCTTCCCTGTCCTATGGCCGTTCTAAAGTTTTGGGTTGTTTTAACCTTAGAAGGTAACCTTAGACATCTGATATAACCCTTGAAATTTCGTATGCCAAAAATGCTATATGTCCAAAATGCCCTCCCGGGGTACTAATTAAGCCGAAAAATGCTCCGAGACCCAAACTAAACCCCCTGGTACACTTTTCTGACTATCTCGACCCTTTCGGACACTTTGACGTACTCGAAATGACCATACGGGTGAGTTATAATTTATTCACTTTTATTCATCAATATTTAGTCCTGACGCGACACGGGCGCGTCCCGACTCAAATTTCCAAAATTGTCATTTTATTCACTCGTGACATTTAATATAACCAATATTATATATTACTTTGCTCATTAGTAATATTCAACAACAAGTTTCCCATAATTACTAACTCACATCACGTTAATAATTATAAAATAATTAATTTCTGAATTTATATTAAATAATTAACTCACATTAAATTTTATAAATCCCCAAATTAATAAAGCATAAAATATGGGGTATTACATACTTCCCCTCTAATAACGGAATTTCTTCCCGAAATTCGAAAAATAAGGCATACCTGGTAAGAATAAATCTGGATATCTCTCGCGCATATGTGCCTCGCGCTCCCAAGTGGATTCATCCACATTATGATGCTCCCATTGGACCCGTACAAGTGGAACTACCTTCGACCTCAATCTCCTCTCACTACGGTCTAGGATAGTCACCGTTCTCTCCTCGTAAGAGCTGTCAGGCTGTAAGTCTATCTCATCTATCGCAATGTGGGTATGAGCCATATCATCCCGAAGATATCGTCTCAAAGACGAGATGTGGAATACATCGTGAATGCGATGTAAATGCTCTGGCAGTCCCAATCCGTTTGCTACCGGCCCAATCTTCTCGATAATGGGAAATTGTCCCTCGTACCTTGGGGCTAATTTCCCTTTCTTCCCGAACCTCATCACTCATTTCATAGGAGATACATGTAGTAACACTTGGTCCCCCACATTAAACTCTCGGAAGAACCGTTTCGCATCGGCGTAGCTTTTCTGTCTATTCTGGGATACTCGAATGCGACTCCTGATCATCGCGATCCTTGCGGAGGTTTCCTGAATCACCTCTGGTCCTAGCAACTTGTTATCCCCCACCTCTAGCCAACAAGTTGGGGAACGACAAGGTCTGCCATACAAAGCCTCGAATGGAGCCATGCCAATCGTGAACTGATAAGAGTTATTATAAGCGAACTCTACCAGTGGAAGATGTGGCTCCCAACCTCCTCCAAAATAAAGAACACACATGCGTAGCATATCCTCCAACATCTGATTAGTACGCTCTATCTATCCATCTGTCTGTGGAAGATAAGTTAAACTCAATCTCAAATCTGTACCCATAGCCTCCTGAAAGCTCTCCGAAAAATGCGACACGAAAATCTTATTTCTATCTGACACAATATTCAGGGGCACCCCATGTAATCTGATAATCTCAACAATGAACAACTGGGCATACTGACCCCTGGTATAGTCTGTCCGCACCGACAGAAAATGAGCCACCTTGGTTAAACGATCTACAATCACCCAGATAGAGTCGTGGCCCCGCTGTGATGTAGGTAACCTTGTAATAAAATCCGTGGAAATAATCTCCCACTTCCACGCGGGTACTTCCAATTGCTGAAGCAACCCTGACGATTTCTGATGGTCCACTTTTACCAGCTGGCAGGTAGAACACTTGGACATGAACTCAGCAATGTCCTTCTTTATCCTACCCCACCAGTATTGCCGCCTCATATCCTGGTACATCTTATCTCCTCCGGGATGTACAGTAAATCGGGACCCGTGAGACTGGGTCATCACTGCATGACGTAATTCTGCTCCTTCTGGAACCACCAATCTCCCATTAAACCTCAAACCCCTATCATAACTAACAGAATAGGACTCAGCAACCTCAACTAAGAGTCGTACAATCTGCTCTTGGCAAAACGGGTCTGCGATCTGTGCCTGTATCAACCTCGTAACAATCTAGGGTGTCACTGTCATAACAGATATGAAGGAATGGGCTACTGCGTCTTGGTGGCCTAACTCCTTCCACTTTGCTTTCCAGACGTCCGCTACATCGTCTACCGGTCTACGGCTCAACGCATCAGCAACTACATTGGCCTTCCCCGGATGGTACTGTATGTCAAACTGATAGTCCTTCACAAACTTTAACCATCTGCGCTGACGCATATTCAACTCTCGCTGAGTGAACATGTACTGCAGTGACTTGTGGTCTGTGAACAATTAGAATTTTTCCCCCAAAAAATAGTGCCTCTATATCCTCAATGCAAAAACGACTGCTGCTAACTCTAGGTCGTGGGTGGGGTAATTCTTCTCATGCGGCTTAAGCTTGCGGGAGGCAAAAGTTATAGCCTTCTCTTCCTGCTAAAGTACTCCCCCAAGTCCCCGTAAAGAGGCATCGGTGTAAACCAGGTACTCCACACCCGACTTCGGTAATGCAAGGACTGGTGCTGAAGTAAGCTTGTCTTTCAGCTCGTCGAAATTCAATTGGCAAGCATCATCCCAAACATATGGAACCCCTTTGCGAGTTAGGTTCGTCAATGGACCCGCTATTTTGGAGAATCCCCGAATGAATCTCCTGTAGTATCCGGCTAACCCCAAGAAACTATGCACTTCCGTCGGTGTCATGGGCTGTCCCCACTCCCTCACCGCTGACACTTTACTCGGGTAAACTGCTATCCCCTATTCAGAAACAACATGCCCCAAGAATTGTACTTCTCGCAACCAGAATCCGCACTTCTCGTACTTGGCATACAGCTGATGCTCTCGTAGAGTCTGAAGAACCTGTCTCAAGTGCTCGGCATGCTCCTCCTCGGAGTGTGAATATATCAAAATGTCATCTATGAAGACGATGACAAACTGATCCAAGAACTCTCTGAACACTCGGTTCATTAAGTCCATGAACACGGCTGGAGCATTTGTGAGGCCAAATGGCATCACCCTGAACTCATAAGACCCATATCTCGTCAAGAAGGCAGTCTTTGAAACATCCTGCTCCCTAATACGTAGTTGATGGTACCCCGACCTCAGATCTATCTTCGAAAAGAAATATTCTCCACTCAGTTGGTCAAACAGATCATCGATTCGAGGCAACGGATACTTATTCTGTATCGTGGCCTTGTTCAACTCCCGGTAGTCCACACATAGCCTCAGTGAACCATCTCTCTTCTTCACAAACAAGACTGGAGTGCCCCAAGGTGAGGTACTCCTGTGAATGAAGCCCTGACCTAACAGCTGCTCTATCTGATCTCGTAACTCTCGCATCTCTGTCGGAGCCATACGGTATGGAGCGTGTGCTATAGGTCTAGTATCTGGTAATAAGTCTATGACAAAGTCTATCTCTCGACTGGGGGGTAGGCCTGGTATCTCCTGAAATACATCGGAATACACACAAACAACTGGGATCGAGTCTAAGGGAATCACAACCTCCTTAGAGGTATCCTCCTCTATATAATATAAATGAGCGATCGAGCCTCCCTCTGGGTGAGGGATCGCCACTACAAACATCTCTTGCCCCGAAATGGTAAAGACAATACTCCCACCGAAATAATCAATCATGGATATGTAAGCTGCGAGCCAATTCATACTGATAATATCATCGTGCTCATGCATATCAAAGACTAACATGTCTGCTGGTAATACCAAGCTACCAATCTCTAACCCCACACCCCAGCATATAAACAAAATGAGCGATCCACTCCCCAGTGGAGAGTCTACACATGTCACAGTGCTCTCTGCTGTGGCTAACAATCCTAAGGCCTTCGCAAAATGCATAGCTATAAAACAGTGCGTACCCCAGTATCAAATAAAACTCGACCCATAGTACCATGGATAGGAAACATACCCTCAATTGCGGGTGGTGCCTGTGGAGTTGTTGCCTGGTGGACGTTATAAATACGTTTGTACTGTAACTGCCCCTGCTGCACTGGAGCTACTAGAATGGTTGGTAGGGCTGGTACCTAAGCTGGTGCTGGGAGGGTGGCTGGAAAAAGTGGCCTATGTGTCTCATTGCGGGCACCCTGCTGTTGTAGGGCCCTATCACCCTCTGGGAAATCCTGGCACTTATTTCCATGCTTGTTGCACACAAAACATCGGCCTCTGAAGTTACTCCCCCTCTGACCCTGCTGTTATCGGTGTCGGACTTGCTGGCCTTGCTGACTTGGGGCTTCATTCCTCTCTGGGCAATTCTGACACCTATGGTCTTTCCTGCCACATCGAAAACACCTCTCTCGAAACTGCTTCACTTCACAACATTGTTGACTAGTCTCGCTTTTTCCCTGGTCTTGCAGGCCTTGAGGGGAAATTTGCGGAAAAACTATGTCAAGGTGAGGACAATCCCTCCACTTGTGACCCGGCTGTACACATTTATAGCGGAGTTCCAAAATTCTTCGCTGGTCGGATTGTAGTTTATCCCCAGTCTCATTCGGATAAGATTGACATTTGTGACCGTCCATTCCACAACTAAAACACCTCTTTGTGATTTCATTCTGAATCTGACTTCGTTGTCCCTGACACTTTTGGCCCTTTACATAAATTTTTTTACTTCTGGAACTGACTCGGTCTTGAGTGGTTTGTTGTCGCAATTTCGGTGCCTTCGCACAATTGTCAACTTTAGTCACATGCATTTGGTTAACCTATCAAGATCTTTTGCCTCCTCTAGGCTGTATGTTGCGTTCGTGGTACTGTAAAACTGCAGTGGTAACTGCTTGTGCCACAATGCCCACAAATTCGACGATTGGTACCCTTTTCGGAGACACCTGAGGCGTGAGTTGTCCTTGATCATTAACTTCCCCAATGGTATTAGCTTGTTCTTCCTGACGGGCCATTTGAAAGTTTTAAAATTACATCAGAATAAGTTTAACATTCGTATCGACAAGTCGCAGAAGCACAAATTTCGAACGCATAAATATGAATACAACATTCCTAATGTTAGGGCTCTATAGAAAAAATGTTAAGCTGAAAGCGAAATAAGCCGTACAGATCCTAAGGACACTAGAACCTGATGCTTTGATACCACCTGTGACATCCCGCCTAATTAAATACCGGGCGATCACTCCTTTATTAAATTAAATCAAGGTGAACAGTTGGTTCATTCTTAGCATCACTGTCGAAAAAATAAATTTTCCAATTTAAACACCCTAAATAATTAAGCTAAGTGTAAAAACCATTTAGACATTACTTTCCAAATTTTATTTTAAAAACCAAGATTTAAATATTTACAACAATTCAATATTAAAGAATCACACCACCATTATCCTGGAACATAAAATCCAAATAATTTAAACATTCAACAACTAAATCCAAACATTAAAACTTAAAGTAAAACATCCAGACAGTAATAAATCCCAAAGTGACAATACTAGAAATAACTAAATCACAATGTCCAATAGAGCAACTGAATAATGAAAAGGGTGACACATGCCCCACTAAATGAATATGCTAGGGGTGGAATCAAATAAATGAAGTCGTCTAAGCAAGAGGCCTGCAACTCCCACCTAAGTTGCAAAGCGTTCCTTCCAAAGGATCCTATGCAAGACGCCCCTGTGACTGGGCACCTGTAATATATACATATATATATAAGAGAAAAGGGAAAATAGAAACGGGTCAGAGCCCGATAGTGTAAATGATTTAAAATTTGTTTAGCAAGTATTTAAAATGTTTACAGACCAATGCAACAACATATTAGTGCGACACTCTCTTGAGAAATTCTCACCTCTCTTCTAATGTGCACGCCTATCGCACTAATCTTCCCAACGGTTTAACTTATCTTATATCGCACTAAACATCCCAATGGTTTAACTTATCTTAGGTTACTCGTAAGATTTAAAACTGAACAATATAATTGTTTAAAAGGAAAATTTCATTTAGTAATAAAGCTCTCATTTAACTTTATTTATTATTAAAGTTTCCAGTGTTCCATTATACTTTTCAAAACAAGTATTTCCAATTTGAAGTCATTATTCATTTCTTACCTACCATAACACCGTAGGTAGTTCCAAATTTCAGGAATTCATATATATATCAAATACTCGTATAATATATATATTTTAACAGCACCCCACATAAAAATTATGGTGCGTGCTTACTCTGCTATCAAATCCCCGTATCACTCGTACTAAGGGAAATACAAGTTCGGAATCACTCTCGAACTGTATTAACACATACACAAACAATATTGAGGCGAATCATAGATTCCAAGTCTCTAAGAGGATATCACATGCCCCCACGTCTCTTAGGACCGTCTGAACTATCGATTCGATAGCCTGTACCAAGGATTTCTATCTTCTAGGGTACGAGTCAATATCCCCCATAAAGGTCCCATCGAGATAAGACTGTCCCAACGCGGTAACCTCAGGGATAGCAAGTAGCGCGGGCACGATTTTCACACATAAATAGTATAGGCAGAAACACAGTCATATAACTATACTACTATTACCATATCAAATTAGGTACATCTCTAATCCCATAATTATGACATTTGTCCCTATTTCTCATTATTTAGTTCTCACGTATAACCGTTCATTTCTTACTTTAATTTGAGGGATCATTCCAACTTATTACGTAATACACATGGAATTTATCCTCCAAGTGTAGAATTCAGTAGGTACTCATCTAATTTCCAACGTAACTATCTTACGCGTCTCTCCCCTTAATACATAATTTCATCGTCCCTTATATGTAAATATCCCAACATTATAAATTTCGCCTTACATTAATGGTCTCTTAATCATTAATAAATCCTACTGGTCATCTTTATCTCCCAAAATATTTTAATAAGGGTGTCTAAGGAGTATTCTTCATTTAGAATTAATTCAACAATTTTAAAAGGGGAATTTAAGTCTGCCAGGAGGGGTCGATCGATCGAGGGCAGGGGCTCGATCGATTGAACCTTCGATCGATCGATCGATCAAGCAGGTATGGCGAATTCTACAGTTAACCAGTTACGGGTTCTAACACACAACCTCATCCAAATCCAAATTTTTCATTCCCAATCGCCCAAAAATTTGTACTACTAAGAGTATAAACCCATATCATACATCTCCTACGTAAAGCATACAAATTTCCATTAATAACCCTGGATTAACAGGCCAAAATTCATGTAAATCTCAAGAACCCTAGAAATCTCTTTAACATGGTTTTAATCAGTCTTTTCCCTGGAATTCTACTCCTAATGCATCATATATTCATGGTTAAGCCTCTACATATGAAGGGGTTTCCAGATTATCAATCAAATCATAACTACATGCGGTTTTCCTATCTCCAACATGGGTTTTCTTCTATAAAACTCATCCTAATCACCCTAGGCTAACATGAATGATGCATTAATGAAAATAAGCAAGATAAATACATGCCTGGGATTTTCAAAATTCTGATTTACGGACGATTTTGGTGTGGTTGCGTTCCCCGTCGCGCTATCTACGCATTGGTGGTGGTGGCGGTGCAATCGGGTGACTTTTTGGCCTTGGATTGCTTGGAAAGCTTCCTCCTTCACTCTCCTATGGCCGTTCTAAGGTTTTGAGTTGTTTTAACCCTAGAAGGTAACCTTAGACATCTTATATAACCCTTGAAATTTCGTGGGTTCAATTACCCAAATATGCGAAATGTCCAAAATGCCCTCCCGGGGTACTAATTAAGCCCAAAAACGCCCCGAGACCCAAACTGAGGCTGTAAGTATATCTCATCTATCGCAATGTGGGTATGAGCCATATCATCCCAAAGATATCGTCTCAATGACGAGATGTGGAATACATCGTGAATGCGATGTAAATGCTCTAGCAGTCCCAATCCGTTTTCTACCAGCCCAATCTTCTCGATAATGAGAAATGGTCCCTCGTACCTCGGGGCCAATTTCCCTTTCTTCCCGAACCTCATCACTCGTTTCATAGGAGATACACGTAGTAACACTTGGTCCCCCACATTAAACTCTCGGAAGAACCGTTTCGCATCGGCGTAGCATTTCTGTCTGTTCTGGGCTACTCGAATGCGACTCCTGATCATCGCGATCCTTGCGGAGGTTTCCTGAATCACCTATGGTCCTAGAAACTTGTTATCCCCCACCTCTAGCCAACAAGTTGGGGAATGACAAGGTCTGCCATACAAAGCCTCGAATGGAGCCATGTCAATCGTGAACTGATAAGAGTTATTATAAGCGAACTTTACCAGTGGAAGATGTGGCTCCCAACCTCCTCCAAAATCAATAACACACATGCGTAGCATATCCTCCAACATCTGATTAGTATGCTCTATCTGTCCATCTATCTGTGGGTGATAAGTTAAACTCAATATCAACTCTGTACCCATAGCCTCCTGAAAGCTCTCCCAAAAATGCGACACGAAAATCTTGTTTCTATCTGACACAATATTAAGGGGAACCCCATGTAATCTGACAATCTCAGCAATGAACAACTGAGCATACTGACCCGTGGTATAATCTGTCCGTACCGACAGAAAATGAGACACCTTAGTCAAACGATCTACAATCACCCAGATAGAGTCGTGGCCCCGCTGTGATGTAGGTAACCTTGTAATAAAATCCATGGAAATACTCTCCCACTTCCACGCGGGTACTTCCAATGACTGAAGCAACCCTTACGGTTTCTGACGGTCCACTTTTACCAGCTGGCAGGTAGAACACTTGGACAAGAACTCAGCAATGTCCTTCTTCATCCTACCCCACCAGTATTGCCGCCTCATATCCTGGTACATCTTATCTCCTCCGAGATGTACAGTAAATCGCGACCCGTGAGACTGGGTCATCACTGCATGACGTAATTCTTCTCCTTCTGGAACCACCAATCTCCCATTAAACCTCAAACCCCCATCAGAATTAACAGAATAGGACTCAGCAACCTCAGCTAAGAGTCGTACAATCTGCTCCTGGCAAAACGGGTCTGCGGTCTCTGCCTGTATCACCCTCATAACAATCTCGAGTGTCACTGTCATAACAGATATGAAGGAATGGGCTACTGCGTCCTGGTGACCTAACTCCTTCCACTTTGCTTTCCAGACGTCCGCTACATCGTCTACCGGTCTACGGCTCAACGTATCAGCAGCTACGTTGGCCTTCCCCGGATGGTACTGTATGTCGAACTGATAGTCCTTCACAAACTTTAACCATCTGCGCTGACGCCTATTCAGCTCTCGCTGAGTGAACAGGTACTGCAGTGACTTGTGGTCTGTGAACAATCGGAATTTCTCCCCAATAAATAGTGCCTCCATACTCAATGCAAAAACGACCGCTGCTAACTCTAGGTCTTGGGTGGGGTAATTCTTCTCATGCGGCTTGAGCTTGCGGGAGGCAAAAGTTATAGCCTTCTCTTCCTGCTGAAGTACTACCCCAAGTCCCCGTAAAGAGGCATCGGTGTAAACCAGGTACTCCACACCCGACTTCGGTAACGCAAGGACTGGTGCTGAAGTAAGCTTGTCTTTCAGCTCATTGAAATTCAATTGGCAAGCATCATCCCAAACATATGGAACCCCTTTGCGAGTTAGGTTCGTCAATGGACCCGCTATTTTGGAGAATCCCCGAATGAATCTCCTGTAGTATCCGGCTAACCCCAAGAAACTATGCACTTCCGTCGGTGTCGTGGGTTGTCCCCACTCCCTCACCGCTGACACTTTACTCGGGTCAACTGCTATCCCCTATTTAGAAACAACATGCCCCAAGAACTGTACTTCTCGCAACCAGAATCCGCACTTCTCGTACTTGGCATACAGATGCTCTCGTAGAGTCTGAAGAACCTATCTCAAGTGCTCAGCATGCTCCTCCTCGGAGTGTGAATATATCAAAATGTCATCTATGAAAATGATGACAAATTGATCCAAGAACTCTCTGAACACTCGATTCATTAAGTCCATGAACACGGCTGGAGCATTTGTGAGGCCAAATGGCATCACCCTGAACTCGTAAGACCCATATCTTGTCAAGATGGCAGTCTTTGAAACATCCTGCTCCCTAATACATAGTTGATGGTACCTCGACCTCAGATCTATCTTCGAAAAGAAAGTTGCTCCCCTCAGTTGGTCGAACAGATCATCGATTCGAGGCAACGGATACTTATTCCGTATCGTGACCTTGTTCAACTCCCGGTAGTCCACACATAGCCTCAGTGAACCATCTCTCTTCTTCACAAACAAGACTGGAGCGCCCCAAGGTGAGGTACTCCTGTGAATGAAGCCCTGACCTAACAGCTGCTCTATCTGATCTCGTAACTCTCGCATCTCTGCCAGAGCCATACGGTATGGAGCGTGTGCTATAGGTTTAGTATCTGGTAATAAGTCTATGACAAAGTTTATCTCTCGACTGGGGGGTAGGCCTGGTATCTCCTGAAATACATCAGAATACACACAAACAACTGGGATCGAGTCTAAGGGAATCACAACCTCCTTAGAGGTATCCTCATCTATATAATATAAATGAGCGGTCGAGCCTCCCTATGGGCGAGGGATCGCCACTACAAACATCTCTTGCCCCGAAATGGCAAAGACAATACTCCCACCGAAACAATCAATCATGGATTTGTAAGCTGCGAGCCAATTCATTCCGATAATATCATCATGCTCATGCATATCAAAGACTAACATGTATGCTGGTAATACCAAGCTACCAATATCTAACCCCACACCCCGGCATATAAAGAAAATGAGCGTTCCACTCCCTAGTGGTGAGTCTACACACGTCACAGTTCTCTCTGCTGTGGCTAACAACCCTAAGGCCTTTGTTACGAGAAAGATTGTCTTCAATACCTTGGACCTCTTAGATAATCCAAGACTTCACCAAGCTCATAGCAGAGCTCGGAGGAACAAAGGTGGGAATACCACCTTCAATATTTAAAGACTGAGAGACAGCTTCTACTGGTCTCTCAAGAGAACTTTTCTTTAACCTCCTCGTAGGAGCAAGAACATTCTCAACCAAGGATGTTGTCTTGGTTGGTGATATAACGATAACCTCGCTTGGAGGAGAAATAGCAACAACCTTGCTCGGGGCTACTAGGGGCTTCTCAACAATATTCTTAGCAGCAGCAGGAGGGGATGCATCAATATTCCTCGTCTCTTCTTCTGGGACATTTGGCTTACTTTTCTTTACTTCTCCGGTAGTAGAGGTAGACTTATCAAAGAAAGCAGGAACTTTTCTTTTCTTCATTATGTCACTAATAGGAATGTTTGACTCTGAAGAAGAACCTTCTACACTAGTATCAGCAGCTGGTACTTGATCAAGACTAACCACCACTGGACGAGCAGTAAAAGATGAAGTGTAGCTCTTGTACTGTATTAAATAAGAGGCCGATCTAATATGTTCCTCGACAATAGATTGGTACAATCTCCAGATAAGTTTCAAATGCTTTAAATTAACCTCTGTCTCCTTTGGATATTTTCTTTTGCTATCAACTTAAAATCATAAAAAGTTAAATTTCAGTGATACATTTTGTCAAACACCAATAAAACAATATTTCAAAAAATAAAAACAACCTATTCCATTGCCATAAGGAGGACATCTAGGACCCTGATATACATCATCTCCATTTAATGGAGCATGTTGCCAATTTTTCATAACAACCCCATGCTCGAAGTAATCCCTGTTGGAATCTGGGAGATTGACAACTAAATCCCTATTTAAAAACCTATTTTTTAAATAAAAAGTACTATCGCTGACAACCCATCTGTAGCAAAACGTAATTTCTGGAATTCCTAAACGGGTTCCATGAATTTGGTTTAACCTATGGACTCCATTAACTGTTCTCCAGGTTTTGGGAGCTATTTTTGTAGGTACAATGTCAAAATATTGATAGAACTCCAAACATAGGGGATTTGGAGGAAAAGAAAAGCACATTAGGCCACAAAGAGACTGGGGAACCAATGTCCCTCAGCCAAAGAGAAATAGTCAGAAGGTTCAGAAAGTTCCTCCAAAATGACCCATGAAGGAATTGAAAATTCAGAACGAAATTTATCAAGCGATTCAACAACATAAACTATGATGATAAAAGCAAAATGAAAGAGAAGGAAGATGATCGCAAAATAAAAGAGAAGGAAGAAGATCTTACAGGGGAGGAGTGAACCAGTTGACAACGAACAAGGAAAGAAACGAACGCACAAGATAGAGAGAAAATGAAAAGTTCAGCGAAACGGATTTGAAAAGTTAAAGATGATAGGATTTCTGCCGCGTTTAAATTTTTTACCTCGGGAATAGAAAAGGCAATGATTACCAAGACGGACGTTTGCGTATCTGACGGCTAAAAAGAAGAAAAGGGGCACAAAAAATGAAGCGGTTATGGAAATTCAAAATATTTAGGAGGTCTGATACTGTGCATTTAAAAAGGAGCTACATACAATGAATACTTTCCTAAAACCCATACAAACTGAAAATCTAAGCAGCAGAATGTTCCATACTTTTCTTCAACATCAAACTACGAAACATTGGGGGCTTTTGTTGATACCAAATTTAGTCTGCTGACATGGAGCAATAACATGAAGACACGTGTCAATTTACATGGTAAATACGAATACTCCAGACGAGCAAATCAAGACCATCGAGAAACTCAAGCTCTCCGAGAAATAAATGAGTTCCGAGCAACTCAAGTGTGACAAGCAGCTCTTGCTCGTTCCCTAACAACTCAAGATCCTTGAGCAACTCAAGCGTGTCGAGCAGCTTAGGCGGTCCGAGCAGCTTAAGCAGTCCGAGCTACATAAGTGTACAGCGTATCCAAATCAAGAGAATCTAGGATATAATTGTGCATTAAATGCTCATTAATATAGTACAGATGTACATGTCTATTGGGTAACAGTGCGTTGTCCTTTCATTTGTATAGCTTCAAGGTTATAAATACATTGTAACCTCCTCATTAGCAGGGGACTCAAATTTCTTGGTAAATCCTTTATCGAGAATACTGCAAACAGTCAGCAATAACAAATACAGTGGATGTAGGCCATTCTTACAAGGCTGAACCACTTTAAAAATCTTTTGTCTTATATTTATATATTCATTTTTATCTATGATTAAATAATCAGATCAAATCTAGGTTTTTACATCAACAGAGATAAAGACGTTCCTCGGTATATCATCATAACTCTCGAAGTTATGTGCGGTAGTAATACCAAGCCAAATATGATTAGTAGTGGGGTCCTGAGCAAAGCCTTGGCTAAACCTTGGAAATGTTAATGCCATAATTCATTTCAAATCCTCCTAGCGATTATCCTACTGCAATAATTCTTAATAAAAAGAATACCCATGTTGTGGAAACTCCACCCAGAAGGTAATGGGTTACTCCTACAGCACGTCCTTGTATAATGCTTAAGGCTCTCGGTTGAGTAACAGGAGAAATTTTTTAATTATTATGATCCCAAATGATGCATTCAATAAGTTTTTCCCAATGACCACGCCCATGTAATAGAAACATTCAACTAAAAGCACATACAACATGAGCACCTAGGAAAAAAAGTCCATATGCAGATAATGAAGAACCATAATACTGATTTACCTGGGATGCTTGTGCCCATAAGAAAGACCTAAGCCACCCATTTATAGTAATTGAACTCTGTGTAAAGTTTCCTCCCATGATATGAGTTACTGGCCCTTTATAACTTATACCGCTCAAACATCTACCTACATTTTCCAACTAAAATGGAATATTACTACTAAAATTTCATTAAACATCCAGCATAGTCCTAAGAAGACATGATCCCAAGATGATACATGACACATCCCCCCTCTTCCAAGTCCACCACAAGGTTTTATAAAGGTGTCTTAAGTGTGAGTGTGGGGATATTTAAAACACTCAGAGGGAGAAAGCTCCCGGGGTTGAGTGTATCTTAATTTTTTACTTTGGTTTTAAAAAAGATTTAATATATATTCCAACCCCTTCTGTTTTAAGTTGCTATGGGAACCAAACATAGAAATGTGGGGTTTCGACGTTGTCTAATGGGGTGTAAGATCGCATCACTACTGATTAATCTTCTTAAATAGTAGGAACTGAAGAAAGGTGGCTTAAGTGTGAGTGTAGGGTGATTTAAAACACCGTGAGGGAGAAAGCATCAGGGGGAGCCGAGCACCATGATTTTAGATTTTTGTTTTAACAAAGATTCAAAATATTCCAACCCCTTCTATTTTAGGTTGATAGGGAGACTAAACGTAAAAATGCGGGGTTATGGAGGCATTTATTAAGGGTTTAGGATTGCCACACTACTTGTTAATCTTATTAGTTAGTAGGAACTAAAGAGGGGTGGTGTAAGTGTGAGTGTGGGGTGAAAAAAATATCGAGGGCAAGAAAGCTCTGGGGGTGCAGGGTATCTTGATTTTTCACTTTGATTTTACAAAATATTAATAATATTCCAACCCCTTCGATTTTATGTCTCTTGGGGGACTATATGTGGAAACCTGGGGTTTTAATAGCAAATATTGGGGTGTAGGTTCGTTTCACTAGTGGTTAACCTTATCAATTAACAGGAAGTAAAGAGATGGGACTTAAGTGTGAGTGAATGGGTATTTAAAACATCGAGAGGAGAAAGCTATGGGGGTGAAAGATATCTTTATTTTTAACTTTTCTTTTAATAAAGATTCAAAATATTCCAACCCCTTCTATTTTAGGTCACTAGGTGGACCAAACGTAGAAATGCGGGGTTTTGAAAGCCTCAATTGGGGGTTTAGGATCATCTCACTACTGGTTAACCTTCTTAATTAGTATGAATTGAAAATAGGTGGGTAAATTGTAAGTGTAGGGAGATTTAAAACACCGAGAGGGAGAGAGTTCTAGGGGTTGCAGGGCATCTTGATTTTTACTTTGGTTTTATCAAAGAATCAAAATATTCTAACCCCTTATATTTTAGGTCAGTAGGGGGGCTAGGCATGGAAACTCGGTTTTTTGGTGGCATCTACTAGGGGTTTAAGATCGCCTCACTACTAGTTAACCTTATTAGTTAGTAGGAACTGAGTAGAGGTGTAGGGATATTAAAAATATCAAGAGGGAGAAAAATTTGGGTGGTGCATAGTATATTTATTTTCTACTTTGGTTTTAGTAAAGATTAAAAAATTCCAACCCCTTATATTTTCGTGTCGCTATGGGGACCATACGTAAAAACGCAGAGTTTTAGCAGCGTATATTAGTGTGTAGGATTGTATCACTACTCATTAACCTTCTTAGATTTTAGGAACTAAATATAGGATGCTTAAGTGTGAGTGAAGGGCGATTAAAACATCGAGAGGGATAGAGCTCTGAGTTTTTTTTACCACGTCATGGTCGATTATGTTTCGTGGTTAGTAGTAACTGAGGGTAGGTAAATTAAGTGTGAACATTCTGTGACCCAAATACAGGGTATATAAGGCACCCCTTTTTGGATGACTGACATGTATTATTTTTTTTGTGTGTTTTCTTAGTTTCATCCTAGAGGGAGTGCCCACATTAGAGTTTTTGTAGCCCCACTGGCTAGGGCTTAGGTGAGGGCTCTAACTTTCGTTTGATCTTTCATATATGTTGGGGGCTTTAGTTTGTAGTTGGATTGCTTGTATGATGCGCACTTTAGGAGGAGATGGATGATTACCATGGATAAGAGAGAATGATAGTGGGATACTATCACTACCTTTGACTTACTAGTGGAGGAGATGACCATGACTCCCTTAGACTGCTTTGCTCGTATGGGACTCCCATTTGTGGGAGCTCCTCTAATGGTTTATCGATCTCTGACTTTCATTACTGAGGGGATGAGAGCGGCACTGATGATAGAAGTTCCTCCCATTCGGAGGAGCATATTGACCCTAGTAATGTGTCTATGTTTTTAGAGGAGGTGGTGCAATATTCGAGGCTTGATGTAGTGGCAGCGACATGGTATGCCTGGAGCTTGTCACTACTTTCAATTGGGGAGATCTTGAGATTGAGTATTTATGGTGGTGGTCATTTCTGATGGATTTTCTCGAATTTTGGGATATTCTTGGGGATGGACGGTGCTAAAAGAGATGTATCGATCCATATCCCTTTCTTAATATACTGTATCGATAGCTTTACGGGGTTTTGCATATTTGTGGGAAGTGTGTATTTTATTTTAGTAGTTTCAGTTAACTGTTATTTTATATGTTTCTTGCATTTATGTTTGATGAAGATGTGGTTTTTTACTTATGTAGCCACCTATTCTGAGCCTTATTGGGTTTCAAGTCGATAGATGACATTTTCCCTCTCTTTAAGCGATATGTTCGAGTGAACCTGATGGCGGGGTCATCCATGTCATTAGCGGTGACCATGGTGCTTTCGAACGTGATGATCATAAAGACTGTAAGAAGTTCAATAATTTTTACTTTCATCATTCCCCTTTTACTGTTGTTACCTACATATTTATGCTTACTTGATTTTATTCTTGTTGTTTTCTTCTCTTAGGTGCATGGTATTTGACCCATTATGTCCCAAGAGCATGTGTTGTAGTGTGGATTTTTGAGGAGGAGATTGTTATTGGAGGTTCCGTATGGGTCTATTTATAGTTTATTCGAGAGAGTGACTCATATGGGATGGCCCGACACATTGAGGCGGGCTTAGAAGCATGTGGGGACCCCTTATTTTTTGTAGTTCATAAACTATAAGATTTTATTTTTCACATCTAGGAATAGGAAGAATGTGGATGATCTGACCTTTGGGCCCCATAGTTGATCACGGAGGAAAATGCTAGGGACAGAAGAAGGGGTAGCATGAGGCGGGCTGAGGTGGAGGGGGGTTATGTAGCTCATATTTCTACCCTGGAGGCTAGTGTGAGGGAACTATAGTGTCACACTTCGCCTAATTAAATCCCAGGTGATCGGTCCTAAATTAAATTAAAATAGGTTTTTTAGTTGGTTCATTCTTAGAATCATTGTCGAAAACTTTTTAATTACTAACCACCTAAGTGAAATTAGACCAGTGCCAAATTTTATCTTTCATTAACCCAAGAATAATACTCATGCGAAAATAATCAAACATTCACAATATACCATAATTCAAACCATCACGCAATATATAAAGAATAAAGTCTTGTCGAGTCAACAATCGGCTAAAATCCAAAATTGAAAATATGAAATAAAGACAATGGACAACATGTCCCAATAGAGAGTACTAAGATGAGATCCTACACTAGATCTGAAAGAATGAATTGTATATGCAAAGTCCTGCCAACCTCCACAATGTTGCAGCAACGAGTCCCTAAACTGAATCCTCAAGTCTGGCGTCCCTGTGGCTGGACACCTAAAAGGTTTTGAAAATATTTTTATAGCAAGAGTTAGTACTCAAACCGTTTTGAAAATATTTAGCAAGTGTTTATCGCAATAAGATGAGTTATTGATTATACATGTTAAGATTTTGTACACTCTCTTGAGTTACCTCACCCCTCATCTATAGTGCACGCATCCTATACTTAACATACCTAGATGCACTACCCAAGCTAACTAGACTATAGCATTCAACTGAACTTATCTACATGACTAAGTTCCCATACCGCCCATACAGTATTTTAACAGTAACACCTCCCATATGTTATATACTTAGATAACTTTTCATATCTTGTTATCTTTAACCTTTTATAATTAAGTTTCACTACTTAATTCATTCTTAATATATTCGCCTCTTCCGTTGAATCATGGTAATTAAGTTTCTCTAATTAATTTGCTTTTAGATGTATTCGCGACATCTTATTATCTACCATCTCATATAAGTAGATTATTTATACAATATACATTTCACACATAATATATACTTATAAAACCATTCTTCACTATTATATACTCGTATCACACATTAAGGACTCTTGGTTCGGAATAGCTCATCGACCCCAAGTAAAAGAATTTGGTTCGAAATATTACTTCAACCCTAAATTTTATTTTATATATTAGTTCGGAATCCTACCTCGACCCTAATAATGAAATTTTATATATTGGTTCAGAACTCTTTCATCTCGACCCCAATTTACTATTTCCATATATTAATTCAGAATTATACCTCGACCCTAATATAGGCAAATATACATTAGGTATTCTCTCCACCTAATTATCTATGTATTTCAGTAGGGATACACACAACCTAATAATCATAATCGTACGTAAATATATTTCTCTCAACTATTCAACGTACTCTTTAGATTACATTATTTTCACATACTAGTTCGGAAACCTACCTCGACCCTAGTATGATCAAATGTACTTTAGGTATTCACTCCACCTAAGTATTTAATACAGTAGGTAAGCACACAAGCTAGTAATCGTTCTCGTATGTAATATTTACTAAATAAGGTGAACTATGAGTTCTCTATGTAAGTTGAGAGTAAATCTTAGGAATATAAGAATTAGTTCATAGTTGCTATACTTTTAAATATTCCTTTGGGAGAAGGAGGTTTGGTAATTTATATTTATACATCTAGAAATTAATTTTTTGATATGGGTTAATTAAGGATAGAATAAAATTACTTATCTTCAAGGAAGTTAAAATTATATGAGCATAATTACCGTACCATAACTTATAATTAAATATGGTTAGATTTCGCTACAAAATTTGAAGGTATTATTCTTTTTGGAAGACTTTCGGTTTTGATATGGATCATAATAGTATATAATACATGTTCAAAAAGAATTGAACATAAGACAGTGAAGATTGTCAAATATGATAAAGAATTGTGACAAGAATATTCATTGTCATTTTCAGAAGGCTAATGATTTAGTTTTCCCCTTAAGAAAAAATTTTAGGAAAAAGTTTGCATAGTTACCAATCAGGAATCAATGTAGAAAAATGTAAGAAGTATGGCGGTAAATGTTGCTATTCATAATGAATAAGGAATTACTATAAATATAACATGCAAAGGATTAATATTTTATAAGTTGATGATCCACCTTTGTTAAAATATTAAGTTATTGAAATAATGCAACTAAATTTCTAGTCTAAGATGTCGTGTTGAGATTAAAAAATAGGATGTGTGTTCCAAGTAGTATCTGAATTTATAGGTAAATGTTAGAATATGGTCCTTTGACGGAATTCATCTTTCATCCTAGCTATACAAAGATGTGTAAGGATCTTTAAGAAGTGTTTTGGTGAAACTATATGAATAGCGAGAAAGCATAGTTTATATTTGCTTGTTATTTGATTTATCAACAATTGAAAGCTTATTACTAGAAACTACTCGGAAGGTTATAACATCAACCTAGAATATAAAGAAAATAGAAGAATATCACAATATATTTTATGGTAAGTTTACCTAAGTGTTCATAGTAAAGATTCCATTTAGGTTACAATATATTGGTTAATTCATTTATATTATTTCCATCATAAAGATTTCTAATTATTTAGACATTCGTGCAAAGTAGTATATTCGTGGGATTATTTGACTTCATAAAACTTCGAGATCAATTAATTATGACTGTGATGATGCGTGTCTAGATTCTAATAAGAGTTTGCTACAACCCATGGAATAAAGTTGAAAGTTAAATTCTAAGTTTGTACCGAGAACTATTTTATCAAAATTGTGCAATATATATTAAGGTATTTTTATTTGGTACAAAGATTAGATGGAAGAAAGATGTAACTGCAAATTTAAAAATTAGCATCGGTCAAGTTTGGGGACCAAACTTATTATAAGGAGGGTAAGATGTAATAACCCGACTTTTATATGCCTAAAATATATTTATATATTTTGTGTTTCCTAGTATATGATAAAATACCACTTGGTAAGTATTTATGGTTATAGAATTTTTTGATAAATATATATTTGTTAATCTGCTCACATAATATTGAGAACTTTACGGTAATGATCCCCCTATATTTGTTAAGCATACCTACATATTAGATTATGAAGTTAATTCACTAGAATCTTAGTAATACATTCGAATAAACTATTTTTTATTACTAGAGACTATGGGGAAATCGTAATCCTAGTATATAGAGTTTTAAAAATTAATCATATAATATTAAAGATTAAATTCATAGTCAAAAGTTATTTTAAAACCTAGAGTGCGTATTAAGGTTGAGTTTTAGGAAGATGATTAGTTTTGGGGTAGAAAGTGTAATTTTACCAAACTTTTAGAACTTTGTTTTAATAAATGAAATTTTATGGACCAAAATGAAAAATAAAAAAGGACCTTCTATAAATAAAATGTTTTCAAGGACCTCTAAGAAATATTGAAAATATAGAATGTGAAATTACCAAAATACCCTTTATGTGTAAAATGACCCTTATATTTTTATCACCATTCCACCTCGTGCTTAACACCTTTCCACCTCATGCTTGACACCTCGTGCTTTATTTTGACACCTCCACCTTACACATGTTGGACATATAGAGAAGTCTTATAAAACTTGTCACATTTTGGTGAAAATAAGACTCAACAATGTAAAAGCCTTTTCGCATAGACACGTGTTAATACTGTAATGTCTTTAAAAACCCATGAATAGAAGCTTTGGAAATCAAAATACATCAAAATAGGTGGATGGTCATGGATTTGGGCCATGACCAATCCCACGGGTCACAGATTCGATCCGTGACCAAAAAAGCGTGATAAAAACCTCTGGTCACGTACCTTATCCCTGACCAAAAGGCGTAGTCACGAACCATGTCGTGTGGCAGTATAAGACAAGTTGGTCACAGTTAAGGGGGGTTAAGGGCCATGACCAGACGGTCATG
Organism: Sambucus nigra; assembly: GCA_949130495.1. Taxonomy (NCBI): domain Eukaryota; kingdom Viridiplantae; phylum Streptophyta; class Magnoliopsida; order Dipsacales; family Adoxaceae; genus Sambucus; species Sambucus nigra. Next base: position 197,373,283 of record OX422217.1, on the reverse strand, counting down.
GATCAAATTCGTGACCCAGTCCTGACCAATCTTTAATCATAGCCAGGGACTAAAGTTGTGACCAGGCTTGATAATCCTTTATTTATGGTCATGAACTAAACCCGTGACCAGGCGTGACAAACCTTCAATCACTGTTACAGACTAAAGCTATGACAAGGTATGAAAAATGTTCAATCATCCTCAAGGACTAAATTCGTGACCAAAATAACACATTCTCCAACACGGTCTCGGACCAAAGTCATGACCAACTTTTACACATGCTTTACAACGGTTTCTTGAGAATTGTAGAATGAAATAGTGCGAGAAACTCTGGGAATATTTAAAAATAAGTTCTTAAAGTTCTTAGGGATATTCATCTTAAGGTAATCTTCACCTAATGTTACAATACATATTCATAGTATTAATTTACTATTTTATATCTATATTATGTAGAAATCTTGTAAAATCCACTATAGATCCATTTTACTGAACATAAAAATGCAGGGTTTTCCAAATTGAATTATTTTATGAAATTGAAACATAAAACTCTTTTCATAATGAATTATTGAGTTTCGAAAAGTAATTTTCACTAATGAATTTTTAGTTTTTTTGTAATGAAATTTTATATTACTTATTATTTCTAAATGCGTAATACGATTATAATTAAATTTGCTTAATTTCCAAAATAAAACTTTTTTAAAGTTGTATATGGGCTTTTGAAATGATTTTTGTTATTATGGAATCCAATTAAGTAATTCAAAAGTTAGGCTTAGTGAAATTATATCTAGATGAGTTTGGTATTTAAGTGGTGCCCCGTGACCTGCTATCTCTACTAGAACTGACTGACTACGAAGAACTATGAGTTGAATTCTTCAATTATGATCAATGAATTTTAAAAGTCGATAAAATGATTTTTTTATTCCTTCTAACAAGTTATTACATGATTAAAATACAATATATAAACTGGACTTTGTTTAGAATATGTAATTAAACGCGTATTGTATGTGTTATATAAATGTGTGATCCAAGACTCAATATCTATAATTTTTGAATCTCTATTTAGGCAAGTATTCAATGACATTTCTTGCACATTTCAATTATATGATATTATAAAAAATATATTTGTTTTGTGAACTGATTTTATTCTCATAATACATCTGATACATATGATTGATTCATTTGTGATATGCTTATATCTCTCCATATAGACATACTGATTGAAATGAGTATGGAAAATGAGATTGTATTGTATATTAGAAATAAGTTTATGAGACTCGTTCTAAGGGACCTCTCTTACTGATTGACCTTTCCATCTCGGTTATCGTTGGTGTGACATAAATAAGGCATTGTTACGAACTAATTCGATTGGCCCTCAACTACTGGGGAATAATATGGTATAAGAACACGGTATTATAGTGTACTTGGACATTGAAATGATATGATTGAAAGAAAAATATATTTCATTTGATTTGTTGCATTCGTTATATTCTGAGCTATTAATTTCTATATACGGTCATTCACTTAAAAGTATATTACTATAAGTTCCTATCTATATATGTATATGCCTTTTGTTCTCACTTGAATAGGTAGTTATTTTTAGAAAAACCATGGAATGTCTGAAGATTGAATCTCATTCAACTTTTGGCTGGTGTTGTATAAATAACCCTTTTTCAGGTTATAATTAGAAAGGAGGATGGATATGTGATGATTGAATTGAAAATAATATTTTAAGATTTGTTTTATGGTTAGAGGCTAGTGTGGAATGAGAATGTTAGAGAATTTATTTCTCATTAAGTGATTATGGCACGACTTGAAATAAAATTTAGTTATTTATGAGAATAAGAAGTTATGTTTTGGATGCTTTGATGATGTGTTGCCTTTTAAGATAGTTACAATTCATAACCATGTGAATGTATTTTCGCTACATTTGTTTAAGGAGAAACTTTTAAGGAAAGAATATTGAATGTCTTGGTGACATGTCAAGACGCTCATTCCCTATTATTTTTGGGTTGGGGTCGTGATGATATAGGCTCGTATAGGGTTTGGGCTACACTTTAGACTATTTGGATATAATTTTGGGCTTAATGGAGCAAGGCTAATAAGGGGACCAACCCTAATTTCATGGTTAAACATATAAAAATCTATATTAGGGTTAATATGATTCATTATCACGCTTGAGAAAGGAAATTCTAGAGAGAGAAGAATGAGGCTACTTGGAGAAAAAAAATTAGAAATTGGGCAATGGGGAATAGGGAATAGGAGAATTGGTAACTTGTCATTTCGAGTTCAACCTAGTAGAATTTGGAGGAAAATTTATTTAGTATATTTATTTAATTTCTTTTGTTACTAGAATATGATTATTCATTAGATTTTAAATCTAAATATTAAACACTTGATTTAGATAGTTAAACAACAGATTACGGTTTGAAATTAATTAGTAAAATTTGGTTTTTTATCCATAAATAGAATTTGATTCCATTTGTCATAAATTTGGGTTACATGTAACAAATTAAGGTAAAAATTGTATATACCTGATGAATTAGGAAAAAGTCCCTTTATTTTTCCATGAGTGAATTGAAAATTTGGAACTTTAGAATGAAATTCAAACGTAAAGGTTCTAATTCGGAAAAATACTTCTAAATCCTTATTTAATTATAGAAGACTTGTAAGGATAGAATAATATTTGGTTTGGAGAAGTTTGTAGGATTATTTAGGGTATATGGGAGGTTTAAAAATCTTGAGTTAGGCCGTTTATGGTGGTTTTGAATAGATGGGTCATAATAGGAGTTAGAGGTCGAAGAAAAAAGGAATTGTAAAGAGTTTGGTGTTTTCCCCATTCAAATAGCCATAATTGTGGTATGTGTTCACGGGACACGAGAATGGATAGGTTTTAGGGTTGTGCGCATGGCCAGGGCAGAATTGGAAATTTTCTTTCTTAATATGGTAAAGAAGGAATTGTGAATTGAATTGGGAGACCTAGAAATTTTAGATATTGATATAAGACCTTTAATCTTATATGAGAAATTTGATAATAAGTCTCATAACTTTCTTATAATGTGAATAATTATAGTTTACATTATATGCGATATTTTAGTTATGTATGTATGTGATATGTCCTAAAGGGAACATTCTTTTGGACCATGAGACGGAAATCCATCTTCGATATCTCAGTAGATAGAGAAGGGTTTACCAAAGACCATATGACAAAGACTTACACTCTTATGGGTCGTCCAATGGGAATCCATCTTTGGTATCCCGGTAGATAGTGACTAGTTGACCATTGACCGTACAACGATGATCATTTCAGTGTTATGGTAAATAGAGATAAATTGTACCATGGATCGGGTGTTTCAGTATCCCAGTTGAAAGAGAAAAACTTTACCCTGGACTGTACGATAGGAACCTAACTTCGATACTCAATTTACTAGTTATGAAGTATTTTGTATGAGTAGTTCTTAGGTAGATATAGATTGTTTTTCCTGATTATATATATATATATATAAAATAAAGTAGGAAACTTATGTATGTCATAAGATGAAAAGATGATGTCATCTATATGAATTATTCATGTGTTTCGTCTTTTACCCCTTAAAAATTTGAGTTCCCCCTCTTTTTTTTCTCTATAATTTGATTCCTCTTTTACTTTAATTCAAACAAAGGGGTATATTTATAAACACACCTTTCTATACACACTCTCACCACAAATCCTCATACACTCACCTCACTCCCTGTCTCTTCCCTTCCACCCTCACCCCAAATCGTCTCTCAATGACTTTCCCTCCCTTGCCTTCCTCCCATGGTAAGAGCTCTCTCTCTCTCTCTCTCTCTCTCTCTCTCTAACACACACACACACACATTTCTATGGTGCGATTGTGTAATTTTATTCTATAGATCTGCTTTGTTAGGGTTTTCTGTATATGGATTTGAGGTTTTTGTTGTTTTCGTATACATTTTCATAGATTTGCTTTCTTATGGCTTTTGGAATGGAGTTTTCATGTGTTTAATGGTTTGTTAGTGCTTAGAGGTTTATGGTTTATGGATATTCAGCTATTTTTTATGTTAATACGAAATTATGTTATTTATGTATTATGTGGGTTGATATGAAATTATTTTTGGGTATGAACCTTTTTTGTGTGGGTTGATATGAAATTCTTTTTTTTACATTTATTTTCTTTTTTATATTATTTATATATTGTGTTTCAGTGTTTTGAAAGAGTCTATATTGAGTTGTGCACACTATCTTTTTCATGATTAATTGTGTTACTGTATTTGGGAAAGAGTCTACATCCATTTGTTCGACTTATTATTTACTTTATTTAATGGTAAGGTATTAATATTTTTAGTTTTGAACGAAAGGGCCATCGTGAACCAAATTATTTGGATTGTTCATTCGTTGACCGTATTTTCTCCATGTTCTGTATTTAATTTAATGAACGAAAGGGCCATCGTGAACCAAATAATTCAGGCATGATAAAATGTTTGAACGGTATGTGAGTTTAGGATATGGTTTTGGAGTTATCATACCGTTATGACTCAATTCCTCTTGGCGTATCATGTAGTGCATATCATGGCTTGGATAGGTAACATGTTGAGGTTGGTATTTGATTCTAATATACACATGACATGTTTCCTCTTAACAGTTATTATGCATCCAACTTTTTTCTTTTGTTCTTACACAAAATGAAATTATGGAAACATGAAGTAAATGATTTTTTTTCTTATATTGGGCCCTTGATAAAATACTATGTGATTTAACCTCGGTTATTACTTTATATAGTATACTTGCAAAGTTTTGGACTCATGTCGTGTCAATTTTGGATTAATGTCGTGTCATTTCATGCTATCATATTGTTTCTAAAAATTGAAAATTGCCACCCCATGGAGGCATAGCAACTCAAAAGCATCAACATCATCCCAGTGATTGTGGGAGTAGAAGATATGAGGAGGCATCCTATGAAACTTCATCATGAGCAGTCAATGGATCACTATAGTACTTCCTTTGTACTGGATGTTACTGATGCATAATTAAAACATAATAACAATACTTGATTTCAGACATTAAATAGCAGTACTTGCTTTAGTATTGGATTCTACTAAAGCAGTACTTGATTTCAAGCCGATCAAGTACTGCTATATATGGCCAAAATGCAAGTACTAATGCACACTTGAAACATAATATTAGTAAATAGTTGTACTTGATTAGCTTGCTCTTATGTTAAACGTCCAATTTTCTTATGTGATTGTATCTTTGTTATATTGTATGTTATAGGTAATAATGAGCGTTAGTAGTTCCGGTGTGGAAACTTTTGGGGTCTAACTCAAAGCAAATAACAATTTATATGTACATGATGACAACTGCTTTTATGACGTGTGTATTTGACAATGAACTTAATAATACATCCAGAGTTGGGATTTAATGAGAAAATTCATTTTAGATTAGGTTGCACTGATTAAATATCAAACCCACGATGTATATATGGACGCTTGGGTTAGAAACCCTGTTAAAAAATAGTATCATGTAACTTCATGTAACATGATCGATTTGCTCTTACAATTGCATTTCTAATTTTTATGAAAATGTCATAAGTGATGTTTATTGATCTTAATACTCTTACTAATTTCTATTACCATTCAGGAGTTTCTACTCTTGAAAATGGAAATGATGGTAATAATATGAACTTAGAGATGCAGTGGTTTATGAAGTGTTGTTGCTCCTATCTTTAGTTTAAAACATTAATTTTATAACAAGTTCTCTTCTTTAGTTTAAAATATTAATTTTATCACTGAACTGCATATACTAATATCTGATGCACTATCTCCCATTACTTTTTAGTTTTTCAGATGCACTTTTTACAGATAATAGATAGAGGTAATGTATGTTTTCTATTTCCTTGAGTGTTAGATGTTGTATGCTTTCTATTTCCCTTATGAATGCTTAAAAGGGATGGTAAATTATCATTGGATGCATCTATTTGATGTTATTAACCAATACCGAGCTATATTCACAAATGATACATCAAGAAGTGAAGAAAACTATGATGGGGGGCTTCTATTCAGCTGGGCCACACATCAAATTGCCTCACACCTTAAAATGCTCAAATTCAAGCTTCCCAAGATAACTAAAGGCGGGTCATTGTCGAATATCTTGGATCAATGCATGTATTGTGCCGTGGGGCTCGGTTGAGTTGGATTGGATCTTCGAGGCTTTCTACAACCACTTTTTTAATTTCAATTTCAAATTAAAATTAAACCAGGTGAAATTAAATTAACGCATTAAAATCATTTTCACTTAAACCAAGTTAATTCATTCAAGTCCTAGAATTTGCCTAAGTCATATGCAGAATTTTATCAAATTAGGCCGAACCAATTTTAACAATTAAATTAAACGACTTGAATTATTTAACTACACATTACCCAAATTAAACACGTAGAGATTAAATTAAACCAATTTTTATCCTTTTACCTAAGCATGTGTTCTAGGTGATTTTGCAAAAGATGAAATAAACAATTAATCCACTACGCCGCTATGTACGAGGAAAAACCCAAGACGGGAAACAACCTCGGACGACCCTAGCCTCAAATCCACTAAGTATGAAACATAAAGGCTTACAACACACGACTCGATCCCTCTCAAGCCCCGACGCTTCTTCTTGTAGATACCTCTTCCTAGCGGATAACCATGGAGCTCCACCGTGGTCTCGAAGTCCACCGATCGGACTTTGTATGGTCACCGTCACCCGAACAAGGAGCCTTTATCCAAGTGGGTAATGCTGCAACAAACAACTTCTTCTTTCTTTGATGGATGTAGAAGAAAACCCAAAACTTCTCTTTGAACGGAAGAGATGAACCCGGTGCTAAAACTCCAAACAAGATGTATAAATATTGAAACTTGGATAAACAAACAATTAGGTTTAAACTAGAGTGGTGTATATTTTTCTCTATGTAAAAATCTCACTCAAAACATGAACATTTTCCTTAAACAATTTAGCTCTCAAACTCTCTCTAAGAGATAAAATAGAATGAAAAAGTTAAGTTGAAAAATGTTATTCCCGCACATAATAAAGTCTGAGAAAAATTGGTTAAGAAACAAGTGGGGAAGTGGGTGAAAAACTGCTTAAAACTGCAAAAAACTGTTCCCACCTAGCATCTCGTTCGAATGACATTCTCGTTCGAACGAGTCTTCTAACGAAGTTCCAGTATGAACTCGTTAGAAGCTCGTTAAAAATATCATTAGAACGACAATCTCGTTCGAATGACATTTCGAACGAAGTTCTAGTATGCCTTAATGGGAAGTCGTTGGCAATCTCGTTCGAACGACAATCTCGTTCGAACGACATATCTAACGAACTTCCAAAAAGTTTGAAAAATTCGATTTTAGCCCAGAAAACTTTATAAACTTATTTTAAAGTATTAATTAATTCTTTCTGAAAATAAAACATAGTTTTAATTAAACCTAAGACCCAATAAACTTGTTCCAAACTCCTTTATATATAATATTGCATTCATACCTTAGGAGCATGGAACCATAGTTGATGGCGTAGAAACGAGGCATGCAAACCGGCATATTGATGAAGCTTTATACTCTTTGTCGCTACGTCTTCAGCAAACTCTTCATAGGCTTGAGAATATTACAATTAAATACAATCATATGTATAAATGTTTTTGTCCAGAATTGAGCCAAAACTATATATGGACTCAATTAGAAATTTGTGTCCTTACACAGTCCTTAAACTATTCCCGCCATAAGTTTTGGTGAATATAGTCATGAAGATTTTACTCCTCCTTCAAGTTTAATGGAGCATCCGCCTCTTGCTATGTTTGTTAATGGTGTATCGGTAGCAATGAATGAATTACATCCATGTATGCCAATACGTCTAAAACATTTGGTCGCCCAAGAATTAGTTTGTTATCTACATTACAGGTCATATACGTCTAAAACATTTGCAAGCCGTATCTGATTCTTTGTTGAGGTACAATACAACTCGGATTCAGGCCGTATCTGATTCTCTGTTAATATACAATACATCTAAAACATTCTCAGGCCATATCTGATTCTTTATTGAGGTACAATACGACTCAGATGCTCAGAGAAAAAGATTTTTTACTCTTCCTCTCTATGTGTTGAACATTCATTGAGGTTTCTTATCCACATTGTACTACGTGCTTTGGCTATTGTTACCCCCATGGATCCACTCCCATCACGGATGCCAATAATTTATTGAGGTTTCTTGATATGGGTCCGGGTCTTATCCTGGATATAAGGTTTAGGCTTCTAGGATGAATGCCCAACTAAGGTTCAGGTCCTATCCTGCAGCGTACATTGTTGCGTACATTGCAGGGATTCTTTCTTTATATTTTGTTAACAAACTCTGTAACATACATTCAGTGTTTATGTCTATAAACAGAGTTAATAAACATACATTCAGTAACGAAACATTCAATGTTTATAAACACTGAATTTATGTTAACCCTGTTTATAAATATAAATTCAATGTAAACATACATTCAGCGTTTCCAACAGAGTCAATATCTCAATATGTCTATTATAGTGTTTATATTTAGAACACTATAACATACATTGTCCCGGTATGAACTCTGAATGTATGAACAAACTCTATTTATATTAATGGACATATTGACTACAGGTATATGTTTGTTAACGAAAGGTAAAATCAGAAACGAAAGTTATCCATCGTCCCGGTAAAATTAGAAATGAAAGCTAACATATAAGTTCTAAAGTTTTTTTTTTATCTCATTGTATTATTCAATAGTGCCTACTAACATATAAATTCTAAAGTTTGTTTTTGTCTCATTATCCCGGTAAAAGGCACACTTTGACACCCTCGACCACAGTATGGATCATAGTCCCCACAAAAACCAAACTCGTTGTAGCACAAGTTTGGGGCACAACCACAATTATGACTAGAAACCAATTCGGCTACAACGATGGATTTTTAACAAGTTCGTAGTTTAGAGGTGTTCTCGCTTTAGAAATAATTCAGGGGGCTTCTTATGAAAATATGAAAGTTCAGTGTTTCTTTGCACACTTTAGCCTTTCCAAAATCATGGCACGTGTAAGATCTCTGGGTCCAAATATTTTGACAGCAATAAGCCCAAATGCTGAATAAGATGTCGACAACAACAAAATGATTTGATAAAAATTACCAGTGCTTCTTTTGATTTGACAACTGTGTGATGAGAGCATATTTTTTAAACAGTTGTATAGCTTATTTGTGAAATATCTCATCACACTAATTCTTGCCATACAACTGCAACTGAGTTCCTTTTTAAACATTTGTATAGCACATAACTAATTCATGCTATACATCACACTAATTCATATTATACAACCGAGTTCCTTATTAAACAGTTGTATTGCACATAACTTTTTTAAACAGTTGTATAGCACATATGTCTAAGGCTATAATTGTGTTCCTTATTAAATAGTTGTATAACACATATGCATAACTAATTCAAGTAAATATATCAACTGTTTAATAAGGAACTCAGTTATAACACCAGTTATGAATTAGTTACACGAATTACAAATTACGAACACAAACAGTTGCTATATTTACACGAATTAGTTATGCATATGTGCTATATTTACTTGAATTATTTATAACATCAGTTATGAATTAGTTATAGCTTATGTATAATAAGGAACATGACTCAATTATGCATCAATTATAACATCTAAATGTTTAGTTATTGATCATTAGAGTGCCATTAGCAGCCCTAATTTCAAGCTGTATGTATAGAAGGTCTAGAAGGGATGCAACAATAGCCCTGATGCAAGATGGAATATATATATTTGATCAATGATCAACATCTTAGTTATTTAGTAAGTTTACGTGTATTTGCGAGGTAGTGGGAAAGTTTCAGACATTTACTTATCTATAACTTGCTTTGAGCATGTTTAGTTGTTGAGGATTAAATGTTGAAATATGTTATTTGTTTTAGTAAAGAATTCCAGATGATTGAATAGTTGGTGAGTACGTATAATATGGACCACACTTTTGGATTTTATATTTGTGCCTGGTGTAGTTCTGAAGGTCATGAAATAAGTGGTGTGTTTTTATGTATTGTATTGTATTTATATATTGTATTGTTATACTTATATATGTGTTTGATTATTCTTATACTTCTTATATTTTTTGTATTTGTTCAAACTCAACTGCCTCTTTGATACGAGGAAATCGATCAACCCAATGAGCATATAAAATGAATGACACTTCTGGTGAAATACGTGATGTACACATCTGGTGATCCAAACCACGTCCATGCCCGAGGAATACCATAATAAGGTTTCAGTCCTATGCAACGACTGCATTAATCATCCAGATAAGTACTGATTTGGTCAGAACAACGACTGGATTAATCAGTCAGAATAGCACCGATTATATGCAACGACTGCATTAACGACTGTAGGAAAGGTATTTTACTTTATGGTTTTGATTTCACATTCAAACGAATGTGCCTTTTTTTACGTTACTGCGCGTTTTTAAAGTTTTTATTTTTCTATTAATTACAGGTGTTAATTTCTTGGAATTTAATGGACTACCATGGAATTCACGAGGAAATCAAGTTTGTTTATGTGATGATTTTGTTCTCAGGTATATATTAGTCAGTTTTTTTTTTGGTTCTGTGAAATTCTCTGTATATTGATAAGCACCCAAAAGTGTACATTTTATACCCCGAATAGATGTATTTTAGATGCTAATTCTCAGCAATTTAGGTCTTATGCGCTTTATTGTGTATTTTGCAGGTCAAATTCACGTTGCGGTGTTCAAACGCGTATTTCAAGGCAATTGTGTGGATTATGGAGCTAATTATCCTTGTCTTGTATCCTAGCCTACCATAAACCTGTCCCAAACCGTGTGTGTTTAGGTTGTCCGATTTTATTTTATTTGTGTCATTTTATTTTTAGGATTTATTTTTTTATTTTATTTTATTGAGTCATGTATATATTTTTAGGATTTTTATATTTTAATTTTTAGCGCGTCGTGTATTAGTTTTATATTTTATTTTATTTCTTATTTTTAGTTAGTTTATTATTATTTCATTTTTTTATTAGTTTTTATTTTTATTTTTATAGTTTTTATTTTAGTTGTGTTTTAGAGTTTGTATAGTGTGTCATGTCGTGTCATTTTTACTTTTTTAGTTTAGTTAAATTTTTATTTTGTTTTATTTTAGTTTATTTTTTTAGGAGTCATAAGTTAAACACACACACAACCCCTCACGCCCCAATACCAACACACACACAAAACAACCCTCATCTCACACACACCCTAACACCATACACCTCACCTCACCCAATTGTTTAAATATTGAAAAATCTTTAAAAAAATAGAAAAAGTAAAATTCCAAAAATAAAATGAAAATTGAATTACAATTGAGTTTGTCTCTAGCTTTACCCCCTTGATGTGGATTGATGCCCTTACTTACCTCTACACTTTAGATTGTTATATTTTGTAGATAATTGAGGTTTTGACTAACTTGGCTTTCAACAACGACACGCAAAAAGCAAAGTTATCATATATTAAATAGAGGTTCTCATGCAAGTTAAGGTTGTACATGATGATTGGCATACTAAATGGATTGACATATTCATATTAATTTGTTAATGATCTATTGGTGTATATGATTCATTTATTAGGTACTGAAATATATAACAAATTTTCTTAGTTTCCTAATTTTCTTAGATTTGGATCATTATTGCCTTCCTAATTTTGTTCAAGGTTCGTTTGATTTTGGCTACTTAAAGTTCCTATTATGTTTGTTAATGATCTATTAGGGTATGAATGGAGCGGTACATGATGAGACCCTGTTCCAACTTAAAGGACTGTTATGTTTGTACATGGTAGCACAATGGTATTTGTCCACTAGAAAAGTTGTACTTTTGTATGGAAGAAGATGAATTATGTTAATGTATTGCATGTGATTGATGGTGGTGACCACTCGCACATGATTGGCAAATTGATGTATTTTGTTTTTGTATAATTACAAATTGATGTGTTTGTTTGTAAAATGTTTGAGATGGACTATTAGCATTATTTTTGGAGTATATTTTTTTCACAAACAGGTGCCTAGTCGAATAAATAAATGAGATATTGGCCAATTTTTTAAAATGTGTACACTGTGTTTTGTTTTGAGATGAATCTTTCTAAACTATTGACAATTATCCTATTGAAACATTTTTTATTCTTTCCTGCTAATGATGCCAATAAGTGTCTGTGGTGTATTCATAGTAGGGGTTTATATATAAATATTGTTAAATAGGTGACGTTATTTATACTAGGTCTTAGACGAAATATTTTTTTCTTATATTTTTACCTTTATTTGTATGGAAAATAAATTTTTGGACTTTAAATTATATAAATTAAATAATTTTTTACTAAAATTTTGAAGTTGTTTATATGTTTATACAAGGTCCAAGATGGATAATTACCGTTGTTGTTGTGGTTGTTGGCAGTATTTATTATTTTTTTAAATAGGGGATAGTCCTATAAACAAATGAGACTTTTCTCAAAAATTGTAAAATGTTTACATGGTGTTGTGTTAAATGACAACTAACAATTATTACAAGATCCATGATGGATTAAACATGGTGAATAATCATATAAACATGAAAATTTGCCCAATTTCTTAAAATTGTTTACAATCGTACTTTGGAAATTTTTGCCATTTTACGATTATGTACTTTGGAAATTTTCGTTCTGCCTTCAGGCACGGTGTATGTATGTAAAAAAGCTTACAAAAATTTTCTAATTTTTTTAAACTAATAGGTTCGTACAATAGGTTACTTCAAAAATTATTTATCTATTACGAACTAAATGATGTATGGTCTAATCAACGACATACACTTTTGACTTAACACATTGTTTTGTCGAGGGAACGAAATTGTTTCCATTTTGCAATTACATACTTTGGAAATTTTTTCCGTTTTGCGATTACATACTTTTTGGAAATTTTTGTCGTGCCTTCAGGCACGGGAATACCCTAGTGTTTGTGTGTGTGTGTATATATATATATATATATATTTGATCGGTATAAATGATATTCAATTAAGATGAATAAAACGTAATCATGGAGTTACCTGGGTCTGGGATTAGACGCATGTGATATCTAGGATCGTTGGGTTTGAGGATTAACTTAAAAGTTACTAAAAGATGAGAAGAAGATGCGTGATTATTTTTATTCAAGAATAAATTATATTCTTATTCTACTTAAACTTGTTGTTAACGCATCATGCTAGCATTTTTCAGGACGTAGGTCATATGTACATCCCCACCCTTGATCTAGTATTGAGGTCTTAATTACTGATGTTCGAGGATGTAGGTGTTGAGTCTGCGTGCTCAATATTTCATTTTTATTTACTATTATGTCAAGTTAGTATTGTTATTATGACCTTGGCTTGGAATTTTATTTAGAGACAGTGGAGTATTCGATGATTCGATTACTATTGATTGTTTGGTGTTAAAGATTGTATAGTTCACCACTTTTATACTGACTTATTTATTTAGGTATTCAGTTTTAGTTTTTCATTTATGCTGAGAATGTTACCAAGTATTTTTTATTCCCGTGGTTTGTGTGTCAGACTTGATGAATCTACTACTAAATTTTTGGGGTGTCACACTTCATCTGACTAATGAGGGATATCATGGCTAGTTCCTTCGTCAAATTTTCTCCTTGATCAGTAGGATGCTCATCAACTGTAACGCCATGGCCCAAATTTATAGGTTACCCATTAGGTATTAAGTGCAATGAGATAACCTAAATAATATTGGTAGTCAAATTTTATTTAAGTAACATTTCACTTATTTAACATGCGATTCCAATTTATGTTAACCTACATGTAGGACCCGTGGGAAGCATCCCCGAAATCCAAGCATACAGAGATACTAACTCAAAATAAAAAGAATACTTACCTGTATAATGCTCTCAGAATACAGAGTCGCGCAAAACCTGTTGTAACAAAGAAAGGTAATGAGCCGAATGCCTAGTGAGAAATATAACAATGCAAAATAGAATCGAACTGCAAAAAATAAACTTTATAACGTACCTCCTATGTGCACATAAAAATACAGTATATATATACATATACACATACTAATGCATGAATCCATTTATTCCAAAACGTTACTTGCTTTGATTAAATCACATTAATCTTATAAAAGATCCAATTTTTTACTTGACTTAATATTTATTTCTCGATTTAATGCACCCAATTAAAAACTTAAAGCACTTCTTTTACCAAAATTTCCTTTATACACACGCCAACCGACTTTGGTATTTCTTTGGAAACCACCTTTCAACACATGCACATGGCAACCCACTCGATTTAATGCACCCAATTAAAATACTTATTTCCTTTTGAAAACCATTCACAACACACTTATGTTAATTATGGGTTTAAACTAGCTTAGGTTACTTGATTTCCTATTAATGAGTTCACTTGTGACATTAACTCATGCTTTAAATAGACTTAGTCATTTTCATAATTCTTGTCTCTTCAAAACAGGAACATTTATCAATTTCATTTCATAAAAGGTTGTATTTCCCTTTTGTTCTTAATTCAACCAATTTTCGTATCATGTTCCATATTTCCCGTTCTCTTTTGCTCGGATTGCACCAATACCGCGTACTTTAATGGGTTCTACACCATCGACGATGCCACCATATGCTCTAGCCAGTGATTTTGGGTGTTTCAACCTAAGGCTCTAGGTTTTTTTAATTTTTTCTTAGTTGTTCCATGTTTCCTCTATCTTGTGTTTTAACACTTATATGTATTCCCAATCTTCCACTTTTACCGGAAGAAGCCAAAATCTCGGGGACTACACCCCATATTTGAGTTACACTTTATAAAATCACCATTTCATGTCCTTTACACATTTATGTTGATTAACGAAAGAAGAACCTACACCATACGCTTGAAATCTATGACTCCTCCCACGCGTTCTCATCAGATCCTAGCCTAGACATACATTCTAGCTTGAGTTATCAGTCGAAAAAAATCAGACCATGAACTGGTTATCATTGCGAGGAGAATGTGATACATGAACGATTGTCCTTTGGGAAGTTAAATGATGGAATTCCATTCTTAGGAATAAGGCTTTCTCTTTTCATTCTTGACAAACACAAACCACTTCGATTGACAAATGCCAAACACCTTCGTCAATGTCGACTTTGTCCTTACTTTTATTCAACGTGACGTAGTGACCAATTTAACATACCTAAGCCACTATTCGTCTTATCGTATCATGATTGTATCCCAAATGTCTCATTAGGCAATGCCTAACTAGGTAAAACACTAACTTTATTATAACCTCCAATAACGCAAGGTCATCACTATTCCTATCTCCAAATTCTTCACAACAGAATCTACGTGATGGCCATACCGATCGTCATTAGCACTATAAGGATAACAAGTACTACATAGGTCTACAAATCTGAATCCGTACAAGTCTGTCAAGATATGTTAAGAACTAATCCTTACCTTACTAGGACTATTCTAACTTGCACTATCGACACATGTCAATACCCTAATCATGCTTTAACATCCCACCTGGGGTGCTACTTTGAAGTCCTTAACATGACATCATCAATCTAAGTCTCCAGTGCATTTCTTAGTACCCATCAAAATCAAGTACGACACTTTCCATACTAGTCATCTTGTTACAAAGGAGTATCATGTCCAATTATGACATAAATCTCCAATTTCCCTTAGAATGTTGCATCACCTATTTACACCAAATTGGGGGACCTCACCAAGTATAACACGACTTGATTCCTTTGAACTTGACCAATTGTAGGAGTGCGCTTGCATTCAAATAAATAAATTATTTAATTAAACTCACTTTTCCCAATTAAACCCTAAACATGCATCTAGGTGTGATTGAAGATGATGAAATCATGCAAGAACATTGAAACACACACATGTGAGGAAAAATCTCCCAAAGAAGCAAAACCTTTTATTTTCACTATAATTTTATAATATACGGTTAGACGGATTACAATGAATACAGTGTGACACAGAAATACCCGCAGGCATCGGTTCTGATGTCGTCGACTAGAATCTCCCTCAGGAACTCCAGGTGACCAGCAATGAAGAAGAAAGACGGCTTCTCCACAAGTATGAACAAAACCAAAGTTGTGTTCTTGGGTTTCAAAAGGATTCATAAAGGTTTGGAAATGATGTGCGAATCAAAACATGAGTTTTTGGGACTCAAAAATATGAAGACTTGAGCTAATAGAACTCTCAAAATCGTCTCTCTAAGTCCTACAAAATAACTCCCCCGAAGTTGTCTTTTATAAGAAACCAAAAAGAATTTTAAAACATTGGGACTCTGACCAGCGTCAGGTATCCCGAACCGGTTCGGGTGTACCGCGAACCGATTCGGCCTTTGGTTCGAGAAATTTCACTGGTTTGGCGCTAAAAGGACTCGGCATTTTTTCAAGTCTTTTCTCATAATTTTCTCCATTTTCAAAGGGCCATAACTTCTTCACCGTAGCTCGGATTGGGGGCCGTTTCATCCAGTATCTCCGTTGCGTCGAGATCTTCAACTTTCTAGTTGATCAAACCTCCGTGCGGGGTCTGTAAAATTACCAAAATGCCCTTGAACTTCCATATATTTCCTTATTTCACTATTTTGACTCTTCTTGCGTACCACTTGCATTAAGTCCCTAAATTCGTGGAACGTGAAGTCATTGAGGCAGATGTGGGACATATGATGGAGATGTTGAATGCTTGATTCCCAGAATTCGGATTGAGGCCGTCGTGTGAGATCATGAAAAGACGTACCAAATGTAGCGGTGTGTGACATACACAACTGTAAGATATCGGACATGAGAAATATGTCCTTACAAATCTCCCCCTATGTCTATGCCGGTACATACATAAAAAATCTGAATTATCAAATAACAAAATTTCCTATACAAATCTACCCTCCAATGAACCCAAAACTGGAAAGGTACGATTGAATAAGTCTTCATCGTTTGTTCTTCAAATCTTCAAAATTCTCAAAGTTTTTCTCATCAGGGTGTGCAACATATGATCATCAATGAGGTACCTACACATATGAGATAAAGCAAATACCAAGTGATGTATCGAGTTTGAAATGAGATAAACATAGATACCAGCATAAAACAAATCTCTAAATCTCAAAACTCCATCACAATATGATAATTCTTTCTCCCCCTTTTTATTATGTCCCCAAATAGACAGATATGAGAAGCAGAAATAAATGCAAATGGAGAATGTCACAAGGAAAAAAAAATTCTATTTTTGAATTTTTCAAAATTTTTCTCACAAAATATACAACAAAGAATCACACCATGAACAAACACAAAACAACCAAGTCGATGATAGCGTAAATGTAGAGGTGTGATCAAATTTGATAGCAAAATCAATGCATACAAACATGACATATGTGCACGATGAATATCGGATACTCCTAACGAATGAACTCAACATCTTCCTTAGGTGTAAAAAATGGAAATTTGAGACATTGACTCAATCAAATCAACACATCAAACCTCAAAGTGATTTCCACACCAATAATGTCCAAAACGATTGAATGCTTTTTCAAGACTTTCAAGGAAGTGCAAACCCGTTTAAATTCTCTAACCAAACTCCCTCAGATTTATGTTTTGAATAGAGGTAATCTAAATTCTCAAACTTTGGAGAATTGATGGTGAAACCTAATGGCCCATATTTGGCATGTATTGCTTTTTATTGCCTTTAAAAAAATTTAGGCTCTTTTAACCTCATTCGACCCCGGATAATAAAATTTCTCAATTTTTTAGGTCCGACTTAACGGTGGCTTAATCGCAAAGGATAGATAATTATCTCTCGTAACCCTTCACCATTTACAAATAAACACACAGTCTCACCAAACGGTTTTAACATGCATTCCAATCTTGTCAAGTTTTATCGCATATGGTTCGTTGTATGGACATAATTGAGATGGGAACACTCAAGCCAATATGTGATAGACAAGTACAATAATTAAATAAAACCATGCATGTGTGCAATAAAGGAGATAAGGATTCAAACATGTATAAAGATATAACTAATCACATCTCAAAGACTCCAAACAATGTAAAGCACATGAATGAAATGATGTAGCATCTCAAATCACTATTACATAGTCACATGGATAAATGGAATGAAATTTGTGACTCGGCTATCTTAAATGCTCATCCACAAAAGGTGCAAATAAAATACAAAAATCTTTTTGTGCTTTTCTAAATTTTTTATAAAACGAAAATCTTTTTGGATTTTTCAAAACAATAGAAAGGGAAGAAAGAATAATAATACAAATGATACAACCTAGGAATAGGAATCATATGATATGAACAAGATAAAACATCCTATCCTAGACATGGACCAACCCCTCAGTCAACTATCCAAATCCCTAAAGACTTCCTAAGACTCTCGAATCTAAGGGCATCTAAAGGTTTCATAAAAATATCGGCTAACTGACGGTCGGTAGGTACGAAACTCAGGGATACGACTTTCTCATTTAACTAACTGACGTATAAAGTGCTCACGTATTCTGATGTGCTTTGTGCATGAATGCTGGACTGAATTGCAGGATATGTGTATCGTGCTCGTGTTATCAAAGGAGATGATCATGGTGTCATGTGATATCCCATAATCCTCCAGCATTTGCTTCATCCACAAAAGTTGCGTGCAATAAATCCCTGCGGCGATGTACTCAGCATCCACAATGGATAAAGAGGTGGAGTTTTGCTTCTTTCTCAGCCAGGAGACAAGAGCAGAACCAAAAAAGAAACACCACCATTAAGTGCTCCTACAACCATCTACATCCCCGGCCCAATCGGCATTCGAATAGGCGGACAAACGGTCATTGGTATCAAAGGAATACCAAATACCATATGAGAGAGTCCCACTCACGTATTTGATAATACGTTTTAGAGCGAGTAAGTGTGACTCTTTTGGGGATGCCTGATATCGCACACAGTCTCCAACACTAAAGGCTATGTCGGGGCAACTGGAAATCAAGTAGAGAAGACTACCTATCATACTCTGATATAAAGTTTGCTCTACGTCCTTTCCTGCAGTGCCCTTACTAAGCTTAATAGAAGTACTCATAGGTGTATATGCATGCTTAGTAGAGTCTAAACCAAATTTCTTCACTAGGTCTCTAGCATACTTGGATTGGGAGATGAACATCCCATCCTCTAGCTGACGAACCTAGAGACCAAGGAAGAAAGTAAGCTTACCTACCATGCTCATCTCAAACTCACTTCTCATCTCCTCCTCAAAGTGGTGATGGGAGCACATGGATCCAAAGACTATGTCGTCCACCTAGACCTGGGCAACCAAAATAGCACCGTCATCTCTCCTGACAAATAACGTCGTATCAACTCCCCCTCTCTTGAATCCATGGGCTAAGAGATAGGAAGTAAGCCTCTCGTACCAAGCACGAGGTTATTTATTCAAACCGTACAAGGCTTTCCTCAGATAGTAGACGTGCTCCGGGTGATTAGGGTCTTCAAACCCTTTTGGTTGTTCCACATAAACCTCCTCCTGAAGAATGACATTTAGAAAGGCACTCTTGACATCCATCTGATATAACTTAAAGCACATATGACATGCGATGGAGAGTAGTAAGCGGACGGACTCAAGCCTCTCAACAAGAGCAAATGTCTCCCCAAAGTCTACACCCTATATCTGTGTGTATCCTTGAGCTACCAACCTAGCCTTATTTCTGATTATGGTACCATTTTCATCCATTTTATTCTTGAAAATCCACCTGGTACCTATCACATTAGTCTCACTAGGTCGGGGGACTAGTTCCCAGACATTGTTCTTTTTAAACTGAAGCAACTCATCCTATATAGCAGATATTCAGTGTTCCTCCTTGAGTGCTTATTTGGGATTCTTGGTCTCGACTTTGGATGTGTAGAAAAAATGGCTAACGACGTTCTCTATCTGAGCACGAGTCTTGACCCCAAGTGTGGGATTACCTACAATAGAGGTCGGGCCATAACTCTTGCGAACCCAAGAAGGTGTGTCCCCTAACATGGGTGTAGGGTCCACAGAGTGTGGGTGAGGAACAAGTAAATCACTGCCAGAAAAGTCCTCATCCTCACACTGAAGGTTGGGATCAATAACCATCGGAGGTTCGTCATCTTTCACGGTGACGTTTATTGACTCCATAACCTTAGAGATCTTCAGGTTAAAAACCCAGTACGCTCTACTATTTGGTTAATATCCTAGCAATATTCCCTCATCGCTCCGGTAGTCAAACTTTCCTAATTTCTCTCTATCCCGTAGGATGTAGCATTTACTCCCAAAGACATGAAAATATGCAAGGTTGGGTTTCTTGCCAGCCCACAATTCATAAGGCATCTTAAATATGTGTGGATGCAGGTAAACCCTATTCACCGTGTGTCATGCAGTAGACACTGCCTCTGCCCAAAATCTCCTAGAGACTTTACGACCTAGAAGCATAGACCTAGCCATTTCCTGGATCATCCAATTCTTTCTCTCAACAATACCATTTTGCTGAGGAGTCTTCACAGTAGAAAACTCATGTTTGATCCCAAGGCTATCACGGTAAAGATCTACCTTTTCTTCCTTAAATTCTGTGCCATTGTCACTACGTATCCTGTTAATAGTGACTCCGTGTTGGTTTTTCAAGACACGACACTTGGTCGTTAAAAACTCTACAGCATCAGATTTCTCTCTTAGAAAACTTACAAACCGAATATCTGGAGAAATCGTCTACCATCATGAGGATATACCTTTTACCACCCAGACTCTCAGTACGAGTGGGACCCATAAGATCCAAGTGAATCAACTCAAGTACACGGGAGTTGGTAAGGGAATGCAACTGCCTATGGGGGCTACGGATTTTCTTTCCAAACTGACAGGGTCCACAAATCGTGGAAGTTGGATTTCCAAGTGATGGTAACCCACGTACTAGGTCCTTTTTAGCTAAATGAGTCAAATCTCTAACGTTCACGTGACCTAAACGTTGGTGCCAAAGATCCATAGGAGTGATCGTGGCGTTGTTGCAGACAAGTGAGGATGTGGGCTTTGTCCCATAGCAATTATCCTTTGTCCTTACCCCTCGCACTAAAATTTTACTGGCTTGATTATAGTAATTACACGCATCCTGGTTAAACTTTACGACAAAGTCAGTATCGCACAGCTGGATAATGCTGAGAAGGTTTGCTTTCAAACCTTTGACGTACAAAACATTCTCTTGCTTAGCAAATCCTGGTAACTCTACTGTACCTCATCCGACAATGCTAGACTTTCTCCCATATCCAAAGGTGACTCTACCATCCTTATAATCCTCAAGGTAGGTAAAAAATGAGGCATCACCTGTCATATGCCCACTATCAAAATATCACTGTGAGGTATTATGTGCTTTGAGAGCGATATGAACATGTTCATGTCGCTCTTGCACATAAGGGTATTTTTATCTTTCTTAGGTACCCAAGAAGTGGTAACCTTTTGTTTACCCTTGTTTTTATTGGTTTTAGCCGGGATGTGAGAAGCATTCACTAACGGCAAAGACATCCATCGAAATTCCTCCATCAAACTCTGTGATGTGGCAGCTAAAAACTTAACACACTCTTTCAGACTGGCAAAATCATCAGTATGATGTGGTGGAGCAGTAGTACGTCGTGTTCGACCCAAACTATTGTAAAACTCCCTGAGGTGGCCTTTTCTTTTGCAATAAGTACAAAAGAACACAGTCTTAGGCAGATCTTGGTTTACTTTTCTTGGTTAAACTCTCCTACGTGGTTTTTGACGATGGCCATATGGAGTCGTAGTAAACTCAGGAACAGGTCTAGGTGCAATTTGGGACCTAGAGACACTACTATAACCTATTCCCTACCAATCACCAAAACCTAAAGCAGGGCCGAGGAGAATCTTTCCCATCTTTCGAGATCTGTCCTCAATTTGTACCTTGACTTCCCTTTCCCATCTACAAGAGCTTCAAGTTTCTTCTGAGTCTCGAGGGAGGAATGGAGCTCACTCATAAGACTAGCCACTTGTTTATTCAAGTCCCCTCTCTCTTCCTCAAAATAACTCTCTCTCTCTAAATAAACTCTCTTTCTCAACACAGGCAGACTCTCTTTCTCTTAAAGTGGTGTAGGTGGAGGACTCTCTCTCTCTCTCTCTCTCTCGCTTCTTCTAAATCTTCTTCTAACGTGGTGATCCTAAGAACTAACGCTTTGTTACGCTTTTTAGTTTTAAATCACTCATTATATAACTCGGCGTAGGCGCGTTGAAGATTACCCTTGCTCTCACTTGCATCATCCTCCCCCTCACTCACATCGCTCTCACTGTCGAGGTGTCCCTGTGAAGCAGCATCCTCATCATCGTGAGGAGCACTAGAAGTACTCACATGACTAGCCATGAATGCGGTGAAGTTACACTCATGAGGTAAATCATCTCCAGAGTCCACCGACTCGACCTCACTGTCGGCACTAAGGGTAGCATTAAGGATAGCTTTGCCCTTTTCTCTATTCAGCCTAGTAGCACACTCAAAAGCTCTATGACCCCTACCGTCACACTCATAGTATCTCTCGCTATCTTTCTTAGGAGGATCTTTAAAATCTTTATCATTTTTCTATTCAAACTTATTTTTCTCAAACTTCTTTTTATCTTTGAAATTACCATTTTTCTTGAATTTGAGAATTTTCTTGAAATTTTTAGCAAACAGGGTCAAATCATCTAAATCAAGGTCACACTCAGAATCTGACGTATTTATCTCTTTTTTTCTAGATGACTCTCCCCTCTTTCTTGTCGACCCCTCACTCTTTCTCTCATGGGCATTAAGTTTAATTCCTTTATCTTTAGGCTTGATAGATTTAGGAAACATATCAATTTCATATGTTTGCAAGTCTCTTATAAGTTCCTCCAATTTTAGCATGTTTAAATTACCCATAGAATTTAGCACAATTACTTTAGGGATAAAATGCTTAGGCAGTGATCTAAGAATCTTTTTAACAACTCTAGCATTAGGAATGTGTTCACTAAGATTAAAGCTAGTGTTTATAATATCAGATAGCCTAGCATAGAAATAATCAAAACATTCAGTTTCATGCATGGTGCTGGTTTCAAATTGAGTTGTCAAATTTTGCAGTTTAGACTCTTTCACAACATTAGTTCCTTCATGGGTAAATTGTAAAATATCCCATGCCTCTTTTGACGTGGTGCACGTCATTATCCGTTTGCACTCGTCAGGTGTGACAGATCCAGAAATAGCACTTAAACCCTTAGAATTAAAAGATGACCATTTAAATTCTTCTTCAGTCCATGCATTCACATATTTTAAACTAGTCACGTTCTCAACAGTGATGGAGGGAGGTGTCTACCCTCTTTCAACCGAAATCCAGACACGTTCATCAATGGCTTTTAATGCAGATCTCATGCGGGCTTTCCAGTATGCATAGTTTTTCCTGTCAAAAATTGGCATTTTATTATATAACTTCTCCATTGAACACGCTCTTTTTCAAAAATCAATTTTTTCAGAAAATAGATATCTTAGAAAAAATTTACAGAAAATTACACGGTATAATTATGTAATTGTCTCTGATACCAATTTGAAAGGAGTGCGCTTACATTCAAATAAAGAAGTTATTTAATTAAACTCAGTTTTCCCAATTAAACCCTAAACATGTATCTAGGTGTGATTGAAGATGATGAAATCATGCAAGAACATTCAAACACACACATGTGAGGAAAAATTCCCCAAATGGGAAAAACCTTTTATTTTCACTATAATTTTGTAAGATACGGTTACACGGATTACAATGAAAATATAGTGTGACACAAAAATACCCGCAAGCGTCGGTTCTGATGTCATCGGTTGGAATCTCCCTCAGGAACTCTAGGTGAGCAGCAATGAAGAAGAAAGACGGCTTCTTCATAACTATATGAACAAGACCAAAGTTGTGTTCTTGGGTTTCAAAAGGATTCACAAAGGTTTGGCAATGATGTGTGAATCAAAACATGAGTTTTGGGGACTAAAAAATATGAAGACTTGAGCTAATAGAACTCTCAAAATCGTCTCTCCAAGTCTTGCAAAATAACTCCCCCAAAGTTGTCTTTTATAAGAAACCAAAAAGAATTTTAAAACTTTGGGACTCTTGCTAGCGTCAGGTACCCCGAATTGGTTCGGGTGTACTACAAATCGATTCACCCCCCGAACTGGTTCGGCCTTCGGTTCGAGAAATTTCGCTGGTTTGGGGCTAAAAGGACTCAGCATTTTTTCAAGTCTTTTCTTGGAATTTTCTCCATTTTCAAAGGGCCATAACTTCATCACCGTAGCTCGGATTGGGGTTTTGTTTCTTCCAGTATCTTCATTGCGTCGAGATCTTTAATTTTCTAGTTGAATGGACCTCTGGACAGTGATTGTAAAATTACCAAAATTCCCTTGAACTTTCATATCTTGCCTTCTTTCACTGTTTTGACTTCTCTTGCGTACCACTTGCATTAAGTCCCTAAATTCGTGGAACGTGAAGTCGTTGAGGAAGATATGGGACAAATGATGGAGATGTTGAATGCTTAATTCCCAGAATATAGATTGAGGCCGTCGTGTGAGATCATGAAGAGATGTGCCATATGTAGCAGCGTATGACATGCAGAACTATAAGATATCGAACATGAGAAATATATCCTTACACCAATAACCTGAGATAATCACATGACCCTCAATAAAACCACAGTTAGAACACTTGCACTTCATAATACTGAACTTAACTTGTTCCCTAAGGACACCAAGCATACCTCAACGTAATTGTCACTAAAGACCTGACAAGATTTCATCACCTATGATCTTCTCATAATAGGTATGCTCTACCAATTTCTCAATATCCATCCATCACTATAAGTTACTTATAAGGACTCTAATAGTGCATCTCTATTCATAAGGAAGTTTGTTATAAAGGGACAAATATTAGAGAGTTGGATCAGATCAAATAAAATGATTTTTCATGCGCTCGTTTGAACGACTATGTTCCTCGTTTGAATGACATTTTGTTTAATCCAACTTCCAACGACCTATCAAACGATATTCTAGAGAATAACAAAATTCGACGCTTTTGATCGTGGGAAACTCGTTCTAACGACTTGATGTTTCTCGTTTGAATGACTAGCCTACAAGTCTCTACACATGGAGAATTATAACCATTGAACACCTCAAGGCATCATAACGAGTCGACTCCTATCCCCAAGGACTCCACATGAAATAAGTCCCAACGGTATTCCAAGGACTTCCTTCAAAACAACTAATGCGATACACTACGTATTAAACCACAAGTTGACACTACTAAGGATTCTGATAGGATATAGTACGTCGTGTACAACCTATAAACCTCTAACTCCATAATACCAATGTCACAAGGGTTCATATTCCTCAAATGTTTATATTCTCGAAAACCACATCATATAAGTCTACCTAAGTTTTACTCATATGTCACTTCAAATCATTATCGTTACACATGTAGCACCCTTCTCGCCAATGGCTCGTAACTCTTATCATAGCTTATGATACGAGATACATCTATTAATTGAAATTTAATAAGGCACTCATATATGATGATAGCATCCTATAAACAAGTCCTGAGTGCACATCCTCAAGTAATGACCAACACGGGTTTACATGCTCACTGACTTGTCAAATACCAATGATATGATGATACCCCGAGGATCAAGTTTGCCTAATCACATCACCATTGTTATCCACCAACGTATTCCTAACCAAGGAACCTAATGCGTCTTTATCTTAAAATAATATTTCTTAGACATGCCACTCTAACCATCTAACTCCAAATATGTCTTTAAACAACTTATGTCTCCAATTCAGTGGATGCTACTTACCTTTATTAACATCTTAATAGAACTTGATGATTGGCACAAGTTCACCTCACACTAGAGAATGCGGTGTGGTCATTAATGACCTACGCAAGAACTCGCAAATTACTAACAAAACTACATCAGAAGTGCCGAGAACTATTAATGGCAACTAACTTGGCCAACTGCTACTTAGCAATGGTTTGCTCATCGTGATAATCTCCTTGACTTAATCTTCAGGAACACGAATTGAAACTCTGACTTTTCTAGCATGACAAGCCCAAAACCAACACCGATGTCAAAGAACCACTACCGACTTCACAACGTCACTCCCAAAATGAAATTTGAACCTCGTACTCTGATACCACTTGTAATACCCCGACCCGGATTCATGGGTTACTCGTGGTCTACCCGGTCTGACCCAAGCATTAGGTGTGAAGTAAAATGAGACAACTTAAATAATGTTGCTAGTCAAATTTCATTTAAGTAACATTTCACTAATTTAACATACGATTCCAATTTATTTCAAGCTATGTGTGGGACCCGTGGGAAGCGTCCCCAAAATTCAAGAATATAAAGGCACTACCGTAAAATAAAAAGAATACTTACATGCATAATGCTCTCAAAGTATGGAGTCTCACACAACCTTCCGTAATAATGAAAGTAAATGAGCCGAATGCCCAGTGGAAAATACAACAATGAAACATAGAACCGAATGACAGAGAAGAGATTTTATAACGTACCTCCTACATGCACTTGCAAATACTATATATCTATACATATACATATACTAATGCATGAATCCATTTACTTTAAAATGTTACTTGATTTGATTAAATCACATTAATCAAATGAAAGACCTCATTTACCCCTTTTTACTTTACTTAACATTTATTTTTCGATTTAACGCACCTAGTAAATACTTAAAAAATACAATTTTTTTAGGAAAAGAACTTCGTTTACCGAAATTTCCCTTATACTCACACCAACCCACTTCAAATATTTATTTGGAAACCAGCTTTCAATACACGCATACTTCGTGTTAGAAAATACTTGTTTTCTTTTGAAAACCATTAAAACACACACACTTTTGTTAATTATGGGTTTAAACCATCTTAGGTGACTTTATTTTCCATTAACCACTTCACTTGTGATATTAAATCACACTTTACTTCGACTTAGTAATTTTCATAATTCTTGTCCAAATCACCTTTTTTTTTTAAAACAAGAACATTTATCAATTTCATTTCATAAAAGTTTGTATTTCCGTTTTTTTCTTAACAAAACCAATTTCACTATCATGTTCTACTTTTCTAGTTATCTTTTGCTTAGAATGCACTAATACCACGTACTTTAATAGGCTCTACCCCGCCATCGATGCCACCATATGCTCTAGCCAGTGATTTTGGGTCTTCCACCTAGGGATCCGTTCCCTTCTGAATTTTTTCTCGGTTCTTTCAAGTTTCCTTCATTATGTTTCTTAAAACTTTTTTATATCCACATTATTCCTCTTTTACCGGCCTAAGCTAAAATCTCGAGGACTACACCTCACATTTGTGTTACATTTTGAAAAATCACCATTTCATTTCCTTTACACACTTTTGTTGACTTTAGTATGAAAATCACTCCCATTTAGGACCATTTTATATAACACCTTTTCCAATATTTTTATTACATAAAAATGTTTCACTTTATGTAAAATTGCCATTTCACATATTTATTTCCAAACTTGCATTTTCCCTCCCTCTTCACGAGTATTAGTTTTTCAAAATATTATTAAGTCATACACACCAACATCTTGAATGTTTTTACTCAGAAACACTCATTGTACCCCTTGGAGTTAACACACTTTTCAAGTTGGAAATCTCTTTATCTCATTACTTTCTTTATTAAAGAAATCATTTGGCACTCAAAGAGTACTTTACAAGAAAAACACCATTTTTCTTTATTAACACATGTAGTCTTGAAAACATATTCTTGCCACATAATCCACACTTATTAACACACTTTCTATTTTAGTTATTTCATGTTAATACTCATTAAAACCTTCATTAACCTTATTTATATGCTCATCATCAAAATACTACAAGTTTATATACATGTAAAGAAGGATTTTAAGTCCAAAATTCCAAAATAATGAGTTTAACACATGATTTATTCAAGAAATTCCATAATACTTACAAAAACATGCTTTTCAATATTAAAAGACATTTTTGTTCTTTAAACTTGAATAAATGTCTAGATTCAAAAAATCCCAAATTTCCCAAGAAAATATTAAGACTTTGTTCACAAAATATCTCAACAAGGTAAATATCATTTTAAATATTTTATTCCATAAAATGTTTAACACTAAGTTTTCTTGAAAATATATCATTTTCCCAACACTTAAAAATTATTTGTAAACCCATTTTACATAAATAAAGATGAAATGACCTTCTACAACATATATGCATTCTACTCTTAAAACTCTATATACAAGACCAAATACTAGGTAAATAGTGTTCTTAAACATAAAGAGTAGGGTTTCCCACCTCAAAGGAAGCTTCAAAAATAGTTGATGAATTGTAGTAGAAGATGGCAACCTCTCACCTCCTCGGGTGGCCTTAAAGAGGTTGCCTAGCTCCACTAAACTTGCTCCTTGAGAGATCCATGAAAACCCCTTCAAGCTCTATAATTTCTTCTTCAACATCTATCAAAAATCTCCATCAACATCTCCAAAATCCATAACTTTGCTCAACAATGGTGTATATGGGTTTATAAGGCTTAAATATGGAGGAAAATGGTGAAAGTATGGTGGTTTTACAGATGAGGAGTGGCGGTGCTAGGGTTGTGGAAAGTGGTGAGGTGGTGGTGGTGAGGCTCCACAAGAGAGAGAGAGAGAGGAATGCCCTAGAATGGGCCAAAACATCACTTAAATACCCCAAAACCCTTAGGGGTTAAATTCGATAAATGCCCCAAAGAATAATCCCGAGTTGATTTGTTGTGTGAGAGTGTGACGCTTGTTAAATCCAATGGTACACATCTTGATAAAGTTTCTCGTTTGAACGGGTTTGGATCTCTTTCGAATGATAACTAATCTCATGCAAACGACGTTCCAATGAGAATCTAATGAGGCTCGAAGGGAGAACATGTATTTTTCATTCGATGATCATTTGAATGTCATTCGAATGATAGATCTTTCTTGTTCGAACGATCCAACAATTCGTTCGAACGACCCAAAACCTTTTTCTTAAATAAATTTTAGGCCATTATAAGTCCAATTAATTACACTAAGGCCACAATGTTGCCCAAATTTGACCCATAATTTATCTTGCAAAGTCCAAAGCTCAATTGGGTCACATCAAGTCATCAATTCACATGGGGGCGATCAAAACCTCTGGGAGGATGTTACATCAACCTCTCATCAAATGAGATTATAGAGGTTTTTCTTAATGTGATGATTGTTGTCATTGTTCCATTTGTCTAATGAGCTCTTAAGATTATTTTGATCTTGATCGCTCCGTGAACTTCTTCCTCAGCTGTGAATTTACTCACTTGAGCGCTAGGGGTAGTGTTTTGTTTGCCCGCTTAAAGCTCAAACTCTATTCCTGAATTCAGGTGTTCTTATCTTGTTTATGGAACGTGAACTACACCAAAACAGGCCGATAGTCAAGGTTTTCGAGCATGACCAGGGCATATGGGTCACGAGTTTAGACCGTGGACATATTAATGGTAATAAAATTGTGAGTCACGGTCCAAAATCGTGACCCCGTCTTGGGTCCACGATTTAGTAGGTGACATAAGTATTTATTGACTGGTCACACTTTGAGCCCGTAACTCTGTGGTCACCGCCTAGAGCCGTGACCCCGCATGTGACCATTAAAGGGACATTTAATGTTGGTCACGACTCAAAATTGTGACCTCTAGTGTGAAAATTTAAAATGATAAAAAAATTTATTCATGATTTTGAGTTGTTACCAAAACTGTGGCAAATACCAAAAACTTAATATTAGCTCACGGTTATGGGTCATGACCAAATATTATTTTTTTTATATTTTCCCCAGTTTTGGTCATGACTCAAAACCACAACCAAATTTTTAAAAAATTTAATTTTCTACATCCTAAAAAAGTCTATACTATTTTCAAACATGTATACATTTCAGGAAATAAATATTAAGTACGCCATCCATAAGTCAAAAAATAATAATACAACAAAAATTAACTAATTAAAACCATCAAATTCTTCAACACAAATAATAATACAATGCATGCTTGCAGGTATTTTCTAATATCATCGTAATATCTTCATCGAAATCCAATGCACTGATTGTTTCCTTTTACGAAACAAAACTTCAAAATATTCCTTCTCCAACTAGGCCTGCAAGCAATAATATAATAAAATGGAATTAGTATTACTAATATGAGACTTTTATGCCTTGTGTATTGGTGAACATCGCATAACACAAACCACCAATCAAGGCAACCACACAAATATTGAGCATCAACAGAATTCGTGTTGCATTCAAAACTTAAGAAGATCTATATAATGATATTTTGTAAAATGTGAGCAATGGGGAAGAAAGTGTAATAAAACTAAATATATGAGTAGAAGATATACAATAAAAAATAAATACAATGGTTGTTACAATACATACGATACAAATTAGGTTGTCATACAAAAGTAAATTAAATGACAATAATATGATGTTTCGAAATTCAATCTTCATCTAAATCAACTAAAAGAACGGTTAAATTAGGATTGTTATCAAAAGCAGACCGGAACTTTGTAGTGACCTTTAATACATATGCTTGCGTATGTGACACCCCGACTAATTAAATACCGGGTAGCTACTCCTTTATTAAATTAATTCAAAATGCCAAGTTGGCTCAGTATATAGCATCACTGTCGAAAACATTTTATTATTACTAACCACCTAGTATTTAAAAAGTAAGTTGCCAAATTTTAATTTAAGTCTGATTAACATGCAACAAGTGTAATGAAGAAATAAATAACACCATTCACCATACTGAAGTAAAACGAATAACCATCACAATAGAGTAAATAAAGTCTGGAGGAAAACTCCTCACTACAAATCCCACAACTGAAAAGTAAACTGAATACTAAAACAATACAAGCCAAAGTCTGAAAACTGTAATATAAAAGATGTCTAATAGAAATGGGCAACATGCCCTACAATTGATAGATAAACTCTGGAATCCAAAAGATCGAAACGTCTACAAGCAAAGTCCCTGTAGCTTCCACAAGCAGCTACAGCTCGTCACCTGAATGAGTATCCTATGCTTGGTGTCCTTGTGGCTGGGCACCTAAAATGGTTTTACAAGGAAAAATAGATTTGAAAAGCAAACGGGTCAGAGCCCTAATGTGGAGTTATTTTAAAAACCTACAAGTGCTTTAAAAACATTTAAAACATTAAATGCAAAGTACATGTTAGGACGTGCACTCACATTATATTCTCACCTCTCGTCTAACTGTGCACTCCTAACGCAAGTACCCATCTACAATGATATAAACCACTAGCTAAGTGACATCATAACCAGCTAGACTGTAATAGTTCCTACCCTTATTACCCGGTCCTATTAACATAATAACGCTCGTAATTAAATAGGGGTTTAACGTAAACTCAGATACTCAATATGCAATATATATAACTATCAGTTAACTCGTTATATTTCTCGAAACAATATCGTAATATATTTTCAGCATTAACATGAATGTTCTCATTAATTAAGTGTATATTATTCACATCATAAATATACGATACAAGCACCCCGAGAACTAAGCTGAGGTGCACACATACTCTGCTATCCATCCCGGTACATCACGTACATAAGGATAACACATTCCGAATCTCTCAGGAATAGTTCAGATAACACAAATCACAAATAGTGGAGGCGAACACAGTCACATCACATGGGTCACGCACATACCTACGCTCCCACGATCAGCGGACTTATTAACATCCCAATAAGTCTTTCTCTGACCTATGTTCATCGAGGTACCAGTCTATATCCACCCCGTAGGCACACAAGGATTAGAGGGTCCTAAGCGAACGCAACCTTCCGTGATAGCAAGTATGGTAGGTATGTCATACACACAATTCATATACCAATACTAAGTAAACACACATCTTAGTAATACCGTATTTTAATCGTAGTACATATTTCACTCGTACTAACTATAATTATTACAATTTGTACTATTCCGATTTGTAATCATACGCGCCATAATTTCTCACGCCGTAGTAGACACTCACGTCTTAACCCAAACCGTCCATGTAATACAACTCTCGTATGTAAATTCCTTCTCATAAATACTCAAATGTCCCAATTCTATCATTACTACGTCTACGGAATGATATCTATATCCTCGAATAAGTTTACGGAACTCCAAAAGTCAAAATAGTCCAAAATGGCCCTAACTGCCAGCTCGTTAGAAGTCTCGTTCGAACGAGACTGTTCGAACGAGTTTGGACTGTCAGCTCGTTAGAAGTCTCGTTCGAACGAGGTTGTTCGAACGAGATCCAGTTCGTTCGAACGAACTGTCCCTTCTAACGATATTTCGTTCGAACGAGATATCGAACGAAATCGCTACTCGTTAGCAACGACTGGTCAACTCGTTAGAAGCTCGTTCGAACGAGTTCGTTCGAACGACCTGGGGACTGCTTCTAACGACTGACCAGTTTCGGCCCAGATTTTTCCCCAATTCGTTTTTCATCCATTTTAACACCTCAAATCTTCTAAACTAAGTCCCAATCAATCGTTTAAAGGTCTATAATCAATACTAAACATATATAGTCACATCCTAACATGTTTTTGAGGGATCAATCCATCCTAACATCAATCAAATTCACAATTTTCTACACTTTTTCCCAATATCTCAAGAACATGAACCCTAATTTTATATCATCATCAAATCCCAGAATTTAATTCGTTTTAATTTCTCCTAATCACAATTATTATGAGGGAAATCATCTACCTATCATACTACATGCAATTCTCTTCAAAATTTTCAAGTTCTAAACTCCAACTACATGGGTTTTCATTTAATCTTTCAAGCACAATTAAAATTCCTCAACTTCTAACATGGAAAAGACATTCTCTGAAATTAAATGGAATAAAGTCACTTGCCTTAATTGTCTCTGGGTTTGGTGTAGGTTTGGTAGAACTTTTCTGCAAAATTTCTTCTTTCCAAGCTTTTCCTCCAATGGTGGCTTAAGGTGGCTAGGGTTTAATTTGGGGAATTTAGAAAACCTAAATGATAACTTACGTAGCCTTCTAGGTTAATATGGGTTGGTTATGGGCTTAGTGGGTCAAATCTACATCAGATTTAATTAACCAATTTTCGTCACTTTTAATTCCTCAAAATGTAAAATTACCAAAATACCCTTTAAGTTGTCGGTATGGCCTAAAAATATCCTGGGACCCAAACTATACCTCCGGCTAGTGTTTTCTGACTATCTCGACCCTTCCGGACGCGTTGGCGCACTCAAAATGACCATACGGATTATAGATTTTAAATTCACTTTTTATAAACAAAATATTATACCGTGACGCGGCGGTCCCACGCGTCTCAACAAAATTTCCAAATTGCCGTATATAAATCTCACGATAAATTTCATAATTCCAAATACATATATAATCATATATGCACATAATCAAATACCAACTCGCATCTCGTTAGTATTTATAACTCGGATTAATTTCCAATTAATATGCATTTAATTAATTAATCCCAAAAATAAATATATCCAAAAATACGGGGTATTACATACTTCCCCACTAATAACTGAATTTCATCCCGAAATTCGAAACTAGAAAGTACCTGCTAAAAATAGCTCTGGGTAATGTTCGCGCATCTCATCCTCGTGCTCCCATGTGGACTCCTCGACATTGTGATGTCGCCACTGAACACGCACTAACGGGACTATCTTTGACCGCAGTTTCCTCTAGCTTCGGTCCAAAATAGCAATTGGCCCTTCCTCGTAGGAGCTATCAGGCTGGAGATCGATGTCCTCCACAGCAATGTGAGAATGAGCCAAATTATCTCTAAGGTATTTCCTCAGCGAGGAAATATGGAACACATCGTGAATCCGATGCAAATGCTCCGGTAACCCGAGTCTATACGCAACCGGTCCGATCCGCTTAATAATAGGAAACGGCCCCACATACCTCGGTGCAAACTTCCCCTTCTTACCGAAACGCATAATCTCCTTCATCGGAGATATCCTGAGCAAATCCTGGTCCCCCACTTGGAACTCCCTGAAAAACCTCTTCGCATCAGCATAACTCTTCTGCCTGTCTTGAGCTACCCGAATGCGACTCCGAATCAAC
The DNA here is from genome assembly GCA_949130495.1 of Sambucus nigra. Taxonomy (NCBI): domain Eukaryota; kingdom Viridiplantae; phylum Streptophyta; class Magnoliopsida; order Dipsacales; family Adoxaceae; genus Sambucus; species Sambucus nigra. The sequence continues at coordinate 197,339,124 of OX422217.1, read as the reverse complement.
TCAATCCTTGCCGAAGTATCCTGAATCACTTCCGGCCCAAGTAGTTTGTTGTCCCCCACTTCTAACCAACATGCTGGGGAATGACAAGACCTACCGTACAAAGCCTCAAACGGAGCCATGCCAATAGTGAACTGATAGGAGTTGTTGTAAGCAAACTCCACCAGTGGAAGGTACTGCTCCCATCCACCCCTGAAGTCAATAATGCACATGCGTAGCATGTCCTCCAACATCTGATTGGTGCGCTCTATCTGCCCATCGGTCTGCGGATGATAAGCCGTACTCAACCGCAATTCCGTGCTCATGGCCTCCTGGAAACTCTCCCAAAACCTCGAAACAAATATCTTGTCTCTGTCAGACACGATATTTAAGGGCACACCGTGAAGTCTCACAATCTCTGAAATGAAGAGCTGGGCATACTGTCCCGTGGTGTAGTCAGTCCTTACGGGTAAAAAGTGAGCGACTTTGGACAACCTGTCCACAATTACCCAAACGGAGTCGTGACCCCTCGGCGACGTAGGCAACCCCGTGATAAAGTCCATGGATATGCTCTCCCACATCCATACCGGAACCTCCAACGGCTGTAACAATCCTACTGGTCTCTGATGATCCACTTTAACAAGCTGACAAGTGGCGCATTTTGAAACAAACTCAGCAATATGTTTCTTCATACCGCTCCACCAATACTGTCGTCTCATGTCTTGGTACATTTTGTCCCCTCCGGGATGTACCGCGAACCGTGAGCCGTGCGACTCTGCCATCACCTCGTGTCGCAATTCCTCTCCTTACGGAACTACCAATCTCCCATTGAAGCGTAATCCCCCGTCTGAGCTAACGGTATAGGATTCGGCTCCCTCTGCTAGTAATCGAACTATCTGCTCCTGACAGAACGAATCTTTAGCCTGTGCCCGTACTACCTTCGTGACAATCTGCAGCGTAACGGTCATCACAGACATGAAAGATCGGGCCACTGCATCCTGGTGTCCCAATTCCTTCCACTTTGCTTTCCACACCTCTGCCACCTCGTCTGCTGGCCTACGGCTCAACGCGTTTGCTACCACGTTAGCCTTACCCGGGTGGTACTGGATGTCGAACTGGTAGTCTTTCACAAACTCAAGCCACCTACGCTGCCGCATATTCAACTCTTTCTGCGTGAACAGGTACTGTAGAGACTTGTGGTCCGTGAACAGTTGGAACTTCTCCCCCAAAAGATAGTGCCTCCAAATCCGTAGGGCAAATACTACCGCTGCCAACTCCAAATCATGCGTGGGGTAATTCTTCTCATGAGGCTTAAGCTTATGGGAAGCATAAGCTATGGCATGTCTCTCCTGCTGCAATACACCTCCAAGCCCTTGCAAAGACGCATCGGTGTAAACCAAATACTCAACTCCCGATCTCGGCAATGCTATCACAAGTGCTGAGGTCAATTTGTCCTTCAATTCATCAAATGCCAACTGACAGGCATCACTCCAGATGTATGGAACACCCTTACGAGTAAGGTGTGTCAAAGAACCTGCTATCTCCGAGAAACCCCGAATAAACCTCCTGTAGTATCCTGCTAGACCCAAGAAACTACGAATCTCAGTCGGTGTCGTGGGCTGTCCCCACTCCCTCACCGCTGATAACTTCCCCGGATCAACAGATATTCCCCGGTCGGAAATAATATGTCCCAAAAACTGGACTTCCTTCAGCCAAAATCCGCACTTCTCATATTTTACATACAACTCATTCTGACGAAGTGTCTGCAAAACCTGCCTCAAATGCTCGGCGTGCTCCTCCTCTGTCTGGGAGTAAACCAGTATGTCATCAATGAAGACAATGACAAACTGATCTAGAAAATCCCTGAACACTCTGTTCATCAAGTCCATAAACACAGCTGGAGCGTTGGTCAAACCGAAAGGCATAACCCGAAACTCGTAAGAACCATATCTCGACAAGAACGCAGTCTTCGAGACATCCTCCTCCCTGATACGCAACTGATGGTATCCCGATCTCAAATCAATCTTCGAGAAGAAAGAAGCTCCTCTCAACTGGTCGAATAAGTCATCGATTCGAGGAAACGGATATTTATTCCGTATCGTGACCTTATTCAACTCTCGGTAGTCCACACACAATCTCAGTGAACCATCCCTCTTCTTCACAAACAAAACTGGAGCGCCTCAAGGTGAGGTACTCCTGCGAATAAAGCCCTGGCCTAAGAGCTGCTCTATCTGATCCCGTAACTCTCGCATCTCAGCTGGAGCCATACGGTACGGTGCACGTGCTATAGGTCTCGTACCCGGTAGCAAATCTATAACGAAGTCTATCTCTCGACTGGGTGGTAAGCCTGGTATCTCCTGAAACACGTCCGAATATTCCCTGACTACTGGGATAGAATCTAAAGGAATCACTACCTCCTTAGAGGTATCCTCCTCAATGTAATACAGATGAGCGGTCGATCCTCCCTCTGGGCGAGTCATCGCCCCTACAAACATCTCTTGCCCCGGAATGGCAAAAACAATGCTCCCACTGAAGCAATCAATCATAGCCCTATATGCTACGAGCCAATCCATACCGATGATCACATCGTGAACATGCATATCTAATACTAACATGTCCGCAGGTAATACCAAACCACCAATCTCTACCCCCACTCCCCGGCATATAAAGAATATAAGTGACCCACTCCCCAATGGTGAGTCGACACACGTCACTGTGCTCTCTGCCGTAGCTAACAATCCTAAAGCTTTCGCGAAGTGTGTAGCTATAAAACAGTGTGTAGCACCCGTATCAAACAATACCCGACCCATAGTGCCATGGATAGGAAACGTACCCTCGATCGCGGGCGGTGCCTGTGAAACTGCAGCCTGGTGGACGTTGTAGACACGTCCATACTCTAGCTGCCCCTGCTGAACTGGGACTGCTGGAATGGGTGGAAATGCTGCCATCTGTGGCGGTGCTGGAAGAGCTGCGAGAAACATAGGCCTCTGTGGCTCCTGGCAAGTACCCTGCTGCTGCTGCTGTGGGACCCTGCCCCTATCAGGACAATCCTACTTCTTATGGCCAGTCTTGCCACAAACAAAGCATTTCCCTGGGAAGTTCCCTCCCCTCTCCCCCTGCTGTCCCCGGCCCTGGTGGCCGTTACCGTTCCTCCCTTGGCCCTGCTGGCCCTGATGAAACTGCTGCCCATTCTGCCCCTGTTGGCCCTGATGGCCCTGACGGAAACCTCCTTGTCCTTGCCTGTAGTTCCCTGACCGGAACCTCTTATTATCCCCCTTCTGGGAGCCCTGCTCATTCTGTCTCTGCCCCTGACCCGATTGTGCCCCGCTGGCACCATGTCCTCCGGTCCTGCCCTGATGGCTAGACTCCCCCGACCTCTTACCCTCGGCCATATGAAAACGGTGGTCCTGGCAGTGCAACAATGCAACGTTAACCACATCAGAATAAGTAGCCAACGATAGGTTCCCTACCAGATGCTGACGGATCCTCCAAGTCAACCCGTCCGTGAACTTCTCAATCTTCTTCTTCTCTGTTGGTATCTCGTCTGGAATGATGTTCAATAGATTAGTGAACTCGGCCTCATACTCGGCCACTGTCTTGCCTTCTTGCCTCAGACTCATCAGCTTCCTCCTCATTTCTGTATGAACTGCGGACGGAAAGTACTTGCGGTCGAACCGCACCCAGAACTCCTGAATCGTGAGAGTATCCCTATCCTCTGCGGTGGTAATAGACTCCCACCACTGTAGTGCAGATCCAACTAGCTTGAAAGTAGCTAGCACCTGCTTCTGAACATCAGTGCACTCATGCATCCTTAAGTTCCTTTGCATATCCTTCCTCCATTGGCTCGAGACTACCACATCTGAGCTTCCTGCAAACTCTGGCGGATGCGCTTTCTTAAAAGCGTCACGTACACGCTCCCAAGCAGACGGGAATGCATTAGCCTGTACCGGCATGACAACCGGCGCCTGAGGTGGTGCCTGCTGAATCACGGCAATTGCGGCATTTACCGCTTGGGCTACTATAGCTGCAACCTCAGCGGCGTTCATCATGCCCTGAACTGGAGCGGGCTGGGGTTCGGGCGTTGCATCCCTGGGAACTCGTCGTGGAGGCATCTGAAATAAGAACAAAGTTTATAAGTTCACGGTTATAAACTTAATATAGCTGAAGAACGAAGCATACACAAAAAGAGTACAACAGTCCTAAAATATAGGGCTCTATATCAAAGAAACGTAGCGGAAACATAATAGCCGTACAGATCTTAAAGACACTAGAACCTGATGCTCTGATACCACCTGTGACACCCCGACTAATTAAATACCGGGTAGCTACTCCTTTATTAAATTAATTCAAAATGCCAAGTTGGCTCAATATATAGCATCACTGTCGAAAACATTTTATTATTACTAACCACCTAGTATTTAAAAAGTAAGTTGCCAAATTTTAATTTAAGTCTGATTAACATGCAACAAGTGTAATGAAGAAATAAATAACACCATTCACCATACTGAAGTAAAACGAATAACCATCACAATAGAGTAAATAAAGTCTGGAGGAGGACTCCTCACTACAAATCCCACAACTGAAAAGTAAACTGAATACTAAAACAATACAAGCCAAAGTCTGAAAACTGTAATATAAAAGATGTCTAATAGAAATGGGCAACATGCCCTACAACTGATAGATAAACTCTGGAATCCAAAAGATCGAAACGTCTACAAGAAAAGTCCCTGTAGCTTCCACAAGCAGCTACAGCTCGCCACCTGAATGAGTATCCTATGCTTGGTGTCCTTGTGGCTGGGCACCTAAAATGGTTTTACAAGGAAAAATAGATTTGAAAAGCAAACGGGTCAGAGCCCGAATGTGGAGTTATTTTAAAAAACTGCAAGTGCTTTAAAAACATTTAAAACATTAAATGCAAAGTACATGTTAGGACGTGCACTCACATTATATTCTCACCTCTCGTCTAACTGTGCACTCCTAACGCAAGTACCCATCTACAATGATATAAACCACTAGCTAAGTGACATCATAACCAGCTAGACTGTAATAGTTCCTACCCTTATTACCCGGTCCTATTAACATAATAACGCTCGTAATTAAATAGGGGTTTAACGTAAACTCAGATACTCAATATGCAATATATATAACTATCAGTTAACTCGTTATATTTCTCGAAACAATATCGTAATATATTTTCAGCATTAACATGAATGTTCTCATTAATTAAGTGTATATTATTCACATCATAAATATACGATACAAGCACCCCGAGAACTAAGCTGAGGTGCACACATACTCTGCTATCCATCCCGGTACATCACGTACATAAGGATCACACATTCTGAATCTCTCAGGAATAGTTCAGATAACACAAATCACAAATAGTGGAGGCGAACACAGTCACATCACATGGATCACGCACATACCTACGCTCCCACGATCAGCGGACTTATTAACATCCCAATAAGTCTTTCTCTGACCTATGTTCATCGAGGTACCAGTCTATATCCCCCCCGTAGGCACACAAGGATTTGAGGGTCCTAAGCGAACGCAACCTCCCGTGATAGCAAGTATGGTAGGTATGTCATACACACAATTCATATACCAATACTAAGTAAACACACATCTTAGTAATACCGTATTTTAATCGTAGTACATATTGCACTCGTACTAACTATAATTATTACAATTTGTACTATTCCGATTTGTAATCATACGCGCCATAATTTCTCACGCCGTAGTAGACACTCACGTCTTAACCCAAACTGTCCATGTAATACAACTCTCGTATGTAAATTCCTTCTCATAAATACTCAAATGTCCCAATTCTATCATTACTACGTCTACGAAATGATATCTATAACCTCGAATAAGTTTACGGAACTCCAAAAGTCAAAACAGTCCAAAATGGCCCAAACTGCCAGCTCGTTAGAAGTCTCGTTCGAACGAGACTGTTCGAACGAGTTTGGACTGTCAGCTCGTTAGAAGTCTCGTTCGAACGAGGCTGTTCGAACGAGATCCAGTTCGTTCGAATGAACTGTCCCTTCTAACGATATTTCGTTCGAACGAGATATCGAACGAAATCGCTACTCGTTAGCAATGACTGGTCAACTCGTTAGAAGCTCGTTCGAACGAGTTCGTTCGAACGACCTGGGGACTGCTTCTAACGACTGACCAGTTTCTGCCCAGATTTTTCCCCAATCGTTTTTCATCCATTTTAACACCTCAAATCTTCTGAACTAAGTCCCAATCAATCGTTTAAAGGTCTATAATCAATACTAAACATATATAGTCACATCCTAACATGTTTTTAAGGGATCAATCCATCCTAACATCAATCAAATTCACAATTTTCTACACTTTTTCCCAATATCTCAAGAACATGAACCCTAATTTTATATCATCATCAAATCCCAGAATTTAATTCATTTTAATTTCTCCTAATCACAGTTATTATGAGGGAAATCATCTACCTATCATACTACATGCAATTCTCTTCAAAATTTTCAAGTTCTAAACTCCAACTACATGGGTTTTCATTTAATCTTTCAAGCACAATCAAAATTCCTCAACTTCTAACATGGAAAAGACATTCTCTGAAATTAAATGGAATAAAGTCACTTGCCTTAATTGTCTCTGGGTTTGGTGTAGGTTTGGTAGAACTTTTCTGCAAAATTTCTTCTCTCCAAGCTTTTCCTCCAATGGTGGCTTAAGGTGGCTAGGGTTTGATTTGGGGAATTTAGAAAACTTAAATGATAACTTACGTAGCCTTCTAGGTTAATATGGGTTGGTTATGCGCTTAGTGGGTCAAATCCACATCAGATTTAATTAACCAATTTTCGTCACTTTTAATTCCTCAAAATGTAAAGTTACCAAAATACCCTTTAAGTTGCCGGTATGGCCTAAAAATATCCCGGGACCCAAACTATAGCCCCGGCTAGTGTTTTCTGACTATCTCGACCCTTCCGGACGCGTTGGCGCACTCAAAACGACCATACGGATTATAGATTTTAAATTCACTTTTTATTAACAAAATATTATACCGTGACGCGGCGGTCCCACGCGTCTCAACAAAATTTCGAAATTGCCGTATATAAATCTCACGACAAATTTCATAATTCCAAATACATATATAATCATATATGCACATAATCAAATACCAACTCGCATCTCGTTAGTATTTATAACCCGGATTAATTTCCAATTAATACGCATTTAATTAATTAATCCCAAAAATAAATATAGCTAAAAATACGGGGTATTACAGCGTAGTCAAAACCTTCGGTGCATTCAATAAGACAGTAGTGAAGATTTGAGGAAGCACTGCATCTAGCGTATTTTTTACTTGAGCAACGTTATTGTGCCTACATATTCGTCTCTTCGCAGAATCAAATATGCACAGTTCATCCGTACGATATGCCGAAAAACTTGGTTTGGTGGTTTTGGAGCACGAGAGGTGCTGAATCGAGATAACCACCTCTGAACTTGAATTTATCGTATAAAACTAATAATATAACCCAAGCATTTGTTTATCACTATGAAACTTATGAAAATCTTTGTAATTTATGGTGAAGAAGAGTAAGAATCTCTTTCTTAAAAGCTTCCCCAAAATCATCATCTTTCTAAATGAGGAGGAACCTTTTATAGTCAAAATATCCCAAGTGGGCTTGCCACATGTAATCTTTTCTCTGGAACCAAGTGTCAAATATTTATGGTGCCATTTGTTATAAAATCTGGGGTGGTATCTAAAATAATTAATATAAAACATTTACCACATTGATGTTCAGTTTAATCCATCTAAATTGGGATATACGTTATTAATTAGGCATAAATTCTTCCCAATTTATCCCTTAATTTAGTTACTTTTAGCACCTCGAACAACGTAATCGATTTGACTTTACCTCATAATTGTGTTACTGACTTATCTAACGAGTACATCGAGTTTCTGGTATTTCGTATGAATTTTGCAAGTATTTAATGTCAAAAACGAAAGAAAGAAACCGGAAGAATCAAGAAAGGAACGAAGGAAAGTCAAAAGAGGAAAAGTGTAAATTCTACCCAAAATTCGGATAAGGCACCTAAAGAGAAGTTGAAGATATCACATTCATGAGAACATAGGAAGAAATGGCACCTCAAACGGAGTCCCAGAACAAAAGTTATGAGCAGTCAAAGTTGAAGGAAAAAGTCAACCAGGCAGACCGATCCGCACCCAGTCCAGATCGGTCCGCAGTGCATAATCCAGAAGACCCCAGATCGAAAGCAAACCGAAGAGGAAAGAAAATAAAAAGAATCGGTCCGCTCCGGACCGGTGCGCCAGAAAATTAAAAGAACCGATCCGCATGGAAGGCAGACCGATCCGCCTAAGCCCTGGACTGGTCTGGCTGTCGAGATTTTGTAATCTTATATTCTCCTAAGAAGAGTCCTAGTGCAACAAAAACTCCTGAATTTTTGTAGGGTATAAAAACCCATTTTATTATCATTATTTGCACGAAGAATTAGTATAATTTTCCTTACTTTTTCAGAAATTCTAGATTAGATATAGTTTACAATTTTAAATTCCAATAGTGAAGAATATTAAGAAATTCTTTGATTACAAGTGTTCTTAATTTCTGCTGCTACTGCTTTGGTAAGATTAAGAGTTACTTTTCTTCAGTCAAATTCTGTTTTACATCATTCTACAAATTTTCATTAGTTTAATTATGGTTTTTGCACATCAAACACTGTTTTCATTAGTTTCAGCATGTTAGGCTAGATTTTCTAAGGCCGGGATACATGAACCAAGCCTGATGTGGTAGTTGCATGTGTATAACATTAATCCTCTGAATTTAGTGATTGACTACGACCGTATTGCATAGGGACATGACAATTGTAGATCTTTAGATCTCGTTTGCTTCTGAGTAACCGGGATGCTTTAGAATGCAATTCGAGTGTCACTATCGCGATACCGATTTACTCGTCCTCAGATTAAGTATGATGCGGGCTTGAACCTCATATACGTAATGCTTGGGAGTACTAAATTATGGGTCTAATTAATCAGTTAAATTTACGATTAGTGTTTTACCTGCAATACACTAGGGTTAGGGGATTGTATTCCCATCCTGTTTTTCTCATCATAGAGTTTAAAGTTTTAAATCAGTATTCATCAGTATTTTAGGTAATTTAGTATAATTGCACCTTTTCATAATTTCATAATTGCATTTAGTATAATCATTCCCAAAACCAAATCAATTTTCTTTTTCCTTTTTAGAGTCGAAGTGAGGATTCATTCATCTGTTCATTGTCGTCACAACTCTGTTGTCCTATTTACCTGTGGATACTATCTCGACTTACCGAATTTATTACTAACGTGACATGCTTGCACTTCAGCCTAGAGTGAACACACCTTAGAGACACTTTCTGAGTCGCGTCAAGTTTTTGGCACCGTTGCCGGGGATTTAGGTAGACTTAGGATTTGATCGAGTCAATCTAAAGCTTTGACCAAAAATTTCAAAAAATCCAAAAACGTAATAAAATTTTCAAAAAAATCGAAAAAGATTCATTATCATCTCTCACAAGCTGTTAATGAAAAGTTCTAAACTCACTCCCACACCCCATAATAGTCCAACCAGCATTCACGAAAATCCAATAGTTGAGTACAACCCCGATAGCCCCCACACTCCTAACACCCCACAGTTCTGGATTCCAACTCCCACGCCGTCACACTCAATCTCCACCAACACTCTGTTTTACTTCTTAGGACACACCTCTGAACACAGTTCGAGCACACCAAGTGAGGACACCGAGTCGCTAAGAGAGAGAAAAATGTCACAACACGATAGTGCAGGTATCGGTGAGGAAGAGGCCCCATACCGCCCACTGAGAGAAATCTTATATCCCAATCCCACTGTCACTCCGGGATGCATTATACTCCCGTATAATGTCGAGCAATTTCGTTTTAAAAATGGGATGATCCAGATGTTACCCCATTACCATGGTATGGATTCTGAAAAGCCATATCTCCATATCAGGGAATTTGAGGATGTGTGTGATACTCTCAATGATCAAACTTGCACACAAGAGGTGATCCGCCTCAAACTCTTCCCCTTCTCGCTAAAAGATAAAGCGAAGACCTGGTTATGGTCTCTACCTTTAAGCTCGATTCCATCTTGGAACGAGTTGCAATCTAGATTTTTCAAGAAATTCTTCCCACCACATCGAATGATCTCCATAAAGGCTCAAATTCAAGCATTCAGTCAATCTAAAAATGAGCCATTTCATAGATGTCACGAGCGTTTCAATGATTTAGTTTCTTCATGCCCCCATCATGGATTTGATACGGCGCAAATCATTTCTTTTCTCTATAATGGGCTGAACCTTACCTCCAAGCAACTCGTTGAAACCATGGGTAGTGGTCCGTTTGTCGATTTAGATGCCCACGATGCTGAGCTTCACCTGAGGTATGTCGTCGAGACTACCCAATCCTGGGATACATCTGATCCTAATGCTCAAAATCGAAATCATCAAGTGACCACCACTCCAGCGGCGTCCGGGCTATTTCACGTAGATAAGAGTTCTTTGACGGACAGTCGATTAGATACGCTGGAGAAAGGATTTCGAGATCTATGTGAGGTATATGGAAGAGGACTAACTGGATCCATGCCAAACCCCATCGAGAAGGTGTGTACGATTTGTGAGGCGGGTCATTCAACGGAGGAATGCCCGACTATACCCGCCTACAAAGTGATGCTTCAAGATAAAGTTAGTGGTATAGGAGGATTTAAGGGTAATTTCGGTGCACCGTACGGGAATTCTTACGACCCTTCTTAGAAAAACCATACTGGTTTTAGTTATGGGTAATAACATGCTGCGATGAACCCTACTTCACATGTTGCCCCTCCTCCACCACAACACTTTCAACAAGCTCCACACATGCAAGGGCGTGTGCAAACACCACCTCCTCAAGGAGCTTATATCCTGCCACCGCGGAGAACTCTCGAGGATACTATGAATCAATTTATCACTAGACAGACTGTGACCAATGCTAGATATGATCACCTAATTAGTGATATAAATACAAGTTTGTCAAAGATACAATCCTCGTTGAGTGTTCAAGAGAAGGGAAAGTTTCCTGCCCAAGGCCAAAAATCTCCCCAAGGTCAAACTAGTGTTAGCTCCACTTCTACTGAACATCAGGAGCAATGTCAAGTTGTGACCACTCTTCGTAGTGGGAGAGTATTGATTTATCACCTCCCCCACACGACACAACGAAAGATAAGGAGATTTCGCTCGACACGAAAGAGGACGAAGATGTCCCCTTGAATGAGAGTGACAAAGAAGACACTAGTGAGCCCGAGGTAGTAGTGAAACCACCCTCCACGGCACCATTTCCTCAAAGGTTAATTCCTTCCCATAAAGGAAACCCATGTGATGACGTGCTAGAAGTGCTAAAGCAAGTAAAGCTTAACTTACCTTTCCTTGATGCCATTAAGAAAATTCCAGCTTATGCAAAAGTTATCAAAGACTTGTTGACGGTAAAGAGAAAGATGAAGGTAAAGAAGAATGCCTTTATAGCATAGAACTTGAGCTCCATTCTATTAAACGATCTCCCGCCTAAATTTAAAGATCCCGGTGCACCCACCAATTCCTGTATCATTGGAGAAAACAAAATCGAAAAAGCCTTACTTGATTTGGGAGCAAATGTCAATATCCTCCCTTATTCCATCTATAGGCAACTTGATTTGGGCGACCTCAAGCCCACAAAGGTCACCCTCTAATTATCGGATCGAACCGTGAAGATCCCAAGCGGCATAGTTGACTACGTGATCGTCCAAGTTGACACTTTCTACTTCCCGGTAGATTTTGTCATTTGGGACACGGAGCCCTCCTTCACCTCGAGCAACCATGTACCCATCATCCTTGGGCGCCCGTTCTTAGCTACGGCTAATGCGATCATCAATACTCAGAATGGGCGAATGCAACTCACCTTTGGGAACATGACCTTAGAGACCAACATCTTCCACATAGCCCAACATACGGGGGAAGAAGATGATCTTCACGCGGTGAGCTTTATAGATGAGATAGTAGAGGAGTACTGTGAGGAGAATTATTGCGGAGATGCCTTAGAGTCCTGTCTAGTGTCGAGCCACAAGAGTGAGGGGACGTACACCGACTTTGAGAGGGAGGTTGAGGAGTTGAGAGAGTTACTCGACGAGAGAGCACCGGACGAGGACGCGAGAGATGTAAATTGGGTTTTTAGATTCGAGGAATTACCTCTGAGGGACACACGCATGGTTCCCTCCAGCGATAAATTTCAAACCCTCGAATTAAAGAAACTCCCCTCCCATATTAAATATGCATAACTAGGAGAGGATGAGACATTTCATGTTATTGTCTCCTCTAGCCTAGACGAAGAGAAGGAGGGTAAATTGTTAAAATTTTTGAGAAAGTACTAAAGTGATTTTGGTTAGTGAATTGCTGATTTGAAGGGGATAAGTCCTTTGATTTGTACTCACGAGATCCATCTCGAAGAGGATGTCAAGCCCTCAAGAGAAATGCAAAGAAGACTAAATCCCAACATGAAAGAAGTCGTGAAAATCGAAATCATCAAGTTATTAGATGCAGGGATTATCTACCCAATATCGGATAGCAACTGGGTGAGCCCTATTCAAGTCGTCCCAAAGATGTTAGGCATGACAGTGATTGAGAATGCTAAGGGAGAGCTAGTTCCTCAATGAACCACCACCAGGTGGCGCGTTTGTATTGATTATCGGAAACTCAATGCGGGAACTAGCAAAGACCATTTCCCCTTACCATTTATCGATAAAATGCTTGAGAGAGTAGCTGGCCACCCTTACTATTGCTTCCTTGATGGTTATTTCGGATATAACCAGATTGAGGTAGATGTACTCGACCAAGAGAAAACGACTTTCACTTGCCCTTTTGGTACGTTTGCCTACAAACGTATGCCATTCAGCTTGTGTAATGCGCCCACGACCTTTCAAAGGTTCATGTTGAACCTATTTAGCGACATGGTCGAGAGAGGACTCGAAGTGTTCATGGACGATTTCAGCATTTTTGGCACCTCTTTTGACCGTTGTCTAGAAAAACTGGAAAAAGTACTTGCCCGGTGTGTGGAAAAGAACTTAGTGCTGAATTGGGAGAAATGCCATTTCATGGTCACCGAGGGAATAGTTCTTGGCCACATAGTATCATCCAAGGGAATAGAAGTTGATAGGGCGAAAATAGATGTCATAACTGATATTCCTCCACCAAAATCGCTTAAGGACGTGCGCTCCTTCTTGGGCCACGAAAGGTTTTATCGAAGGTTCATTAAGGACTTTAGCGCCATTGCTAGACCCTTAAGCAACCTACTCATGAAGGACACCCCATTCGAGTGGACGAAAGCATGCCAAAGCTCTTTTGAAAAACTCAAAACCATGCTTGTGTCCGCCCCCATCATGCAAGTTCTGGATTGGTCCTTACCATTCGAACTTACGTGTGATGCTAGCGATTATGCGATAGGAGTTGTTTTGGGCTAAAGAAAAGATAAGCAATCTCATGTCATCTACTATGCTATCCAGACTCTTATCGGACCACAACTCAACTACTCTACCAGGGAGAAAGAGTTGCTAGCGGTAGTCTTTGCCCTTGATAAATTTTGATCATACCTTATCGGTTCTCCCATTACTTGCTTCACCGACCTCGCGGCATTAAAACACCTACTTACAAAGAAAGATGCAAAGTCGTGTCTCATAAGGTGGATCCTACTCCTACAAGAGTTTAATCTCTCCATTAAAGATAAAAAAGGGGTAGAAAACATTATTGCCGACCACTTTTCACGGCTTTCGTCCGACGTACCTAGTGATCCCATACCCATAGACGAATACTTTTCGGATGAGCAACTCTTTGCCACCTCATCTTTGCCCTGGTTTGCGGACATCATGAATTACCTTGTCATGGGAGTCGTCCCTCTCGACTGGACACCGCAAAATAATAAGAGGTTTATTACTTCGTCGCGCATGTTTTTCTATGATGATCCCTTCCTTTTTAAATATTGTGCCGACCAAATCATCCGATGATGTGTACTGGATGACGAGATCCCCAAAGTCATCCAGTTTTGTCATTCGAAATCTTGTGGAGGCCACTTTTTGACGAAAAAGATGGCCGTTAAAATTCTGTAATGTGGCCTCTATTGGCCCATAATATTCCAGAATGTGAAGGCTACTTTAAAATCTTGCAATAGGTGCCAACGGATGGGGGCCATTACCCGACGAGACATGATGCCTCTTACCCCCATACTCATCATTGAGATCTTCGACTGTTGGGGTATTGACTTTATGGGCCCTTTTCCCCCATTCTTTGGTTTTCTATACATCCTTGTTGTGGTAGAATACGTTTCTAAATGGGTGGAAGCTATAGCTACCAAGACAAATGACAACAAAGTGGTGATAAAATTCCTTTAGGAACACATACTTTCCCGCTTCGGTGCACTGAAAGCGATAATCAGCGATAATGGCACGCACTTTTGCAATAGGCCATTCGAGAAACTAATGAGAAAGTATTGTGTCGTTCACAAGGTTGGAACGACTTATCACCCACAAATGAATGGGCAGGCTGAACTAGTAAATCAAGAACATTCTTGAAAAGATCGCCAATCCTACCCGGAAAACGTGGTCACTTAGATTGAACGATTCGCTATGGGCCTATCGTACCGCATATAAAAATTAATTCGGCATGTCCCCTTTCCGCTTTGTGTATGGAAAACCTTGCCATCTTCCTGTGGAATTAGAGCACAAGGAGTATTGGGCGATTAAGCAATTGAATTATGCCATGGATAAGGCCGGTGAAGCCCACAAGCTTAAATTAAATGAGTTAGAAGAACTATGCAATGATGCATATGAGAATGCTAAAATTTCCAAAGAAAGGATGAAACTCGCTCACGATAACATCATTCGACGCAAAGAGTTTCTTCCCGGGCAAAAAGTTCTTCTCTATAACTCTCAGCTTCATCTCTTTTCGGGAAAGTTGCGGTCACGATGGTCTGGCCCGTTCGTTGTGAAGAATGTTTTCCCTCATGGAGCTGTTGAATTAGACGATTTGAAAGGGGGAAATACATTCAAGTTAAATGGACAACGCCTAAAACCATATCTAGAGGCGTGTGTGGAAGAAGTCAACACCGTCTAGTTATCAGACCCCGTTTACGGGGTAGAGTGAGTTGTTACAGCGAGGTCGTCACACCTCCGACACGTATGGGGTGGGATTCGTGTGTGTAGTGAGAGTCGTGTGTGTATTGAGAGTCGATAGGATTAAGGTACATTCGGGAGAAAGCATTCACTTGTTTCGGGAATATTGAATCCAGTTGCATTGGTTATTGGTATCGAGAGGTTTTGATCGAAATTGATAGGGAGTATGTTGTGAACGTGAAAAATTTCGGAGAAGAGAGATCGAAATTCAGTTCGGGGGGAAATCCATCTCAAACACAAGAGCCGGACCGGTTCCTTTTTTTTAGGGTCGAACCGGTCCTCCCTAGACTGGTTCCTTTAATTTTGAGCCGGACCGATCTGGTAGTCGAATTTGCCTGCACATTAAAGGACCGGACCAGTCCGGTCCCTAGGCGGACAAGTCCATTTTCTGCAGTTATGTTTTTCCCCCTTCCCTAGATTCACCCCCCTTCTCCCCAATCCCATTCACTCTCTCCAAATTCGTCCACACCACTCCCAAACCTAACATTTCCCTCCTAAATACACCCCCTTTTCCCTCCAAACCTTTTCCTTCCAAATCCAAGCCCTACCCCCACCCTTTCACCCATAAATAACCACCCACACCCTCCCTTTCCCTCCACACATTCAACCAAACTCCTCTCTTCTCCCTCCCTAATTTTCCAGCAAATATCTCTCTCGTTATCATGGCCCAAAGAGCTGCCCCCACCAAGTACGACTCCACCGACATCCTCTCCTCCAGTCATGGAGAATTCCGTTCCCACCAAGAAGAAAGGTGGTGCCATCGATTTTTCGGCCCGGATTGCAAACTCCATATGGAGCGCGCTGTCCAATGGACCTGTCTGCCCAACTCCGTCACCGCCCTATTCATGGCTAGGGGTAGGTGTCGATTCCTCAACGAACCATATGAAGCAGTTTGGGCAGCCTAAGTCCGATCCTTTTATGGCACCCTTGTTCGGACGGGCCAATTCGAGGCTCAAGTATACGTGGATGGTACCGTCATCCCATTTTAGTTATCTCATCTCACGGCTAAGTTGGCCGAATACGATGTTTCCGATGTCCAATAATTCACCTATCTGCGGAACGTCGCCCCGGTCACCAAAGACGTGATCATGGAACGCATTGCACCGGATGTTCTTGGACGGGGCAAACCATCGCCGTTGGATGCCTTAATGAGAAGGTGCGCCTCACTTTTCAAATTATGCGCGCCAACATCTTGCAAACGTCCAACGATTCCGTGATGCGGCCCCGTTAGGCCACATTGACCTATCACCTCTTTGATCCACACACTTCCATCTAGTTGGCCTGAACCTTATATGCCGACATCATCACCGCGACCTTGGATGAGAAAGGTGCTGCCCCACTTCCCTATATTGATTACCTCCATCCTCGAGGATGCTAGCATAGCGGCGCCGCTCGATCGTACTCTCATTCTCGGTCCTTTTGGACAGGGAACCCGCACTAAGAGCGCCAAATAGCTAGCTGTCCTTCGGGGAAAGCGGGGAAGTGATAGTGAAGAAGAGGCTGCCTCGAGCGAGAGCGACGAAGAGGAAGAAGAGGCAGCCGGTGCGGATGTCAAAATGGGGGACGTCGGTGCGGACGAAGAGTCGGCGGACGAAGAGGATGATCCTGATTTTGAGTGGGCGGGTAGCGATCTCACAAACCGCATGGCGGCGCTTGAGACAAGCTTCGGAAACTTTTTGACCGATTACCGTTGGGATACCAGCTTAATGTTACGCTTTCAAGCAGACATATACCGATGCCAAGGGGATCCTAATGAGCCACTGCCATCCTATTTCTATGACCCCTATGGCCCCGACGAGCCCGGTTCCTCCCAACCCCCGCCCAGTGAAGCTTTAGGTGGTTATGGAAGTTTTATTTGTTTTTCCTGTTTACATGTTTGAATGTTTTTCCTTCTAATTGTACCACAATCTTGTTTGCTATAAAATCTACATTTTCACCATTTGTTTGTTTTATTTATCGCACTTATTATTTTGCCTTGTTTAGATTTTAGTCCTTTTTGCTTGAGGACAATGCAAAAGTCTAAGTTAGGGTGGGTCACAAGTGCGTATTTCTAAAACTTCACAAATTTTCAAAATGCCCAGAAATTTCCAAAAAAATCATAAAATTTTGAAAAACCCAAAACTATTTTTGTTCAAAATAAATAAAAATTCAAATTCAGATTTTTCAAAAATATCATTTAAAGTCGGATTAAAGTCTCAAGTTGTAAAAATTCAACATACACAAAGCCAAAATTGATCAAAGATGGAAATTGAAATAAAATTGACGACTTAACGAATAAGTGTAGAGATTAACAAACCCGGTGAGATTCGAGCCTATCACTTTTTGCGAATTTTTAAATCAATCTGAGTTAATTGTTAACTCAAAGTTCTTTTCAGCGTCTTAAAAAGTCGTCGAGGATCTCAATCCTTTCATTTTGATCGGTTGTGAAAAATATGTGTGATATCACCTTAAAAAAAGTGCCAAAATTGATCTCTAAACTTAAATTCATCTCGAAACGCATATGGTAACGCAATTGGTATTTTGGACAATGAAGTAGGCCCTCGTTTGTCACTCAAAAATATTGGCCAGAAAAAGATGTGAAAAATCACCCCTTTTGTAACCCAAATTGAGCCAAATAAACTTTTCCCTTTCGTTTGACAACTCGAAAAACCCAAATAGAATGGAATTGTGAAAATGGAAAATTTCAGAATTAAGTCCAAAAGTGCATATAAAGGGGCAAGAAGAAAATAGATATGCTCAACAAAAATAGCAAGAAAAGAAAAGAAGTGAAAAATAGAAAAAGAAGAAAAAAAATGAGCAATAGCCCGGAAAAAGCACAAATGGATATCATAAATGACTTTTCCAATTCCAACCTTCCCTACCTCTTTCATTTTACCCAATATACCTTAAAACCCTAAAAAGTCCTAACCGAGTCTAAATTACGAAATTGGTTATCGCGTGGAGAGCTAATATACCAAAAGATAATAAAAGAGATTGAATGCGCGAAAAAGAGGCAATGTTCCCGTTTTTAAAATCGTAATCCGTTGATGAGATCCTATTACTATAAAATTTCCGTCTTTCTACTTGTATGCGTGACTTTGCATCCATTATATTTACTCTTTATATCACGTATACCGAGAAAATAGCCATAATCCGAGAGATTCATTTGTGAGAGTATTCTGTGAGAATTTGAAATCAAAACGAATTTTCAGGTAAGTAACGTAATGATCAATCTGTGGAAATTGGCGGTTATATTTCTGGCTTCGCACACACGAACTATGATTTGAGACTATTGAATATGACTTGACGATGACTATTTTCTGCGAAAGTTTGAATTACACAATTTTTGCATATTTTGAATTTTCCTTGAGTCAAATTTTGTGGGTACATTCTCTGCAAACCCTCACGAGACACAACTCGTCCTACTAGGGTGACCTAGGGGTTTAAAGGCTTGTTGCATACGCTAAATGCAATCGCTTTCCCGTGAAAAAGGTATTCTATCCCAATAAAATGTTTTCAAGAGTTGAGCCATGCTAGGATTCTTTTACATTGCTCGGGACGTGCAAAGTTCTAAGTTAGGGAGGTTTGATTAGGCATAAATTTATCCCTTAATTTAGTTACTTTTAGCACCTCGAACAACGTAATCGATTTGACTTTATCTCATAATCGTGAAACTGACTTATCCTAACGAGTACACCGAGTTTCTGGTATTTCGTATGAATTTTGCAAGTATTTAATGTCAAAAACAAAAGAAAGAAATCGGAAGAATCAAGAAATGAACGAAGGAAAGTCAAAAGGGCAAAAGTGTAAATTCTACCCGGAATTCTGATGAGGCACCTAAAGAGAAGTTGAAAATATCACATTCATGAACTCATAGGAAGAAACGGCACCTCAAACGGAGTCCCGGAACAAAAGTTATGAGCAGTCAAAGTTGAAGGAAAAAGTCAACTAGGCAGACCAATCCGCCACCAGTCCAGACCGGTCCGCAGTGCATAATCCAGAAGAGCCCGGATCGAAAGTAAACCGAAGAGGAAAGAAAATAAAAAGAATCAGTTCGCCCTGGACCGGTTCGCCAGAAAATTAAAAGAACCGATCCACATGGAAGGCAGACCGATCCGCCTAAGCCCCGGACCGGTCCGGCTGTCGAGATTTTGTAATCTTATCTTCTCCTAAGAAGAGTCCTAGTGCAACAAAAACTCCTGAATTTTTATAGGGTATAAAAATCCATTTTATTATCATTATTTTCACGGAGAATTAGTATAATTTTCCTTACTTTTTCAGAAATTCTAGATTAGATGCAGTTTACAATTTTAAATTCCAATAGTGAAGATTATTCAGAAATTCTTTGATTACAAGTGTTCTTAATTGCTGTTGCTAGTTCTTTGGTAAGATTAGGAGATACTTTTCTTCAGTCAAATTCTGTTTTACATCATTCTACAAATTTTCATTAGTTTAATTATGGTTTTTTGCACATCAAACATTGTTTTCATTAGTTTCCGCATGTTAGGCTAGATTTTCTAAGGCCGGGATACATGAACCCAGCCTGATGTGGTGGTTGCATGTGTATAACATTAATCCTCTGAATTTAGTGATTGACTACGACCGTATTGCATAGGGACATGACAATTGTAGGTCTTTAGATCTCGTTTGCTTCTGAGTAACCGGGATGCTTTAGAATGCAATTCGAGTGTCACTATCGCGATACCGATTTACTCGTCCTCAGATTAAGTATGATGCGGGCTTGAACCTCATATACGTAATGCTTGGGAGTACTAAATTATGGGTCTAATTAATCAGTTAAATTTACGATTAGTGTTTTACCTGCAATACACTAGGGTTAGGGGATTATATTCTCATCCTGTTTTTCTCATCATAGAGTTTAAAGTTTTAAATCAGTATTCATCAGTATTTTAGGTAATTTAGTATAATTGCACCTTTTCATAATTTCATAATTGCATTTAGTATAATCATTCTCAAAACCAAATCAATTTTCTTTTTCCTTTTTAGAGTCGAAGTTAGGATTCATTCATCTGTCCAACGTCGTCACAACTCTGTTGTCCTATTTACCTGTGGATACTATCCCGACTTACCGGATTTATTACTAACGCGACAGGCTTGCACTTCAGCCTAGAGTGAACACACCTTAGAGACACTTTCTGAGTTGCGTCATCTATATATTAGTCACGCGTAATAATATTACAATCAATTTATTACCCGGATATTAGTAAAACTTGATTAATCATTTAGCCCCATTTTATCAATTTTGCAGAGTTCATTTATTTATGTCCATCCTACATTTGCCCCCTCATACGCATAGTTGTTATGTTGATGCTTTGGCTGAGACATATCAACTATGTGTGTGAAATATCATTCAATATGTTTCAACTTTCTAAGATATCACGCGATCATGTTCGATCTATGGCATGCATATATATGCATATATCATTTCTTTGTGTGCATATAGTTTTGAGGGCCGTCATTGCTACCTCTGTTTTTTTAGGAGTATATTGGGAGTTTCCCCTATTCCTCTTGAATGAACATGTCTCCGCAGTTTTATTGTGGTTTGTTGTTAAATATTTGAATAGTAAACTTGTCAGGTGTACTGGCTCGAGCAACTCATTGGTGCTTTTCTAAGTATAAGATTAAAACTTACCAAGAGTACTCGGTCGAGCAATCATTGGTGCTTCAAGTAAACTACAATTTTTTAAACAACTATAGTATGTCAATATTACTTATTCGAGCAACCTTAATGGTCCTTAAAGTAACTTGATGCTTTAAACCAATATATTTTGCAAGTGTGGGTCCTTTAAGTAACTTGAGACTTTAAGCATGCCCAAAAATCAGGGACTTTAAGAGTGCCCAATGTATTTAATCGATCAAACATTAAGGTCCTTTAAGTACATTGAGACTTCAGCGTGCCTAGGAATCAAGGACTTTAAGCGTGCCTAGAAATCAGGGTCTTTAAGCGTGCTCACTAAACTAGGACTTTAAGCCCTCCCAAAAATTAGGGTCTTTAAGTGTGCCCAATAAACTGGGACTTTAAGCGTGCCCAGAAATCAAGATCTTTAAGCGTCCCCAGTAAACTAAGACTTTAAGCGCGCCTAAAAATCAGGGTCGTTAAGCGTACCCAGTAAACTGGGACTTTAAACGTGCCCATAAATCAGGGTCTTTAAGCGTGCCCAGTAAACGGGGACTTTAAGTGGGCCCATAAATCTAGATCTTTAAGCGTGCCCAGAAATTAGGGTCTTTAAGCGTGCCCTGTAAACTAGGACTTTTGTTACTAGTTAGGTTAAGATTTCTCATAACTATAATGCACCACTTTGGGCGAGTTACCACGATGCGGATAAGGTTTTATCAGGACTTTAATGCATCACTTTGGGCAACTCACCACGATATCGATAAGGTTTTTCAGAACTATAATGCACCACTTTTGGCGACTTTCCACGATATCGGTAAGGTTTATCAGGACTTTAATGCACCGCACTTACCATAATATCGGTAAGGTTTATCAAAACTTTAATGCACTGCTTGCGACGACTTACCACGATATAGGTAAGTTTTATCAGAACTTTAAGGTTCTAAAAAACGCGGGTGATTGAGGCGTGGAGGCTAAGCCTTAAGCCTTAGAAGCCTAGGCGGGCCTAGGCGTAAAAAGGCATTTAGGCCTTCTTAATATATTTTAATATTTTTTGAACCATAACAAGGCTATTAAAATACAAAAATTTCACATATCATAAAAATATGTCTGAATATATGCAAATTAAAATACTATCTGATTATTTTGGATAAGATAATGGTCCGGTTTGTAAACAAATTCTTTAAAAGGCAACATCGTTTCACTAAGGCATTGTTGTTTTTAGAAAAAAGTGTGTCGTAAGGGTTTTATCAAGAATAAGGCGTGAAAAGCGTAAGACGAGGCGTTTATCCTAAGCCTTAAGCCTAGGCGTGCCTAAGCGGAGCCTAGGCGGGTTTTTTATAACAATGCTTTAATGCGCCACTTTGGGCGACTTACCACGATGCTGGTAAGGTTTTTTCAATACTATTTTATCCATTCTCTAGATTTTACGAGCAATAGTTTTCTCCCTGTTGTTTTGCTGGTAGTAATATCATATGGATGGTGCCACATACGGACCGACCAGTGGCTACACTGAATAACATTGATACTTATTTTGGAGATTCTTCATCAATGATGGTCATTCTGGGACCGAATATGAGCATTCTTATCACTTGGGTTCATGTCTAACTACAAATAGTACATCACACAATACTTTCCCCCTTTTTTTCTTTATTTTATCTTCTATCTCATGATAAAGAAAAATAAAGAGAAACTCATACATCAGTTACAGCACCATATGGAAACAATTAAATACATTTCACTAGGTTATATCCCAAATCTAAAAATATCTTGAGCGTAGGGCTTTGATGTTTGTAAGGCCTGTTAGAATTGCTCAAGTTTGATTTGATCATGTGCGTTCAATATTTGTAAGGATAAAAAAATCATATCGGATTCTGGCACAAAACCATTAGTAACTTGTGAGACATTCGTATTATGATGCAATATATAATCATGTGGGGTATATCTTGCCCCATTTATTTTATTGTATGTCAATAGAATATAATAAACTCAAAATTATGGCTTTTTAAACGAGGAATCGTAAAACATATTAATCTGTGCAGTTTCATGATGCCAGTTTGATACGAAATAGTTTTTAGTTCCTGCCTTTTCAATCCCATTTGTATAGAATAAAATGATAGAGCGACAACATATCATGTGGTGAGCTATTGATGTCGTGCCCCCGTTATTATATCAAAGCTGAACAAACTCAAAAAATTTCGGGGTCTACTAAAAAAATAATATAGTCAATAAGCATGCTAAGTCACATTGAGGTGAATAATAAATATCAAATTTGAATTTTCATGTAACTAATATCAGAATGTGACTAAATCATATTTCAGAATAATTTGAATACAAGGATGCGCAAAAGGTTGCTTCGTACAACCATGACTGAGGTTGCGGTGAAGGCTGCTACGAACAACCATGACTGAGGTTGTGCGAAAGGGTGCTTCGAGCAACCATGACTGAGGTTGCACGGAAGGTTGCTCCAAGCAATCATGACTGAGGTTGCACAGAAATTTATTTCGAACGACCATGAGTTATGCAGAAGGTTGCTCCGAGTGACCATGACTGAGATTGCGCATAAGGTTGCTCCCAAGGACCATGACTGAGCAAATTGCTAAGAATTTAGCAAAAATATTATTTTGTCATAGTAATTCTAAAAAATATCACATTGATAAGGTCATTCAAAGAATGTCAATTTTAACATAGTTTTCTCAAAAAATGTTATTTTGACAAGGTTACTCATATACATAAATGAATTATTTGAGTTCGATCTTTAAAAAGTCTCTCGGGCTACCTAAAACAAACTCATTGTTAAAATAATATTATGCGTATGTTGTAAAAAAATTTGTAAACATTTGGACATTCTTTAAATGTGTAATCTCAAAGTGTGATAAAATAACACATGATCACTGTTCAAAAAAATCCACCTAGGCTCCACCTAGGCACGTCTAGGGTTAAGGATTGGGAGAAACCCCTCGCCTTACGCTTTTCACGCCTTATTCTTGGTAAAACCCTTAAGGCGCACTTTTTTCTAAAAACAACAATGATTTAGTGAAACGATGTCGCCTTTTAAAGAATTTGTTTTCAAATCGGACCATTATCTCATCCAAAATAATCAAATAATATTTTAATTTGCATATATTCAGACATATTTTTATGATATGTGCAATTTTTGTATTTTAATACCCTTATTATGGTTAAAAAATATTAAAATATATTAATAAGGTCTAAACATTTTTCACGTTTTTTTACCCCTAGACCCGCCTAAACTTCTAAAGCTTAAGATTTGACATGCTTTTTCACCATACTTCCTAATCAATAGTACATATACATTTAAGTAGTGATCTTTGGCTCGTGTATATTTACGCAAAGAAAGCAAAAAAACAAGAATCATGTTTATTTGATAACTTTTGAAAACATAATACCTCTTTTATGATAAACGACGCTCATGTTTTGTACATTCAAAGGTGAATCGGGTGTGAGGTGGGTCGGTGTTTTTCGTGGTGGCTCAGTTTTATACCTGAATGGATGTCCAAGGTAGGCCGGTGTGAGGTGCGTCGAATTTCAAGTCAGGACAGTGGGTATTTAAGCCCCTATCTATGGTGGGTCGAACTGAACTCTTACATGGTGAATCGGGTTTTACACTCATCCATGGTGAATCGAATGGGATGTGACTCTGTTCTGGGTCGATTTGTTCGTCGATTGACCATTTCTCATGGTGGGTTGATTTTTTCAAAGTATGTCGATTGACATTCAGCTGTTAAGTAATGGTGGGTTTGTTTTGGTGTCCATACTTCGTGACTTATGTTTTATGGCTGGGAGTTTGTTGATGGCAGCCAAAACAGTGACGTTGCTGGGTTTTGCTTAGGGGTGGAAATTTGTGTGCGTCGTGTCGTGTCGTGTTCGGGTCGTGTCATGTCGGGTTCGTGTCAAGTATTAGTCAATCCTAACCCGACTCATTTAACTAATCGTGTCAGATGAGCAAACACTAACCTGACCTATTTATTATCGTGTCGTGTTCGGGTTGACCCGCATAACCCATTAAGTAAAATATAAAATAATTTTTTTCTTCTCTCTTGACCAATCATACCAATCATACGCCTACAATAACTTAAATTTAATTTATTTCAACTTCTTTCAACACATAAATAATTTATCATTCGATTCTCCATGAATTTTATAGAATGCTTATCAAAATATATAAATTATCTAATATATTCTCCATAAAATCCGAGTTAAGCGGGCTATTCGTGTCATTTTCGAGTTATACGTGTTTGACACTAACCCAACCCGTTTATTATTCGTGTTGGCGGGTCGTGCCATATTCGGGTTTGTGTCAAGAAATCGTCAACCCTAACCCGCTAACTTCGTGTCGAGTTAGTGTCGGGTTATCGTGTCGGGTCAAAAATTGTCACCCCTAAGTTTTGCTGGTGGTATATTTTTGGTCGGATATTTTTTCGTGCCGGTGTAAGGCTGGCAGATTGGCATCACGTCTTTGCTAAAAGTAACTTTTGACTCTGAATTTGTACAAGAGCCTCGGACTTATAATATTTTTTTGGCGGATCTCACATTATAGTATAAATAAATAAAATAGTATCGATATTAAATCAGTATTATTAACATTTTTTTTGTATAATTATTTGACAAATTATTCATCTAATGAGAAAATTTCACATCCATCGAAAGTTATGTTAGCTCTGCTATCTATTTTTTAGTCTCAAAATTGTACTTTATTAATAAATATCTGAAGCCATAAAGGTAGAACACGACAACTGGGAGGCCTAATCATGACAAACATAAAACTCTTACATTTTTTTTTCTTTTGACCCTAATAAAGGGTACAACCTTTTAAGAGATGCTAAGAGCATGTCCAATGGTGACTTCCAATGAAATGTATATTGCAAATCCAAAAGCTCATTTTGTCTTTCGTTAGTATCAAGTCTTTAGAGCATCCACAAAGTTACAAATTGAAAAGGTGGTATGCCTTTCGTTCTCACTCAACATATATAATGGGGATGGGTAAATAAAACTTCGTACGAACTAAAGTTTGGTGGCAGTTGTTCTTACGAACTAATGTTTTGTGGCAATTTTGTGGGAAAAGTTCCTACGAACTACATTAGTTCGTAGGAAATTCTTACGAATTAATGTAGTTCGTAGGACCCAAATATACTTTAATAACACTTCCTACGAATAAAAGAAGTTGGTAGGAAGCCTTACGAACTTCAGAAGTTCATAGAAACCCTTTGCAAATTCTCTAGCCAATTTGTATATCTACGGAACCGCTGCAAATTGAAAAACGAAATTTGTTCGCTAAACTTCACCAGTGTAAACCGCCTAATTTGTAAAGATACAAATTTCTCTAGCATTTTGCATCCCCATTGTGGATGCTCTTACAATGGTGGAAGAGGTTGGTTTGGCAAAATAATTCCAACGAACTTTTGTTGTTCGTAGGAAACAAAGTTAATATTTCTTACGAACAACAGAAGTTTATAGAAACTCTTACGAACTTCTGTTGTTCGTAAGAACCCAAAAAATATAATAAAAAATTATTTATATTTTCTACGGACTTTTGTTCTTCGTAAGAATTCTTACGAATTTCAGAAGTTCGTAGTAACCCTTTACAAATTCTCCACCCAATTTGTATCTTTGGAGAACCACTGCAAATCGAGATAGAGATTTTGTCCATTCATTCTCAGAAGTGTAGACTTTCGAATTTGCAAACATACAAATTTACTTGGCACAGAGCATCCCCATTGTGGATGCTCTAAGTAAATTTAAAGTTACACCATGTTTTACTTGCATACGCAAATGAATAGTACATACTATTGAAATATGATCTATAATTTTGGGATATGCAAATATGTTGTACACGCAAACAGCAGTACCCTCATAAATTTGTGTGGCTCATAATTTTGAAGGGCAGCATACGTATATATTATAAACCTTTGTTAAACAAAATTTAAAATAATAAAGGAATAGCTACAATATATATATATATATATATATATATATATATATATATATATATATAGAGAGAGAGAGAGAGAGAGAGAGAGGATCAAGTGAGGTCCGAGTTTGAGGACCCTGAATGAGGACCATTTTTTTAAAATAGTAAAAAAAATATTTTTGGGCTGATTTTTTTTTTATGATTTATAAACATTTCAATAGGACCATAAAAAATAACCAGCTCAAAATGATTTTTTTTGCTATTTTAAAAAAATCGGTCAAACTTTGTCTCTTTTTAAGTTGTTAAAAACTCACAAAGTTTGACCGATTTTTTTATAATAGTAAAAAATTCATTTTGAGCTGATTTTTTTTATATGGCCCCACTGAAATGTTTAAAAACTATATAAAAAAATTAGCTCAAAAATATTTTTTTTACTATTTTATCAAAATTGGTCTGCGTCAGCGGTATGCAAACTAGGGTATGCATGATATTTTTACATGTATGGTTATTAGTATAATTAGTATAATAATTATTGTTATTAATAATATTTTTTGGATTTTTTTGACTTAAACCCGTAACATTTTATTTATTTATTTTAGACTTTACTACAAATTCGTGTGACACCCCGCCTAATTAAATATCGGGTGATCACTCCTTTATTAAATTAAAATCAAGGTGAACAATTGGTTCATTCTTAGCCTCACTGTCGTAAAAATAACTTTTCCAAATTTAACACCCTATTTAATTATCATCTACCACAAAAACACCTACTACTGACTATTCAACACATCAACACCTAGGAGCAACAAGAGAAAAATATAATGAAAATACTAAACCAACACCAGGTAATAAAAGTAGAAGCAGATATGTATTCGATACAAGTATGAATATAAATCAATACGGTAGTATACTAAATTTAGATAATGTAAATCCATTAGATTGGGAGACTGCAATAGAAATATGGGAAAAAGGATGCTTTAGAGCTACTACACTTATAGAATTTACTAACCTAAGTGAATGTGAATCATATTTTGAAAACACTTTACAAGGAAGTGTATCTAATTGGTATTTAACATATAAATTAGGAAATGAATATCTACAATTTAAAGAATCTTTTACTATAGAAAAATTTACTAATTTAATCAAAGCTTCTTTCTTAGGAGGTAATAGGCTTATAACAATCACAGAGAAGCAAACAGAAGCACTTAGAAACTTAGAACAATTACAAATTTGTAGATTAGAATATATAGGAGATTACACAAGAAAATACGTAGAATATTGGACACAAACGGGAAAAACAACTGACATTAACCTATTAGATAGATATATACAAAAAATACCAGGAAAAATAGGTGAAAAAATATGGAAAAATTGGCAAAAAACCGATGACTGGAGAACGGACGCATCTATAGGAGCTAGAGTTAATATAGTATATAATACACTTAAATCTGAATGTAGAAAATTAAAAGAAAGTAAAGAAATTAGAAAACAATACTATCATACATGTCAACAATTAGATTTACCACCTCAGTATGGTTGTGACAATAAAAGAATCATAACTAGTAAAAATAATAAATATAAAACTAAAAAGAAATACAAAAAATACAAAAGTTATAAAATCCGGCCTAGTAAGACATTTAAGAAACCTTACAAATATAAAAACTTTAAAAGAAAACGACCATGGTATAAAAAACGAAAAATGAATAAAGATAATAATAACGAAACAAAAGATAATAAAAATATCAAGAAAGTAACAAACTGTAAATGTTTTATATGCGGTGACCCAAATCATATTAGACCAAATTGTCCATATAGAAATAAAAATAATAATATATCTAAAATACAAGAAAAAATAAATATCTTAGATGACATTGAAGATGATTTAGGAGACACAATAGAATTAGAAAGTATATACGATGAATATGAAGAAATAGATAATATTAGTATATATAGTATAGAATCCACAGAATCAATAGACTCTAATGATGATGATATAGAAATCTTAGAACAATGTTTAGATAATTTAAATCTTTGTTATAATATTGAAGACTGTGAATATATACTTAACCAATTTACTTTATTACAGTTAGAATGTGCTAAGTGTAAAAAAGAATATAAAAAATTATATATATGTGAAAATTGTAAACAAAATCTATGTACAAAATGTTATACTGAAGAAATAATTAATAAACCTAAAGAACAAATAAACAATACTAACAAATCTGCTTTAATTACCTTCCCTACGAAAATAAAATTTGCAAATAGAACTATAGAAACTACAGCTATGTTAGATACAGGAGCAACTAAAAGTCTAATTCACGTAGATTTAGTAGCAAAAGAAGATGCTAAAGATTTAAATTACCCTGTTTATATACATCAATTCAATAAAGACGCTATACCTATAACACAGTGTATACAAAATATACCTATATATATAAATGAAGAACAATTTATTTTGCCCCAAACATACATAACTAATGTAAAAAGTCATCACCCTTTTATCTTAGGATTAAATTTTATTCAATCTTTAACAGGAGGATTTATGTATACGCCTTCTGGTATACAATTATTTAAAAAAGGAACACATATTATACCTAATAATCAATCTAACATATTAAAACATGAAAATAAATTAATACTTAATAACAATATAATATTAGAACCAATTGAAGACATAAAATTAAATAATAATGAACTAGATATTGAAGAAGATTATTTGAAAGATTACTTACAATATCTCGAAAAAAGTGAAAGTCTTAAAATTGAATGTAATAATTTAAATAAAATCATGTTTAAAAATACTAAATTAGAACTAGAAGACTTAATTAGATTAGCTGAAAAAACTGAAATAATAGGAGAAGACCCTCAAAAACACTGGAATAAAAATAAAATAGAAGCAAAATTAATTATAATAAATCCAGATATAACTATAAAAACCAAAGACATCGCTTGTGAACTAATAGACCAAGAAGAATTTAAAATTCAAATAAGAGAATTATTAAATCTAGGAGTAATAAAAAAGAGTATAAGTAGACACAGAAGCCCTGCATTTATGGTAAGAAATCATAGCGAAATAAAAAGAGACAAAGCAAGAATGGTTATTAATTATAAAAGATTAAATGATAATACCTATGATGATAGTTACAAAATACCTAATAAAGACGAATTAATTAATAAAATTCAGAATAAAAAATATTTTTCTAAATTTGATTGTAAATCTGGCTTTTGGCAAATAAAGATGCAAAAAGAATCAATAGAATGGACAGCATTTACTTGCCCAGAAGGACATTTTGAATGGTTAGTCATGCCATTTGGCTTAAAAAATGCACCACAGATATTTCAAAACAAAATGGACACTATCTTTAAAAAACATTCTGATTTCTGTATAGTTTATATTGATGATATACTTGTCTTTAGTAATAATAAACAAGAACATAGAAATCATTTACAAATAGTTTTTAAAGAATTTATAAATCAAGGACTAATAATTAGTAGTAAAAAGATGCAATTAGAAAAACAAGAAATAGAATTTTTAGGACTTTTTATTAAAGGAGGAAAAATAGAATTACAAGAACATATAGTAAAAAAGGTTTTAGAATTTCCAGATAAAATAGAAGAAACTAAAAAACTACAAGCCTTTTTAGGATTACTAAATTACTGTAGGTCTTTTATACCAAATTTATCCAAACTAGTAGGACCATTATATAGTAAATTAGGAAAGAATGGACAAAAATACTTTAATAATGAAGATATAAAATTAGTACAAAAAATAAAACAAATTGTTAGTACATTAGAACCTCTAAATTTACCATTAGAAAATAATTACAAAATAATTCAAACTGACGCATCAGCCTTAGGATGGGCAGGTATACTATTACAAAAAACTAATAAAGATAGTAATAAAAGTGAAGAAGAAATATGTAAATATTGTTCAGGAAATTTTAACGAAACACAAAGTAGATTACCATCAACAGATTTAGAAATATTAGGAGTCATAAATACTATAGATAGATTTCAATTATTTTTAGGAAAAACCTTTTTAATAAGAACTGATTGTGATAATATAGTGAAACATTTTAACAAAACTAACCAAAGTAAATCAGCGACAAAAAGATGGTTAAACTTTATTGACAATATTACAGGAAAAGGATTTACACCACAATTTGAACATATTAAAGGTAAAGATAATCAATTAGCCGATATTTTATCTAGATTAATTACTAACTCTTCTTAATGTTCTGCAGATGTCTTATCAAGGATCTTCCTCAGGAACACAAGAACATACTAATCAATTGTTTACTGTTCTTAATGCAAAACAAAAATTTAGGTCAAAGCTACCAGTCAATGAAGACCAGCAGAAGATGCTAGATAACCTCTGGTTCAATAGAGAATACAATAAAGGATCTTTTATCCACACAATGAACTACGTAAATACCTTTTTTCACAATATGAATAATTATGTGAAAACTTTAGAAGCACAAGTTAAATATTATAAAAGCAAAAGCAGTCCACAACTCATTAAGGACCATGAAACTGTTATTAAATATTATAAAGTATTAAATCTTAAAAATCAAGAAAATGAAAAGAAAATGAAAACTGTAGACCTGTACTCTAATAATAATTTTTTATCTTCTTTTGACCCTTATCATAGATATATATTAAAAACAAAAGTAGAAAACATATTGCCAAATGATATATCCGATAAAATAATAAGATTTGCACAAGAAAAAGATGTCTCAAATTGGCTTTTTATTCAAAATTATTTCCGTTTTAATCCCGAACCTTTGGGATGTACATATAAATACGAACATGTCCATCTAAATGCTATAAATAAATATGAAACAATGATATTTATAGAAATAGACTATAAAAAATTTAAAAATTTTATAATAACTAGACCCAACGTAATATTCCAGACTAATCCTGAGATTGCAATAGAAGTTACTATAAGTTTATTATTAGAATATGGAATGGTTAGTAGTATTTTAATACCCCCTCCATGGGATAATATTAATTGCAACTTTCCAAAATGTTTAGTAGATGCAATAGCTGAACAACAGCCTAAAAGGGTGAATTCACCTTATCTTTTATTAATAATCGAAAGTATACCACCAGAATGGATAGGAACTGGTCAAATAATTCATAGCAGGCACAATATATTTATTGAACACAGGCAAGATAAAATTTCAAACTATTATGCTCAAGCAAGTAACGATGACTCATTAATTCAAGGAAAAGAGGCAACAGCTGATTTATTATTAATGTATAAAGTTTATAATATAATGAATGAAATTCCAGCTGACCCCTGGTATATGATTAAAGAAAATTTTAACATAAGAATATTTATACCAAAACATCCTTTTAATAGAAATGTAACTTATTTTAACAAAACACAAAATTCTACAGACACTGAAGAAGCACTATTTAATGAAAGAGAAAGTAATTATCATTATTTAGCCTATAGACACACCGATTCAGATAATGACTCAATGGACTCAGTAACCAGGCACAATATTGATAATATGATGGAACCATAAAAATAGATGCAATAAATATGTCAGCACTACCACGACAAAACAGACGCAAGAGATGACGTATGCATGCAAACAGTAGATGACCTTTACTGTGCAAACAGTAGACGACCCTTACTGTTCACCCACTGTGCGCCCTTTACTATTTACCACTGTTCATATCAGTCACTGTACACTCACGCGGCTTCTACTGTACAAAGAGATTCTATCCGAGGCTCTTCAATCTCCTATATAAGAAGGCTTCCTCTTCTTCTCTCTACACAGCCTACACAGCCATCAAGAGCAATACTCAAGCAATCAAGCAACCATAAATCCCTAGTTATCAATATCTATAATAGCTTTCAAGTTCTAGTATTCCAGCAACAATAAGTTTGTAATCTCTAAGTTTCATTGTAAGTTTTCTTTATATTCTGTATATTATGGCTTGCAACTTCAATAATCTGTAAATTACGCTTGTAATCATATGTTTTATTGTTAGTAATAATATTTCAAGTTTTATTTAGAGCTTTCGGGCAACCCACTCTAAGTACTTAGATAATATTCTTATTATGTTTAGACATATTATTAAAGGATCCTTGAGGATTTAATTTTTGGTAATCGTGATATAATTAAATCATCATTGAACTCTGGAATGATCTTCTATTTATAAATTTTCCGGTGTCCTGTGATTTGCCATTGTCGCCGTTATAGCCTTGAGATAGGCGTTTGTTTGGCTTGACTGGGCTGCTACAGTTATCTGTAGTACTGTGGACTTGAGGATTGTTTATAGATCAGTGTTCATCTCTTGAGATTGACGTTGAATATATAGGAGATTACACAAGAAAATACGTAGAATATTGGACACAAACGGGAAAAACAACTGACATTAACCTATTAGATAGATATATACAAAAAATACCAGGAAAAATAGGTGAAAAAATATGGAAAAATTGGCAAAAAACCGATGACTGGAGAACGGACGCATCTATATAACTATCATACATGTCAACAATTAGATTTACCACCTCAGTATGGTTGTGACAATAAAAGAATCATAACTAGTAAAAATAATAAATATAAAACTAAAAAGAAATACAAAAAATACAAAAGTTATAAAATCCGGCCAAAATAAATTGTTCTTCATTTATATATATAGGTATATTTTGTATACACTGTGTTATAGGTATAGCGTCTTTATTGAATTGATGTATATAAACAGGGTAATTTAAATCTTTAGCATCTTCTTTTGCTACTAAATCTACGTGAATTAGACTTTTAGTTGCTCCTGTATCTAACATAGCTGTAGTTTCTATAGTTCTATTTGCAAATTTTATTTTCGTAGGGAAGGTAATTAAAGCAGATTTGTTAGTATTGTTTATTTGTTCTTTAGGTTTATTAATTATTTCTTCAGTATAACATTTTGTACATAGATTTTGTTTACAATTTTCACATATATATAATTTTTTATATTCTTTTTTACACTTAGCACATTCTAACTGTAATAAAGTAAATTGGTTAGGAGCAACAAGAGAAAAATATAATGAAAATACTAAACCAACACCAGGTAATAAAAGTAGAAGCAGATATGTATTCGATACAAGTATGAATATAAATCAATACGGTAGTATAGTCTTTTATACCAAATTTATCCAAACTAGTAGGACCATTATATATACACTATCTTTAAAAAACATTCTGGTACCAGTTTTCTTTATATTCTGTATATTATGGCTTGCAACTTCAATAATCTGTAAATTACGCTTGTAATCATATGTTTTATTGTTAGTAATAATATTTCAAGTTTTATTTAGAGCAAATAATAGGAGAAGACCCTCAAAAACACTGGATTAAATATAAAATAGAAGCAAAATTAATTATAATAAATCCAGATATAACTATAAAAACCAAAGACATCGCTTGTGAACTAATAGACCAAGAAGAATTTAAAATTCAAATAAGAGAATTATTAAATCTAGGAGTAATAAAAAAGAGTATAAGTAGACACAGAAGCCCTGCATTTATGGTAAGAAATCATAGCGAAATAAAAAGAGACAAAGCAAGAATGGTTATTAATTATAAAAGATTAAATGATAATACCTATGATGATAGTTACAAAATACCTAATAAAGACGAATTAATTAATAAAATTCAGAATAAAAAATATTTTTCTAAATTTGATTAAAAAATGCACCACAGATATTTCAAAACAAAATGGACACTATCTTTAAAAAACATTCTGATTTCTGTATAGTTTATATTGATGATATACTTGTCTTTAGTAATAATAAACAAGAACATAGAAATCATTTACAAATAGTTTAGTAGAAGCAGATATGTATTCGATACCTTGAATCGGTGTGTCTATAGGCTAAATAATGATACCACGTGGTAGTGCTGACATATTTATTGCATCTATTTTTATTTTTCGCTTAATATTAATCTATTTTACTCTAAAGATGACATCTACAACAAAAAACAAATCAATATTCCGAATAGAAAGTCTATTTGACGACAATGAAGATACTAAAACATATATTGAAAAGGGCATTCAAAAAGCTAAAGGAAAACAGCTATATCAACAAAATATGTTAGAATTCACTAATAAAATATACAATCACACTAGTCAAAGAAAAATAGCAGCAGTTAATACTGAGAAAATATTAGATTTAATAACACCAGAATCTGCAACAGAATTAAATAAACTAAAATTAGAATTCATGCATCTAGGAATAATTATAATAGGAATCGTAGGATTAACCAGATTAGAAGCAGGAAATACCAAATTATATCACGATTACCAAAAATTAAATCCTCAAGGATCCTTTAATAATATGTCTAAACATAATAAGAATATTATCTAAGTACTTAGAGTGGGTTGCCCGAAAGCTCTAAATAAAACTTGAAATATTATTACTAACAATAAAACATATGATTACAAGCGTAATTTACAGATTATTTAAGTTGCAAGCCATAATATACAGAATATAAAGAAAACTTACAATGAAACTTAGAGTTGTAATTCCACTCTTTTCGTTAAATAATATATCTTATTATCTAAAGATATAATAAATAGAAGATCATTACCAAAACATCCTTTTAATAGAAATGTAACTTATTTTAACAAAACACAAAATTCTACAGACACTGAAGAAGCACTATTTAATGAAAGAGAAAGTAATTATCATTATTTAGCCTATAGACACACCGATTCAGATAATGACTCAATGGACTCAGTAGCCTCTAATATTTTCTCAGTATTTGGTGAACAGTGATAAGGTTAATTCAACGTCAATCTCAAGAGATGAACACTGATCTATAAACAATCCTCAAGTCCACAGTACTACAGATAACTGTAGCAGCCCAGTCAAGCCAAACAAACGCCTATCTCAAGGCTATAACGGCGACAATGGCAAATCACAGGACACCGGAAAATTTATAAATAGAAGATCATTCCAGAGTTCAATGATGATTTAATTATATCACGATTACCAAAAATTAAATCCTCAAGGATCCTTTAATAATATGTCTAAACATAATAAGAATATTATCTAAGTACTTAGAGTGGGTTGCCCGAAAGCTCTAAATAAAACTTGAAATATTATTACTAACAATAAAACATATGATTACAAGCGTAATTTACAGATTATTGAAGTTGCAAGCCATAATATACAGAATATAAAGAAAACTTACAATGAAACTTAGAGATTACAAACTTATTGTTGCTGGAATACTAGAACTTGAAAGCTATTATAGATATTGATAACTAGGGATTTATGGTTGCTTGATTGCTTGAGTATTGCTCTTGATGGCTGTGTAGGCTGTGTAGAGAGAAGAAGAGGAAGCCTTCTTATATAGGAGATTGAAGAGCCTCGGATAGAATCTCTTTGTACAGTAGAAGCCGCGTGAGTGTACAGTGACTGATATGAACAGTGGTAAATAGTAAAGGGCGCACAGTGGGTGAACAGTAAGGGTCGTCTACTGTTTGCACAGTAAAGGTCATCTACTGTTTGCATGCATACGTCATCTCTTGCGTCTGTTTTGTCGTGGTAGTGCTGACATATTTATTGCATCTATTTTTATGGTTCCATCATATTATCAATATTGTGCCTGGTTACTGAGTCCATTGAGTCATTATCTGAATCGGTGTGTCTATAGGCTAAATAATGATAATTACTTTCTCTTTCATTAAATAGTGCTTCTTCAGTGTCTGTAGAATTTTGTGTTTTGTTAAAATAAGTTACATTTCTATTAAAAGGATGTTTTGGTATAAATATTCTTATGTTAAAATTTTCTTTAATCATATACCAGGGGTCAGCTGGAATTTCATTCATTATATTATAAACTTTATACATTAATAATAAATCAGCTGTTGCCTCTTTTCCTTGAATTAATGAGTCATCGTTACTTGCTTGAGCATAATAGTTTGAAATTTTATCTTGCCTGTGTTCAATAAATATATTGTGCCTGCTATGAATTATTTGACCAGTTCCTATCCATTCTGGTGGTATACTTTCGATTATTAATAAAAGATAAGGTGAATTCACCCTTTTAGGCTGTTGTTCAGCTATTGCATCTACTAAACATTTTGGAAAGTTGCAATTAATATTATCCCATGGAGGGGGTATTAAAATACTACTAACCATTCCATATTCTAATAATAAACTTATAGTAACTTCTATTGCAATCTCAGGATTAGTCTGGAATATTACGTTGGGTCTAGTTATTATAAAATTTTTAAATTTTTTATAGTCTATTTCTATAAATATCATTGTTTCATATTTATTTATAGCATTTAGATGGACATGTTCGTATTTATATGTACATCCCAAAGGTTCGGGATTAAAACGGAAATAATTTTGAATAAAAAGCCAATTTGAGACATCTTTTTCTTGTGCAAATCTTATTATTTTATCGGATATATCATTTGGCAATATGTTTTCTACTTTTGTTTTTAATATATATCTATGATAAGGGTCAAAAGAAGATAAAAAATTATTATTAGAGTACAGGTCTACAGTTTTCATTTTCTTTTCATTTTCTTGATTTTTAAGATTTAATACTTTATAATATTTAATAACAGTTTCATGGTCCTTAATGAGTTGTGGACTGCTTTTGCTTTTATAATATTTAACTTGTGCTTCTAAAGTTTTCACATAATTATTCATATTGTGAAAAAAGGTATTTACGTAGTTCATTGTGTGGATAAAAGATCCTTTATTGTATTCTCTATTGAACCAGAGGTTATCTAGCATCTTCTGCTGGTCTTCATTGACTGGTAGCTTTGACCTAAATTTTTGTTTTGCATTAAGAACAGTAAACAATTGATTAGTATGCTCTTGTGTTCCTGAGGAAGATCCTTGATAAGACATCTGCAGAACATTAAGAAGAGTTAGTAATTAATCTAGATAAAATATCGGCTAATTGATTATCTTTACCTTTAATATGTTCAAATTTTGGTGTAAATCCTTTTCCTGTAATATTGTCAATAAAGTTTAACCATCTTTTTGTCGCTGATTTACTTTGGTTAGTTTTGTTAAAATGTTTCACTATATTATCACAATCAGTTCTTATTAAAAAGGTTTTTCCTAAAAATAATTGAAATCTATCTATAGTATTTATGACTCCTAATATTTCTAAATCTGTTGATGGTAATCTACTTTGTGTTTCGTTAAAATTTCTTGAACAATATTTACATATTTCTTCTTCACTTTTATTACTATCTTTATTAGTTTTTTGTAATAGTATACCTGCCCATCCTAAGGCTGATGCGTCAGTTTGAATTATTTTGTAATTATTTTCTAATGGTAAATTTAGAGGTTCTAATGTACTAACAATTTGTTTTATTTTTTGTACTAATTTTATATCTTCATTATTAAAGTATTTTTGTCCATTCTTTCCTAATTTACTATATAATGGTCCTACTAGTTTGGATAAATTTGGTATAAAAGACCTACAGTAATTTAGTAATCCTAAAAAGGCTTGTAGTTTTTTAGTTTCTTCTATTTTATCTGGAAATTCTAAAACCTTTTTTACTATATGTTCTTGTAATTCTATTTTTCCTCCTTTAATAAAAAGTCCTAAAAATTCTATTTCTTGTTTTTCTAATTGCATCTTTTTACTACTAATTATTAGTCCTTGATTTATAAATTCTTTAAAAACTATTTGTAAATGATTTCTATGTTCTTGTTTATTATTACTAAAGACAAGTATATCATCAATATAAACTATACAGAAATCAGAATGTTTTTTAAAGATAGTGTCCATTTTGTTTTGAAATATCTGTGGTGCATTTTTTAAGCCAAATGGCATGACTAACCATTCAAAATGTCCTTCTGGGCAAGTAAATGCTGTCCATTCTATTGATTCTTTTTGCATCTTTATTTGCCAAAAGCCAGATTTACAATCAAATTTAGAAAAATATTTTTTATTCTGAATTTTATTAATTAATTCGTCTTTATTAGGTATTTTGTAACTATCATCATAGGTATTATCATTTAATCTTTTATAATTAATAACCATTCTTGCTTTGTCTCTTTTTATTTCGCTATGATTTCTTACCATAAATGCAGGGCTTCTGTGTCTACTTATACTCTTTTTTATTACTCCTAGATTTAATAATTCTCTAATTTGGATTTTAAATTCTTCTTGGTCTATTAGTTCACAAGCGATGTCTTTGGTTTTTATAGTTATATCTGGATTTATTATAATTAATTTTGCTTCTATTTTATTTTTATTCCAGTGTTTTTGAGGGTCTTCTCCTATTATTTCAGTTTTTTCAGCTAATCTAATTAAGTCTTCTAGTTCTAATTTAGTATTTTTAAACATGATTTTATTTAAATTATTACATTCAATTTTAAGACTTTCACTTTTTTCGAGATATTGTAAGTAATCTTTCAAATAATCTTCTTCAATATCTAGTTCATTATTATTTAATTTTATGTCTTCAATTGGTTCTAATATTATATTGTTATTAAGTATTAATTTATTTTCATGTTTTAATATGTTAGATTGATTATTAGGTATAATATGTGTTCCTTTTTTAAATAATTGTATACCAGAAGGCGTATACATAAATCCTCCTGTTAAAGATTGAATAAAATTTAATCCTAAGATAAAAGGGTGATGACTTTTTACATTAGTTATGTATGTTTGGGGCAAAATAAATTGTTCTTCATTTATATATATAGGTATATTTTGTATACACTGTGTTATAGGTATAGCGTCTTTATTGAAATGATGTATATAAACAGGGTAATTTAAATCTTTAGCATCTTCTTTTGCTACTAAATCTACGTGAATTAGACTTTTAGTTGCTCCTGTATCTAACATAGCTGTAGTTTCTATAGTTCTATTTGCAAATTTTATTTTCGTAGGGAAGGTAATTAAAGCAGATTTGTTAGTATTGTTTATTTGTTCTTTAGGTTTATTAATTATTTCTTCAGTATAACATTTTGTACATAGATTTTGTTTACAATTTTCACATATATATAATTTTTTATATTCTTTTTTACACTTAGCACATTCTAACTGTAATAAAGTAAATTGGTTAAGTATATATTCACAGTCTTCAATATTATAACAAAGATTTAAATTATCTAAACATTGTTCTAAGATTTCTATATCATCATCATTAGAGTCTATTGATTCTGTGGATTCTATACTATATATACTAATATTATCTATTTCTTCATATTCATCGTCTATACTTTCTAATTCTATTGTGTCTCCTAAATCATCTTCAATGTCATCTAAGATATTTATTTTTTCTTGTATTTTAGATATATTATTATTTTTATTTCTATATGGACAATTTGGTCTAATATGATTTGGGTCACCGCATATAAAACATTTACAGTTTGTTACTTTCTTGATATTTTTATTATCTTTTGTTTCGTTATTATTATCTTTATTCATTTTTCGTTTTTTATACCATGGTCGTTTTCTTTTAAAGTTTTTATATTTGTAAGGTTTCTTAAATGTCTTACTAGGCCGGATTTTATAACTTTTGTATTTTTTGTATTTCTTTTTAGTTTTATATTTATTATTTTTACTAGTTATGATTCTTTTATTGTCACAACCATACTGAGGTGGTAAATCTAATTGTTGACATGTATGATAGTATTGTTTTCTAATTTCTTTACTTTCTTTTAATTTTCTACATTCAGATTTAAGTGTATTATATACTATATTAACTCTAGCTCCTATAGATGCGTCCGTTCTCCAGTCATCGATTTTTTGCCAATTTTTCCATATTTTTTCACCTATTTTTCCTGGTATTTTTTGTATATATCTATCTAATAGGTTAATGTCAGTTGTTTTTCCCGTTTGTGTCCAATATTCTACGTATTTTCTTGTGTAATCTCCTATATATTCTAATCTACAAATTTGTAATTGTTCTAAGTTTCTAAGTGCTTCTGTTTGCTTCTCTGTGATTGTTATAAGCCTATTACCTCCTAAGAAAGAAGCTTTGATTAAATTAGTAAATTTTTCTATAGTAAAAGATTCTTTAAATTGTAGATATTCATTTCCTAATTTATATGTTAAATACCAATTAGATACACTTCCTTGTAAAGTGTTTTCAAAATATGATTCACATTCACTTAGGTTAGTAAATTCTATAAGTGTAGTAGCTCTAAAGCATCCTTTTTCCCATATTTCTATTGCAGTCTCCCAATCTAATGGATTTACATTATCTAAATTTAGTATACTACCGTATTGATTTATATTCATACTTGTATCGAATACATATCTGCTTCTACTTTTATTACCTGGTGTTGGTTTAGTATTTTCATTATATTTTTCTCTTGTTGCTCCTAGGTGTTGATGTGTTGAATAGTCAGTAGTAGGTGTTTTTGTGGTAGATGATTCTCCAGTTACTTCTTCGGCGGGGTTTATTTCTTCTAAGGTTTTTATAATTTCTTGTTCGTTTAAAAATTTATCTAATCCTATGTTAATTATTTTTTGTTTATTATCTTCATTAGTTCCTTCAGCGCAATATATTGAAATTATTAATTCTTTATTTTCTTCATTGCCATATTTGTTTATTAATTGTTCTGTTGTTAAATTATCACAGTCGTTTATAATTATGTCATATATCTTGTCTTCTAATACTGTGAATAACGTTCCTATTTGTTCTTCTATAATTAAAACATTAATTTCTTCTAGTAATTCTTCACTTTCTGTCTCGATTGATTTATATTTACTAAATTTAATGCTACTTTGTCCTACTTGATTTTCATATATTTTATTTTTTCTGGATTTTTTAAGTTTGTTATCATTAAATTAGGTAGTTTCCATTCTAATTCTTCATAAATACTACTATCTATTTTTTGTGCTTCTATCATTTCTACATATTTACTATTAAAAGATTTTACGATACAGTCAAATTCGGCTTTAAAATTTATTTTATATCGATTAAATAATTTTCCCATAAAAAGCGTATATACTAATAGATTATTATATTGTCCTGTCATATTATATCCTCGTGTACTTATTGCTATTTTTATATGTTTGCTAAATTCATTAGTATCTATAGAGAAGTTAGGTATACATCCTATTACGGCGGCGTTTTTTGATAAATCTACTTCAGCGCTGGCTATTTGTGCCTGTTTATGATTATTCCATCTATCATCATATATGTATACTAATATTTTAGTTCCTGCTTCTAATCTGGTTAATCCTACGATTCCTATTATAATTATTCCTAGATGCATGAATTCTAATTTTAGTTTATTTAATTCTGTTGCAGATTCTGGTGTTATTAAATCTAATATTTTCTCAGTATTAACTGCTGCTATTTTTCTTTGACTAGTGTGATTGTATATTTTATTAGTGAATTCTAACATATTTTGTTGATATAGCTGTTTTCCTTTAGCTTTTTGAATGCCCTTTTCAATATATGTTTTAGTATCTTCATTGTCGTCAAATAGACTTTCTATTCGGAATATTGATTTGTTTTTTGTTGTAGATGTCATCTTTAGAGTAAAATAGATTTAGTTTTGTTTTAGCAGTTTTTGGGTCGGTTTTTAGTGCTTTAAATTTTTCGATTAATTCGTTTATTTCAGGTGTATCTTGTATGTTTTGTTTTTCTTCTTTCCTTTGTACGTATTTTATGAATTTTTCTAATTCAGTTTTTATGATAGTAATATTGGTATTTATGACGTCTAAAAATCCTTTTATGTAGTCTTGATTTTCTTCAATTTTTCTAATTCTTTCTAGTAAGTTACTATTGTTCATATATTTATCCTAGTCTGCCTTTTTCTGCTAATACTCCTATTTGGGTTTCTAATGATATTAATCTTGCTTTTTGTTCACTGATAATTACTTGTGTATTTTCTTGTAGACTTAAATTCTGCCTTATTCTTTTATACTTACTCTTTTTTAAGAAATCTAAAAGTTTTTTACCTAATATAATAACTTTTCTTGTTAGTTCTATAGAATTTTTTAGTCTTGCTCTCTCAGTTTGCATTAAAATCTTCCTTTTTCGCTTAATATTCCTAATTTGATTTCTAAAGATAAAACTATTTTTTCTTGTTGTTCGATTACGTAAATAGTACTGTTGACTAAATGATACTCTTCAAATTTTAGAATAATTCTTAGAAAGTTATATTGAGTTCTTATTATGCCTCTTCTAAATTCGATTTCGTTTCTTAGTAGTTGTTTTTTAGTTAGCATAACACTTAAAATCTACCCTTTTCACTTAGTATTTCTAATTCTAACTTATACTGGTGAATTTTTTCGTTAGCTATTCTAATTATCCAACTATTAATAGTAGCTTGTATATGGTTTTTCTTTTTTATATTTTCTTCTTTTTTAATTATAGCGTCGTCTAATATTTTATATTCAGCTAATAATTTTCTTCTTAAAAATTCTTTTTCAGTTATCATAAATTATACTAAACGTCCTTTTTCTCCTAGAATTTCTATTTCTAATTTATATTGATGGATCCTTTCTTTTATATCTTCTATATTATCTTTATAATATTTTGTAAGTTCTTTATGAAGTTTTTTATTTTGATATTTTAAATAATTTTTTGTTGAATAGTCTAGGTTTGAATATTCAGTACGTAGTCTAATTTGAAACCAGGTTTTATCACTAAGATATTTTCCTTCAATAAGCATAAAATTATTTAAACGAGATAAACTTATAAGTTGTAATTCCACTCTTTTCGTTAAATAATATATCTTATTATCTAAAGATATAATATTAAAGCAGCTCTGATACCATTATTTTTTGGTGAACAGTGATAAGGTTAATTCAACGTCAATCTCAAGAGATGAACACTGATCTATAAACAATCCTCAAGTCCACAGTACTACAGATAACTGTAGCAGCCCAGTCAAGCCAAACAAACGCCTATCTCAAGGCTATAACGGCGACAATGGCAAATCACAGGACACCGGAAAATTTATAAATAGAAGATAACTTGAAATATTATTACTAACAATAAAACATATGATTACAAGCGTAATTTACAGATTATTGAAGTTGCAAGCCTTTAGATATGACAGGACAATATAATAATCTATTAGTATATACGCTTTTTATGGGAAAATTATTTAATCGATAGGTCTATTAGTTCACAAGCGATGTCTTTGGTTTTTATAGTTATATCTGGATTTATTATAATTAATTTTGCTTCTATTTTATTTTTATTCCAGTGTTTTTGAGGGTCTTCTCCTATTATTTCAGTTTTTTCAGCTAATCTAATTAAGTCTTCTAGTTCTAATTTAGTATTTTTAAACATGATTTTATTTAAATTATTACATTCAATTTTAAGACTTTCACTTT
The DNA here is from genome assembly GCA_949130495.1 of Sambucus nigra. Taxonomy (NCBI): domain Eukaryota; kingdom Viridiplantae; phylum Streptophyta; class Magnoliopsida; order Dipsacales; family Adoxaceae; genus Sambucus; species Sambucus nigra. Next base: position 197,295,081 of record OX422217.1, on the reverse strand, counting down.
TTTCGAGATATTGTAAGTAATCTTTCAAATAATCTTCTTCAATATCTAGTTCATTATTATTTAATTTTATGTCTTCAATTGGTTCTAATATTATATTGTTATTAAGTATTAATTTATTTTCATGTTTTAATATGTTAGATTGATTATTAGGTATAATATGTGTTCCTTTTTTAAATAATTGTATACCAGAAGGCGTATACATAAATCCTATTATTTTTTTTATATTTTAAATAATTTTTTGTTGAATAGTCTAGGTTTGAATATTCAGTAGAAAGAATGGACAAAAATACTATCCTCGTGTACTTATTGCTATTTTTATATGTTTGCTAAATTCTTAAAAGGACTTGAGGATTGTTTATAGATCAGTGTTCATCTAAAAATAAGACGCAAGAGATGACGTATGCATGCAAACAGTAGATGACCTTTACTGTGCAACATCTTCTGCTGGTCTTCATTGACTGGTAGCTTTGACCTCTCTGATACCAGAATTAATCGAAAAATTTAAAGCACTAAAAACCGAAGATCATTCCAGAGTTCAATGATGATTTAATTATATCATGATTACCAAAAATTAAATCCTCAAGGATCCTTTAATAATATGTCTAAACATAATAAGAATATTATCTAAGTACTTAGAGTGGGTTGCCCGAAAGCTCTAAATAAAACTTGAAATATTATTACTAACAATAAAACATATGATTACAAGCGTAATTTACAGATTATTGAAGTTGCAAGCCATAATATACAGAATATAAAGAAAACTTACAATGAAACTTAGAGATTACAAACTTATTGTTGCTGGAATACTAGAACTTGAAAGCTATTATAGATATTGATAACTAGGGATTTATGGTTGCTTAACCAAAGTAAATCAGCGACAAAAAGATGGTTAAACTTTATTGACAATATTACAGGAAAAGGATTTACACCACAATTTGAACATATTAAAGGTAAAGATAATCAATTAGCCGATATTTTATCTAGATTAATTACTAACTCTTCTTAATGTTCTGCAGATGTCTTATCAAGGATCTTCCTCAGGAACACAAAGGCATACTAATCAATTGTTTACTGTTCTTAATGCAAAACAAAAATTTAGGTCAAAGCTACCAGTCAATGAAGACCTAAACTAGTAGGACCATTATATAGTAAATTAGGAAAGAATGGACAAAAATACTTTAATAATGAAGATATAAAATTAGTACAAAAAATAAAACAAATTGTTAGTACATTAGAACCTCTAAATTTACCATTAGAAAATAATTACAAAATAATTCAAACTGACGCATCAGCCTTAGGATGGGCAGGTATACTATTACAAAAAACTAATAAAGATAGTAATAAAAGTGAAGAAGAAATATGTAAATATTGTTCAGGAAATTTTAACGAAACACAAAGTAGATTACCATCAACAGATTTATACGATTCCTATTATAATTATTCCTAGATGCATGAATTCTAATTTTAGTTTATTTAATTCTGTTGCAGATTCTGGTGTTATTAAATCTAATATTTTCTCAGTATTAACTGCTGCTATTTTTCTTTGACTAGTGTGATTGTATATTTTATTAGTGAATTCTAACATATTTTGTTGATATAGCTGTTTTCCTTTAGCTTTTTGAATGCCCTTTTCAATATATGTTTTAGTATCTTCATTGTCGTCAAATAGACTTTCTATTCGGAATATTGATTTGTTTTTTGTTGTTCTAATGTACTAACAATTTGTTTTATTTTTTGTACTAATTTTATATCTTCATTATTAAAGTATTTTTGTCCATTCTTTCCTAATTTACTATATAATGGTCCTACTAGTTTGGATAAATTTGGTATAAAAGACCTACAGTAATTTAGTAATCCTAAAAAGGCTTGTAGTTTTTTAGTTTCTTCTATTTTATCTGGAAATTCTAAAACCTTTTTTACTATATGTTCTTGTAATTCTATTTTTCCTCCTTTAAGACGAATTAATTAATAAAATTCAGAATAAAAAATATTTTTCTAAATTTGATTATAAATCTGGCTTTTGGCAAATAAAGATGCAAAAAGAATCAATAGAATGGACAGCATTTACTTGCCCAGAAGGACATTTTGAATGGTTAGTCATGCCATTTGGCTTAAAAAATGCACCACAGATATTTCAAAACAAAATGGACACTATCTTTAAAAAACATTCTGATTTCTGTATAGTTTATATTGATGATATACTTGTCTTTAGTAATAATAAACAAGAACATAGAAATCATTTACTGGTGAACAGTGATAAGGTTAATTCAACGTCAATCTCAAGAGATGAACACTGATCTATAAACAATCCTCAAGTCCACAGTACTACAGATAACTGTAGCAGCCCAGTCAAGCCAAACAAACGCCTATCTCAAGGCTATAACGGCGACAATGGCAAATCACAGGACACCGGAAAATTTATAAATAGAAGATCCGGTGTCCTGTGATTTGCCATTGTCGCCGTTATAGCCTTGAGATAGGCGTTTGTTTGGCTTGACTGGGCTGCTACAGTTATCTGTAGTACTGTGGACTTGAGGATTGTTTATAGATCAGTGTTCATCTCTTGAGATTGACGTTGAATTAACCTTATCACTGTTCACCAAAAAATAACAACGTTGAATTAACCTTATCACTGTTCACCAAAAAAGCAGACTAGGATAAATATATGAACAATAGTAACAGGCTGTGTAGAGAGATGGCAAATCACAGGACACCTTTGAGTCTGCCCTGAAGTAGATTTATCAAAAAACGCCGCCGTGATTGTTATAAGCCTATTACCTCCTAAGAAAGAAGCTTTGATTAAATTAGTAAATTTTTCTATAGTAAAAGATTCTTTAAATTGTAGATATTCATTTCCTAATTTATATGTTAAATACCAATTAGATACACTTCCTTGTAAAGTGTTTTCAAAATATGATTCACATTCACTTAGGTTAGTAAATTCTATAGTGTAGTAGCTCTAAAGCATCCTTTTTCCCATATTTCTATTGCAGTCTCCCAATCTAATGGATTTACATTATCTAAATTTAGTATACTACCGTATTGATTTATATTCATACTTGTATCGAATACATATCTGCTTCTACTTTTATTACCTGGTGTCGGTTTAGTATTTTCATTATATTTTTCTCTTGTTGCTCCTAGGTGTTGATGTGTTGAATAGTCAGTAGTAGGTGTTTTTGTGGTAGATGAAAACGACCATGGTATAAAAAACGAAAAATGAATAAAGATAATAATAACGAAACAAAAGATAATAAAAATATCAAGAAAGTAACAAACTGTAAATGTTTTATATGCGGTGACCCAAATCATATTAGACCAAATTGTCCATATAGAAATAAAAATAATAATATATCTAAAATACAAGAAAAAATAAATATCTTAGATGACATTGAAGATGATTTAGGAGACACAATAGAATTAGAAAGTATATACGATGAATATGAAGAAATAGATAATATTAGTATATATAGTATAGAATCCACAGAATCAATAGACTCTAATAATGATGATATAGAAATCTTAGAACAATGTTTAGATAATTTAAATCTTTGTTATAATATTGAAGACTGTGAATATATACTTAACCAATTTACTTTATTACAGTTAGAATGTGCTAAGTGTAAAAAAGAATATAAAAAATTATATATATGTGAAAATTGTAAACAAAATCTATGTACAAAATGTTATACTGAAGAAATAATTAATAAACCTAAAGAACAAATAAACAATACTAACAAATCTGCTTTAATTACCTTCCCTACGAAAATTAGTTCGATTACGTAAATAGTACTGTTGACTAAATGATACTCTTCAAATTTTAGAATAATTCTTAGAAAGTTATATTGAGTTCTTATTATGCCTCTTCTAAATTCGATTTCGTTTCTTAGTAGTTGTTTTTTAGTTAGCATAACACTTAAAATCTACCCTTTTCACTTAGTATTTCTAATTCTAACTTATACTGGTGAATTTTTTCGTTAGCTATTCTAATTATCCAACTATTAATAGTAGCTTGTATATGGTTTTTCTTTTTTATATTTTCTTCTTTTTTAATTATAGCGTCGTCTAATATTTTATATTCAGCTAATAATTTTCTTCTTAAAAATTCTTTTTCAGTTATCATAAATTATCCTAAACGTCCTTTTTCTCCTAGAATTTCTATTTCTAATTTATATTGATGGATCCTTTCTTTTATATCTTCTATATTATCTTTATAATATTTTGTAAGTTCTTTATGAAGTTTTTTATTTTGATATTTTAAATAATTTTTTGTTGAATAGTCTAGGTTTGAATATTCAGTACGTAGTCTAATTTGAAACCAGGTTTTATCACTAAGATATTTTCCTTCAATAAGCATAAAATTATTTAAACGAGATAAACTTATAAGTTGTAATTCCACTCTTTTCGTTAAATAATATATCTTATTATCTAAAGATATAATATTAAAGCAGCTCTGATACCATTATTTTTTGGTGAACAGTGATAAGGTTAATTCAACGTCAATCTCAAGAGATGAACACTGATCTATAAACAATCCTCAAGTCCACAGTACTACAGATAACTGTAGCAGCCCAGTCAAGCCAAACAAACGCCTATCTCAAGGCTATAACGGCGACAATGGCAAATCACAGGACACCGGAAAATTTATAAATAGAAGATCATTCCAGAGTTCAATGATGATTTAATTATATCACGATTACCAAAAATTAAATCCTCAAGGATCCTTTAATAATATGTCTAAACATAATAAGAATATTATCTAAGTACTTAGAGTGGGTTGCCCGAAAGCTCTAAATAAAACTTGAAATATTATTACTAACAATAAAACATATGATTACAAGCGTAATTTACAGATTATTGAAGTTGCAAGCCATAATATACAGAATATAAAGAAAACTTACAATGAAACTTAGAGATTACAAACTTATTGTTGCTGGAATACTAGAACTTGAAAGCTATTATAGATATTGATAACTAGGGATTTATGGTTGCTTGATTGCTTGAGTATTGCTCTTGATGGCTGTGTAGGCTGTGTAGAGAGAAGAAGAGGAAGCCTTCTTATATAGGAGATTGAAGAGACTCGGATAGAATCTCTTTGTACAGTAGAAGCCGCGTGAGTGTACAGTGACTGATATGAACAGTGGTAAATAGTAAAGGGCGCACAGTGGGTGAACAGTAAGGGTCGTCTACTGTTTGCACAGTAAAGGTCATCTACTGTTTGCATGCATACGTCATCTCTTGCGTCTGTTTTGTCGTGGTAGTGCTGACATATTTATTGCATCTATTTTTATGGTTCCATCATATTATCAATATTGTGCCTGGTTACTGAGTCCATTGAGTCATTATCTGAATCGGTGTGTCTATAGGCTAAATAATGATAATTACTTTCTCTTTCATTAAATAGTGCTTCTTCAGTGTCTGTAGAATTTTGTGTTTTGTTAAAATAAGTTACATTTCTATTAAAAGGATGTTTTGGTATAAATATTCTTATGTTAAAATTTTCTTTAATCATATACCAGGGGTCAGCTGGAATTTCATTCATTATATTATAAACTTTATACATTAATAATAAATCAGCTGTTGCCTCTTTTCCTTGAATTAATGAGTCATCGTTACTTGCTTGAGCATAATAGTTTGAAATTTTATCTTGCCTGTGTTCAATAAATATATTGTGCCTGCTATGAATTATTTGACCAATTCCTATCCATTCTGGTGGTATACTTTCGATTATTAATAAAAGATAAGGTGAATTCACCCTTTTAGGCTGTTGTTCAGCTATTGCATCTACTAAACATTTTGGAAAGTTGCAATTAATATTATCCCATGGAGGGGGTATTAAAATACTACTAACCATTCCATATTCTAATAATAAACTTATAGTAACTTCTATTGCAATCTCAGGATTAGTCTGGAATATTACGTTGGGTCTAGTTATTATAAAATTTTTAAATTTTTTATAGTCTATTTCTATAAATATCATTGTTTCATATTTATTTATAGCATTTAGATGGACATGTTCGTATTTATATGTACATCCCAAAGGTTCGGGATTAAAACGGAAATAATTTTGAATAAAAAGCCAATTTGAGACATCTTTTTCTTGTGCAAATCTTATTATTTTATCGGATATATCATTTGGCAATATGGTTTCTACTTTTGTTTTTAATATATATCTATGATAAGGGTCAAAAGAAGATAAAAAATTATTATTAGAGTACAGGTCTACAGTTTTCATTTTCTTTTCATTTTCTTGATTTTTAAGATTTAATACTTTATAATATTTAATAACAGTTTCATGGTCCTTAATGAGTTGTGGACTGCTTTTGCTTTTATAATATTTAACTTGTGCTTCTAAAGTTTTCACATAATTATTCATATTGTGAAAAAAAGTATTTACGTAGTTCATTGTGTGGATAAAAGATCCTTTATTGTATTCTCTATTGAACCAGAGGTTATCTAGCATCTTCTGCTGGTCTTCATTGACTGGTATCTTTGACCTAAATTTTTGTTTTGCATTAAGAACAGTAAACAATTGATTAGTATGCTCTTGTGTTCCTGAGGAAGATCCTTGATAAGACATCTGCAGAACATTAAGAAGAGTTAGTAATTAATCTAGATAAAATATCGGCTAATTGATTATCTTTACCTTTAATATGTTCAAATTGTGGTGTAAATCCTTTTCCTGTAATATTGTCAATAAAGTTTAACCATCTTTTTGTCGCTGATTTACTTTGGTTAGTTTTGTTAAAATGTTTCACTATATTATCACAATCAGTTCTTATTAAAAAGGTTTTTCCTAAAAATAATTGAAATCTATCTATAGTATTTATGACTCCTAATATTTCTAAATCTGTTGATGGTAATCTACTTTGTGTTTCGTTAAAATTTCCTGAACAATATTTACATATTTCTTCTTCACTTTTATTACTATCTTTATTAGTTTTTTGTAATAGTATACCTGCCCATCCTAAGGCTGATGCGTCAGTTTGAATTATTTTGTAATTATTTTCTAATGGTAAATTTAGAGGTTCTAATGTACTAACAATTTGTTTTATTTTTTGTACTAATTTTATATCTTCATTATTAAAGTATTTTTGTCCATTCTTTCCTAATTTACTATATAATGGTCCTACTAGTTTGGATAAATTTGGTATAAAAGACCTACAGTAATTTAGTAATCCTAAAAAGGCTTGTAGTTTTTTAGTTTCTTCTATTTTATCTGGAAATTCTAAAACCTTTTTTACTATATGTTCTTGTAATTCTATTTTTCCTCCTTTAATAAGAAGTCCTAAAAATTCTATTTCTTGTTTTTCTAATTGCATCTTTTTACTACTAATTATTAGTCCTTGATTTATAAATTCTTTAAAAACTATTTGTAAATGATTTCTATGTTCTTGTTTATTATTACTAAAGACAAGTATATCATCAATATAAACTATACAGAAATCAGAATGTTTTTTAAAGATAGTGTCCATTTTGTTTTGAAATATCTGTGGTGCATTTTTTAAGCCAAATGGCATGACTAACCATTCAAAATGTCCTTCTGGGCAAGTAAATGCTGTCCATTCTATTGATTCTTTTTGCATCTTTATTTGCCAAAAGCCAGATTACAATCAAATTTAGAAAAATATTTTTTATTCTGAATTTTATTAATTAATTCGTCTTTATTAGGTATTTTGTAACTATCATCATAGGTATTATCATTTAATCTTTTATAATTAATAACCATTCTTGCTTTGTCTCTTTTTATTTCGCTATGATTTCTTACCATAAATGCAGGGCTTCTGTGTCTACTTATACTCTTTTTTATTACTCCTAGATTTAATAATTCTCTTATTTGAATTTTAAATTCTTCTTGGTCTATTAGTTCACAAGCGATGTCTTTGGTTTTTATAGTTATATCTGGATTTATTATAATTAATTTTGCTTCTATTTTATTTTTATTCCAGTGTTTTTGAGGGTCTTCTCCTATTATTTCAGTTTTTTCAGCTAATCTAATTAAGTCTTCTAGTTCTAATTTAGTATTTTTAAACATGATTTTATTTAAATTATTACATTCAATTTTAAGACTTTCACTTTTTTCGAGATATTGTAAGTAATCTTTCAAATAATCTTCTTCAATATCTAGTTCATTATTATTTAATTTTATGTCTTCAATTGGTTCTAATATTATATTGTTATTAAGTATTAATTTATTTTCATGTTTTAATATGTTAGATTGATTATTAGGTATAATATGTGTTCCTTTTTTAAATAATTGTATACCAGAAGGCGTATACATAAATCCTCCTGTTAAAGATTGAATAAAATTTAATCCTAAGATAAAAGGGTGATGACTTTTTACATTAGTTATGTATGTTTGGGGCAAAATAAATTGTTCTTCATTTATATATATAGGTATATTTTGTATACACTGTGTTATAGGTATAGCGTCTTTATTGAATTGATGTATATAAACAGGGTAATTTAAATCTTTAGCATCTTCTTTTGCTACTAAATCTACGTGAATTAGACTTTTAGTTGCTCCTGTATCTAACATAGCTGTAGTTTCTATAGTTCTATTTGCAAATTTTATTTTCGTAGGGAAGGTAATTAAAGCAGATTTGTTAGTATTGTTTATTTGTTCTTTAGGTTTATTAATTATTTCTTCAGTATAACATTTTGTTCATAGATTTTGTTTACAATTTTCACATATATATAATTTTTTATATTCTTTTTTACACTTAGCACATTCTAACTGTAATAAAGTAAATTGGTTAAGTATATATTCACAGTCTTCAATATTATAACAAAGATTTAAATTATCTAAACATTGTTCTAAGATTTCTATATCATCATCATTAGAGTCTATTGATTCTGTGGATTCTATACTATATATACTAATATTATCTATTTCTTCGTATTCATCGTATATACTTTCTAATTCTATTGTGTCTCCTAAATCATCTTCAATGTCATCTAAGATATTTATTTTTTCTTGTATTTTAGATATATTATTATTTTTATTTCTATATGGACAATTTGGTCTAATATGATTTGGGTCACCGCATATAAAACATTTACAGTTTGTTACTTTCTTGATATTTTTATTATCTTTTGTTTCGTTATTATTATCTTTATTCATTTTTCGTTTTTTATACCATGGTCGTTTTCTTTTAAAGTTTTTATATTTGTAAGGTTTCTTAAATGTCTTACTAGGCCGGATTTTATAACTTTTGTATTTTTTGTATTTCTTTTTAGTTTTATATTTATTATTTTTACTAGTTATGATTCTTTTATTGTCACAACCATACTGAGGTGGTAAATCTAATTGTTGACATGTATGATAGTATTGTTTTCTAATTTCTTTACTTTCTTTTAATTTTCTACATTCAGATTTAAGTGTATTATATACTATATTAACTCTAGCTCCTATAGATGCGTCCGTTCTCCAGTCATCGGTTTTTTGCCAATTTTTCCATATTTTTTCACCTATTTTTCCTGGTATTTTTTGTATATATCTATCTAATAGGTTAATGTCAGTTGTTTTTCCCGTTTGTGTCCAATATTCTACGTATTTTCTTGTGTAATCTCCTATATATTCTAATCTACAAATTTGTAATTGTTCTAAGTTTCTAAGTGCTTCTGTTTGCTTCTCTGTGATTGTTATAAGCCTATTACCTCCTAAGAAAGAAGCTTTGATTAAATTAGTAAATTTTTCTATAGTAAAAGATTCTTTAAATTGTAGATATTCATTTCCTAATTTATATGTTAAATACCAATTAGATACACTTCCTTGTAAAGTGTTTTCAAAATATGATTCACATTCACTTAGGTTAGTAAATTCTATAAGTGTAGTAGCTCTAAAGCATCCTTTTTCCCATATTTCTATTGCAGTCTCCCAATCTAATGGATTTACATTATCTAAATTTAGTATACTACCGTATTGATTTATATTCATACTTGTATCGAATACATATCTGCTTCTACTTTTATTACCTGGTGTTGGTTTAGTATTTTCATTATATTTTTCTCTTGTTGCTCCTAGGTGTTGATGTGTTGAATAGTCAGTAGTAGGTGTTTTTGTGGTAGATGATTCTCCAGTTACTTCTTCGGCGGGGTTTATTTCTTCTAAGGTTTTTATAATTTCTTGTTCGTTTAAAAATTTATCTAATCCCATGTTAATTATTTTTTGTTTATTATCTTCATTAGTTCCTTCAGCGCAATATATTGAAATTATTAATTCTTTATTTTCTTCATTGCCATATTTGTTTATTAATTGTTCTGTTGTTAAATTATCACAGTCGTTTATAATTATGTCATATATCTTGTCTTCTAATACTGTGAATAACGTTCCTATTTGTTCTTCTATAATTAAAACATTAATTTCTTCTAGTAATTCTTCACTTTCTGTCTCGATTGATTTATATTTACTAAATTTAATGCTACTTTGTCCTACTTGATTTTCATATATTTTATTTTTTTCTGGATTTTTTAAGTTTGTTATCATTAAATTAGGTAGTTTCCATTCTAATTCTTCATAAATACTACTATCTATTTTTTGTGCTTCTATCATTTCTACATATTTACTATTAAAAGATTTTACGATACAGTCAAATTCGGCTTTAAAATTTTTTTTATATCGATTAAATAATTTTCCCATAAAAAGCGTATATACTAATAGATTATTATATTGTCCTGTCATATTATATCCTCGTGTACTTATTGCTATTTTTATATGTTTGCTAAATTCATTAGTATCTATAGAGAAGTTAGGTATACATCCTATTACGGCGGCGTTTTTTGATAAATCTACTTCAGCGCTGGCTATTTGTGCCTGTTTATGATTATTCCATCTATCATCATATATGTATACTAATATTTTAGTTCCTGCTTCTAATCTGGTTAATCCTACGATTCCTATTATAATTATTCCTAGATGCATGAATTCTAATTTTAGTTTATTTAATTCTGTTGCAGATTCTGGTGTTATTAAATCTAATATTTTCTCAGTATTAACTGCTGCTATTTTTCTTTGACTAGTGTGATTGTATATTTTATTAGTGAATTCTAACATATTTTGTTGATATAGCTGTTTTCCTTTAGCTTTTTGAATGCCCTTTTCAATATATGTTTTAGTATCTTCATTGTCGTCAAATAGACTTTCTATTCGGAATAATGATTTGTTTTTTGTTGTAGATGTCATCTTTAGAGTAAAATAGATTTAGTTTTGTTTTAGCAGTTTTTGGGTCGGTTTTTAGTGCTTTAAATTTTTCGATTAATTCGTTTATTTCAGGTGTATCTTGTATGTTTTGTTTTTCTTCTTTCCTTTGTACGTATTTTATGAATTTTTCTAATTCAGTTTTTATGATAGTAATATTGGTATTTATGACGTCTAAAAATCCTTTTATGTAGTCTTGATTTTCTTCAATTTTTCTAATTCTTTCTAGTAAGTTACTATTGTTCATATATTTATCCTAGTCTGCCTTTTTCTGCTAATACTCCTATTTGGGTTTCTAATGATATTAATCTTGCTTTTTGTTCACTGATAATTACTTGTGTATTTTCTTGTAGACTTAAATTCTGCCTTATTCTTTTATACTTACTCTTTTTTAAGAAATCTAAAAGTTTTTTACCTAATATAATAACTTTTCTTGTTAGTTCTATAGAATTTTTTAGTCTTGCTCTCTCAGTTTGCATTAAAATCTTCCTTTTTCGCTTAATATTCCTAATTTGATTTCTAAAGATAAAACTATTTTTTCTTGTTGTTCGATTACGTAAATAGTACTGTTGACTAAATGATACTCTTCAAATTTTAGAATAATTCTTAGAAAGTTATATTGAGTTCTTATTATGCCTCTTCTAAATTCGATTTCGTTTCTTAGTAGTTGTTTTTTAGTTAGCATAACACTTAAAATCTACCCTTTTCACTTAGTATTTCTAATTCTAACTTATACTGGTGAATTTTTTCGTTAGCTATTCTAATTATCCAACTATTAATAGTAGCTTGTATATGGTTTTTCTTTTTTATATTTTCTTCTTTTTTAATTATAGCGTCGTCTAATATTTTATATTCAGCTAATAATTTTCTTCTTAAAAATTCTTTTTCAGTTATCATAAATTATCCTAAACGTCCTTTTTCTCCTAGAATTTCTATTTCTAATTTATATTGATGGATCCTTTCTTTTATATCTTCTATATTATCTTTATAATATTTTGTAAGTTCTTTATGAAGTTTTTTATTTTGATATTTTAAATAATTTTTTGTTGAATAGTCTAGGTTTGAATATTCAGTACGTAGTCTAATTTGAAACCAGGTTTTATCACTAAGATATTTTCCTTCAATAAGCATAAAATTATTTAAACGAGATAAACTTATAAGTTGTAATTCCACTCTTTTCGTTAAATAATATATCTTATTATCTAAAGATATAATATTAAAGCAGCTCTGATACCATTATTTTTTGGTGAACAGTGATAAGGTTAATTCAACGTCAATCTCAAGAGATGAACACTGATCTATAAACAATCCTCAAGTCCACAGTACTACAGATAACTGTAGCAGCCCAGTCAAGCCAAACAAACGCCTATCTCAAGGCTATAACGGCGACAATGGCAAATCACAGGACACCGGAAAATTTATAAATAGAAGATCATTCCAGAGTTCAATGATGATTTAATTATATCACGATTACCAAAAATTAAATCCTCAAGGATCCTTTAATAATATGTCTAAACATAATAAGAATATTATCTAAGTACTTAGAGTGGGTTGCCCGAAAGCTCTAAATAAAACTTGAAATATTATTACTAACAATAAAACATATGATTACAAGCGTAATTTACAGATTATTGAAGTTGCAAGCCATAATATACAGAATATAAAGAAAACTTACAATGAAACTTAGAGATTACAAACTTATTGTTACTGGAATACTAGAACTTGAAAGCTATTATAGATATTGATAACTAGGGATTTATGGTTGCTTGATTGCTTGAGTATTGCTCTTGATGGCTGTGTAGGCTGTGTAGAGAGAAGAAGAGGAAGCCTTCTTATATAGGAGATTGAAGAGCCTCGGATAGAATCTCTTTGTACAGTAGAAGCCGCGTGAGTGTACAGTGACTGATATGAACAGTGGTAAATAGTAAAGGGCGCACAGTGGGTGAACAGTAAGGGTCGTCTACTGTTTGCACAGTAAAGGTCATCTACTGTTTGCATGCATACGTCATCTCTTGCGTCTGTTTTGTCGTGGTAGTGCTGACATATTTATTGCATCTATTTTTATGGTTCCATCATATTATCAATATTGTGCCTGGTTACTGAGTCCATTGAGTCATTATCTGAATCGGTGTGTCTATAGGCTAAATAATGATAATTACTTTCTCTTTCATTAAATAGTGCTTCTTCAGTGTCTGTAGAATTTTGTGTTTTGTTAAAATAAGTTACATTTCTATTAAAAGGATGTTTTGGTATAAATATTCTTATGTTAAAATTTTCTTTAATAATATACCAGGGGTCAGCTGGAATAGGACCATTATATAGTAAATTAGGAAAGAATGGACAAAAATACTTTAATAATGAAGATATAAAATTAGTACAAAAAATAAAACAAATTGTTAGTACATTAGAACCTCTAAATTTACCATTAGAAAATAATTACAAAATAATTCAAACTGACGCATCAGCCTTAGGATGGGCAGGTATACTATTACAAAAAACTAATAAAGATAGTAATAAATCTGCAACAGAATTAAATAAACTAAAATTAGAATTCATGCATCTAGGAATAATTATAATAGGAATCGTAGGATTAACCAGATTAGAAGCAGGAACTAAAATATTAGTATACATATATGATGATAGATGGAATAATCATAAACAGGCACAAATAGCCAGCGCTGAAGTAGATTTATCAAAAAACGCCGCCGTAATAGGATGTATACCTAACTTCTCTATAGATACTAATGAATTTAGCAAACATATAAAAATAGCAATAAGTACACGAGGATATAATATGACAGGACAATATAATAATCTATTAGTATATACGCTTTTTATGGGAAAATTATTTAATCGATATAAAATAAATTTTAAAGCCGAATTTGACTGTATCGTAAAATCTTTTAATAGTAAATATGTAGAAATGATAGAAGTACAAAAAATAGATAGTAGTATTTATGAAGAATTAGAATGGAAACTACCTAATTTAATGATAACAAACTTAAAAAATCCAGAAAAAATAAAATATATGAAAATCAAGTAGGACACAGTAGCATTAAATTTAGTAAATATAAATCAATCGAGACAGAAAGTGAAGAATTACTAGAAGAAATTAATGTTTTAATTATAGAAGAACAAATAGGAACGTTATTCACAGTATTAGAAGACAAGATATATGACATAATTATAAACGACTGTGATAATTTAACAACAGAACAATTAATAAACAAATATGGCAATGAAGAAAATAAAGAATTAATAATTTCAATATATTGCGCTGAAGGAACTAATGAAGATAATAAACAAAAAATAATTAACATAGGATTAGATAAATTTTTAAACGAACAAGAAATTATAAAAACCTTAGAAGAAATAAACCCCGCCGAAGAAGTAACTGGAGAATCATCTACCACAAAAACACCTACTACTGACTATTCAACACATCAACACCTAGGAGCAACAAGAGAAAAATATAATGAAAATACTAAACCAACACCAGGTAATAAAAGTAGAAGCAGATATGTATTCGATACAAGTATGAATATAAATCAATACGGTAGTATACTAAATTTAGATAATGTAAATCCATTAGATTGGGAGACTGCAATAGAAATATGGGAAAAAGGATGCTTTAGAGCTACTACACTTATAGAATTTACTAACCTAAGTGAATGTGAATCATATTTTGAAAACACTTTACAAGGAAGTGTATCTAATTGGTATTTAACATATAAATTAGGAAATGAATATCTACAATTTAAAGAATCTTTTACTATAGAAAAATTTACTAATTTAATCAAAGCTTCTTTCTTAGGAGGTAATAGGCTTATAACAATCACAGAGAAGCAAACAGAAGCACTTAGAAACTTAGAACAATTACAAATTTGTAGATTAGAATATATAGGAGATTACACAAGAAAATACGTAGAATATTGGACACAAACGGGAAAAACAACTGACATTAACCTATTAGATAGATATATACAAAAAATACCAGGAAAAATAGGTGAAAAAATATGGAAAAATTGGCAAAAAACCGATGACTGGAGAACGGACGCATCTATAGGAGCTAGAGTTAATATAGTATATAATACACTTAAATCTGAATGTAGAAAATTAAAAGAAAGTAAAGAAATTAGAAAACAATACTATCATACATGTCAACAATTAGATTTACCACCTCAGTATGGTTGTGACAATAAAAGAATCATAACTAGTAAAAATAATAAATATAAAACTAAAAAGAAATACAAAAAATACAAAAGTTATAAAATCCGGCCTAGTAAGACATTTAAGAAACCTTACAAATATAAAAACTTTAAAAGAAAACGACCATGGTATAAAAAACGAAAAATGAATAAAGATAATAATAACGAAACAAAAGATAATAAAAATATCAAGAAAGTAACAAACTGTAAATGTTTTATATGCGGTGACCCAAATCATATTAGACCAAATTGTCCATATAGAAATAAAAATAATAATATATCTAAAATACAAGAAAAAATAAATATCTTAGATGACATTGAAGATGATTTAGGAGACACAATAGAATTAGAAAGTATAGACGATGAATATGAAGAAATAGATAATATTAGTATATATAGTATAGAATCCACAGAATCAATAGACTCTAATGATGATGATATAGAAATCTTAGAACAATGTTTAGATAATTTAAATCTTTGTTATAATATTGAAGACTGTGAATATATACTTAACCAATTTACTTTATTACAGTTAGAATGTGCTAAGTGTAAAAAAGAATATAAAAAATTATATATATGTGAAAATTGTAAACAAAATCTATGTACAAAATGTTATACTGAAGAAATAATTAATAAACCTAAAGAACAAATAAACAATACTAACAAATCTGCTTTAATTACCTTCCCTACGAAAATAAAATTTGCAAATAGAACTATAGAAACTACAGCTATGTTAGATACAGGAGCAACTAAAAGTCTAATTCACGTAGATTTAGTAGCAAAAGAAGATGCTAAAGATTTAAATTACCCTGTTTATATACATCATTTCAATAAAGACGCTATACCTATAACACAGTGTATACAAAATATACCTATATATATAAATGAAGAACAATTTATTTTGCCCCAAACATACATAACTAATGTAAAAAGTCATCACCCTTTTATCTTAGGATTAAATTTTATTCAATCTTTAACAGGAGGATTTATGTATACGCCTTCTGGTATACAATTATTTAAAAAAGGAACACATATTATACCTAATAATCAATCTAACATATTAAAACATGAAAATAAATTAATACTTAATAACAATATAATATTAGAACCAATTGAAGACATAAAATTAAATAATAATGAACTAGATATTGAAGAAGATTATTTGAAAGATTACTTACAATATCTCGAAAAAAGTGAAAGTCTTAAAATTGAATGTAATAATTTAAATAAAATCATGTTTAAAAATACTAAATTAGAACTAGAAGACTTAATTAGATTAGCTGAAAAAACTGAAATAATAGGAGAAGACCCTCAAAAACACTGGAATAAAAATAAAATAGAAGCAAAATTAATTATAATAAATCCAGATATAACTATAAAAACCAAAGACATCGCTTGTGAACTAATAGACCAAGAAGAATTTAAAATTCAAATAAGAGAATTATTAAATCTAGGAGTAATAAAAAAGAGTATAAGTAGACACAGAAGCCCTGCATTTATGGTAAGAAATCATAGCGAAATAAAAAGAGACAAAGCAAGAATGGTTATTAATTATAAAAGATTAAATGATAATACCTATGATGATAGTTACAAAATACCTAATAAAGACGAATTAATTAATAAAATTCAGAATAAAAAATATTTTTCTAAATTTGATTGTAAATCTGGCTTTTGGCAAATAAAGATGCAAAAAGAATCAATAGAATGGACAGCATTTACTTGCCCAGAAGGACATTTTGAATGGTTAGTCATGCCATTTGGCTTAAAAAATGCACCACAGATATTTCAAAACAAAATGGACACTATCTTTAAAAAACATTCTGATTTCTGTATAGTTTATATTGATGATATACTTGTCTTTAGTAATAATAAACAAGAACATAGAAATCATTTACAAATAGTTTTTAAAGAATTTATAAATCAAGGACTAATAATACCTATAACACAGTGTATACAAAATATACCTATATATATAAATGAAGAACAATTTATTTTGCCCCAAACATACATAACTAATGTAAAAAGTCATCACCCTTTTATCTTAGGATTAAATTTTATTCAATCTTTAACAGGAGGATTTATGTATACGCCTTCTGGTATACAATTATTTAAAAAAGGAACACATATTATACCTAATAATCAATCTAACATATTAAAACATGAAAATAAATTAATACTTAATAACAATATAATATTAGAACCAATTGAAGACATATAAGAACTGATTGTGATAATATAGTGAAACATTTTAACAAAACTAACCAAAGTAAATAAGTTTTTATATTTGTAAGGTTTCTTAAATGTCTTACTAGGCCGGATTTTATAACTTTTGTATTTTTTGTATTTCTTTTTAGTTTTATATTTATTATTTTTACTAGTTATGATTTGGATTGACCCCTTAAAAGACTATTTAAAGGAGGGCACGCTCCCGGAGGACAAGAAAATTGCCCACCAGATAAGAGTCAACGCTGCTCGCTTTCACTTATCCACAGGAGGCGACTTGTATAAGAAGTCCTTCTTCGGTCCCTACCTTAGATGCGTCCACCCAGGCGATGTCGAGCAAGTGCTGCGCGAGCTTCATGAAGGAATATGTGGAAGTCATGTCGGAGGAAGGTCTCTAGCCTTTCGAGAAATGAAGGAAGGCTATTGGTGGCCATATATGCAAAAGGACTCTGTAGTATATGTTCACAAATGCCTGAAATGCCAACTTCACACTCCTATGGTCCACCAACCCGCCAGTGACCTAAAATCCCTGACCAGCCCATGGACCTTCGCCCAATGGGGAATAGACATCGTGGGACCACTGCCCACCGCTGTCGGCAATCACAAATACCTGTTGGTTGCAACTGACTACTTCACCAAATGGATCGAGGCAGAACCATTGGCAAATATCCGAGACGCTGACATGATAAGGTTCATATGGAGGAATATAATCACTCGATTCAGAATCCCCTGAACCATCATCACTAATAATGGGACACAATTCGAGAGTGGCCCCTTTCAAGACTTCTGTAACGAACATGGGATGAGGCACAACTTTAGTTCGGTGGCCTACCCTCAGAGCAATGGGCAAGCATAAGCTTCCAACAAAACTGTGATCGATGGATTGAAGAAGAGATTAGAGCGAGCCAAAGGCTCATGGGCAACCGAGCTACCCCATATCCTATGGGCTTACCGAACAACTCCTCGGCGAGCAACATAAGAAACCCCATTTTCGCTAACATATGGCATGTAAGCAGTCATCCCACTAAAAGCGGGTTTGCCAACAATGAGATCCGACCTTGTCGACCAAGGCCAGAACGATGAGGCATTGCTCGCTAAACTCGACCTCGCCGACGAGCGTAGAGAACTTGCCCTAGTGAAGCTCGCAAGTTATCAGCAACAGCTCGTAAATCACTACCACAAAAGGGTTAACTTGAGAAGATTCCAAGTTGGGGACTATGTTCTAAGGAAAGTCCTGTGCAACACACTAAAGTCATCAGACGACAAGCTAGGCCCAAACTGGGAAGGACCCTTTAAAGTAACTAAAGACAACCTACAAGGTGCCTATCATTTGGAAACGATGGAGGGCAGAGAGATACCACAAGCATGGAACGTAGCTAATCTCAAGAAATTCTATTTTTAGATTCTCAAGGAATTCTATTATTGAATCTTTTTGTTGTATTTGTTATGTGAAAGGACAGTTCATTTCCCTTATTACTAATGAAATCAGTAACAGTTGCATTTTATCACACATCTTTTCCAAATCACAGGCACGATGGTCGATATAGCAGGGGAATACCCATCCTCAGGTCATCGTCATGAAACACGAGAGACCTCTTAGCATTGCCCCTGGAAATATATAAAGCCCTACAGAGGATTCTTAGGCAATGCGACCAGATTTTATACTGGCTATCAAACCTACTTTGGTTGAGCAAAATCCTGATCGGATGAAGACATCCAATACCAGGTGTGTCCTCGCCAATTACCCTACTTAGGCCTAAGGGAGTGTGACGAAACAACCTAAAAGGTAAAATGGGGCATAATGGTATTTTGGTATTATACTGGACTGGGAGGACATTTGCATGACAAAACAAAAAGGATTATGAAGCAGCAAGAATATAAAAAGATTGGATGAACACGTTTAGTCGGCAAAATTGCCCAAAACACGAACTTTTCATTAATCTCTTATATTTACAACAATGATAATACATGTTTAGTCGGCGAAGCTCGCCCAAAGCATTTACATTATCAAAAAAAAAGACAAAGGAATAACAACTTGCAAAATCTCAAGAAGGTGGAAGCCTCCGAACAAGATAATCTGCCACTCTAGCTCTTCGTCCGTCATCAGGAGCGGGGACTAGCTCTTCCACAACCTCATCTGCGTCCAACTCCAATAGTTGCTGAGGAATAGCATCAATGGGGATCCATCGATCATCCCTCCTGAATTGGTTGGGCATCAGAGTGGATGAGGACATCTCGTGACGATAACATAACACCGAGTTCCTCGGGACCTGAAGCTCTTTCAAGGCACTTAACCACCCTCTGATGAAAGAAAGTTCCTCGAACTCAGATAGTCTTGTTGGAGCATCTAGCCAGCCTTGATCATAACCGTTAGCCCACGCTTGACGAGTACCTTTCTTGAATAAGTGCCGCAATCGGGTAACGTCCCTTTGAAGCCCAGCAGCAATTACATATGCTCGTCGGACATCATCGCGGAGCTCTCCATCTCCTTATCAAGCTGTTCTTCTGCTTCCCTGTTCCTGCCCCTGGTTCTCCTACCAGCTCGCGGGAGGGGAGGACGAGTGGAACCTTGCGGCATAGGATGAGTATATCCAGCTCGCGATGACGAGGAGCCTTGCAGAATCGCTGAAATAGTGCTCGGCGCATGCTCTCTAAGTTGTAAGACTTCCCTCCTCAGGTTTTCATTCTCCTGCTGTAGGAACTCCCCAACTTGGTTGATCTCAGTGGCCTCTAGTAACATTGCTCTCATTACATTGACTTCCTTTTGCACTGAGGCACCAATGCCTTCCATCTCCTGGAGCCTATCCTTCAGCTTAGCCACTAGCTCGGACTGCTCCTTATACTTTTGATTCCTTGACCTAAGAGATTTGCAAAGCCTAACAAGGCCTGACGAACCTGAGGAATGGCATTGGGACCAAGAGTCCTGCCCAATTGAGATGTGGCAGGAATATACTTTTCTACATCAGTCAACTACAAGACATAAAAGGGCAATGGAGAGAAAAATCAATCAATGCACTGGAAAAAGAAGCCTTTTCATTTCATTGATAAAAGTTAAGTACATCAAGCAGAAATTGGAAAAATTACAAGCAGAAGTACAAAAATAGTCCTAAAAACAGATTAACTAGCAACCTCAGGCTGCCCAGAGGTGGCTGGCTGCTTTCCCTTGTCAGCAGTAGTAGAGGCATCCCCCTCTATAGGGATGCCCTCAGTCGCCTGGGCAGGACAAGCACTGGCAGGAATTATCTGAGAAGTAAGATCAACACACCCTCGATGGATGGGGCAGGGGCTTCTTCGTCCACAGTTGGCCTCGGACCCGGGTCATGCTCATCGAACAGAGGAGATTCAGTATCAACACCAGTAGCTAAGAGGGCCTTGTTCCAGCCCTTCTTGAAGTTTAAACAGCTGATGTAGCCTATCTGAACCTCGGCGTCTTCGTAAGCAGCAGTCCACCCGGAGTTATATGAATCCTCCTTGATGGTGGCTACTTGGGACTCTTTCTCCTTTAACTGCTCGGTCAGAACCTTATTCTCCTCCACAACCTCCATCTTGCTTGAGCAGACTAGGTCATAGGCCTGCCTCAGCTCGCTCAGCTCCTTAACCGCCGTATCCCTCTCTCGATTAGAATTAATGAGGGCCAGATCAGAGGAAGCTCGGGCGGCGTCAGAAGTCTTTAAATCAGCCTCTAGCTGAGAACCCCTGGCTTCCAGAGAGGACTTCTGCTGCTCCATCTCGCCATTCCTTCTCACCAACTTGTCGCGAGAACAATAGAGCACGGCGAAGTTGGTCACAAACTGTCAAAAATAAAGAAGAGATCAAGAAGGAGAAACAACTAAAACTTGTTAAAGAATTGAAAAATGGAGAGGATCTTACCAAGGCTAGCCTCTGGCTAGCTTGTAGGGCCAATTGATCAGACCCTAGTGCCTCTGGCGATCTGCAGGAAGAACTGCCCTCTCGAGCAGCGCAGGTGCCAGCTGAGGAGAAATGGCAACTGAGGCCCCCTCGGGCAAAGCAGACACCAGGACCAAGGCTTGCCCAACCTTCATCCTTGACTCCATCTTTGTCCTCTCTTCCTCTTTCTCCTTGTCCATTCTCTTCTTCTCCTCCATCCTATTCTTTTCCTCCACCTTCTTTCTTTCCTCCTCCTTTTTTCTCTCCCTCTCTCTCACCTGCTCTTCCTCTCTCCTCTTCCTCTCTTTCTCCTGAGTAG
Organism: Sambucus nigra; assembly: GCA_949130495.1. Classification (NCBI taxonomy): domain Eukaryota; kingdom Viridiplantae; phylum Streptophyta; class Magnoliopsida; order Dipsacales; family Adoxaceae; genus Sambucus; species Sambucus nigra. The sequence continues at coordinate 197,273,243 of OX422217.1, read as the reverse complement.
AAGACCGAGAACCAGTTGCCATGACCCCATAAGTAGACTTTTGTTTCTTTGACCTCTGTAAAAGAAGCACGTGGTCCTCCTCATCATCATCATCTCTAATCAAGTTCTTCCTTGGAGGCATCTCTTCACCTGAACTGTTGGAAGTGCTCGACGATCTTCGATCTTCAGAATCCTCCTCACAGTCAGAGGAACTGCTACTGTCAGAGCTCTCTTCACCCAAATTACTCGCAGCTCCTGCAGGCTCACTCTAAGAGCTGCTCTCCTCTTCGTCCAACTGGATAGGCTCAGTAGTAGTCTCTCCAAAAGAATCAAACTCTGGTACACTATCCACAGGCCGTGCTATGAAGATGGAGCCTATGTTCTTATACTCGAGCAAAAAGGCAGCAGACCTGGGATGCTCACCGTCACCCAGAGGCTCCCTGATATTCCAAGCTTTCACCAACTCCGAGATACGAACCTCGCTGAGAGCTGGCTCCAAATTCTTTGACCTCGCTGTGGAAGAAAAAGCAAAGAGGGGTTAGAAAAGTCACAAATCAACAAAGGTTAAAACAACAATACAATGTCTACTTATATATTCTTCCCCGTAAAAAGGAACAGTGAACCTCTCAGACCTCGACCCTTCAAACTGGGGAGGAGAATGCCAATTCCTAACGAGGAAACCCTCTTGCCAGTAGTCCTTATGGGAATCAGGTAGGTTTACTACCAATACCCTATCAGGGCTCCTAGCTTTGAGGTATAAGACACCTGAACTAGTTCGAGAAAAGTAATAACAGAAATAGATCTCGGCAAGTCCTAACCTAGTACCATACAACTGATTTATTCTATGAACGCCATTTACTATTTTCCACACATTGGGCGAGAATTGTGCAGGAACAATATTGAAATAGCCGAAGAAATGCAAAAATAGATCATTAGGGAGAAAAGTAAGTCCCCCCTGGGAAAGAAACAAAATATGGATCTAGTGGGCATCCTCTATATCCCTAATGTTCCTAGGAGGGGAGGCACAACACTCAATATCTACCCACTCAGGGATATTATAGAACTTTCTAAATTTAGAGATTGGCCTATTTCCAATCTTCGCCATTAAAAAACTCAAGAAAAGCTACAAACTAAAGAGAAAGTGCAAAGAAAGGGCACCAGAAACTTACAAAACAGAAGATCGATTCAATTGATGAAGAAGCACGAGCTCAAGATGACTAAGAAGCAATGGGAATGGGGATTGAGAGAAGAAGGTACGAGGCTCTAGAGTTCTCAGAAGAAGAAGAGTACTGGAAGGGCTGAAGCGACGGAAGAAAAAGTGGCTATCCCAACAAGCCTTCAATTCTAATCATAGCGCACAATAAGCGAAGCGGGTGCCGCCAAATCAACTTCACAGTATTTGAAGAATCGCAAATCAGCCATAATGGCTGATCATTTAAATCTATTGAACCCGTAAACATGTTCCAACAAATTTAGGGTCAATTGTGGGTACCCAGAAATTAGAACTATGGGCCTGGACGAGTATCCCAGTCCTGGCGGCCTAAAGTCCAGGCCCCTCATCTTTTATATTGATCCGGTCTCCCCCCACGATCCCATGAAGGGAAGTTATAGGGGAGATGGAAAACATGGAGGAACCCATCACCTCCACTCATCTACATGCACGTGTATATATTAAACCTTAGGTCCGGGGCAAAAGGACAAGTTGTATTCTCTGTAATCACTCTCCGGAGGATATAGAAATAATATCGACTGCACCACCGTGGACGTAGGCACATATTTGCTGAACCACGTACATCCTTTATTGTGTGATTGGAATCTTATATTCCTTATTCTTTTCTTGATAATTGCTTCTCCCGTATTTATTTGTGTTGCATAATAATAATTGCATCCACACACATCTTTCCCCCAAAAGGCTCAAAATTTGCACAAATGACAAGACAACCATATCATGTTAACATTACTTGAAGTATTTTTGTGAAAATGCGATTAGATTATATAAATATGATAATTATTTAAATAGGATAGTTACCACTTATATTGCATAACTAGTAATTCATTTTTTAAATCAACTCAAAATGAATATGGTGACAACACCTTAAGTCTAGTCCTAACCATTAATTGACTTCTTTTCCCATCTCACCACCAAAGATTAAAGTTTCAACACGTTTCCAACAAAATATCCGAAACATTTTTTTTTAAAGTTTTTTTGTAATGAAACCAACATGTAATAATGCAACATATATACCATAAACAAGAGGATCAATATAAGCGAAATAATAACTGGAATATATTACAAACTTTTTATTACAAATAAAAATTAAAAACTTACAAACGGAATAAGAGTCCACCGGAATAAGGCCGGAAAGTCCATAAGCTTATTAGAAATTTAGAGAGAGAGAGAGAGAGAGAGAAGGTAAAGAGAGAGGTAAGAAATAAGGAAGAAGAGTCCTTTATTTATACAACTAGAAAAGGAATAAATAATTCCTAAGACAATGACCCTTGGGTCCCTCCATATTGGAGGCTGACAAAGTCTCTTTTCCTGAAGCTTCGGTTGCGAGGCCAAATGGGTCCTACCATTTATCACGAGTTGTTGGCTGATGGGCCAGTGGGTCCTACCACTATTGATGAGTCTGCCAAGCTTTGTCTTCAAGCGTTGGTGAGCATCTTTCTGGGGCCAGGTGGGCCAGCTGTGGGACAGCTATCTCAAATCATCTAGGCTATCCTATGGGTCCGGGTTGAGAAAGGTACCGTCCAGTCTTCGAGTTGGAAAGGCATATCTCAGTGAGTTAAAGAATGCCTCCATTGTTGGCTCATCCGGCAAGTTCGTGTCGAACATGTCATCGATAAACTCATCATCTTCTGGGTTCTGAGATTCTACGACAAGACATAAGAAGGGGTTATTATTTTTGATACATGCCATGGATATATCATCATCCGAAGGAAGTGTAATAGGATTAGAATCATCATTAATGGGATTGGTCTTCACACGAGGAAAGTCGAAAGTCGATCTGAATTGGCTTTGAGTATAATCCATCACCTTCTGCAGTAGCTCCTGCTCCGTTGCTCTGGGGAATTTCTTCTTAATAGAAAATTTTAAATCCTTAATTAGATTAACAACTGGTGTCATCTTCTCAGCTGGGGGAGGTGAATCTTCAACCATAGCCATGTAATGCTTTAAGCTATCTTTTATTTTAGAGATAGTATTATTAATGTCAACACCACTCCACCATCTGTAATAAAAGATTCTTTTAAGTAGAGGAACATTGAGATGGTTAACTCTACATTGAAGATCCCATCGAGAGATCCAAGGAATACCTATCTCGGTAAAAAATAGTAGGGTATTGAGACCTACTGGGATCTTATTTTTCCCTCTTAGTTTTGGATGAAATTGGAAACAAGGTAGAAAGAGTTTTTCCTTGGTAATTTCATTAGGGAAAAAATCAATTCTTAGGCCAAATTTATCCCACCAATTGATAATCCATCCTGGGTAAGTATCTTTTAAGGAATTTGGGAACAAAACAAAGAACCATGTGTGTTTGTGCTCAGCATTTCGGTAATAAAATGCTTTAGTCCAAGCTTGGACATAATCCCAATAATTATAGGATCCAGTGTGCGAACTCAATTTTTGCGCCTTCAAAGGATGAATTCCCCATTCTCGGGGAGCAATAAACTGTTTTAAAATATCCATGCTATAAGAAATAGGAGACTTGAAATTTTTCTGGTGTTTGTTAGTATGATTAAACACTAGAGATTCAGTCTCAGTGAGGATCGCCTCATATACCGTCCAGTACTTTCCTTCTTACACATCATAATTATGTATATCAAGGTAAATGGTTTTAATATTCCTTGGAGAAGACATCTTCTTCTCATCTTCATCGTTGAGGATAAGCATAAATTACGAACTCCTCTGATTAGGAATGAAATCATACTTAATGGTTTCCAAGACTTCTTTAGCAGATTTCTTTTTGCTGAAGGGGTTAGGAGGGGAACTCAATTTTCCCCTATTCTGCGTGCTCTGGCGAAGAAATTCCAAATAATCCTATATCGAAGGATATTGGTCATCATTGACCACTATCTTTTCTTTTCCAGGCCTTTGGTGGGATTGCCCACGACCTTTGCCACGCCCTCTAGAGGGACCACTCATTGATTCTGCAAAAACTCCCTAGTTAGAAAATCAGGAAGAGAATTATTTTCACCTTTGATATGCTCAATATCAAAATCAAATGAGGATAGATTTGCTTGCCATCTGGAAAAAATCTGTTTTGAAATAATATTTTCAACATGTTTTTGCAAAACCTGTTTTACCGCACTACAATCAATTCGTAGTAAAATTTTTTGATTTAATAAATCATCTTGAAATTTTGTAATGCATTTGACGATCGAAAGAATTTCTTTTTTAATGGTAGAGTAATTTTTCGGGTTATCTTTCCAAGATCCAGAAGTAAAACGAACCAGTTCTTCCTTTTTAGTTGAAGAATTAAGTTGTTTTAAATTACCACCATAGCCAATATCCGAGGCATCTGTTTCACTAATTTTAGAAAATGAAGGATTAGCCAAAGCTAGACAAGGAAATTGCTTGACTTTCAGTTTAATTTTCTGAAAAGCTTTGGTGTGCTCAAAGGGCCAAGGAGCATGGTTCTTTTTCAACCTAGTATAAAGAATTGCACTGTCTTATGCAAGATTCTTGTAATAATCACCAATATAATTGAGACTACCAAGAAATCTTTGGAGTTGAGTTTTTTCTTTTAACTCATCAGGGAATTTGAAAGCAAATTCGATACTTCGATCAATAGGGAGTATTTTCCCTTCTCCAATGTCGTGTCCTAAAAATCGAATATTAGTTTGAAAAATTTTCATTTTAGGGGCGGAGACAACTAAACCATTAGTTTTAATAACATCTTTACAAATCTTTAAATGTTTAAAGTGTTAATTAATCGATTGAGAAAAGATGAGGATATCATCAATATAGACAATAGAAAAATCAGAATAAGGATTGAGAATATCGTTCATGATATTTTGAAATTCAGAGGGGGCATTTTTAAGCCCAAAAGGCAAAACATTCCATTGATAATGGCCAAAAGGAACCACAAAAGCAGTCTTATACCTATCTTACGGGGAAATTTGGATCTGCCAATATCCAGATTTTAAATCAAATTTGGAAAAGATAGTGGCAGAGTTAAGTCGGTCAAGAAAATCCTTTTTATTAGGAATGAGATATCTTATCCATTGCAAAACATTATTAAGGGGCTTGTAATTAATTACAAGCCTAGGAACACCTCGTTCCTTTTCAGCAACCTTGTTAACATAAAAAGTTGTACAACTCCAAGGAGAATAACTTTTAGTTATAAGATTTTCATCTAAAAGACTCAGAATCTCCTTCTTACAAAGGTCAAAGAATTCAGTCTTCATTTGACTAGGTCTGGCCTTGGTAGGAATGGATTTTTCATTAAAATCAGTTTTATACGGAAGAGAAACAATATGTTTCTTTCTATCCCAAAAAGCATTAGGGATATCACTGCAAACTTCAGTTATTAATTGGTTTTTAACAACATTAATTTTTTGAAGTACATTAGGTAACTCCAACTTCTACTTAATGGTTAAAAAAGAGATTTCTTTTTGAAGAAAATTCAAATGGTTTTCTTTGAAAATAATACTATTTGTCGAAGAGTTGATTTTCTTAATCTCAGGTTGGGTAATGAATTCAAAAATAATTTTTTGGTTTTGAATGGTGGCATATATTCCACTAGAATCAATTTTATCAATAGGCATAAGCAAAGATAAAAAAGTAGTACCTAAAATTATCTGTTAGGATAAATCGTTAATAATCAAGAAGGTACTATCCAAACAAATTCCATTGTTACAGATGGAGACATTATTTAATTTATATTTAATGCCTATGCTATCACCACTAGCATTAAATAAGGATTGAGTAGTCTTCTCAAAGTATTCAGTAGGAACAATTCCTTCTTGAATACAATTCATATCAGCACCGCTGTCAACAAGAGCAATGATGTTACACAAAGTAAATTCTTTGTCAATAATAAGGTTGACAGTTGTGTACCACTTCTGGTTGGGTACACGATTTATAACACCCAAATAATCCACTGAATCTTCAGTTTTAGGAATTTCCGGATTAGAATGCTTTGAAGAAGTTTTGAGATTATTAATCTCAATCTGCATGTTATTATGCTGATCCTTAAGAAGTCTTAACTCAATTTTAAGATTATTGACTTCATGTCTAAGGTCTTTAATGTTAGCGAGTTTATTAAAATCTTCACCTTTTCCAAGACGGTTGAGTACTTTCGAAAGGCTGTACTGTTGGTTTTGAGAAAGGGGTTCTCAAGAATTAGGAATACTCTCCTAAGTATAACAAGACTTAATTAATTTAAGCTTAACGTCTAGGTTAGTAACCTGATTAATGACATTAATCATGGATTGTTGCTGACTAGAAAGAACATTAAGACTTAATCCATTCATCTGAAGAACGGATTGGAGATGATTGCATCTCTCAGTTAATGGTTTACAATGACAATCTCCTTTCTCAGAGATATTTGAGTCACTAGAGCTTTGAATATAATAAAGCTCATCATCGTTCTCAGAGGAGTCCTCTAGATCTTCAGAGGAGTCTGAATTAAGTAAAAGTTTACTTAATTGGGTCTTCAAATGATCATCAATTTGAAGGTTATTAATTTTAGTTTCCATTTTGCATTTATTAGCAAAGTGACCATATTTGCCACATTTGAAACATTTAGGGTTTGTTTTGTTAGTTTTCTTGTTCCTAAAAAATTTCTTTTTAGAATTATCCCCCCGATTAAACATACTTTTATTATGTTTCTTTTTACGTTTATAGGGTTTCTTAGAAACTTTCTTATTTCTTTTGGAGACTTTACGAGTAAAAGTCTCAGGAGTGTTGTAAGCGAATTGATTACAAAATTCTCCTAATTCTTTCTTTCCAGAAAGATTTTTTTTCTTAAGCTGTCTCTGAAGCTTAAGGTCATTATAGGGAGAAAGACCCTCCTAAATGATGACACTGATAAGTTGACCGTAGGTATATTGATCGTAAGGGATATAGATGCTATCGTTAGCTTCTCTTAATTTCTTACGTACTTTCTCAGCAAAGAAAGTAGGAAGGCCATCAATAAATTTGGCTTTCCAGTGGTCATGATTTTCGTTGAGTCTCTGATTAAACATAGCAAGGAAGACATCCTTGTACCACCTAAATTGACTAAGGGTAGGGAATCGAAGATTTTGTAACAATTCTCTATTACGTTCTCCACTGTAATTGCCACTGCCAATAAAATGATGAATAATGGTAAGCATTAAAGTGTAAACAACACCCTGTGTACCTATGTCTTGCATATGTTCATCTTTTATAATTTTGACAACATTAATAACATCATTTCTCTAATTCCCAGTAAGAATGTTTGCCCATTAACTCCTAAGAGTTCCAGTAAACCCAACAATGATCATCTGAGCAATGATTTGATCAGAGGCCTGATTCTGTTTACAGATGGTGGAATATATGGACATTTGATGAATCATTTCATAGATTTGATGTTCAGATTTTCCATCTATATTCCAATCATAAATGGTTTTACCCTATTAGTTAGACTGTGAATTATTACAGTGCTTTCTTCAAAAAGGAGATCCTGAGGAGTCGGTCTGTGATAGTAATTTCTCACAGGGCCAACATAGCCAATATTATTACTATAAGTAATTTTATTGACATAATCATCAGAATTTTTGAAAGAGTTCTCAAAGTCATGAGCTTCTTTAAAAGGAATGTCAAATTCTGAATCATAATCAACGTGGGATAAAGTGTTAAGCTTTATCCCTTTGAGATTATTCTTAATCTCTTTAAGTTGGGATATAAAATCAGTTTTATTTCCCATATAAAACCCTTTAACCTCAATAGGAGGTTGAACTAAAGGTTGGTCAAGACTTTTCTTAAAGTCTTCAGGTTTCCTAGCCGTAAGATTTACCTGAAGGTTCTCAATTCTATTGAGTTGGTTTCCTATCGTATTAAGGATAAGGTTAGTGTAATTACCTTGTTTGTAAAGAGGATTTAACATACTCTTATGTGTAAGGAGTTTGTCCTCAGTTTCCATGTTAAGTAAGGCATTGGCTTCTAACTTAGGAGAGCTGCTACTCTGGCTAGTGCTTCCAACATCTAGGGAAAGTGGTTCAGTAGGTGGATGAACAGCAGATATAATCTGTTTGTTCGAGGTTTTCTAGGTTTTTAAATGTTTATCTTCCGTTTTAAGAATTTGTTTATCCTCAAGAACAAAAAGATTCTTATCTTTAGAAAACATTTGAAACCAGACAACGAAAGAAGTAACCTGCTGATTATCTTCTACCCATTTATAAAATTCATTTTTATAATTATCTAACTCAGTTTTGCTATATTTGGCGAAATACCAAGCACACAATTTAGCATAACCAGGTAGATAAAATTCATCATTAATTTCTTTCATATTGACTGTAAAAACCATTAAAAAGGAAAGAGGGTTAAAGTCTGACGTTCATTTCAGACGGCGTAGGAGATTCTCTAAGCTGAGAAGTATCCTTCTTCTCATAAATACCATTAGGTATTTGTTCATTGGTAAAAATACCATGAAGATTCATATCATCGTGATATGGATGGTTTCAAGGATCTTCACAAATAGAGTGTCGTGAAGCAGACGGAGGATAGGTAACAAATGGGGGGTCTAGAAGACTGACCTCTAGAGGATTGAAAGCTATTAAATTTTCTAAAATTTAAGAAAACATCACCATCTTTATCCTCAATAATATCCCCAATATCTTCATTTTGACGTGGCTAGGGAGGAACATCATTTTTTATAGCCCAAGTCTCTAGGAAATCAATTTCGTCCCAACTTATAGTTTTAGGTGTGTGCACATTAGAATCTATAAGATGTGTGTCAATTAACATAGTTTTACCAAAAGGACAAATTGTTTAATATTGGGAGCCATATTATTCATTACCTTGTAATAAATCCTATAGATAATCCCAATAGTTTCCGATCCAGGAAGAAAATTATAACCTTTAGTTTGAACCCTAAAACTCAAAGCTTTACAAAGGTGCATATCAGACAAATACAAAGTTATGTTTGGAAACACATCAAAATAAACAGGTCCATTACAAAGACTAGTTTCAATTGCTCCCATAAAAGATTGTCTAAAATTAGTACACCTACCATCATGTAGAGTAGCTTGCAAAGAGGCGTTCATACCAGAAAGGGTCAAAGGCTTAAAAGCAATTTGAATTAAACCAACATGAATAAAATGATAATTATTATCTTTTATATGATCTTTAAGATCATCCCATTTGAATAGCTCGATAGAATTATCTTGCTCGTTCAGACTAATGGTTTGTTCCATAGTCTTTATAGCGTACTTTCTACGAAAGTTATACCAATTAGTGTTATAAATAGTTTTAGGTTGGACTTTTGGAATAGTCCACCTGTTCAAATCCTTTTGAACATCAAATTCAATTAAAGAAGAGTTCTTCACGAACTCTTGTGAGTTGTGTGTATCAATGGTGTTTAAATCCATAATACAAATGTCAATATTTAGGATAGTAATAACCTTATGATCTGAAATAGGAAAATCTTATACAAATAAAAAATCTAGATTTAAAAGAATATAATAAGCCAAATTAGAAATCACTTCTAACACCCAGTGGTCAACGATTTACTCGGGAATAAGCCTCAACGCCTCACACGGCAACCCATTACGCGACAAATAGGAACATACTAGGAAAACTATTTAAAAATATGAAAATTACAAAAAAATATATTTAGAAATTTCAAAATTTGGACAAAATGCAATTAAAAATATGGAAAATACAAGATTTTTTTTTGAAAATATGGAAATTCCAAATAGATTTTTAAAAAATTAGAAATTAGAAAAAAAATTAAGAAAATATGACAAATATTAGAAAGTATAATAAAAATTAGGAAAGTTATTTACAAAAATAAAAAAATTAGGAAAATACATGATTTCAAAAAACTGTGAAAATTAAAAAATATATATATATTTAGAAATGCTGCAAGTTATAGAAAACCAAGTATGAAAAATACAAGAAAACTTTTTAAAATGATGAAAATCACTAATAAATTATTCAAAATAGTTGGAATTAAAAAGAATCAGTGAAATACTTGAAATATTAAAAAGAATCTGGAAATTGTAATACCCCGTATTTTTATGGCTGTTAAATTTCGGGATTTATTAAATTTAATTAAGATAAATTAATTTAATTTTAATCCTGAAAGTTGTTTTAAATATTTACTAGCGTGACGAGAGTTAGTAATTATTGAAAGTTTGTTGATCCATTAGGTATTACTTATTGAGTAAAGTAATAAGTAGAATTGATTTTTGTTAAAAATTGTCACGAGTGAATAAAATGGCAATTATGAAAATTTAAGTCGGGACGCGCCTGTGTCGCGTCAGGACTAAATTATTATTATATAAAGTGAATAAATTATAAGTTACTCGTATGGCCGTTTTGAGCGCACCAAAATGTCCGGAAGGGTCGAGATAGTCAGAAAAGTGTACCCGGGGGTTTAATTTGGGTCTCGGGGCAATTTTAGGCCTAATTGACATCCCGGGAGGGTATTTTAGACATTTTATATTTTTGGGGAATTAAACCCACGATTTTTCTAAGGATATATCAGCCTTTAGGAGTTGTCTTCTAGGGTTAACAAACACAAAATTAAAAGACGACCATTAGAGAAGAAGGTAGGAAGCTTTTCAAGAAATTCAAGGCCAAAGACTCAACCGTTTTCACCGCCACCACCACCAAAACGTAGATCGCGGAACGAGGAGCACAACCATACCTTTTTCTCTCACAAATCAGAGACTAAATTCCCAGGCAAGTATCTATCTTGCTTTATTTTAGTTAATGTCTCAATCATGATAGTCTAGGATTGTTTAGGACTTGTCCCATGAAAGAAATTGTTGATTAAGAGACTTTACATCGAATGATTAGAGAGATTTAATATATTCTGGATATACCCATCATATGTAGAGGATTACTAACGAATTATTATGAGTTTAGAAACAAGAAATCTGGGAATTAGTTAGAGGAATGGATATTTCTTCCAAAATTAGGGTTCTTAAAGATTATGTCAAGTTTACCCCATTAATTCGATATCGTTGATGAAATTACACATGCACTACACCAAAATGGGAGATTTGTGAGTGCTGTTAGCACTCACAAATGACCTTTATAACTGCTATTTACGGTCATAATTTAGGGGGTGACAAAAGAAAATTTATAACTCCTAACAGCAGCCAAAATTTTTTATAACCCTTATGGAGTTATGACTGGTGACCCCAATTTGTAACTGCTATTCGTAACTGCTGTCAGCAGTCACAAATATAACATTCGTAACTGCTGTGACCAGTTACGAATGTTATATTTGTGACTGCTGACAGCAGTTACAAATCATATATATGTGACTGCTGTTAGCAGTTACAAAATTGATAGTAGTGATAAATTTGTGACTCCTATTAGCAGTTACAAAATTGAATTTGTTAAATGTTGTAAAAGCTATTACAAATATCTTTATATTTTCACAAAATGATGAAATAATGAAAGTAAAATAAATATCATGATAACAAGTCTAAAATTTTTAACAACATTTCATTTATATTTCTCATATTCCAAATATCCAGTACACATAAAACTTGTTTAAACTTAATTTAACATCAAACAACCCCTAAGTGGGCGCCAAGTACAAAATGAACATAGAATAAAAAATAAACTAAAAAAAATAACGACACAACACTTCGATGACATGGAATGTCATGAACATGTAACAAATCATTCTAAATCTAGACCAGGAGTCACCACGCAGTGGATACGATTCGTGAAGTCTAGGTATATCAGCCGTGGGGGGTATTGATGTGGTGACATCCTCCCTCGTGTACTCGGAGTATGCCTGTTGAGCAAGTTCAATGGACTCAAATTTTTTGAATACGGCACCTCGGTATCCATTAACTTGTGCTTGTGTTGCTTGCCACGAAGTGTAAACACCTGGATTTAGGCCTTTGAATACTACGTATGCTGGGTATGCCATGTGTATGCCTGCAAATAATAAAATGTGATTAATATATATATATATATATATATATATATATATATATATATACATTCATATTTTGTGATAAAGAAACTACATTCATATTTTGTGATAAAGAAACTACATATATATATATATATATACACACACACACACACACACACACACACACTAGCGTATGCCCGTGCCTGAAGGCACGACGAAAATTGCAAAAAAAAATCGTTACCCGACAACAAAGTGAAAGAAAAAAATCATACTCGGTTGACTCACAGTACATATTACTATATTCATAGTCGGTTGGCACTATAATCAATAAACAACCCAAATCCATGGCAATAATATTGGTTTACATTAAAATTACAAAAAAAGGTACATCTAAATAAATGTACAATATTTTTGTTCTAATTTTAAAAAAATTGGGCAGAGTTCCCTTTATTTATAGGCCTATCCACCTTGTTTAAAAAAATAAAAATACTCAACAACGGCAATACTACAATACTCGAGGTCCATATTGGACCTCATTTCAACCACTTCCCCAAATAACTACAAAGTAATCTATATAAGGGGTGGTGGTGGATATAATAGGAATGATACAAACAAACAACTTCCCCAAAGTTGGGTAAACATATATGAATTTCATTACCATCATCTTACCTTTTCTCGTCGTTAAATGATAGCTTCACTTATATCTTACCTACTCCTTCACCTGAAATAAGACATGTGAATTGATAATTATAAATGATAGCACAACTTGAACCAAAAACCATCCATTTTACTTGAATACAAAAATCATTGTAAAACAGTAGCATTCGATGCATATATGATTATGACATGGTGTTTATACTTATATTTTAATAATTTTAGGAATGTTTCATTTCAAAGCTACATTCAAATAATTGTTCCGTGTTCCAATGCTAAATGAATGCAGTAGTTCATGCTTTATCATTCACTCCAAGGCAAGTCGTTTAGATATAAGGGAGGGTTCATGTTTTAGCTAAATGAATGCAGCACCTTGGAGAAGTTATTCGTGAAAATCAGAAGAAAATGCATATAGAGGTCAATACATTACGAAATCATGCAGAAGAGGATAAGCAGCAAGAAAAACAATTAGGAGAAATTATAGAGGTTATTTCAGAACCTGAGAAATGTTGAAGATGGAGATGTTGTACAGAGGGTAAAGAAGAATAGATGCAAAAAAATTCAAGAACATTTATTCAAGATTCAAAATCAAGACCTTAATAATGATGAGGTTATGATAATGGATAATGTTTCTTTATCGCCAAGGGGGACTGAAATTCCAGACTTTGAAAGACATCAGGCAGCCAATTCAATATATGCCACTTACTTAGAAGATGATGTGCACACTCCATTCATTGAAGAGTTACAGTTATTTTCTAGGAAAATGAATCTCAAATTACAGACTTTGAAAGATCCCTCCCCAGAAACTAAAGGGATAGAAGCTAAAGGAGTATCAATCACTGCCAAAAAGGTGCAATTCAAGATGAAATATCCTTTATTTAAAAGATTCACAAGATTATGGGATTTAAAGGCTGTATAAGTAATGGTAATGGGAAAATTTGGCTTTTCTGGAGATTCAATGTTCAAGTGACCTGTAGAGCTGATCACACTCAACATCTGACTGTCAAAATCAGTCATTGCTCTCTGAAGGAATATACTTACATTACCTATGTGTATGCAAAATTCACTAAGGTTGAAAGAATGGAATTGTGGTATCAAATGCTCACTATTTCTAGTTCATACTCTAATGCTCCTCACCTGATTATGGGAGATTTCAATGTAGTCTTCTCTCAATCTTCCTTCAGAGACTATAGACGACACAAACGAAAACAACATACAAGAGGAACAACTATCATATCAGGAGTTGCCCACTACAGTAGATACCAATATCAGAAATAGCACCACGAACTAGGCCGACAAGAATAAAGATGCAGGGGATAAGATAGACAATATAGTGTGTTATGGTGGGGAAGATAATCAGAATGGGGATGGGGCCACTATTAACAATGTGCCTCCTCCTAATGAACATATGGTGTTGAATCTAAGTCTTTCGCCTTGAAAACCCCCAGAAAGAGATGACCAACAAGGCTGGAAGATAGTTAAAAGAAAGAAAATCATGGCATCCCCATTTAGATCCCACACCATTGATGACCAAAAATAAACTCAGTGTGACTCTAAGGCTAAAATAAACAGAGACCAAAGCAATAAACAAGAGGAAAAAAATACATATTAAGACCAAGAATAATGTGACAAGGAGCAGTCCACTCTAGAAGATACAAATACTAGAAATATTGCCACAAAAGAGATTAGTAATCATAGAGAGACTGGGAATATGAAAAACAATGTAGTTTGCATTCTTGTGAAGAATTATCATAATGGGATTAAGACTACAACAACAGTAGACCATGTGAATCCCAAACAGATGGTTTTACAACTGAACTTATCCCCAAGAAACCCCCCCGAGGGAACTGATCACAACAGCAGGAAAAAAGCTAAAAAGAAAAAAGGCATTGTTTCCCCAGTTAAATCCCAAATAACTGATGGCTAAGTAAGGATCCTCAGATCAAACTCCAAAATCTCAACCACCCAAACCACTCAATGATACAAGTCATAATCTAGAATGCTAGGGGAATCTCTAAGAAGAGTGCAGTTGGAAGACGAAAGAAACTTTCCAAAATGCATAAACTATCTATGCTTATTTATCTATAACCAAAATTGGACTGTAACAGATTGAATGAATTTAGAAGGGAAGCTTGGATTACAAAAAATGCTGAGGTCAACTCTGCTAACATTATTTGGTATAATTATCCGTGTAAAGCATCAATATAGTCCTACTGATATTAAAATTTCTCTAGTTTATGCTAAATGTATCAAATCATAAATGACAAGACCATGGGACTATTTATTTTCTGAACATACTACTAATCCAAGGTTAGTTGGTGATTTCAATACTATGGCTTGTTCTCAAGAGAAAGTTGAGGGTAATGATTTTGATATCAATGCTGCTAATAAATTCTTGGACTATAGAGTTATTGCTGGATTAATTGACTTAGGATACACGGGCACCAGATTCACTTAGTGGAATAAGCGAGGTGCTAGAGCTAAAATTTGAGATAGAAAATACATACTTTTAGATAATTTAAACTGGCAGAAATAATATAATGGCTACAAAATGGACTCAAACCATGCCCCCCTTCTGCTCTTTGTCAATACCAACACAGGGGTTAGCCATAAAACGTTTTGCTTTCCAATATTTCTGGTTAAAACATGATTCTTTCCTTTTGGACAAGCAAAGAAGAGTGTGGTAACATAGTAAAGAATACATGGAAGAATGAGACATGTCCTAACCCAATTTTAGCAATTTCCAAGAAACTTAAGGCCATTAATATTCAACCCAACATCAAACACTACTAATATTCAAAACAGATAGACACTGGATACATTCAAAATAGATTACTAATTGATTCAAAACAGATTACTAATATTCAAAATAGAGTTCAAACACTACTAATTGTTCACTTTGACAATTTGTTCAAATTTCTCAAGATAAATTACTCTGGATCACTTAAGGATAAGACAAAGTAACGGCCAAACCACCCAAGATTTCTCGACATCCTTAATAGTGTCCGCCCCATGACTTCGACGATACAACGGATGATTCTCTTCTCCTGACTCAACACTACTAACGTAAACCTTACGTTCAAATATCAGCAATTAATGGCCATGCACCACCGTTCCAGTAGCAGCTGAAGCAACAACTTGTCCACTTGCAATCTTTCTCTGATTTGAAAAATCTAATAAATCGACATATGGATCATGTGGAGGATCAGTTAAATCTCCAAAGTTTGGCTCAGTTGACGGGGGGGGGGGGGGGGGGGGTAGGAATGTAATCATGGGGACTTGAATGCGAAACTGGAGTGTAATCATGGGGACTTGAATGCGGAACTGGAGTGTAATTACGAGGACTTGGATGTGGGACAGGAGTATAATTTCGAGGACTTGGATTTGGTATTTTCAATCCATTCGATTCAAAAGCATTTAAAAGCATGGTAACGGATGATTTGAGAAATGCCATATCCTCATCATGTTTTTCTTCTCGTGTCTTTGCTCTAGTCAACTGTGATACTATAGGAGCAATTGCCTTAAGTTTACTTTTGGACACGGGTCCAACATCACGAGTCGCCCTCCTAGTATCTTTTCCTCTAAAGGCAGTCAATGCATCTGTATCAATACTGTTTTGGCTTGAAGAACCTTGGCTACTTCTCAGCTCACTCAATTTTTGCTGCAAAATTATTTATGAATCGATTAAAACCATTGAACGACGAAACTTGAAGGAATTTAATTATTACAACTGAGATTACGAAACTTACCATATCATCAGCTACCTTTGGGTGAAACTCCCCAGTTTTCCGCCTACGACTTTCGAGATACACTTCCGAACGATCAACAGGTCGTTTATTGTTAAACACCTATAAATTAATTTTCCATTAACTATTTGAGCAATACATATAATATATATACACATTAAAATAAGAAAGGGTTTATACCATCTCCTCGGTTTTCTCAGCATACGACATCCGACCAAGACAATAGACGTCAGTCTTTTTAGCCCTGTTCACCCGGCCTTGGTGTCGTTGTTTCAATTTTGCCTCAGATGCTTCGCGCGAGACGAATTCATTCCACTCACGAACAGGATATGCTCTTTCTCCGGTACTTGATCCTTCATGGCCTTTATCCCATCACTGTCCAATCCCTTAAAATAAGTCGAGCGGAGGTTACTTCTAAAAGTCTTCAATTGAATACCAATGGCTTTCATGGACCCCTCCTTCTGGTCGGCCGAAAGATTGAACTCTTTCATGAGCGTATCCCACAAGTCGTCCTTTTTTACTTGCTCAACCGTATCCCAACTCTCATATTTTAAGCCAATACAAGATTTTAACAAAGACAAGGCTCGAGCTTTAAAAGGATTCTTGCCACCTATTGGCAAACCAAATAGGTTAAGGGAAACGTGAGCACGAGAATCAATGGCAGAATGTTCATCATGACTTGAACTTTCTGGCCTGGATGATGGAATTGTATTCTCGGACGCCATTTTCTGCATTTTTATATTTATGCATTAGTTCATATGTTATTACAAGAGTAAGGAAATAATATAAAAAAATATAATATAAGTTATACCTTTTCAACATATTCTAAAAGTTTTGATAATTCAACCATGTCATAAGTTTCATACTTCATCATTTCACGTAAAGTTTTTATTGGCCATGTCTGCGGAAGTGTGTTGATAATTGCATTTCTGACACTAAACATATTAGGACGTATGCCTTCTCTCCTAAGCCGATAATAGATGTTAACTTTGTTATGCATATGTTTTCTCACAGTAGAGTCTGAACACATCCTTATCCTCTTCAGTTCTATCCACAAAGGATGAATTTTTCTTTCTTTGAATTCTAAAAACTCTACTAACTGCATCGCATTACTTGGATTGTGTTTTATGAAAACCCTTTCAACTGCTTCATCCCAACTTTGAGGTAGTGTGCGTAGAATTGATTGAAATAAATATGCTTCAGGTATGTTCCACCCACGATCTCGCAAGTAATTGCATTGTTTGATTTTTCGATAGCCATGCCGATAAATTGACGTGTTCTCTAAAAAAGACCTGTTTTGAAAATCGTTGCATGTATATACAATATATGACATCCTGGAAAAAGTAATAATAAACTTGTGAATAAAAGTCACTATGAATACATGCTACGAAATAATTGAAACATGCTATTATACATAATTTTCAAGTCAACATTTAAAACAACATAACATGCCACAATTAAACACCTACTCCTCTAATGCGTTTAATAATTTCTTTAATTCTGGGTTGTCGTCCAAAATAGACTGAATCTCGATTGGTGCCTCTATATCGTCTACCGATGTAGTCAAGCACTGAGGAGAATGTAAAACAACAGACCATGGATATTGTTGGGGATCTTTGCATAAAACACTTGCTTTAAGTTTTGGAATGCACAAACGAATGGCTCATCATTAACATTGTCTTTACTCTTCAACTTGGCCAAATCAACCTTCACTATGTGGGTGTCAGGGTCGACCATACATGCATTCTTGTCCTCCACTCTCACCCAATCACAGTAAAATACATGTATGCTGAAAGATATATAATCTAATAGGATAATTTGTTTTATGATCCCATAATACGTCATCTCAGCTTCTATCAAGTTTTTATCTTTCGCGCTTGACCTGAAATGAGTTAATGCTTTATATGAAATGCCGCTGTTTTGTTTCCCAATGATTTTTAACTCGTGTGTGCTTGAAGAGAACACAAAACCATTGACACGATATTGTCCAAACTCCTTGGATACAAAACTAGGCCCATTTACTAGACGTGCAAGCCTCGTCGATACTTCACCAGCTTTCAATAACTGAAACCAAGAAAGTATTTGCATTGTGAATATGTTGCAAAGACAGTAAATAAAAGTGAGGTATTACTGTAGTCACCTCGGAAGCTACCCAATGCCTAAAGTCATTGTCTGCGCTCGCGCCTCCCTTCCTCCTCTTGGCATGCCCGCACTCATTATATTGCCTAGGTTAAAACACTAAAAATATTAATTTCTAATGAATATAACATCGAACATATTACATTATTTTACAAAACCCTTTAAATAAACTCGCATTTTCCATTTATCTATGTCTTCATGCGTCTCGAATACATATCGAGCCACCTGGTTATATTGTGTACTTGTTAGCTTCACTACCTTACCTTTCCCCAGGGCCTCCTCATCAGCAAACTCTTCTAATTCATCAATAAAGCATTCACGACCTCCAACGTCTGGGTTAGGCATATATTCCTTTGCATACAAGGAAGCCTCTTCCATAATTTACTCCTTAGCAATGGACCCCTCAACGTACCGAGTATTCTTAACGTAATCTTTAAAAGTTTTCATTAATCGTTCGAACGGATACATCCATCGGTACCTTACTGATCCACATAAAAGTGCTTCATCGCACAAATGCACTAAAAGGTGGATGCTTATGTCAAATAATGAGGGAGTAAAGTGCTTCTCCAAAACACATATAGCCTCGACCAAAGTTTCTTTCGCTGCCATTATGTGCGTCCTGTTGACAACTTTCTCACACAATAGTGAGAAACACAAGCTAATTTGTAGAATGGCCCTTTGAATATCCTTGTGTTTCGAAAAACAATGTCCGAACAACAGAGGGATAAGTTGCATTATAACATGCCAATCGCGGGACTTGCACTTTTTCGAATCTTTTGTTGCGTTGCAGATAATCCTGCGTAAGTTGGATGAGAAATTAGAAGGGACCTTCAAGCCCTTTAATGTTTCTAAGAACATATTTCTTCCTTCAATGCTCAAAGTATAAGATGCAACTGGCATATGCTTTTTTCCAGTGTTTGTATCTTCTTTCAACCATAATGATCTTTTAATCTTCAAATCACGAAGATCTTCACGGGCTTTTTCTCCATCCTTGGAATGAGAACCACCAATGCATGTGCTTACGAGATGCTCAATGATATTTTTCTCAGCGTGCATTATGTCTATCACATGTCGCAAAGGATGTTCCTTCCAGTATGGCAAATCAAACATTATTGATCTCCTCGACCACGCCGTTTTCACATCAATATCCTTTCTTTTACGCTTTTGGGCCAAAATTATGGGGTGTTTCCCCCTCAACTTTTGATCAGCCTTTAATGACCTTTCTTCAATTTCCAAACCAGAAAGTCTTGGTGGAGGTGGTCGCGTCTCGGTGCCTTCTGTGAGAAAATTGCTTCGTATTGACCTGAATTTGTGACTTTGGGGCAGAAATCTTCGATGACTATGATAAAAAAGTTTACCACTTTTCTTAAGCCAGCTGGCTTCAGTCTCCACTCCACATATAGGACAACCTAGGTAACCATGTACATTGCACCCAGATAAGGTCCCATAAGCAGGAAAATCATGAATTGCCCATATCAACATAGCTCTCAAAATAAATTCCTCCTTTTTGTACGAGTCGAATGCTCTCACACCTTCAACCCATAACTCATTCAATTCATCTATTAGTGGCGCTAAGAAAACATCAATGTCACTACCCGGTGCTTTTGGACCTGGTATAAACAATGACAAAATTGAAAACTCCTTTCTCATGCACAACGACGGGGGAAAATTTAAAGGCGCCGTAAACACAGGCCATATACTCTTATCTATGCTCAATTTACCAAACGGGTTAAACCCATCGGTTGATATTCCGAGGCGAACGTTGCGTATTTCTGTAGCAAAGTTCGGGTATCGCTGATTTGTAGATTTCCACACAGATGAATCAATCGGATGTCGCATGAGATTCTCACCCACCTCCGCTCGACCATGCCAAGTCATTGCCTCTGCTATCCAAGGTATAGTGTAAAGTCTCTTCAATCGAGGACCTAAAGGGAAATACTTTAACACCTTCTTAGGTATTTGCGTATCTACTTTCAACAAACGTTTATTATGTACTATCATCTTTTGTTCATATCTAGGTTCCTTACATACAGGACAAGCCCGTTTGTCCTTATGCTCCTTATAGTATAAAATGCAGTCATACTTGCAGCAATGAATTGATTTGTATTTCATACCCAAACCTTTCAAATTATCCTTCATGATCGGATAATTGACTGACAGTGTATTTTCTTTGGGGAGCAAATCTTTTGCCCAGAGGAGTATTGCCGTCACACTTTTTCCCGACAAGCCAAATTTGCTCTTTAAGTTGTGCAACCCAACCATGGCATAAAACTTTGTGTGGTCGGGGTTGGAGTTATGGTACAATGGTGTTGCGGCTGCTGCTTTTAACCGTATATAATCCTTAACTTGGTCCGTATCGTTGCCAACATGATCCTCACATCCTAAAGCATTCCCTCTACTATCTTGCTTTTCTTGTGCTGCGTGCACTTCATACGTATCATTTATGAGATCGTTTAACCTAGCATGTACTAACGGGTCACCATTTGTGTGAACGGTTTCATTGACAAGTATTTCTTCTGGAATATACTTAAATTCCCTCTCCCCATGGAAATGCCAAAACGTGTAGTCAGCTTTTATACCCCAATGAAACAAATGTACTTTTACATCTACCCCTTTCAAGCGTTTCCCATTTTTATAACGATTGCACGGGCATGGGATAATATCAGTTTCGAGATTCTTCGTTGCATAATTCACAAAGTCTTTAACCCCATTAACGTATACTTGCCCCACTCTACAACTTTCACTCATCCACTCTTTATATTGTGGAAACCCCATTAATTCTACAATACAAACAAATAGAAACTCAGTAAATAATAAAACTAAATGAAGTTTGAGCTAATATTTAGAACATAATCTCTGGCTTATCATTGCATTAATACTATCATTGCATTAAAACTCACAGGAAAACCCAACCAAGCACAAAACGTCAAAACTTCAACGAGCACAAAATAATGGTTATTTAATTAATTTTTAGATAAAATAAATATGAATAGTATAAAATGATTATTTAAAAAAATCTAACATATTACCAAACAAGATAATATTCAAAAAACGAAAGAGGTTAAACGATGTGTAGATATACTCACAACAAAACAATCATATTTGATTATATTTTGTCTAGAGAACGTTGATCACAAAGCTCGGGCAAAACTCGTAATATTAAAAATCCATTTGATTATATTTTGTCAAAAAAATATAATGTCTAGAGTTTTTGAATAATATTTTGTCAAAAAAATAACCTCAATACAATTTCTAGGGCTTATTAACATAAAATAATATTTGTATATAGATACACTCATAAACACACATATAAACAGAAATCTATACATACACATATATACACACACATGTAAACATAAATCTATACATACACATACATACACACATATAAATAGAAATCTCCACATACACACAAATATACACACATACCCATACATAATAAGAATCGAAATGCGCACACACACAATGAGAATTGAAATTAGGGCATTAGACAACAAAAATACCCAAAAATATACCTTCACAATTAAGAAAAAGTCTTTAATTCTAGAAATGCGCACACACCCAA
This sequence comes from Sambucus nigra, assembly GCA_949130495.1. Classification (NCBI taxonomy): domain Eukaryota; kingdom Viridiplantae; phylum Streptophyta; class Magnoliopsida; order Dipsacales; family Adoxaceae; genus Sambucus; species Sambucus nigra. The sequence continues at coordinate 197,251,089 of OX422217.1, read as the reverse complement.
CAGCAAATGAACGTTATTGATGAACAACAGCTCTCACCAAGACCTGAAACCCAAACGATTCCAAGATTCAATTTTTAATCAACAACTGAAACTTTAAGCATTTTAGGGTTTACTTTCAAGATTCGTAGAGAGAGAGAAATGAGCACACACCCGATCGAAATGATTCGTAGAGAGAGAGAAATGCATACAACATTTTAGGGTTTTGGCAAATGAAAGAGAGAGAAGAGGGCGGGAGCTCTTCACATATGGAGGGAAAGGTGAAAAATTTTGTGACCGCTAATAGCAGTCACAAATTTGTGACCGCTAATAGCAGTCACAAACTGAGTATAAGAGCAAAATTTGTGACTGCTGGGAGCGGTTATAAATTTATGACTACCAATAGCAGTTATAAATTTATGACTGCCAATAGCAGTCATAAATTAAGTCTTAGACCAAAATTTGTGACCGCTACTAGCAGTTACAAATTTGTGACCGCTAATAGCGGTCGTAAATTAAGTCTAAGACTAAAATTTGTGACTCCTCATAGCAGTTATAATTTCATGACTGCTCATAAGAGTCATAACTTGTGTCTACTAATAAACTTGTGAGGGCTTGTGACAGTTATAAATTTGTGGCTGCTTATAGGAGTCATAAATTAATTATATGGTAACATTTGTGACTCCCATTAGCGGTAACAAACTAATTGACTCAAATTTTTTTTAACCAATTAATTTTATCACCCTTAATGGCAGTCACAAATAATTTTGTGACTGCTCCCTGGAGTGACTAGTTTGTCACCCCTATTGGCAGTCACAAAAAGGCAGTCACAAAATTAACATTTTGGTGTAGTGATGTTTCATGTTGGAAACCTTATATATATGTATATAGAACTTGTAGTATTGTTATTTGAGAATTCTAGAGTTATTAATGACGTTTTTGGAGGAATTGGAAGATGAAATCCGTAGGATAAATTTGCAGTTTCTGGGCAAGAACTGCTTAATCGATCGATCGAGCCAAGAGCATCGATCGACCCCTCTTGGAAAACTGCATATTTCTCACTCGTTAGTTTAATCCTATTAAAATGTATGGGAACCCTTGATTGTTGTTGTTGGAGTATAATAGGATATACAGATGATCAGTAGGGCCTAGGTAGACCCCGTTGAGTAACATTTTAGTGTAGGATGAGATTTCGAGTTAACGAGGAATGATTCATGTGTATAAGAAATCATGCGTATTATTTAATAAAAAGATCGGGACTCGTAAGGGAGTTAGACCGGAATGTAAGTGAGTGAATGTCTACTGAAATTACACTTTAAATACTTCGAGAGAAGAGAAGTGAGTATGAAGTGAATAATAAATGAGAATCCAAATAATCGAGTAAAATGTCTAATAACGGATAATTATAATTATGGGTCGTGAGCGCACCTAACTTAGCAATGTGGATGTGTGTATATATATATATATATGACTGTGTGATTGTTCATATATTATATCTGCATAAAAAAAATCATACTCGGGCTACTTGCTATCACAGGAGTTTTCGCGTCGGGACGGTCTTATCTCGATGGGACCTTTATGGGGAATATTGACTCGTACCCTAAAACATAGGATTCCTTGGTACAGGCTATCTGATTGATAGTCAGACGGTCCTAAGAGACGTGAGGGTATGTGCTGACCTCTTAGTGACTTGGAACTATGCTTCGCCTCCATTTGTATGTGTTTTATGTTAATGCAGTTCGAGAGTGATTTCGAACTAGCATTTCCCTAAATATGTGTGATACAGGGCCTTGATAGCAGAGTATGCCAGCACCATAGTTTTTATGTGGGGTGCCGTTAGTATATATATATATATATATATATATATATTATATGAGTGATTGGTATATATATACTTATATATGGAAACCTTGCACCATAGATTTTATGTGGGATACCGTTAGTATATATATTATACGAGTATCTAATATATATACGTATATCTATATGATAACTTTCTACTGTGCGTAATAGTAGTTAAGTAATGTATAAATTCTTCAACATCACTATAAGTATTCGGAAACTTTATGACGGTACGGAGTTATTCTAAATAACGTAATAAATCCTGAAGAGATTGGTTTTCTAAAGTGAATATCATAACCTTAATTTCAAGTGATAAAACTTTATGGAGAATAGGTGAGATAGACTTTTGAGGTTTAGTAGTACGGTAGACGTGCACACTATATGAGAGGTGAGAATTCTCAAGAGAGTGTCGCATACTATCATGGTTGTTGCATTAGCAGGTAAACATTTTAAATACTTGATAAATTATTTTACAATCGGGCTCTGACCCATTTTCTGTTATCTCTTCTCTCTTGTATATATATATGTATATCTTACAGGAGCCCAGCCACAGGGGCGTCATGCATAGGTTCTTTGGATTGGACGCGCTGTAGCTTATGTGGGAGTTTCAGGCCTTTGTTTTAGACGACCTCTTCCTTGATTCGGTTCTTGTTATAGTTCTTCATAGTGAAGGTACGTGTCGCCCATTTCCCATTTAGTATAGAATTGTCAGAGATGTATGTTCATTTATTTTCAGTATTCGGTACTCTTTGAGTATTGACTCTTGTCAGGATGATTTCATTTGTAGTTTACATTTGGTTTGCTTAATCTAGATGGATTAATTCTTTTGTGTTGATTGCTATCCGTAGCACTTATGTGATTCTTAAACTGTTGGTTATTTAAAAGGTTTTCAAATTGGAATTTAATAAGAAATGGAAATAAAGTTTTAAATTTTTTTGACACCTAGCATAATTATTTAGGGTGTTTAAATTGGGAAATTTTTTCCATAGTGATGCTAAGAATGAACCAACTGTTCACCTTGATTTTAATTTAATAAAGGATTGATTGCCCGGTATTTAATTAGGCAGGGTGTCACGAAAATTAAAAAGCTTTGATAAAATATGAAAATGAAAAAAATAATATTTATAACATTTGAGAGAAAATCATTCAGAAATACTAAAAATAATAGAAAAAAAACCATTTAACAAAACAAAAACTATGTAAAGATTCTCGAAAAATTCTAAATTCTATTGAAAACCTTGGAAATGATTAAAAATGTATTTAAAACTTTTGTCGATGTGAGAGTGAAATTTATAATTACTCATTTTATTTTTATTTGGTCTATCCCATTACACCCCACTACACCTTTATGACCGTTCTCAAGTCTTCGAAGAGAAGAAACATTGGTGACATTTGCAAGATTAAAGATCATTGGTCATAATTTTATAAATAATAAAAAGCAAACACATAGTTCATGAGTATAAATATATAGTAATTATGGAGCAATGAAACTGTGTATATAAAAAAATATGTAATCGTTTATGTAGAGAATGATATTTAGTAGTTAACTCTTGATCAGCATGCATGTGAACTGTTGCCTTGCAGCGTAAATCTTCGTCTCCTTTAATATGAAGGAAAGACTTTTCGAGTCGTCTCCCATAGACGTCGCCAATTGCGGTGTAAAAAAATTCACCCGAAGGTAGGTGCCAATCCATCACGATGAGAGTGTAAAATAAATAAGAGAGTGATAAAGATTTACGTTGTTTGACCATTGATGACCTACATCCACGGGGCATCAACTGTGTTACATTATAAACTTGAGAGAATTTATATGAGAGTGTTTCTCTAGCCTCTGAGCCCCCCTCACAATGGGGGTTGTCCCCTTTATATATAGAGTTAATGGTTACAACTAGATAATTCTTATCCTCGTAGAGTTTGAGTTACAATAAAATAGTTCTTCTTAATCTTCTATTCCATCAAGGGGTCTAGTCTTCCTTATCTTGCTAGAGTGGATATGGGTCGCCATCTTGATCGGTCCACTTGCCACGCGTTATGCTATTATTGGAGGTATATTTTCCCCCCCACACCCTCCAACCACACATAGGAACATTTCAAGAAGAATAATTATTCAAATGTCATTTTTTAAATACATTATTCTTAGTGTAATTAATGGTGAACCTTAAAAACTAATTGCATGCAACATTTATGAAAGTGACAACTAAGAGAGAGACCACAATAATGTCCAAAAGAAAAAAAATAAAGGGGAAACCACAACATCATCATCATCAATAACAACCACCCCTATAAATATGGGATGAAATCATGAGATTGGAAATAAACAAAAAGAGCTTGTTGTTTGAGAACATAAGAAAATCCAAAGTGTCTCCATAAAAAATCCTTAGAATACAATAGTTGTCATGGCAATTCCACTTTCTACCACTAAAATAATGTCCGCTCCCCTCAGTCGTGGTGATTTCCCAGACGGTTTCATATTTGGGTTGTCATCATCTGATTATCATGTATATATGTTTCTGTGAATTAATTCATCTGGCGTTGTCTGAGGCAGTATAATCAATGGTTTCTATTATATACACACACAAATATTAACTAGGCTACGTGTGCTTTTACTGCTTTTTTCACTTTCAGTATGAAGGCGCTAGGAAAAAAGGTGGTAGAGGTACAAGCCTATGGGATACATTCTGTGAAGAACATGGTCTCTCCCCCCCCCCCCCCCCCCCTCTCTCTCTCTCTCTCATGAAATTGCAATAAAAACAACGACAATTTCACATTAAAAACAACCGATTAAACTTTGAAATAAAACATATTTTTCACCCGAATAGTTCAAACATACACAAGACCAATAACAAATTGTATTGTTGGCATGCATAAGCATAATGAGCGAGATGTGGACTATTTGTGAGGCCTTCTGTACAACCACGGGAGATTCATGGTAGAAACAACGGTATTATGATATTACCTATAAAACCCTAACACCGACATGGGATTGACTATGATATGAACAAAACCATGGGAATACAAATATATTTACATATATTTAAACTTTGAAAAGTGATATATATGAGTCCCAAAAATCTCCCCCAAAATCTCCCCAGAAGTGCATTAAGTGTGTACACATTGTGTGGCCCTAACCCAATGTACAAAAAATTATTGCACTTTGGGGATGTTTGGGGGATATTTTTAGGATGTAGCATTAATCTTAGACATTAGTTTGCACCTATTATGAACACCAACATAAACATCAACACTAGCATAAACAAAGAAAACAAAGGTAAACAAAGAAACATGTAACACAATTACAAACATATATTGTTTACTTAATTATTTATATGTACGTTACAGTTAATTAGATTGACTCGAACAAATATCTAAAATTATATGAGAATTTCAAGCAAAAGTAATATTGTTATTAAGTTTGAGTTTTATATTTTTCATTGCATATGAGCAACTCACGATATGATTGTAAATGAGTTTAGTTTCGACCATGAATTGACATGTGTTGAGATTATCTTTGGCGACACTTTAAGTTTATATTATTTTTATTTTTCATCATAATAAAACTTAAGAACTCATTAGTTGTTTTGTTTTTTCTTTAAAAATTAACAAAGTATATGTTTCGTTCTTCGAGGCATGTCCTTGCTTGGTCAATGGAGTGAATAGCGGAGCCCAAGCCATGTTTTAGTCATGTACTGTAAATAAATCCACAACACTTCTCGGTAGCACTGGACACTATCAAACTCCTTGACCCATGGGTCATAATACATGTGTCTTATACGACACTTCACAATTGTAGAAGTCACTCTTTCATAGGATATTACTATGGCCATGAATATATATTACTATATCTACATAAAAGAGGGGTTAAATCTCAATTAGGAGATAATGAATAGAATAACAACTAGTGAGATTGTCAAGAAAAAATAAGCAACACATGAAATTAATTAGCACTTCAAATTTTCTATAACAAGTACCATGCCTCTCTCTCTCTCTCTCTCTCTCTCTCTATATATATATATATATATATATATATATATATATATATATATATATAGAGAGAGAGAGAGAGAGAGAGAGTACTGTTCTTGTGCGGACCAGTCCGCATTTTAAGAGTGCGGACCGAATATGTGTCACCTGACGGTGAGCCTAGAAAATATCGGCTAAATTATAGGCACGCTTTCTCTCTTTTCTGAGCTCACCATCGGGTGACACATGTCCGGTCCACACTTTTAAAATGCGGACCGGTCCGCACAATTATATATATATATATATATATATATATATATATATATATATATATATATATATATATATATATAGAGAGAGAGAGAGAGAGAGAGAGAGAGAGAGAGAACCCTAACAGTGCAGTTTCTAACATAAAACCCCTAGTATAAAAAATGATGAAATTAAATGCTTTGTTGCCAACATTCCCATATTTATGGTTATAGATGCCGTTTATGATATGGATAATATAGTGCACGTTATTTAATTTTTTATTTATCATATCATGAGAAAAAAGTATGATGATTTGGCAGATATACAGTCTGGAGATGCTATCAACCAATATGATCTTTACAAGATATAATTCGACTTAACACTTTCTTTTTCATTGACAAAAATAATGTCATTCACTCCATCTCTTTGCTACTATCATTTAGTTGCACTATTTTTCTTCATATTATAGCAAGATACATTATTAGTTTAATTTACACTGATACACACACACACACATATATATAGAGAGAGAATAATCGGTGAATAAGAGAGTATGACCAGTATAAATCTCTTATGGTATTTTTATATAAGCAAAATTCAGGGTGATGTGGAAATGATGAAGTGGATGGGTCTAGATGCCTGCAGAATTTCAATTGGATGGTCAAGAGTATTGCCATGTAAGAGTCAATTGGTATAATTATATAATTTAATGAAAACTTCAAAAAATATGAAAGCGGGATAAAAATTTGTTATTGGCTCAGTGGGCAGAAATTGTTGATATGTTCTGAATTCTAATATTATACTTTCAATTGTTTTTTTTTCTAAATGTTGCTAACAGATGGGAAAAGGAGAGAGGGTTTTAATGTGGAAGGACTACAGTATTATCGCAATCTCATAGCCGAGCTCAGTGACAAGGGTTTTACTTTAACTTCAATTTTCTATTATTGATTTTCATGTAACCAAGAGAGTTCGATCCATAAAGGAAATTATGCGTCTGAAATATGTAGAATTGGACATTTTATAGGATGGTTGATTATGTGCAGGTATAGAGACTTATGTGACTCTCTTTCACTTTGATTATACCTATGCTATTGAAGATGAATATGGTGGCTTTAGATCCCCTAATATCGTGTAAGCTTCTGGGTTATTATCATACTATCTATAAATATAAGCTTTTGTCCTTCAACCCAATAGCTAGGCCAATTATATTAAATATTATGTGTTTATATACATTCATTCATACATAGTAGTCGTAATTTGTGCCTACAACACTACAATACTCTCACTTCAACTTTTAACTGTCAATCCTAAAACAATTAATTATGAAATTGTAATTGTAATCTACACCGTTTCACAAAAAAAAATCATACCATGTGTCTTCATATATTGTTTAACCGAACATACCAACTATTTATGCCTGCGTCACTCAATCCATAATATAATTAATGTATTATACATGATCAACTTGCGTTTCTGATTATTTTGTCCCTTCTATTGTGTATGTATATATTAGTCATGTTGAGCTTTTAACTTTCACTTAGGGTGTGTTTGAGTGCAAACATGGAAAATGCGTGAAAACTAGTTCATTTGGATGAAAAGTTGGAAAATGCATGAAAAAACATATATATGGGTTTTTGGTCTTACTTTTTCTATTTTTATAAAAACCAATTATTTGGTGGGTCGATAAGAAATATTTTTTTACTAAAAATGAGGTTTGAGATGGAGCAGTTATTATGTAAATGAGTATTATTCTTAGATGAATTATTCATAATCAAAGTACTACGAATGCCAAACATGAGTCAAAGCAACTATTTTTCAAGGAAATTTTTTCATGTCAATCAAACAAACCCTTGGTTTTTTGGCTCCCTGAAAAAATGTAGTTGATCAAAATAATGAGTGGGTATTTATTATTGTAAATATTGGTTTATAGGATTTACATCAAACGAATTTTGGTATGATTTATTTAGGTAGCCAAACATCATTATGTGTTTAAGGAATTTTTTTGTTACAAATGATTAATATTGTTCTGATCCACAGAAAACTAAAAATACACGTTATATACTAGCATGTATGTATAATCAGGGGCCCGAGGTGAACTCTTGAATGCTTTTAAATTTTATGACCAAGATAATGATGATGAATTTCCCTATTTTCAATACGTTTTACATGCTCTTTCATTGATGGATCCCACTTTGCAATTGTTTCTATTAGGCCTAAAAATTTTCAATTACTATTTTCATAAAGCCTCTCATTTGTTCCACAAAATGCCAAATTATTTTTAGCTAAATATTGCACAAGAGAAATTATTCTTTCTAAGATTCCTTTCCAATGTTCTCTTTCTTTGTTAATACGATCTTGTATATGTTTATCAATTGTTTCATTTTTCTCCAATCTAGTACGCAAATCAAACCAAGCAATCATATTACTGAGATGTTCATTACTTGTTTCATGTTCTTTAAGTCTAAAACTGAGATGCCCCCAATCATTATATCATTTATTCACTAATTGACCACCTCTTTTGTGGTCTTTTTAAAATAATTTACAACAAAAGCAAAAAACTCTATCCCCATCCTTTGAATACACGAGCCATGTCCTATCCTCCTTATTCCCATTTGGTAAAAAACAGGTGTAATGTAGTGAAGAAAAACGTCTAGATAATTTATCTTTAGGGCTTTTTTCCAAAGATAGATCTCTTATTGGACCCTTTTCTACCAATATATCTCTAGATTTTTAATTAAGATTATCCCAATGTCTTGGATCAAAATTATCATCGTGTTACTAGGTTGTTCATCCTCCAACAATTCATTTTCATCACTTTTCGTAGGACTTACATTATTCACTGTTTCATTTTTGTCATTTGCATTTTTTTCTAATTCTTCTAATTGACTTGTATTTTTATTAACATAATTTATATTTTGTTGCTCTTTAATAATAAATTTATCAAGCCCTCCCTTAAAAGATTGTGTCACCTCTTCTATTCTTTTTAGTTTTTTCCGTTTTTGATATCCGGATACTTGTTTTTTTGGTAACATTTCTAAAAATTATAAATTTATAAATAAAAATAAAACACGCAATTAACAACGAATCTAATAGATAATTTTATTTTAGAAATATGTCAATTGATTGAATATAAAAAGTATGAAAAACTGTCACCTAGTTTGAGCCTTTTATTCCCTCTCCAATTTCATCGACTTGATTAGTGTAGAAAGAAAGAACCTGATAAAAAAAATTAATTACATAAAAAACAGATTAGTAAGACCTTGATGAATTTAAAAAAAATAGATTATTAAAAAAAAAAAATTGTAATAAAAAAGATTAGAATATGTTTAAAAAAATAATAGATTAAAAAAAGTATCCATAGTTTTAATCTATTATTTATTTATTTATTTATTCATAGACTAAAAGTCCTAATAAACTATGAATACTTTTAAGAATCTTAGTCATAATAAACTATGAATACTTTTTTGCTGCGAAAAAAACAAGTTGTAAATGCAAACATTACCTTTACCTTTGCCTTGCATTGCGTAAACAATTAGGATGACAGCCTCCAATCCAACCCTTCTGTAAAAATGAAAAAAGAATGCAGTTGCAGTTTTGTAGATGTACTTGTTTGCACAAACAGACACAGAGAGGGCCGTAGGAGAGATGAGAGAGGGAGTGCAAAAGAGAGAGAGAGAGAGAGAGAGCTAAAAAGATTTTGTGGGTAGTTGAAAAAATGGGCCCCTAAAAAATGGTAATCTTAAATAAGTTGGGTGAGATTTTTTTGGAAAGTTGAATCATTCTTTTTTTTTTGGATAGTTGAAAAAATGCGCCCCTAAAAAACTCAACTCATTTAAAAAAAATATTTTTTAATATACATAAAATATTTTTTAATATACATCAAATATTTTTGGATCCCTAAAATACACATATACTAGTACTTACTCTAAAATGGGCCGGCACTGCTTGAGTTGGGGGGTCCATATTTAACAAAAATTATTTTTATTAATTTATAAATTGTAGGTTTTTTTTTAACCGAAACGCCAACTTATTTTTCGAGAGTGGCGACAAGTTTAAATGTTTTCATTACAGTTTTCAACAATTTGTTTTGGGATAATTGAAAAATGACGTTATAAATATATATAGACATAAAAAAAATTAGAGCCCCTAAAATATGTCGAAATTTGGGGAATCGAGGCGGCTGCCTACCTGTCCTCCCCTCAAAATCGGCCTTGTGTATAATACGGATCTATGGGAACTTGAGTACTAATCATGGTGAATTTCTTAATTAAGAGAGATGATTTTAGAGACTTTGCGGACATTTGCTTCATGGTACTTGGTGACAGTGTAAAGAAATGGGTGACCCTGAACGAGCCATGGATCTTTAGTAATTACGGATACGGAAATGGTAGTATGGCACCTGGTCGAGGAGAAGCAATTGATCTGGATTTTATGACGAGCGAAGGGGTAGCTAGTTTGATTTCAAAATATCGATATTCTTATGCAATAAAGTCATCTAAAACCAAACTGAATAAACCTATTGATGGGGATGCTGCGGTGGAACCATATCAGGTGGCACCAGTGGCGGAGCCAGGATTGTGAGTTAGTGGGTGCGAAACATGTCTGACGTATTCCAAGGGTTCGGGGCGGGAGCCCCCAAGGTGATTTTTTATAGTTATTTTAACTATATTAGGCATAAATCTAGTACTAAAGTAAATTTAAAAAAAAAACATGCATTAATATTCATTTTCAACAAAAAAACCATGCATTAAAACCATTATCAAAATATCATATGATAATTATTACAATGCAACTCTCCTAGACTTCATTTTCTGAAAAAATTGTATGATATCTTTAGTGTCAATATCATCCAAGACATCTCTTTCGATATATGCCACCAAACAATCATTCATCACCTCATCCCCCAATCTGTTACGAAGTGAAGTCTTAACAATCTTCATAGCAGAAAAAACTCTTTCAACTGTCGCAGTAGCAACGGGTAAAAGTAATGAAAGTTGCATGAGTAAATATACCAATGGATATAAAGTATGCTTCTTTGTCTGAACAAGTACTTTAGCTAGCCCACCGATCCCCTCAACTCTATCAAATCGATCGTCAGAGCGCACATCCATAATATAGGTACCAAGTTGATGCTTAATATGCATTAAATCCATAGGAGTGAAATCTAATGGGTAAAATTTAGCAAATCGAAGAAATTTTTCTGCATCATATTTAACAAATGAATCAAAGGGATCAAGGCAGGCCATACACAACAACAACTCCGTATTTGCCTCAGTAAAACGATTGTTCAACTCTTGAATTTGTAAATCTATCACCGCATAAAACATTTCAACTCGATAATGGTGGAGATTTGTTTTTCCATGAACATTACGCTTTGACCTTCCACAAAATCCATACAAATCCTCCATTTGTATAATATCCAACTCATATTTGACACAAAATAATGAGACTTCAACTAACAACAATTCCCACCCATTATCTCTCATATCTTGCAATTGTTGTTTTGTTATTCTCACTAGATTCATGGCATTGACAATTTCTTGATCTTTTCTCTGTAAAGCTTGGGACAAATCGTTTGTAATTGACAAAATATTTTTCATTAAATGTAAAATGAATGCAAAGTCATAACATTGCACATTCTTCAAAAGCCCCTCAGCATGACCTCTTTGCTTGTCATTTGTCCCTTCATCCTCAACAATTAAAACAACATCAATGACCGACGAGAACAAATGAATCAAACTTAAAAGTGTACCGTAATGAGAACCCCAACATGTGTTTGCAGCTCGCCTCATTGCCATTTCTTGATTCATGCCTTTGCCAGTCAATAAATCACCATTGCAGATTCCTTCAACAACTTTCTCAAATTGTTTCTCTCGTAGTATGTCTCTTCGCTTACATGAAGCTCCAACAATATTTGATAAAAGGGAAATAATATCAAAAAATGTAGAAATAGTTCTATGTCCCTCCGCGACAGCTACAAGTGTTAATTGAAGTTGGTGTGCAAAACAGTGTACATAATAAGCTTCTTCATTCTCTAATAATATCAAACTTTTCAAGCCATTAAATTGGCCTCTCATATTGCTAGCTCCATCATAGCCCTGGCCCCGTAAACTCGAAATGCTCAAACCATGACGGAAAAAAAGAGATTCAATAGATGCCTTTAGTGATAAGGCAGTCGTATCTCTAACATGTGCAATGCCAAGAAAACGCTCAACAACACACCCTCTTGAGTCAACAAACCGTAGAGCAATGGCCATTTGTTCTTTCACTGATACATCACGCGCCTCATCAACTAAAATAGAAAATAAACCATCACCAAGTTCACGAAGAATATCCCTTGTAGTCACATTCGCTATGGCACTAATTATGTCTTTTTGAATCATGGGTGATGTTAGCGTATGATTTCCAGGGGCATTCTGAAGTGACACTCTATTGACCTCCTCATTGTGCCTAGAAAGAAATCGTAACAGTTCGAGAAAATTTCCCTGATTAAAAGATTCCTGAGACTCATCATGACCACGCAAAGCCATCCCTTGGCGCAAAAGGAATTTAATACAATCAACTGTTGCAGTTAGACGAATACGATAGTCCATTCGAGTCTGATTGGAATGGTTAGACAACACAATGTCAATGTATTGTTTTTGGTTCATTAGATCTTGACACGCCCTCAAACATTGATTATGAACACTAGGTGGTTCTCCAACATGCACATTGAACCTATCTTTCTTTCTCCAATTTGTATACCCCTCAACAACAAACGCATCACCACCACCTTGATCACCATTCTCACATTTGAAAAGATAACAACACAAACAAAATGCCGCATCTTTTTGTATGCTATATTCCAACCAATAAGAGTGATCGCTAAACCATGATGAGATGAATCTACTTCTTTCATTGCCGCATAAACGCCAAGGGAACACATGATTCTTAGGTTGACATGGGCCTTTTTGCAAGTAATACATTCGAATATTTTTTTTCTCTTTAGCACCAAAGCTATGAATGCTTTTTCTTAACCCCGGATCGGATGGATACTCCTCAAAATTTGTCTCCACTATGGGCGGTGGAGGCGAAGATGGAGGCGGTGGAGGCGGAGTCGAGGATGACTCTTTAGCTTTTTTAAAATACTTCAACATATTCTGAAATTAATAGAAAAAACAGAATTAATCTAACATAAATAAGTTACACACCAATTTTATACACCAATAACATTAAAAACAGAATATGTTGTACACCAATAACATTAAGAGTGCTTTAACAATTTCAAAATATGCTTTAACAATTTTTCAACAATTTTATATACCAAAAAAAATAATGTAATACCACAATCATCACAAAAAAATATTGTCTACCAAAAAAATATTGTCTACCAAAAAAATAGTATATGTCAATTAGAATTGTCTACCAAAAAAATATTGATTAATAATTGTGTACCAACATATTTTTAAAATAACATTTAGTCCTTAGTAGTGAGATTAGCAATAAATAGAACATTTTTTTGGGGACTAAAAATTACTTCTTGAAAATGTATTGGACTAAAAATTAAATGAAACTTTTTTTAAAGAATAAAAATTATTTTTGAAAATATATTGTACCAAACATTAAATGGAACATTTTTTATGGGCTAAACATTAATTAAACTCCAAAATTAATTACTAAATATATAGATATATAAAGAAACTTAACACAAAACTTTTATCCATAAAAAAAAATATAAAAAAAGCATCTAAAACAAAGCATCTAACATAGGCTACATAGCATTACCGTGATATATACTGTTAGTATATATCTCTAAAATAAAGCATCTAAAAAAAGCTTTAAAAACAACCACTAAAAACCCATCTGATATCAATATAATTTATGAGAGAGAGAGAGCAGATATGAGATAAAGAAATGACATATCAAGTTACCTTTTAGAGCTTTTGCAAGGGAGAGAGAGAGAGAGAGAGAGAGAGAGAGAGAGAGCACGTTTGTTGCTCTGCTGCTGTTTATTAGGACCGGCTGATGTTATTTGTGGGTATATAGATAAGTTTCTAAAATTATGATTTTTAACCTCAACATTTAAGTTATTACACATAGGCACCGTGGCACACAACCTACTTCTTGCTCATGCAGCTGCAGTAGAGTTGTACAGGGACAAGTATCAGGTACGGTCTAATTGTTTAAATCTAGACCTTACATCTCATACTCTACATTGCCTAGATATAACAATTACTTGTTCTTTTTTTTTTCTGCCCAAGTTTAGTCATCTCAAAAGGGTCAAATCGGAATCACTCTTAATTCAATCTGGTATGAACCTTATTCCGATTGCAAGCGTGACCATGAAGATAGAGATCGAGCCCTTGAATTCATCTTGGGCTGGTGGGTGAATCATTCTCATTACATATAGAAGAATATTGAAGATTTATATAGTACACGCATAATTTCATCAAAAGATTATTGGATTACTTACTGCTCAAAAGTAAAATATAAGTGATTACAATTCTTTCAGGTTTATGCACCCCGTAACATATGGTGATTATCCCGAGATGATGCGAACCCGCGTTAATTCCCGACTTCCATTGTTCACAGAAAAAGAATCAAAAAGGTTAAGAGGGTCATATGATTTTGTTGGAATAAATTACTATTCTGCAATGTATGCGGCTAATGTTGATGAACCACATGCAAATGCTCGTCAAACTTGTTTTACTGATCCTGGGGTTAAATTTCTTGGTAGGTTTAATATTAAGTAACTATTTATTAATTTTTTTTATCTTACCTTTAGCCATACAAATACTATCTGTAACATTCCATCACATATATATGTTTTTTTTCAGTGGCAGTTGAAAAGGAAGGCAAACCCATTGGTGAACCAGCAATCCCTTCAGTTTAGTCAACTATCCCTTGTCAAGTTTATTTTAGCTCTACATTTTGGTATGCTGGAAAATTGGAGGGATAGGAGGACTGAATGAGATATAAGACAATTGGAAGAATTGATGCGAAGGGAAGCGATAAAAAACAATATTGAAAACATGTTTTTTCTTCCTACTCTCACAAACATATACATGCCTAAACATCTAGTATTGTATGGGCATGTGTCATTTTATCAACGTATCATGGTAACATCTTTTTACCCCAGGACCAATGGAAAATGGAAAAAAAAAACATGGAATGAGGGTTTAAAAACACTACCTAAATGGGACTTAAACTAAAATAATCTATAATTTTTAACTTATACGCTTTGAAAAATATAGTATTAGAAACAAAACAAGTGTTATTACATTTATTTTACTTTTTCGTCCATGCTACACTTGGAAAACATATCACTCCCCTTGGATATTTTCTAACAATATGAAAATTTCATTTCTTCTATTTATTCCTCCCATTTGATATGGTGCAGCGAGTGGGTATGAACTCCGCATCATATTAAATAAACAACATATAGTTTAAAGGCACCTAAGACCAATGACACATAGGAAAATTTGGTAATACATTCAGTTAGATAATATAAAAAGGTAGTCATTGTAAATTTTTGTTCTATTACAATAGTTTTATCACTTTGTAGTTCATATATATAACAGATATTTGAAACTTTCGATAATGATTTGCAGGATGAATCCAATTGGCTTTATGTGTATCCAGAAGGGATTAAGGGTACTTTGGTTTATATACAAGAGAAATATAATGATCCTGCCATTTACATTACAGAAAATGGTAAGTGCCAATTTTTTTTACTATTGTAATTGGCATCAAGCACTTTCAATCTGTTCATTTTTTAAAATCAACAATGTTTTCTTATAGGAATTTGTGAGAGAAACAATGACGTTAATGACAGGAATAATGGAAAAGGAATATGCTATTTTGCTTTCGAAGACCGAAAGAGGGTGAACTACCACCGTGACCACCTTTACAAAGTCAAGGAAGCCATCGATGAGCAAGTGCTTAAAATTTGTGTGTACATACAAATCCACACCAAATGAATTTTGCCACACTTTGGGTCTCATTTTTTTTTTTGCATAATGTTATTTTATTTTTGGAGTTAACGGTTGAAAAATACAAAATTTTATGTTAAACTAAATATTCAAAAAACAAACATCAAAGTCCAAGTAAAAAAATTTCATTTATATCACCTAAATTTAACTATAATGCACACTTAAACTAAAATTCAATTACACGATAAGAAAATATTATGGAGGTTTTAAATTTAATACATAACCCCCCAAAATGTAAAACCCCCCAATTCCTACCACATAGCTAAAATTTTTAGTAAATAGCAAATCAACAATACATTAACAAACCCCAAGGGTTGTCTAAGGTGGTAGGCGTAGGCCTATAAACGGATCGGATTCGTAACGGATCAGGCAAATCCAAATCCATATTCGTTTATGTTAAACGGATTCGGATCCGATCCGTTTATTAATCGGATTGGATCAGGCAAATCCATATCTATATCCGTTTATGTTAAACGGATTCGGATCCGATCCGATTATCCGATTATCCATTTATGTTAAACCTGATTTGCAACATTTTTATTTTCAATTCTTATTTCATAAATTTATTTTGCAAATGCTCCAAAAAACATATAATAAAATAAAGAACTATTATAATAAATATTTAAAATATATATTTATAATATTATTAAATACAATATATACTAATTAAAAATATACTATATATAACTTATATATATATATTAAATATATTAATCGGATCGTATTATTAATGGATTGGAGTATATAAATCCAAATCCGCTCCATTTAATAAACGGGTAATCGGGCAATCGGATAATCGGATTTCAGGCATGTTCCATATCCTCTTAAATGGATCGGATTCGGATTTGGTTTCGGATAAAATTCGATCCATTGACAGGGCTAGGTAGGCCGGTCTAGCTGTAAACCTAGACACTTAGGTTCGAACCTTGGCAGCTGTATATTGGGGCCACAGACCACAGGAATTAAACGTCTGTGTTGATGTAAAAAACTAGATTTAACCTAATTCTTTGATCACAGATAAAAATAAATAAGACTAAAGATTTTTAAAGTGGTTCAGCCTTGAAAGAATGGCCTACGTCCATTGTTCGTGTTATTGCTGATTGTTTGCAGAATTCTCGATAATGGGTTTACCAAGAAATTCCGAGTCCCCTACTAATGAGGAGGTTACAATGTATTTATAGCCTTGAGGTTGTACATGTGAGAGAATATTACATAGTTGTCCAATAGGCGTGTACATCTGTATGATAATAATCAACATTTAATGCGCATTCAATCCTCTTAATTATCCGGTTATATATGCTCTGTACAAGGTGCAACTCGGACCGCCTAAGCTGCTCGGACCGCCTAGGTAGCTCGGTATACATGAGTTGCTCGGTACAATAAAGTTCCTCGGAGAACACTTTCTGTTCGGAGCGCCTGAGTTGGTCGGGGAGGTTGAGTTCCTCGGAGTCAATGTATTGTCAAAAATATTCGCGGGTGCCATGTAGATTGACACGTGTCTTCACATAATTGGTCCACGTCAGCAGACTAAATTTAGTATCAACAGAAGCCCCCAATGTTTCGTAGTTTGATGTTGAAGAAAAGTATGGAACATTTATGCTGCCTAAACTTTATGGATTTTAGACAAACGTTCGTTGTATATAACTCCTTTTTTGAGTACATAGTATCAGGCTTTTAAAGTATTTTGAATTTCCATAACCGCTTCGTTTTTTGTGCCACTTTCTCCTTTTTAGCCGCCGGGTACTCAATCGTCTATCCTGGTAATCATTGTTCTTCTCTATTCCCGAGGTAAAGTATTTAAACGCTTTAGAAAATTCGATCGCCTTTTACTTTTTCAAATCTGCATCTCAGAACTTCTCTATCTTGTGCGTTCATTTCCTCCATTGTTCGTTGTCAACTGATCCACCCTTTTCCTGTAAGATCCTCTTCCTTTTCTTTTACTTTCTTCGTTCATCATGGTTTACCTTGTGGAGTCGCTTGATAAATTTCGTTCTGATTTTTCTATTCCTTCATGGGTCATATTGGAAGAACTTGCTGAACCTTCTGACTATTTTCATTTGGCAGAGGGACATTGGTTCCCCAGTCTCTTTGTGGCTGAATGTGGCTTTTCTTTTCCTCCAAACCCCTTGTGTTTGGAATTCTGTCAATATTTTAATGTGGTACTTGCAAAAATAGCTCCCAATACCTGAAGAAATGTTAATGGAGTCCATAGGTTAAATCAGATTCATGGAACCCGTTTAGGAATTCTAGAAATTATGTTTTGCTATAGATGGGTTGTTAGTGATAACACTTTTTATTTAAAAACTAGGTTTTTAAATAGGGCTTTAGTTGTCAATCTCCCCGATGCCAACATGGATTACTTCGAGCATGGGGTTGTTATGAAAAATTGACAACATGCTCCATTAAATGGAAATGATGTGTATCAGGGTCCTAGATGCTCTCCCTATGGCAATGGGATAGGTTGTTTTTATTTTATTTTATTTTTAAAATTATATTTTCTTTGTGTTTGATAAAATGCGTCATTGACATTTTAATTTTTTTTTATTTGCAGTTGATAGCAAAAAGAAATCCCTTAAAGAAACTGATGTCAATTTGAGGCACTTGAAACTTATCTGGAGTTTGCACCAAACTATTGCTGATGAACATATCAGATCAACCTCGTACTTGTTGCAGTACAAGAGTTACACTTCATCTTTTACTGCTCGTCCAGTGATAAGTGACATAAAACCAGCACCAGCTTCTGAAGGTTCCTCTCCTGAATCAAATATTCCTCTCAGTGACAGAATGAAGAGAAGAAGAGCTCCTGCCTTCTTTGATAAGTATACCTCTACTGCTGGAGAGGAAAAGAAAAATAAGCCAAATGTCCCAGAAGAAGGGACGAGAAATATTGATGCATCCCCTCTTGCTGCTGTTAAAAAGGTTATCGAGAAGCCCCCTGTGGCTCCGAGAAAGATTGTAACTGTTTCTCCTCCAAGTGAGGTTATAGTTATATCACCGACCAAGACAACATCCTTGGTCGAGAATGTTCCTGCTCCCACGAGGAAGTTGAAGAAAAATTCCTCGGACAAATTGGCTAAATCTATTTCTCAGCCTCTAACTGCGGGAAGTTGTGTTCCCACTTTTGTTGCTCCGAGCTCTGCCATGAGCTCAGTGAAGTCTTGGATTATCCCCGAGATCCAAGGTATTGAAGACAGTCTTTCTCGGGATAGGGTTACCACCTTGGCAGCTCAACATAATTCCTCAGTAAGTATTACTAATATAAAATTTTATTTTTCAATGTTATGTCCCTGCACTGACTTATAATTATTTTCTTTTTCCAGCTGGTAACCCGTTTTAATACTATTCTGAAAAAGGATGAGGCCATCAAGGCCTCGAGGTCCTTGGGAGGTGTAGAGGAAGCTTTTGTGGGTCTGACACAGTCCTTAAAGGATTCTCGTCAGAAATATGACGAAGATAAGGTTGCCTGGGAGAAGCAAGTAAAATCCATCGAGCAAGAGAGAGAGAGAAAGTTGTGGAGGCCTCTCAAGAGTTGGAAAGGAAAATGAAAGAATTTGAGAAGCAGAATACTGAGCTTGAGGAAAAGCTCAAAAATACTGGAGAGCTTGAGACTAAGCTCAAAACTGCTGAAGAGGAACTTGGCAGACTTCATGAAGCTGATCGTCAGAAGCAGGAACTAGAAAGAAAAATGAAGGCTGCCGAGGAACTTCATACTGAGAGGATTTCCTCAGAGAAGGCAAAGAGAAAACTGGTTGTTAAGAAGTCTTTTAACGCTGGCTGGGACAAGGGTTGGAACAAAGGCCTAGCTGCCATGTCCTCTCAGATGGAATTTGCTAGCCTCAAATTCTTCAGGGACGGATGGATTGCTGCTCTGCAGGAGTTAAAGGTCTCAGAGAGTTCTGAACTTTTTCAGCGCCATGTTCATGGTCCTCCTCCCTCTCTTGGAGAAGAAGAAGAGGACGAAGCTGCCTCTGAAGAGTCTTCAATGATGATTGGAGACCAAGTTCCTCCCGTTCTGGTTGTTCAGACTTTCTATGAGCAACTTCAGCCCACCAGTATTTCAACCGAGCAACTGCCGCTATCCTCCGAGCAACCAGCCTCCTCATCTCAGCTTTCCGAGGAAGTCGTAAAACACAAGGAGAAGGTGTAAAGTTGCTCGGGCTTTAATTTTATTATTTCTTTTGAATGTAACCCTGAACCTTATACTTGTCTTTTGATGAATAAAAATTCGAGTTTTTGTTGTTCATGTTGACTTTCTTTGTCTTGCTCTGCCTTTATCATTTATTAATCCTGTTTATGGCTTCTCTTTGCTAGTTTATGGCCAGGATGGAACTCTTGTCAGCTCACGATACTGAGTTGATGAAAAAATGTAATGAATATTTCAAAGCTGGCCATACAGATTTGGATGAGTCACAATTTTTTTATATCCTGGGCTCAGATACCTCTGAACGAGCAGTAGAAGCTTACCAATATCTGAAATGCTTACTCGACCGAGCTGTTACCAATAATGTGGCTTATTACGAGATGATTGAAGATATCCAGGGTACCATTGAGGAACTTCAGCAACAATATAAGGAATCTTCTGCCCTTTTGCATCAGGGGTATGAGAAAAAGTATCAGCAACTAAATGCTGAAAAAGGATATGATAAGTTAGTCGCAGCTTATAGGAGAGGACTTTGAAGACCGAGGTCGAAGAGCATAGGCAGATCGCAAAACTGCTGGAGCAGGAAAACAATAACTTGCGAGGAGAGATATCCCAACTGAAATCTGCAGCATCTACCTCGGGAGCCTTGGTCCCTGTCAATGACGAAGGTTTCTCATTTCTGGAGGTTGAAAATGCCAATTTGAGAGACGAATTGGAAACTTTAAATAGAATTGGACCCTCTACATCTGCTCGCGGATGAGCTAGAGCTTATCGGGATGAGAAATAACTGCTCGGGTTACTATTGAAGAGGCTCAAACATCTTTGAAAAATCAAGCAGTTCAGTTAGTTGCGAAGAATAAAGCTCTGGCAGAGATGTCCAAGAAGATTCTAGACCTTAATGAGCAACTTTCCACATAAGGATCCGCCTTGGAGAATACAGAATTTTTTGTGAAGAATCTCCACGAGCAGCTGGAAAGGTTGACTTACCAATTCCACAAATAGCCTAGAGAGTTTTGGATGGTTGGATATAATGAAGCCCTCTACCATCTTGATGATCGAGTCCAGCAAGCGAATAATGAGGGTTATAAACAAGGATGGCTGAATGCACTGGGTGTATTAAAATTGGAGCAGGGCCATTATCTATGGGATTATCATAACCCTGGATTACTCGAGTTGCTCGTGGAACCTTTTAAACTTGATATGAGCTGGATTCCTTCTCGGGCAATCCCTCAGTGCTTAATCTCCAAATATCTCGGTGACTACAGTCTTCATTCCAACGTTGATATTTCTTGCCCTGAGCATCTGCTTGATCGGCCATCAATGATGAATGTTCGAATGCTTCGAGACCTGAATTTTATAAAGTCCCCTTATGCCTTAGACAATCCTCCTACTGGAGTAGAACCTGTTTCAAAGTCAGAAGGGAAGAAACCAATAGAATAGGAATTTATGTAATAATTTCTACTTTCCACAACATATGTAATCCTTCATTTTGGTAATACATTTCTCATGTCATTTGTAATTTTACTTAGTATGAATGAAAATTTGTCTTTTGTCATTTCATAATTTATAGAATATTTTTGCTTGTTCGCCGGTAAATATATATATATGCTTGTGACATACTGATCTCATTGCAGTGATTTATCAATCTTTAATTCTAAATAATATAACAACTTACACTTCATGGTATTGCCTAATTTAAACAACCGGAGTTTATTGAAATTGTCTTACCAACCAACTAGAGGGTTGATATTTTTGTTTTTGACCAACTGTAGTTGATGGACCGACCAACCGTAGCTGGAGGGATTTATTTTTCCAACCAACCGTAGTTGATGGACCGACCAATCGTAGTTAGAGGGATTTATTTTACTGACCAATCGTAGTTGATGGACCGACCAACCGTAGTTGGAGGGATTTATTTTACCGACCAACCGTAGTTGATGGACCGACCAACAATAGTTGGAGGGATTTTATTTTACCGACCAACCGTAGTTGATGGACCGACCAACTGTAGTTGGAGGGATTTACTTTACCGACCAACTGTAGTTGATGGACCGACCAACCGTAGTTTGAGGGATTTATTTTATCGAACAACCGTAGTTGATGGACCGACCAACCGTAGTTGGAGAGATTTTATTTTACCGATCAATCGTAGTTGATGGATCGACCAACCGTAGTTGGAGGGATTTTATTTTACCGACCAACCGTAGTTGATGGACCGACCAATCGTAGTTGGAGGGATTTACTTTACTGACCAACCGTAGTTGATGGACCGACCAATCGTAGTTGGAGGGATTTATTTTACCGAACAATCGTAGTTGATGGACCGACCAACCGTAGTTGGAGGGATTTTATTTTATCGACCAACCATAGTTGATGGACCGACCAACCTTAGTTGGAGGTATTTATTTTACCGACCAACCATAGTTGATGGACCGACCAACCGTAGTTGGAGGGATTTTATTTTACTGACCAACCGTAGTTGATAGACCGGCCAATCGTAGTTGGAGGGATTTATTTTGAACTTGATGCGTAGTGTGTAGCACTAATACTCCGAAAAAATTTCAACAAATGGAGAGAATTAGGTAAAACATCCAAAGCTTTATTCATATCGAAGAAAACTGCATTACATAAGGATTGAACTACTGATAATATTTGCGCAGATGCTCTGCGTTCCATGCATTCTTAAACTCCTCTCCTTTTAAGGTTTGAATACTATATGTCCCTGGTCGAACAACTTCTGTTACTCTGTAGGGTCCGTGCCAGTTAGCTTCCAGTTTGTTGTGTCTTTGAATTACTTTCTTTAGCACATAGTCCCCTTCTTTCAAGTCATATTTCTTTACTTTTTTGTTGTAGAACAGAGCTGTTCGTTGCTAATATGCAACATTACTGATTGTTGTTTCTTCTCTAACTTCTTCGAGCATATCTAGATCCAATCGCCTCATCAAGTCACTGACAGGAGAATTGAAATTCAGTACCCTGTGTGTGGGGAGGCCCAACTCGACAGGTATAACAGCTTCGCTTCCAAATGCCAGCATGTATGGAGATTCTCCTGTTGCTGCTTGTGGTGTAGTACGATAAGCCCACGGTATAGAATGTAGCTCGTTGATCCAATTTGCCTTCCCATCATCCAGTCTTTTCTTCAAACCATTCAGCAGCGTTCTGTTCGTCACCTCAGTTTTTCCATTGCTCTGGGGATGGCCTGGTGCAGAGTGGGTTTTCAATATGTTTTACTAATGACAATATGCAGCGAACTCCTCGTTATCAAATTGAGTTCCATGGTCTGTGATGAATGCATGAGGAAGACCATATCTACAAATTATGTTCTTCCATATAAATTGATACACCTTGTCGTATGTCATATCAATGAGGGGCTCAGATTCCACCCACTTAGTAAAATAATCCACCGCGACTACGAGATGTTTAAATTTTCCCCTGGTTGTTGGAAGTGGCCCGATCAAATCAATTCCCCATATGGAAAATGGCCAAGTGGAAGTAATCAGTGTTAACAATGCTTGGGGAGTTCTTTGGATAGAGGAGAAGCGTTGACATTTATCACATTTTTTGGCATAGGTTATACAATCAGCCCTCATTGTTGGCCAATAGTATCCCTGCGTCATTACTCTTTGCAAAAGCGTTCGACTTGCTACATGAGCTCCACAGGTCCCTTCATGGACCTCTTCAATCAAGTCTTTCACCTCGGAAGGGTGCACACATCTTTGCAGGCCTGCTATAATTCCTCGTCTATATAGAATACCATTAGTCAATACATAACGAGCAGCTTTAAACTTCAGTTTCTTGGCTGCGAGTTTGTCGGTTGGTAATTTCCCTTCCTCAATATATGCCCTGATGGGATCCATCCAAGATGATCCTAAATCAAGGGTAATAAAGTTCATCATCAGATCTTCGTCTATGCTTTGACTAGCCAAGACTTCTATTGGGATTGTTCTTTGTAGCTTGGTGTGTGTGGATGAAGCTAACCGAGCTAAGGCATCCGCTCTTGCATTCTCCAATCTTGGTATTTTAATTATCTGTACTGCGATCAGGCTTGATAAAACCTCCATTGCTTTTGCATGATACCTGATCATTAATTCTCCTTTGGCTGTATATACTCCCAACATTTGATTTACGATCAATTACGAGTAACTGAATATGATAACTTGCTCCGCCCCCATGGTTTTTGCCAGGCCAAGTCCTGCAATCATAGCTTTATATTCAGCCTCATTGTTAGAAGCCTTAAATTGGAAGTGCAAATCATACTCCACATCGACCTCATCCGGGCTGTTCAAAATAATCCCTGCCCCACAGCTTGTAATGCAAGATGAGCCATCCACATATAGATTCCATATAGGTACCTCGTCCTCAAATTTTTGATCAGACAGAGTTCCTCGGTACAATATTTGTTGCTTCCTTTTATCCTCCTCTAGTGCTTCTTGCTGCTCGTCGACCATCTCCTCCTGATCGTCAACTGACTTAAGTTGACCGGGGT
Source organism: Sambucus nigra (assembly GCA_949130495.1). Lineage (NCBI taxonomy): Eukaryota > Viridiplantae > Streptophyta > Magnoliopsida > Dipsacales > Adoxaceae > Sambucus > Sambucus nigra. The sequence goes on along the minus strand of OX422217.1, from coordinate 197,226,464 downwards.
TTAAATTTGATGATCCTGTAACATCCACAGGTTGGTCGGTATTCAACTTTTGCTCCTCGAAGGTGTCAGGATAAGTGAATTCTGCGATAAAATCTTCTACTGCTTGCCCTTTAAGTGATGACCTAGGCTCATAAATTATATCATATTCACCAAGTTCTACTTCCTAGTACATCAATCTCCCTGATTTTTCTGGTTTATGAAGAGCTTGCCTCAGTGGCATATCGGTATACACTACTATGGTATGAGCTTGGAAGTACGACCTCATTCTTCTACTTGCTTCGATCAACGCTAGTGCCAACTTTTCTAGTCTTGGATATCTGATCTCTACTCCTCGGAAGGCCTTGCTAGTGTAATAAATTGGTTTTTGCACTCCATTCTTCATTCTTATCAATGCCGAGCTAACTACATTTTCTGAAACTGCTAGATACAAGTACAAATTTTCTCCCATCACTGGCCTGGACAAGAGTAGGGGTGCTCCCAAGTATTTCTTTAACTCTTGAAAGGACTTATCGCATTCATCATTCCATTAAATGTTTTCGGAGTGTTTTGAAGAATGGGAGGCATCTATCAGTTGCTCGTGATACAAATCTATTAAGTGCTGCAACTCGTCCTGTGAGACTTTGCACTTTCTTCTTCGTCATTGGAGATCGTAGCCCCAATAGAGCCTTGATATTTTCTGGATTTTCTTCAATACCTCGTTGGTTGATAATATACCCAAGGAACATGCCTTCTCGTACCCCGAATATGCACTTGGTAGGATTCAACTTCATTTGATATTTATATAATTGATCAAAGGTTTGACCTAGATCAATTAGATGGTCAGCAGCTTTCTTGCTCTTTGTCAGCATATCATCAACATAAACCTCCATATTGTGACTGATTTTCTCTACAAACACCTTGTTCATCAGCCGCTGATATATTGCACCTGCATTTTACAAACCAAAAGGCATAACATTATAACAGTAAGTTCCCCTAGGGGTAATAAAAGAGGTACTCTCCCTGTCTTCAGGTTTCATTTTAATCTGGCTGTAACCAGAATAAGCATCCATGAAGCTCAACAGCTCGTGTCCCGAGGTAGCGTCCACTAATTGATCAATTCGGGGCAAAGGAAAATGATCCTTTGGGCATTCCTTGTTGAGGTCGGTGAAGTCTACACACATCCTCCACTTGTTCTTCTTCTTCTTCACCATCACCACATTAGCTAACCAGTCTGGATATTTGACATCTTTAATAAAGCAAGCTTTTTGGCACTTCTCGACCTCCTCTTGTATAGCTTGGTTTTTCTCGGGGCTGAATACTCTTCTTCGCTGCTTCACAAGTTTAATTTCCTTGTTCACATTAAGTTCGTGACACAAGAAATTTAGGTCTATTCCTGGCATATCTTCGTGGCTCCATGCGAAAGTTTGTTTTCTGCTTTTTAGGAAGGCTATCAATTCCTATTTTAGTGGGGTGTCCAATGATGAACCGATTTGAGTTGTTCGTTCCGGGTGTTCGTCGTCCAGAATGACATTTTTAGTAGCTTCCATCACCTGATCTTTTACGAGTTGCGACTCGTCTCTAGGATCTAACGTTTCAATTTCTGCACCTTCATCCACTTGATAGGTGGTAGTCTTTTTCCTAGATTCTTCCAGTTCTTCTTGCTCAGCAGATGAATAGTAGTATTCCCGAGCTACTTTTTGGTCACCCTTCACAATTCCTACTCCAAAGTTGGTTGGAAATTTTAGGCATTGATGTACAGTAGATGGTACTGCTTCGAACTTCTTCAATCCTACCCTTCCCATGATGATATTGTAAGCTGATTGAACATTCTTATCCATCACGACAAAGCGCACTCTTTCTGTTCGACAAGCAGGCCATATACCGATGAGCATATCCAATTTGATGGTCCCAAGCGGGAAAACTTTCTCACCAGCAAAACCGAGGAGGGGCCTGTGATAAGGCTCTAGCTGAGACAACTTTAAATTTAAGCTGTCAAAGCATGAGTAGAACATGATATTTGCCGAGATGCCATTATCCACCAATACTCACAAAATCACTACTTCCTTCATCCTCATTTTGATCACTAATAGGTCATCATGAGGATATAGCACACCTGCGAGGTCATTCTTAGAAAAACCGATGACCAGTTTATCTTTGTTCACCTTCCTCGGGCGATCTTCTTCAGCTAGATTTATCCGTTGAATATACGAACAAGCTTGAGCCTCGTTGAGGTAAGCTTTCATTTCTACAGTAAGGTCTCCACCTCCTGCATCTCCACCAGTAATAACATTGCAATCAAATGACCCAAAACGGATAGAAAATACCTCACGTTCTGGTTGTTTTGGTCTTTTGGGGAGATCGGGGTCATCTTGATCATCTTCTCGATCTTTTTTATGATTTCTCTTCTTATCTTCTTTGGCTCGACGAGGAGATCTAGACCTCTGCCTTGCTCGATCGCTGCTCCTTCCTCCATTTCGACGATCCACATACTTGTTAAATTTTCCCCGCCTGATGAGCTTTTCAATTTCATTCTGGAGAGCTATGCAGTTTTTGGTTGTATGACCATGATCTGTATGGAACTCGCAATATTTGGACTTATCCCTCTTTTCAGGATCTGTCTTCATTTTTTCAGCCCATTTTAACTCCTCGTTGTTCTTTATCTCTTCCAGAACATGGTTTATGTCTACTTTCAAAGGAGTATAGTTTCCAAATTTTCTTATCTGTTCCAATGCTTGCTTGGCTCTTGACTGCTTGTTACCACCATTATTCTTCTGATCCTTCTTCTCAATCTTCTCGGCCTCAACTTTGGTCTCCTTAGTGTCCATGCTCTTCTTTGCAGCTATAGCTTCCTCGGCATTCATGATTTTTGCTTCTTTTGCCATTAATTCTGACATGGTCCTAGGTGGATCTTTTGCCAGAGTATAGTACAATTTATTTTGCCAGCAATCCACTCATCAGAGTAGTGATTGTTATCTTTTCCTCGTAATCATTAACTTCGAGTTTCTAGTTATTGAAACGAGTAATATAATCCCTGGTTCTCTCACCTGCTTTTTGTCTAACACTTAACAAGTGTGCTACTCGCTTAACTGGTTTTGCTCCAAAATAGAAGTTTCCAATAAAGAGCTCGGCCAGTTGAAAGAAAGTTGCAAGCTTCCCCCGAGGAAGATTGTTGTACCATATTTGAGCAGATCCAGTGAGAGTTCCTAAAAACGCCCTGCATCGCATCTCGTCTGGAACAACATAGATATCAGCAGCTGCCTGATATTGTTCTATATGGAGAACATGATCAGTTTTTCCATCATATTTTGGTGTTACTACTGGGGCTTTGATCTTTGATGGTGTGGGAAAATCCACAATTGCTTGGATAAAAGGTGTCCCTTGGACAAAAGTTCTTTGTAGAGGATTTTTGTCCTTAGCCATTTCCCCTAGTCTATCCTCCAACCTTTGAATAGAGCCTTTCCATGCGTCATTTCCCTCCTCGGGCCTGTTGGTCCAAGCAACTGATCGTGTTGAATTTGCCTCTTGTGGTCTTTCACGACGAGCAGCTGGTCGGGATTGGGCAGAACCTTCTTTTAAATCAGAGAATCGTTGAGAGTTCCTCGACACCATCCTAGGGGGACTTTTATTCCTCCTAGGACCCAAACGATCAAAGGGATAGACTCTACTCAATCTTTCAAGAGCACTTGTCCTTTCTGGAGATAGAGTGACGTTTTGTTCAGTATCTGTGGCTCGTACTGATGAAGTTCGGCCAAGTTGATAAGAAAAATCATTAGATCTATCAGTGCGATATGAATCGGCATGTCTAGATCAAGATTCCTCTGGGAGTAATGTTTGTTTAGTTCGCGAGGAAGGCAATTGGGTATTTCTCTGAAGGCTTCGTTGTCCTGACTGGGCAGGTGCTCCACCCTGGATAGTTTGCATGAGTTGCCTCATGGTTTCTTGCATGGCGGTCTAGCCTTGAGCCAAATTAGCCATTATTCCAGCCAGATCTTGGACACTTGGATGAGTGGATGGATTTGGGAGGTTTCTAGTGTTTCGATTACTGGATTCAGGATTATCAGCCATTGGAGATGAATTGTTTTGGTGAAAAACGATAGTTTCAGTCGTTTCCCACAGTCGACGCCAATCTGTTGATGTAACAAACTAGATTTAACCTAATTCTTTAATCACAGATAAAAATAAATAAGACTAAAGATTTATAAAGTGGTTTAGCCTTGAAAGAATGGCCTAAGTCCACTGTTCGTGTTATTGCTGACTGTTTGCAGAATTATCGATAATGGGTTTACCAAGAAATTCCGAGTCCCCTGCTAATGAGGAGGTTACAATGTATTTATTGCCTTGAGGCTGTACATGCGAGAGAATATTACATAGCTGTCCAATAGGCATGTACATCTGTATGATAATAATCAGCATTTAATGCGCATTCAATCCTCTTAATTATCCGGTTACAAATGCTCTGTATGAGGTGCAGCTCGGACCGCCTAAGCTGTTCGGACCGCCTAGGTAGCTCGGTATATATGAGTTGCTCGGTACAATAAAGTTCCTCGGAGAACACTTTATGCTCGGAGCGCTTGAGTTGGTCGGGGAGGTTGAGTTCCTCGGAGTCAATGTGTTGTAAAAAATGTTCGCGGGTGCCATGTAGATTGACACGTGTCTTCACATAATTGGTCCACGTCAGCAGACTAAATTTAGTATCAACAGTCTGTTTTGAAAGCCTTGTTTGAGGTTGAGGGATTAGTCTCGAGGTGCGCGCAAACTGGTCCGGAAATTACCCTACGAACAAAAAAAAACAATACATTAACAAATGTGAACATAATTAAAAAGATAAGCAATACGTTTTAGGTAATTCAAATATAAAAGACCATGGACAGAATCTGAAATCTTAAACGATGAATATATATAAGGCAGGTTCCTGTGCACATGTGCTGGCGCACACCAATTCTTTTTAAATATTAAAAAAAATATTTTTGAGTTAATTTTTTTATGTGATATTTAAACATTTCAACGGACTCATATAACAAAATTCAGCTCAAAAAAACTTTTTTTTGCTATTATTAAAAAATTGGTCAAATTTTTGTAGCGTTTAAAGTGCATAAAAACAATGAAAGTTTGACAAATTTTTTAAAAATAGAAAAAAAAAAATTGACCTGAATTTTTTTATATGAGTTCCTTAAAATGTTTAAATATCACACACATAAAAAAAAATTCGTTTTTTTAACTATTAAAAAAAAATAACGTGCAAACTTAGTGTGCACAAAAGTCTGGCTATATATATATATATATATATAATGCTCTTGTGTTAACTATCACGGATTTTAACCATGCGGACTTGACTTGTGTCACCTGACGGTGTCACAAAAATTATCGTCTAAATTATAGGCGCACTTTCTCTCTTTTTTAGGCTCACCATCAGGTGACACATGTCAAATCCGCACTATTAAAATGCAGGACAACCCTCATAAGGGCAGTAATAAATATATGGTTCAACAACTTATAATTGAAGAATAGGAAAAAGTAAACAAAAAATTATGTGGTTGCTAAAGGATTAAGTATTATCTCATGAAAAAATTCACTCCCAAACCTCTTCTGAATGTCAATGCTTCAAAGTCAACTTTTTTTTTTCTTCTTCATGGTGTTTTTATTACAACCTTCTTAATTTTTTAACACATCGCAACATTAATAAACCCCTAATATTGGGTTGAATTTCTATTTACCCACCTAAGACTTGAGGTGCATAAAAAAGTATAGCTGAATACACTTTACCATACTCCTATTTTCCTTCCCTTCCCTTGCTTTTCCAAATAATATTGAAGTATAGGGTTTCAAAAACCATATAAAAAAGAGAATTTTGGGAAAATGTCCTCATAATTTTTAAAGTGTATAAAACTAGGACACTCTAAATAATTTTATAAATTTGGTCTTGGTGCCACTGGCACAGACCAAAAAAATGAACTCCTAATTCTAAAGGGATCACACAAATAAATGTTATTATATCACAGGGATTAGATTTATAAACTTAAAAAACATTATCCTAAAAATTCAAATATAGAAAAAAATAAGACTTTTACCTTAATTCTCAGTATAAAAAAGAAGAATGTTTAAGTGTCAATTACATGTAATTATTTACTTAAGTGAATTGAATTTGAATATTCACGGTGGATAGAGAATTCGGGCATCATCTTACAATCATAATTTGGGTATACCACATCACTAAATAGTGATTACATCGAGTCATCACTCAAAATCATTGTTGTGTGGGGAAACTCGATTTGCATTTCTTGGCCCTTGCTGATAATCTAATATTATGTTACTGTAAAAAAATGGTTCAATGTCTCAATTAGAGAATCTTGGCTAGAATAGGCTTGATCCGATGGACTTGAGCATTAAAAATTATTTTTAAGTCGAGGTTCAATATATACGATTCTTATCTTTTTTACATTTCTTCATCCAAAGAAGTTTAAAATTTCTATCAATATAATAAATTGAATATTTTTATTATATTGATAGAAATTAGAAATTGAAAACTGCAATACAAGAGTATGTGGGAGTAACAAAACATCTACTTAAAGAATAAAAAAAATCTAATTTTAAAAGATTATGTTGAAGGAGTTTGTTAATAACAATATCACTACTATTTTTTTAAATGTCAGTGTTTGTATAATATGTTTTTTAGTGATAAAGAGTAAAAAGTCATATTCATATTATGAGTGCAAGAATTATTACAATAAGAAATCTAGAAAGTAATATTGAGATAGAAGAATAAATGATCACATGCACAACACCAGAGATACGTGGTTCAACAACTTGCCTACGTCTACAGAGAGGTTATTGTATTCTTATTAGTGTCTCTCAAATAATCAAAGTTACATCCCTTTATCCCGGATCAGGATTTACATTTTATACTTGTAAATATAAGAGATTGAATTGTACAAGTAACTCAAGCAGTTTATAGATAACTCATAGTTGTTCCTGAATATCTCATCCGAGATTGTTGGTAACCGATTTGACTCCATCTCCATGAATTTAAGCACACGTCAAATGCATGGATCCAAAATAATTATTTCGAGTTGGGCAAGGCAGTCCATTCTGTATATAGGGTTGGTCGATTGTAATATTGGACTTGAATATATATATATAAGCACATGTCAAATATATGGATCCAAAATAATTATTTCGAGTTAAGCAAGGCAGTCCATTCTGTATACTGGTCGGTCGGCTGTAATATTGGGCTTTAATAAATAAGCCCCCCCCCCATATATATATATATATATATATATAGTGTGCACGGGCACGCCTGCGTTTGTTTATATATTTAACATATCTGTATAATGTATTAATTATATTACCCCACAAGAGCTAGAAATTGTTTTGTTTTTAATCATAAAAAAGGCATATGTGTGTTTTCACACATCTTAAACATTTAAGAGTATGGTTGAAATATGTGTTCCTAAGTTCGCTGCTCGTTTGGCATAAGAATAACCCTTTTCCTTTGCTTTCGTTTTTTATGGAAATTCTCGAGGAGTTATATAAATTAGAATAGCTCGTGTTTGTGTTTTGATGTGTTTTTTCTTCCTTGTATGGATTCTAGTATACTAGAAACCTCCAACAATGAGTCATTCTAATGACACTTTTACTTATCAAAGAAAAAAATAGGATCCCTCTATTCCCACTCCATCAAACAATGCTCCCATTCCATTCTCATGTTCAAAGACCAAAATACCCTTATCCATTAACTTTTTTTCATTCATTCAAAATTCACATTTATACCCAAAATTTATATTCACTTTCTTATCCCAACTAAAACAAACATTTTATTTATTTGTTATCAAAGTTTTATTTGTATTAAAAATTATTTTTTTTATAAAAACTGTTTATTATAAAAAAAAGTTTTTGGTTTAAATTATATAAAAAAAATGTTTTAACTTTTTTATGACTGTTTTAAAAAATAAAAAAAATCATTTCCACTATCTTAAAAACATTAATTGTTGCCTTTAAAAATAAAAATAAAATCATTTCCACTATCTTAAAAACATTTTTTTACAAAAATAAAATATTTTAGCTGTTAAAAATCTTTCTTTTATATATGATGATGAAACTTTGGTTCGCCACAAACATATATTATTTATGCACCGTATAAATACTACGGATCCATCTATTCCCACTCCACCCCAAACTTCCACCACTCCACTTTTATGTTCCAAGACTAAAATAGATGGAGAATTCCATTAATTTTTTTTCATTAATCCAAAATTCACATGTATATCCAAAACTTATATCCACTTTTTTATCCCAACTAAAACAAACATTTTATTTATTTATTAACGAAGTTTTATTTATATTAAACATTGTTGATTGTAATTTTTCTGCCAAATTCTGTTTCGATTAGGGATCGACATTGTTCAGGCACCAGAAGAGGGAGCTATAATTATGATAGACGTGACAACCATGGTGACAGAGAGGGGAACTGGAATACAAATTCAAAAACACGATCTGTTAGCCCCAGTCACAATCGCAGCCAAAATGACAAGTCAGGCACAAGGCTGGACCGGTTGGCTGCAAGTAAGAATTAAGCTGAAAGGTCATGGGCCATATAAAGGCAAGGCCTATTTCCTTCATACTAGGTCAAAAATGGTCCTCCGTTACATTCCAACTTCAGTCAGAGTGGTTCCACAACATAGCATATGGTTGTATCCTTTGCAAGCTATGAACCCTGATGGAATGTCATCAAACGGGTCAACTGTTCAATCTGTTGTAATGTTGTATCCGATTGACCATAATTCCAGCTATGGTCTGCATGATGGACAACATGAATTTGGGTCATTAGGCCCAGTTGGCTTCACAGGAACGAATTAACAAATGCAGTTGTGCGACGGAACTTGAGTGAGGGGAGAATTTGAGGAACATAGGTTTCATGGGGTATCTACACGGAGGTCACCGCAGTAGCCTTCACCTCATCATCAAAGGTAATAGTGATCTTATCAGGTCAACTTTACTTCCTATAAATGTGTGCTCAGGTCAACTGTTATATTTGTGTTTATTGTTTATCCTTAATCAAGTGTAGAATCTATCTTTTGTTTCAAATGGAATCAGTGGCTAAAGTTGCATGATTTAATTATGTTTTTTGGATCAATTATATTTCTTATAATATACTTATTCTATGGTTTTGATGTAGATCACTACTAAAAGAAAGTGGTATTTATGTTTTTTGGCTTAAGGATAGGCTCTCTGAGCAGGGCTTGCAAACATTATATATATGTTGGCATTACAATATTTTTGTACTCGATTGTAATTCCATTTTATCCAAGTTATGAAGTTGAGGCTGTAAATAATTACTAATTTCGCATTGTGTTTTACGTTTGATTATATTGGTTTATATGAATTTGTAGTCAAGACATTCATAATCTGTTTTGACCCTTGTGTTTGCTATGTTTTCTTTTTACAAATATGATGTTGTGAGTATATAAAATGCATCGCTCAACTACCCACCAGGGTGTCTCTCTAGCAGTAAAAAAAGTGTGATAGTGGCGTAAGATTGTACAGGAAATGAACTTCAAATGTTAAAATCACTTCTCCTTTTATTTTCCCTGAAATTTATTGCATTTTTCCTTCTCTATATATACTGAAAATACGTTCCTTGACTCTAGATTGTGGCATTTGCATATATGATATATGCGATGATGGACACTGTGCAACACATTTGTTCAACCATATGATAAAAATATTTCTTCTATGTCCATTACTAAATCTCATGAGCATTTAATATTAAATGCATCGATTTTTATGTTAACTGTTGCATCATTTTTCTGTGTTAATTCATTAAGCTTTTTAATTTATTTGTTTTGTTGATCCATTTACTCCCCTCATTGATACATATGAGTGTTATTTTTTTTATTCACGTGTTTCTAAATCAACTATACAGAAGGAAATTAAGATGCCCTATTTTTGTATGCATATATCCGGTATATATGCAACATATATGCACACAACAACATATATGCTGCATATACGCACGACCCTACAACAACCCCCTCTCCCTGTCGCCGTCCCCTCCCCGGTTCCCCTGTGACTCGTAACTAACCACCAACCTCTTCTCTAACCTTTTCTCCCCGTTGTCAATAAGTACATATTAGGGTACCTTCACTAGCATCTCCTTAATGGGACTTTGGGATTTACTATGATTGGGTTTCATGTTTTATGGACCATACTAAATGCAAAATGCTTTGTTTAGTTTTAGAAAAATGTTTGACTAATTAGTACATATATGCATATATTAAGTTGTGCATTCTTTTTTTCTTTTCAAATTTCGAATACCTTTCTTCGTGCTTTATTGTTGGGTTTTGCTTTCCATGAATTAATAGTATAAAGTATAGCGATTACTGTACAGATATTAGTTCAGGTGTGCGAAAGAGTTTGGTAGAATGTAATTCATTAGTTCCGTTTCGTAATTCATTAGTTTAATTCTTGATAAATTGTAACTTACATATGACTGACCGATAGGACTTGTCGTTGATATTTTTGCTATGATAACGTAGTCTTATTAGTGGTTATACCTTTTCTTATGTCATTTTATGAGTATGGATATGGATGATATAGATTTTAATTTCATAATTTTCTACATGTTATATCTTTTTTTCTAATGTACAGGTAGATACACACTGTCTTGAGGTACTTTTCACAGACACGGCCTGATAGTTCAAGTGTTTCGATCATATTTTAAAATTTTCAATTTAGTTTGTGTTCATATATTATTCTTTTAGGTTTCTATATATTTTGTTGTAAAGGCACTTTTTGTCCAGCGGTGTTGAACCTTAATGATTGTTGTGTTTTAATAATTTTGTTGCAGGATCCTAATGTAAAATCCGCATTACTTTGATGGGATTACCCGTGCAAGAAAATCAGTTATTGATATCTATAGTTGACTTTTTCAAGTAGGGGTGCGGTAGATTAATAGTTTAGTATAACTTTTTCCCCATGAAAATGACTGTTAGTTTTCAAATTTGATATACATGTGATTTTTTAGGAAGTTTCTATCGTAAAAAGTACTTGTTAGATGAATTTCAGCGCTTTGAATACTATTTTATTGGTTGTTATCCAAGTAGGGTGGATAGTCCAATAAATAAGGGAGATTATGTTCATTTTTTAAAAATTGATATTTTGTTTATTTGAGGTACAATGTGAATTCGATTGATGAATATTATATATTTCATGTTATATGTGAATTTAGACTATTTGCATGCTGTTGGACAATTTGTTATTTGTTAAAGAGGTTGGATAGTCCTATAAACAAAAGAGATTATGGCCAATTTTGTAAAAATTACACTCTGTTTTGTTAGGGAATAATATTTTCGTCGTTTTGCAATTATGTACTTTGAAAATTTCCACCGTTTTGTGATTATGTACTTTCAAATTTTTTCCCGTCTTGTGATTACATAATTTCAATTTTTTTTCCGTTTCGCAATTATGTAATTTGGAAATTTTCATCGTGCCTTCAGGCACGGAAATTTCACCAGTATATATATAAAAATATCAATATTTAAATCTATATTAATGAAATGTTATTTTTATGGGAATTAATGAAACTAGGCCAATTGGTGGAACATAAGTCTTTGTTGGGTTTGAAAGCCATCAAATAGATTAAGTTGGAGTTAAGGCTCATGTAGGTGGCTTAAGTTTAGTTAAGAAGAATAAAATAATTATAAGACTCAGCAGCCTTTGTTTGAACATAATGATCATCTTAAAGAGAGACCCATTTGTAAAGAGAGAAAGAGGCTTATAGGAGAAGGAGACTATGAGGATTTTGAAGACTTATTCATTAAATCTTTCAAGACAAATTTAATTAGAATGATCATATGATTATTTATTGATTTAGATTATGCCTATCTTCATGAATCTATAACTAATATGAATAAGTCTGATTTAAAAATATAATTTCTAAATTAAGTTAATTAATTGTTAATTAGTACTAATCCAAAACTCACATGAATCTAACATAAACCCATTAATTTATGTATATAACTTGTTTAATTATGATAACAATCAAAATCCCCTTGTTTAGATGTAATTATAAGTTGTAATTTTGAATCAATTGAAGTTAAGTTTCAGGGGTTCTTGAAGGTGATAATTGGGAATTAGGTTAAATCTTGAATTAGAATTGGATTTTATTGGTATAGTTTTGTCCCAATCATTTATGTATGTGGCCACCTCATTTATATGTTAAGAGAACCTTATATGAAGGTTTTTAGATCACCAATGGAGTCTTGGTTTGGGAATGATGGATTAGAGAAGACAAAACATGTCTGGGGAATCTTTAAAATAACTGAGTCGATGAATCAATGAATGAATTTGAACGATCGATCGATGCTTATGGTTTTTGGACAATTTATCTTATTGTTTTAAAAAGGGGGATTTTTTTTTATTTTAGGTTTGTTTTGGAATAACCTCTGCCTTAATTGAAGTTATATGACTTATTTTATATTATGATTAGTGTGACCTAAAATTTGTGATAATGGAGGGATTTCCCATTTGCATGTTGATTGAATTGTACTGAATTCAAAATGGAGATTTAAATTAGAAGATTGAGATTGAAATTATTTCGTGGGTTAACTTGTGAAATTCATACCATGCCTGAGTACTCATGGAGAATGACCTAAGGGGAAACTCCAATAAGGGGGCACGTACGATGTGAACTAATATGGTAACTCGGTGAGTAGACGAGATGCCTTAGTTAATTTTATCCCTGGGCCATATGTCTAGGTACCTATGTCCGAGAGGAATTATAGGGAGATTTCTTTGATATAACCTTGGGTATGGTGGTTTATGTAATTGATGGGTGGATGTGATGATATATTCCTTGCCTTGATGAGGTCTTAGGTGAGGGACGACCTAAGACTATAATTAGTACGGGAAAGTGATCCCCGGAGCAACAGGGATAAACCTTCATTATTTGCTTACTTATCTGACCTTTAAACCATATGAGTGTCTTAATTACTTGATACACTTGATATTGATAAGTGTCATGATATTTATAATTCATTTTGTTATTCTCAAATGTTTATAGCAATACTTAAACATGAGATCAAATGAGATGGGGACCTTATTTATTTTTGATATTAGGATTGTTGGGTGGGATAAATGTAAAAGACACTAAAATACGAGAGGCATGTGTATAGTTATGGTTTATTTCAATTATAATTATACTCTTATTATTCTTTTACTTGTTGTTAACATTATTGATACAATATTTTAGGAACCAGGTAATTCGTCATCCCAACCTTGATCAGTTCTGCTATCAACATACTCTCGGTGTTCTTTAGGAAGTAGATGTCATACCTCCATGCCGATTTATTTTTAATCCTCCATTTGAGATAGTTTTAGTACGATACCTAGTGTTGGCATGTATCTTGTATAGGTTTTGTGGATGGTAGTCTCTATGTATGGTATCAGAGTAACTTGTTCGTTCCTTTATATACTTATCATTATTATATCTTGTTATGTTTTATTTCATGCATGCTTAAAATGATATTCAATTTTTACGACTCTCGTATTATTTAATTTAGGCCTGATAAACCTATATTAGATTTTTTGGGGTGTTACATTTGGCATGAGATCTATATAGGTTATAGTGTACTAAGAATATTGAGTGCATCCATCACTTTTTCGCGTTGCATTACTTGAATAATTTAAAGATTTATCATTTAAGGCTTTGTGACACCTCGCCTCTTTTAATCACCAATGATCAGTCCTTTATCAAAATAAACAAGAATCTCATTTGGTTCATTCTTAGGATCACTGCCGTAAACTTTTAAGTTACTAACCAACTATGTTAAATTAAGCGAGTGTCAAATTTTATTTTTCATTAACGTAACAACATAAAAAAACATAAAAATATAATAACTCTTCCTTAATAATTATAAGAGTCTAAATAATTACATGATGAATAGGTACAAAATAAATACCGAATAAACAATTGGTTCCAAAGTAATATCTAAACCATAGGTTTACGGAAATAAATCTAAATCCAAATATATAGTTCGATAAATAAAACTGAATAAATGTATAAACTGGAAGGGGCAACATGCCTAAATGAACTATTGAATAAAAATCCTAGTCTAGGAATGAAAACTGAAGCATCTACTCAAAGTCCTGCAAGCCTCCATAATGTTGCAGTTACACATCCCTATAATGAGTCATCAAGCTTGGCATCCCTGTGGCTAAACACCTAAAATGATTTGGATATAATTGACACATGTCAAATCCCAAAACTGTTTGAAAATATTTAGCAAGTATTTAAATTGCAGTTATAAAAGTAGCTATTAGATACACATGCTAGTCCAACGTACACTTCTTTGAGTTCCTCACCTCTTATCTATAGTGCACACCTAAATATCTAACTAACCACACTCGGTTGAGCTCTCCCATACTGCCCATACGATATGCTAACGTAACACCACTAATTTATGAAGCGAATATTATTATTACCTCGTAAATTAAGTTTCTCACACTTAAGTTGCTTTAGATACACACTATCTATATTTTCTACTATCACACATAAGTAGAATAATAACACACACACACACACACACACACACACACATACACACACACACACACACACATATATATATATATATATATATATATATATATATATATATATATATATATATATATATATATATATATATATATATATATATATATATATATATAAAATAAGGAGTAGAATAATTGGCACTATTCCGAAGTTGATAACTTAATCAGAGGCTAGGATTGAACCAACAAGGCAACGATCTAATGGTTGAGATTAAAATATCCCTCTTACCCTTATTACCCCTTCAATATTTGAGTTCCCCATATTTTAACACACTCTAATTCTTTTTCCCCATGTTCAAAATTCAAAAACTAGGTTAAAAGGGTATTATACCCATTTTGATCCGACTTTTCAACTTCCTGCCCTTACTACCTGTCTCCATTATCTCTCTCCTATCACACGCAACCAACCAACCCTCAAACATTTACCCTCTTCCTCTCTTCGGTGTCTCTTCTCCCATGACCTCTCTCTCTCTCTCAGGCGAGGATTTGAAAAAAGGGATGAAATGGGATTTGTCTGGATTGCAAGACCACCGACCTAGGGTTTCTGAAACTAAAACACAAGTATCTTATTTTTATTTTCTATGGATTGCAATACACACATGTCATCTTCTTTTTTGAAATCGAAATGGGATTTGTCTGGATTACAATACCCAAACTTCGAACAACACCTCCGGCCTGCGCAGATCGGACCCCGACCCTAACCTCATCCATATCTACTTTTTTCTAGATTTAACTTTTTTCATATTTGATTGGAAGTTTGTGGGTATTTATTTTGTTTTTATGACCGCTGATATCTCTCTCTCTCTCTCTCTCTCTCTCTCTCTCTTTAGGTTTTTAAACCCAAATACTTAGGTATTTTGTGTTTATTTTTGTTATTTATAACTATTTTTTGGCTTATTTGTGATTCTATTTGTTTTGTAGGAATCGCTAGTTGTTTTAAATATCTAACTCTTCAAACCCCCCAAGGTATACTCTATATGTTCTGTAAGATGGAGTTCGGATTTGGTTTGCATTGTACATATTTTGTGATATGTAAGATGGAGTTCGGATTTGTTTCTTTGTGGATTAGAGTGTATTTTTTACTATTGGTTTGAGTAATAGGCATCATCTGATTTTATGAAAATATCTTTTTGGATCAAGTTTTGGATACTGATTTGATTTGTATTTAAAGTCTAAATGTCAGCAAGTAGTCTATAATGTTCTTAAAATTGTTGTATGTTGTGACAATGGTTTAGTTTACAGTGGCTTATTTGGTATACTTTGATTATAAGTCGTAGTCTTGGTTTTTTAGACCTAAAATTCTAAGGTTTTGTTGTTTTATAATGGGTATGAATAGTGGTTATTATTATTTTTGTTTTTCAATAAGATTTTTCAAATAAAGTCCTTAATAAATATCCAGAATGTTTTGAATAGTTTTATTAGATAAATATGTTTTAGGATGAAAAATAGAACAATTGTGAATGTTGGTAAGCTGAATTCATAATTTTTTTAAAATCTCATGCCTATGTTGTAAGCATTTCAATGGCATTTTACTTGCTTGACAATAGTCGGCAATTGATTCGGTTGTCTACCCCGAGTGGGTATATAATGTAGGTTTCAAAATCTATATATTAAGGAGTAAGATGTTTTCACTATTCCATAAGATGATAAGTTAATTAGAGGTGAGGATGTTGATAATGAGGCTCGAAATGAAGGGATGAGATTGTTTTCCCCCATTCTCAGCCTTATACTCAGCCAAACCCTAGTCGTTTTCTCATTCTCTCCCTTCCACTTTACACGCTCTCTCTCTCTCTGGGCTATTAAGGTATCTTTCGTCTGATTTCCATTTTTCGTGTGATGTTATTATTGTTGTGCAATTTCTTTATTTGGTGCGATTTTCTTTCTAACCAAGTTCATGTGATGCTACTCACGTTCGTATGCCTTTTGTACATGTTTTTTTCATCATTTTTGTTGAATCCTTTTTTTTTACAGAGAATACTTAAGGTACAGGGGGATTTTGAGGAGCATCTAAGGTAAAACCCTCATTAAATATTTATTTTTGTCAAATTCGAGCTTAGCCTACTTTGGGGGTTTTAGGTTTGTAATAGGGCTTACATATAATATTGAGCTTTTGATTTATTTTGGGCATTTATTTTTGTATTTATTTTGGTACTAATTTTGTGTTTATGGAACTATGCAAGTATAAATGGCTTAGGATTCTATGAGGTTCTGTGACACATTCTCTATTAACTTTAATTTTTCCACTTTCAACAAAAATTTATTTTTATAGACTCTTAAACCCTAAAAATTTCATCCATATTTCTATTTGAATGTTTTTTTCTCTATTTTTTGTTTTGTTTTGTACGTTTGTTTGAATTTCATACAAAAATACAAACATTACAATTTTAAGGTTTCCCTAAACCCTAATGACTAATTTTATTTTATGTTTATGACTTAATTGATAAAATGAATTGTATTGATATGGGTATATGGCTCATCCAATTAACTGCTTAACCATTTGTAGGGTGATACCAACAATTCAAGTGAAGGACTGAACAAGTTCTAGGAGAGAGGAGTGCTCTAATGAATTATCCATAATATAAGTTGGTTCAAATTGTCAAATTGGACAAATTGATAACTTTCATGCCCATTGAGGTGACGACTCTTCCTTTCTAATTTTGTTTATGGAGTATTTATGTTTTAGTTATGGTATGTAGATATGGACTATTTTCCTTCTATTGATATTTTTATATTCATTTAGAGATGGGGAGATTGGAACTCTTCTTTACAATGTAAATTTTGAGATAATTGGTGCATAGATGGTATTTCCTGGTGCACAGATAGTTTTCAAAAGATATATAGTGTATTTTTTATGCCTATTATATGTTTGAGGAAAAGCCCATATGGCTGCTGTACTTTTACTTTTTTTTCTGACTTCTCTTATTAGTATTTCTTTTGACAATGTGTTTTTAGAAGTATATGTCAGCTGATTAGTTTATTCTTGATGGTCAGCCTCCTTGATTTTAAAGATTAAGTTTATTAATGATGTATGAGGGGATCTCACATGGACCTTAGGAGAGTTGTATTTTGTTTCTATATATAAGTTCATATGAATTATTTTACTCTTTTAAAGATGTTTTCATGTATACTATTTGTAAACTATCAGTTATGTTGATGCCTTTAGATGCATCATTTAAAGACCTTGAAATTTTGACATTTTTCTTTATTGAATGACATGTTCTTGAAAAAATGCCAAGGTGAGCTCAGTCGCTTATCTTATTTCTGTTGTATTCCTTTAATTTCCCATGTATAATGTGCTCATCCCTTTCCTATTTTTTCAATGATAATTCATCCCGGACAATGCAATTAGAATGAAATGACAACGATTGGTATTCAAAGTAGGGAAGTTGTTGCTTTTGACATCGTTCTCATCCCATTCCCAGTTTTTCAATGATCAGTCAGCCAGGCTAATGTAATGTGCTCATCCCTTTCTTAAGGGAATATTGCTTTTGATGGAATATAGTGCAAGTTTCTCCTAAAAGCTATCTTTTTAATACTTGATTACTGAATGTGTAAGAAATATTATCTTACACTTTTAGTTGAGACTTTATCTTTGTCGGAAGCACTATTATATTAAATATATTGAGAGGATTTTTAAGTCATTTTCTTACAATCTATTCACTAATTTTTAGTTCGGTATATTATTTTTCTTCCTGTTTCCAGGGCCTCCTTAATTTAATAAAACATTGATTTAGATATTCATATTGTAAATGTTTAACCTATTTCAGAAATCGCACATGGATTGTTAAGATAAAGAGGTAAGTTTGGGGAATAAGTGATGATTCAAACATTTGAATAAATGATGATTCAAATATTTTGATACTTTCATTAGATGATAAATTTTGTATTTTTGTTCTTTTCTTCTTTAGCGGAGACTTTTGTTTTAATTCATTTTTTGATTTATTTGAATACACATGATCACCTTCATTTCAACATTGTTGTTGTCATAAGTGCTTATGTATTGTTTGTTTGTGCTCTTCTCAGATAAAAGATAAAGAAGAAAGGCTTCACTTCTTTGGGAGTTATGTTGATTCACGTGAAGGTATACTATTAGTTTAAGATAATTTCCATCATCTCTTAACTGACATTTTTTATTGTATTGATGAATTTTTAGACATTGTTTGTTCTTCTATTGTGAGGTACATTTTGTGTTCCTTTTAAACATGTCACGTGAAGGTATACATTGTTAGATTCAGATGCATTTTTATACAATTTTAGACATTGTTTAAGGTATACTGTCATTATTTAATGTATACAGGTGCCCTATTTTTTCTATTATTTAGTATTTCTCAAAATTCATGATCTCCCTTTGTATATATTTACAATTTATATCACATTTATTTATAGTATCTTGATATGGAATAATTAAATCCAATAGATTTCTTAGGTTGGTGACTTTCTATTTACCCATTATTTTTCTTGCCATGTACATAAATTTATTAGGCTGCCATATACATGGGCGGATAATGAGGGTTGCTATCCACATCATAGGGGTTATAAGCACCAAATAGTTTGGGTGGGTTATCTTGATGACTATTTTTCATTGAGTGAATAACCAACTCTGATTGGGTTAGCCTATACTTTTCCCAATTTCATTATATGCCTTTGATGTCCAATCATTGTTTATATATATAGGTAATAACATGTGGGTTCAACTATTCATTAGGCTACTATATAGATTAGGCACTAGGGCTTCCATATTCATTAGGCTGCTATATACATAAATTCATTAGGCTGCGAGTTAATAGGTTTTTTTGGGGATTAAGTTAAACAGTTGTAAAATGAACGTTTTTTTCGGGTATTAAGTTAAACAGCTGTAAACAGTTAAAGATGAGTTTTAAGGTTTTCAAATTTGGGTTTTCCTTTTTTTCTCTTTTATCTATTTTCCTTTTTTTTGCTATCTTAGTTGATATTTCATGCCTATTTATGAACACACAAAGTGTGTCGTTGGTTCGATACAACCATAGTAAAAAGTACAACCCTTCCTTTCACTCACCCTCCAGTTGTAAACACTGTTCTATTTTTTTGGGACCCTCAAAGTATTTTTTGTAGCATAGGTAATTGTCATATCCTGGAGTTGGTTGGGATCCTTAATGAGATGGACTATTGGAAGGTTGATCACAATAGGTGCTTAGTTTTGTAATTAAAGTACAATTTTCAAGTTCTCTTAGTAAAATTATATTGATTTGTTGCATTATAAATATTGATTATACTTAAAGGATAGGTTAATGTATTGACCGAATTGAATTGTCGGTTTGGTTTCATTCGTATGCAGATGGCGAAATTCAATTCCGTTAGGAATTCTTGGTAAAAAATTTGATTCAAAATATACATGTCCGATGAAATGACTTGATTTTGAGTTTACAATTTGGGGTTCATATTCCAAATATCAAATGGCGCCTTAGTTATTATTTTGATCCAATTGTTATCATAATAATTTTAAAGGGGAGCTATATTTGAAATTTTCTTCTTCTATACGTAGAAATGTGAAAGTTTGTGACATGCTCAGGCATAAGCGAAAGTGAAGATGCACACTATAAGAGGCTATGGACTTAAGGTACATGCTCACAAAGACTAGCTTCTGATTGTATTGATCTGAATTATACTTAATAAAGTGTTCGTGGGGGAATCTTTGATGATTAGTTAGAATTAGAACTCATTGATTGTAATCAGCCTAAATTTATCTTTTTTTATAATGGCAACCAAGCAGGATGTGACAAAGCTATAGTTGTTTCCATACAATTGACGTTATGTTACAGGACTAATATTTGTGTACTTCTTGGGGACTAAATTCAGCTGAGTTTGATTTTTTGTTTCTTTATTGGTAGCATGATCTATGTAATTGGGTTGTAATATTACTATCTACTGAAGGAAAAAGTTCCAATATTATAGTTTTCAGTGAAGATATTTTCATTATTTATCTACTTCCGCCAATCATGTTTGATGCTAGGTATGTTGTTCATTTTCTTCATTAAATTCCTTTGATGTCTAGGCAGTGTATATATATATATATATATATATATATAGGTAATAACATGTGGATTCAACTAATGACTAAGCTTCCATATCCATACAAACTCATCCAAAGTTGATGGTATGGAGTTATTTAAAGTGTTAGGAAGGTTACTTTTCAAACATCTATTAGTTTTATATAATGTTTTTCGTGCCAAATTGGTTCATACCAATTTTCCTATTATTATGATTTATTTTTTGTTATGTTTGATTGAGAGACAATCATATGGAAATTTTTATGTTGGGTAGTGTCTTCGTAATTTTAAGTTTTGTTTTACCAATTATGATGTCTCTATTTTTTAAGTTTTCTTTCATATAAGATTTTGGTTTGATTTAATGAAAACCAAGTAGCCCGGGTACAAATTTTTGGGGGCTTCTCATTTGATACTACCGTGTATACATACGACTACATCGATTGGAATTTTGTGCTATTTCACTTCTTTAATTATTTGTGTTGCAAATTTTTTGGTGCTAAAATAGTAAAACACATTTACGTCCTTATTTTTTCAGTTCACAAGAGGAGATGGTGAAGGAATGGTTAAACACCATGTTCTTATGATGTCTTTTTCGTCATTAGAAATTTAGTTCCATAAACATACCATCATTTCCCCTTTCTCACGAGTTTATGATATCTTTTATAGAGAAACGAATCGATTCTATAGTTTTTCTTTTGAAACAACATGATAGTTGTGTGTATCCCCTTTTATTTTGTTGCTTTTTGTTTTTCTTTTCGGGTTTTTAATCAGGGGCACCCAATAATTAATTTTATATTTCAAACTTTTTCAGTGTGTAGGACACGATAGAACGCTATCGCAAGAACAAAAAAGAGGTTCAAAATGACAACACATTAGTGGTATAAGACATGAATCATTTTAAGCATGAAACGAAAAACTGACAAAAGCAAATATAGCTTCTTGAAGTTTCAAAACGTAAGCTTTTGGGAGAAGGTATGGGGTCATGCTCCACTGAAGAACTACAAAAGATAGAACAACAGCTGGAGAGGAGTGTGTGCGCCATTAGATCATGAAATAAGCAGGTTTTTACAAAATAGATTGAACAATTAGAAAAAGGAGAAAACACTACCAACAGAAAATGAAATGCTATCTGAAAAGTAATTCCAACTACTTGAAGGACCGAATGAAGATAGAGAAGATTTAGCCCGCGCATGGAGTAGTGAAATTTTAGACGTGGAAACTGAATTGCTCATTGGACCACTGAAAACAAGAACCAAATGCCCCCTGCCCAAGTGATATCAAAGGTAGTGCGTTACAAGAATTACCCTGAAGTGTCTTGCACCCACCCTTTAGTAATACCAATAATGGCTAGTTTGATGAGTGGGATATAATCTTCAATGACACTACTGACGTTTATCATGATTAGCAGAAGACAATTTGGAGTTAGCATCTTCATTCATGTATGTTTATGGTAAAAAATTCGGTAATAGTTTTGTTCATTTCCAGAGGTTCGATTTTTGTTCAGTTATTTTTAAATCGGGTTTGTAGAGGTTTAATTTTTGTTCAATTTTTTTTTCAAATCGGTTTGTTCATTTGTTACAAACATCATTTAACTATAGTTTTTTTCAAATCGGGTTTGTTCATTTGTTATAAACATCATTGAACTACTATTATTTTCAAACTGGGTTTAATTTTTGGTTCGATTTTTGTTCGTTTTGCAGATCTTAGTTTTGGGCTAATTTATTCATTTTTCAACACGGACCCATGTCTTTCTCTCTATTGATATAATACCAAAAACCATCACCATGTATTACTCTTTCCCCATGTCTGTCCCCATGCATTTTGAAGTGGGACTGGATTTGGCATTGATTGGAAACAATGGTGATCAGTGAGTACATTATTGGTATTTTTCGGCGAAGTTATCGGAGCTCCGATGAGGATGTGGAGCTAAGGCTGAAGATCAAAGTTGTTTTCAGGTACTGCATTTATACATTGGTAGAACAAAAACTAAATTAGAATGCATGTTTATTAGTGTTTCTTTTTTGCTGGATTTTAAGACAGATTATTGAAATTCCTTGCGACTGGTGTATTTTAATACATTATACTATGTTGATATACTATTTTTATCATTAATTTTAATCTCTTTATGTAGTATGTAGTGCAAGTAGATTTATAATAAACCGAACCAATCCCCACTTTTTATCATTATTTTATAATTATTTTCTTCATCCCATCAGATCATAAACCGAACCAATCCCCACTGATTTCTATCACCCAGGCTGAATTTGATCAGATCCTGAGTGTGAATGTCTAGTGAAATACTCAGGCGGTTCTCTCTTAGTCTCATTTGAACTATTCATACTATTGAGACCAAAGTCTTGCTTTGTTTCTATCAGATGAGTTTTACCCCTACTCATATATATTTTATATAAAGAGTTCTGTTGATTGATTTCAATCTCTAATCTATATTTTTGTTGTAATCCAAGGACTTTGGGGGTCGGGCTGTGCATTAATCAGTAGGCCATGGTTTAAGACAGTATGAACATTATGTGTTGGCATTTTTTTTCATGAGATTGTTTTATTTGTAGAATTTTCTGGAGAGGGTCGTTATGTTTCGAAAGTAACAAGTTATCTTCATGCATGTGGGCACGTACCTTCCTTATTGTTCTTTTTTATTTTGTGAATTTTTGTGTGGATCCTTAGTTAGAGCTTATGTGTCTCATAGTTTTAATGCTATATAATGTGTTATATTGTAAATAGATAGATACTACATGTGGGTAGGTACCTTTACAATTTTGTATACGTGATTTATTTGTTATTTCTCTATAAATAGTGGTGTCGAACTTGGGCAATGGATATATTTTTGGTGCTAAGAGACAATTTTTTAAACCAGTTACGTGTATAGTTTCTATAATTACATTAAGTTTAGTAGTAAATTTGAAAATGATTACTACAACCTAATTAGAATTCAAACTTAAATCTTTACAATTAGAATTCAAACTTAAAATAATTATAATCATCTATTTAAACTTAAGCTAATTAAAATTATATTGTTGTCGTCTCAATTAATTTTATTTTCTTAAATTTTCAGGTGTGCAGTCGAGGGATGTAGTACATATAACATTTAGATGATCATAATTTGGTCGAATTGTGTTGATACTTAAACATGATTTACATGGTTTATTGTGTGTATTTTTTCCATTTAAGAAATTAGGATTGTTCAACATCATGTGACGTTGTGAGTTTTCTGATTAGGGACTTCGGTAAGATTTCATGCAATTGTCATTTAAGTTAAGACATTTCCTTAAATTGGTATATGAATGAGTTTGTTTTACGTACACCATGTTGATATATGAATGAGTTTGATATCCTATTTTAAATATTTGTTATTTGTTAAGCAGGGTTGATAGTCCTTTAAACAAAGAAGAATATGTCCATTTTTTTACAAAATTACACTTTGTTTTGTTGGGGAATGAAATTTTTGCTATTTTGCAATTTTCTTCTTTGGAAATTTTTGCCGTTTTACGATTATGGACTTTGGAAATTTTCGCCGTGCCTTCAGGCACGGGCATTCCGCTAGTATATATATATACATTTCACACTATTATATATACGAATATAGCATCCCCCAGAATGTCTATTGCAATGCATGCATACTCTGCTCTCATGCCCATGTACCTCTCGTACCAAATCAAGGACTATTGGTTCAGAATGTCCCCTTGTACCATGAATCAACAACACACAATGGAAGCAAACATATAGTTCCGAGCCTTTGGGCTACGCATATACCGAACGTGCCTAAATGATATGTCGGTCCCACCAATACACTGCACATAGTGAGCTACCCTAAGTTCTATATTCTGAAGCACACATATAGACCTCACTAGAATCACCAAGGTGTGATCTCCCTTTGCACGGAACCTCCCATGATAGCAGGTATCGTAGGTATATTCACACAGATAACAAATCACATAATAGACATTCACACAACGCGCACACATACACACACACACACATAACCTATAATATATCCTGTACATAGTATTTATATACCTCGAATACTCGATGTACTAATGATTCATACATTTTATTATTTTCGTATTTTTTAAGTATCACTCACTACTCGAAGGGTTCCAATTATTCCTTAAGTAAATTTCAGTAGTAAAACATGCAACACCATGTAATTTCGAGGACGTTAAATTTAATTATTTTTGGGTGAAATATAAATTATTTATTTTGGAGAAATCTAATTTTATGATTTGGAGTAAATTTATGATTTGGAGAAATATTTAAATATGAGGATTTATTTAATTTGGCAGATCGAGATTTAATTATTCAGATTATTGTTGTGTCACATTTTGGGGTCAAAAAATTTGAGAATTGTATAAAGTAATTCAAATGACAATTATGAGTGTACGGTTGAGTCTGGATGGGTCAAAATAGTTGAAAAAGAGTGATCATGGGTAGTAAAGGGTCTCGGAACATTTTTAGGCATAACCAAGCCCACATGGGAGTGTTTGGGCCCTTTTTATAAAGACCACAAGCCTAAAAATGGGATTGACTTATTACACCCTAAAAGTGAGAGGGTGTGACAACCACAACTCATTTAAGAAAGCCTAATCAAGTAGAAGACAAAAGAGGGAGCAATTGTAGAAACCTTGGGAGCCTATATCAAGAATAAGTGTGGACATTCTTTATCAAATCATCATCTAAACCATAGAGATTCAGACCTTACAAACCCAAGAAGGCAAGTAGTTAAACTTGCTCCTAATTAATTGTAGATTTCTATTCATATCATAGTGGGTGTGAGATGAATGTATTGTTTTTGGGTTAGTTTGATAACTGAATTGGGTTCAATGAATTTAGATTTATAATATGTAGTTGATTTGAGAATTTTAAATTATTAAGTCCTAAATTTGTGCAATTATTAAATTAAGATTTTGGGATCTTAGAAAGATTAAGTTTGTGGTTAGTGGGTAAATAATTACAGTGTTAATTTCTGGACATAATTTTATAGTGAGCTGTTAGAAGATGTTAATGGCGGAATCAGTTTTGTACGAAGAAGGTGGTGGACAGAACCTAAGATCGTTCGAATGACCTGGTTTTCGTTCGAGTGACATTGTCATCGTTCAAACGACAGACGTGTCATTTGAACGAGATGGATGATCCGGAGGCTTTTCTCCCTTCCCCCTGTTTTGGTCATGGGTTTCTGTTTTGAGGGATTACAGATACGGGGTCTTAATTTTGTGTGAAGTTTTAATGGTTATAATTATGAGGTCTTGATTTTAGCGTGATATTTTACTGGGACAATTAGGAAAATAATCCAAGAGGGAAAGGAAGGTTGAAATTGAGTCATTTGAAAACCTTAAATTAATAAGTGGGAAAAGCTTATTAAGAAGAATTTTGGATAATAAATTATGAATATTGTATTTTTGGGCTGAGTGAGCGAGTTGGGGTATATTGGTTGAGCGACACCAAGGTAATAAATTAATTAATGCGTAATTAATTAAATTTGAGTGGGAATACGAACTCGGGTATAATTTGGTCTAGTGCTACGGGTTTTATTCATGGTATAACTAGAATTACATTTATTGTATATATATATATATATATATCAAGCGGTAGTGTGATAGTGTATATATATATATATATATATATATATATATATATATTTGTATTGTGTGCAAATAAATATCGGTGACTAGATATTTAGTAAAAGCATATCCCTTAAGTGCTATTATTGGAGGTTGTGCGATGTGGGTGAATCCCTTGACTTGAGGAGCAGGGTGAGTATAGTCCCCAGGTCATAGCGTCCGTATTTAGGGGTGAGACATCTGGGATGTGATTCAGTCTTATATTCGGAGGGAACTATGACTGCCTTCGATGCGTTTATTTTGTTTCACTGATTCGGGGAGCTAATCGTGTCAGGATATCAGGGTGGATGAGTATACTTGGATTGATTGCATTGTAGAGAACATCCGGTGTGTGCCTACTCAGGAGGATGGTTATATAATTACGGCATGTGTGTGAAGGTTGTAATATGATGATATGTTTATATGGTGCATATAATTATATATGGGTAAAATACATGTAATGAATTGTATTGATTATATATATAACTCGTGAGAATGTTATATGGTCCCAAATGAAAGTATGATTAGTTAAGTTACTATGATAATTTACTTTTAAATCACATATTAAACATACTCGGCCTAGAGTAGTGTGGCAGGAAGGAGTTATATAAAAAGAGTCAATTACAGGGTAGATGACTAGGTGGGTTATATAGAAGAACGTTAGATGTGCACAATAGTTGAGGGGTGAGCCGGTCCTTAAGAGAGTGCGACAATAGCTTAAATATGAAGATCATCCATGAATTTTAATTTACTGCAATTTAATTCCCTTGCTAAATATTTTCAAAATGTTTTGGGTTCTAACCCTTGCTATCAAATATTTTTAAAAACCTTTTAGGTGTTCGACCACAGGGGCGCCAGGCTTGATATCTTTTTAGAGTACGTAGTTGCGGTACATGTGGGTGCTATAGGACTTGTATTAGATGCCTCTTTTATTCACTTCTAGTTAGGGGCAGTATCTCAGTTGTACGTTCGAGCATGTTTCTCATTGCAGTTGTACATTTTATTTCAGTTCAGATTGTATTTATTATATTTCTATGTGTTGGATTTATTCTGATTTAGTTGTTCTTGGTCAATGTTTGTTCGTCAAGAACCGGGTTCAGATATTTGTGTTATTCTTAGACTCTTTTATATTTTGATGGTTCTATTTGGTTTCTTATTGTACTAACTATTTTGGCTAATTCAAAAGATTAAATTTTGACACTGGCTTAATAAATTATTAGGTGGTTAATAATTAATAAGTTTTCGATAGTGATAATAAGAATGAACCAGATGGTAATCATGTTTAATTTGATAAAGGCCTGATCAACTAGTATTTAATTAGGCGGGGTGTCACAGATGGTATCATAGCGTCAGGTTCTAGTGTCCATAGGATCTGTACGGCTTACTACGACTTCAACCTAGCATTCTTTTAATATGAACCCTTATTATTAGGATTGTTGACTTATCTTCATGCTTATGAGATATCGTACTTTTGTTATTAAGAATTGTATTAATAGTAAACTTTGGGTACCTCGATTAATTATTCCGGCCCAAACGAGTAGTCGAAGTAAGTCCGGCCCAAAGTCTAGAGGCCTCGCGCTATAGCTGATTCAGTTGTGACCTATTCAATTCCTAAAATCTCTGAAGGAGATATTCTAGCGATTATGGGATAACGTGGTGGAGTCCAACACCTCCACTCTCCAAGAAATTGAATGTATATATTAAACCCTCAATCCGGGGCAAAGGGCATGTATTCTTTTCTGTAAACACTACCCCGGAGTAAAGAGAAATAAAATACTAAGAGCACCACCGTGAACGTAGGCCTTCTTGCCGAACCACTTACATCTTGTGTTGTGTGTGATTGCAGTTCCTTTAAGTTATTTATTTATTTCGGTGATTGCCTTTGCTTGTTATTTTGTGTTGAGTTTAATTATCACCACAATTGGCGCCGTCTGTGGGAAACATTTGTTTTCCTTTGATAAAGCCTTCACCAATAAGAATTTGGAATGTCTGGACACAACAGCAATGCCTCTTAAGCAGGGATATTCAAGAGAAACCTGCCCCTTGCAGGATCAGATCTGAAGTTCGACGTTCAAATCCTAGGGTTCTCCCAGAATGGCAAGCTTCGGAGGAAAGCTAAGGGCCATACAGGTCCATATAGGTCTCCAGGCTAATTGATGCCTATGAAGTCAGGATCCAAGAGCAAGAGGAGGCCACTCACAAGCAAGAAGCTGAAAATGCTCATCTCAAAATAAGATTGAAGAAAATCGAGAGAGAACTCCATCGTAGCACCATGCAACGTCAATATCGCACTCCTAGCCCTCAGGCGACCAAGTCTTGCAGCCGAGGAAGGAACCCTAGACGTGGATCTCAAAGATTTGAGGAACACATGTAAGATGATGACTTGCTCGAGCAATAGCAACTATCTCGTCATTACAGGAGCCCAACTCGAGGAAATGATGACATATGGAATTTGGTTCGGACAGAAATGGACCAGTACCAGCACATTGGGGTGCCAGATCAACCAGAAAGCTAGCCAGACGAGCTCTCAGGACCCAAATGAAATCCCCTTTCTCAAGGGAGATAGAAGAAGAAGAAGCCTCCCAAAATTTTATGATTCTTAGATTCAAGATTTACGATGGAAAGACTGACCCTATCGACCATGTTAGGCAGTACAGGGAGGCCATGACCCTTTAGAACAATAAGGACGCATTAATGTGCCGAATCTTTCCATCGAGCTTGAATGATGTGGCCCAAAAGTGGTTAGAGAGACTCCTTCACAGATCCATCAGAAGCTTCGAGTCCATGGCAGAGCTCTTCACAGCTCACTTTATTACCAGCAGCTCCCATCCAAAGAGGATGGATGCCTTGTTGACAATGAAGAAAACACCTCAAGAGAGCCTCATAGAATATACAAAAATATAGGGATTTATTCAACGAGGTCGAGGACTGCTCGGAGAAGGTTACTGTGGCATCCTTTAAGATTGTCTTACCCAGCTCCTGCCTCTTGCACCAATACCTCACTAAGAAGGAGGCCACGACCATTAATGACCTAATGGCTTGTATTGAAAAATATGCCAAAGTTGAGGATGTGACCCACCTCAGTTCAGGGGAGAATGGTCATGCCAAGTTCAATGGCAAGAGTAGTGACAAAGTGGAGAACCAAAAGAAAGGAAGCAAAAATGGGGGAAAGAATGGCTCCAAGAGTGGGAATAAAAATGATGCTTCAAACGCATTTTAGGCAGTGAACACTATTTTTAAAGAACCGATCTACAAGATTCTAGTAAAGATCAAGGACGATCCATTCATTAAGTGGCCCAGAAAGGTGGGAGGCGACCCCTTAAAGAGGAACAACGCACTAAGATGTGTTTTCCACAAAGAGGGTGAGCACAAAATCGAGCAATGTAAGGCCCTCAAGTCTCACCTGGAAGAGTTAGCTCAAACTGGGCATTTGAATGAATTTATGGAGAAGAAGGTAGAGAAGGTCGCTACCAATGGAGACCCGAGACCCGACAATGTGCTCGAGGAAGATGATTTCCATGAGTTCACTGTGATTCATGGAGCATCGGATCTAAAAATGATTAAAGGAAACTCAGCTCGGATGGAAGTCAAAAAGCTTACGACAATAATGCAAGCTTTTCAAATCGGTCCAGCTAAAATACAGGCATGAAAGCGTCGACGAGCAAATGACATCAACCATAATAAACACATCGTGTTCACGGATGAAGACCTAGTGGGAGTAAGGACCCCACATCATGATGCCTTGATCATTACACTCAGGATAGCTAATTACGATGTTGATAAGTTACTCGTCGACCAGGGTAGCTCATTCGAAGTAATGTATCTCGACCTATTCAGGAAGTTGAAGTTAAGAGTCGTCGACTTAAAGGAAGCAACCATTCCTCTAGTTGGCTTCGCCGAAAAAGTGACCATCCCTTTGGGAAAAATTATACTGCCAGTAAGGGCAGGAAGTGCCTCCAAAATGTTTAAGTTTCTGGTGGTCGACATTGACTCACCCTACCAGTCCATCCTTGGCAGAGGATGGCTACATGCGATGAACGTCGTCCCCTTTACCTACCACCAGAAAATCAAATATTTGACTGAGCGAGGAGTGATGGACGTCCATGGAGATTAGGAAATGGCGAGAAAGTTATTTATAGAAGCCATCCGCTCAAAGCCGTAGAAGAAGGTCGAGAAGGCCGAGGAGAAGGTTGAATAATAGGAAGTTTTGATACCTTCCAAATAGCAGCTAAAATATGAAAGACCTGGAGTGGAGGAGACCAGGCTCCTCCCCTCTGAACGGGTCATTGAGAACCTAGAAGAAGTTGTAGCCGGTGGTAATAAGAAAGATAGGTTGTTCTTGATCGGGGCCTCTCTCACAGATCGAGAGAAGAAGGAACTAATGGTACTTTTGTGGAACAACTTTGAAGTTTTCACGTGGGAACCCTATGAGATGCTCGGGATTGATCCCAGTGTGGTTTGTCATCGGTTGCACGTTGACCCGACTTTCAAGATGATCGCACAAAAGGCATGGCGAACTGCACTCGAGAAGGCCAAGGTTGTGGAGAAGCTGCTGGATGCAGGATCTATACGGGAAGTTAAATTCCCTAAGTGGCTGTCCAACCCAGTATTGGTCCCAAAAATCAATGGGAAATGGAGAGTCTGTATTGACTTCCCCGACCTTAACAGAGCATGACCTAAAAATAATTTTCCTCTCCCAAAGATTGACCAGTTGGTGGATGCCACAACAGCTCATGAAAGAATGGGTTTCTTAGACGCATATTCCGGGTACCAATAAATCCCTCAACATGAGCCAGATTAAGACAAGACAACATTAATCACCTCCATCGGGTTGTATTGTTACAAGGTCATGCCTTTTGGGTTTAAAAATAAGAGAGCAACCTACCAGCAGTTGGTCTCCAAAATGTTCAAAGACCAAATTGTAAACACCATGGAGGTCTACATCGATGATATGATCTTCAAGAGCTGTCATAAAGAATAACACCTCTTAGACCTATCAAGGACCTTCAAAATCCTCAGGAAATACCGAATGAAGCTTAACGCAAGTCAGTGTTCCTTCGGTGTCTAGTTAGGAAATTTTTTTGGGTACTTAGTTTGTGAGAGAGGCATTGAAGCCAACCCGGGCCAGATTTATGCCATCAATAGAGTGCATCCCCCCTGTACTATAAGAGAAGTGAAAAATCTCACAGGAATGCTTGCTGCCCTGAACTGATTCATCTCAAAATCATCCAAAAGGTGCCAACCATTATTTCAACTTTTGAAGAGAAGAAAAAATGTAGAGTGGAATGACAATTGCTTGAAGTTGTTAGAAGGACTCAAGGCTTACCTCAGTACACCAATGTTGCTCGTAATTCCTCATGAGAATGACTCTCTATACCTGTACCTCATAGTTTCCAATCACACTATAAGTTCCGTACTAGTATGCGAAAGAACAGGGATCCAACACCCAGTCTATTACTTGAGTAAAACCCTCTTGGACGTCGAACAACGGTACTTGCCCCTAGAAAAGCTGGCCTTTGCACTAGTGGTAGCCTCAAGGAAATTGAAACATTATTCGAAGCCCACTCCATCATTGTCCTTACATCTCACCCCCTTAAAATAGTCCTGCAAAAAGAAGATCTGTCCGATAGACTATCAAAGTGGTCATTCGAGCTCGGGCGATTTGACATCCAATTTCAGCCAAGGAATGCAATCAAGGGACAAGTCCTCGTTGACTTCATCAAAGAATTTATAGGAGAATATCCTTGCAACCAACTTCAACCTATTGGTCAAAGGGAAAATTCCTCTGCGCAAGGTGTTTGGCAACTGTTCGTTGACGGAGCCTCCAACTCCAAAGGGGCAGGAGTGGGCATTGTACTGGTTACCCCCGAAGATGCAATCCTTGAGCAAGGAATCAGGCTTGGATTTAAAGCCTCCAACAATGAAGAAGAGTATGAAGCACTGATAGAAGGCCTACAGAAGGCATGTGCACTGGGGGAAAAAAAACTCCAAGTGTTCGGTGACTCACAGCTGGCCTCTAACCAGATAAGTGGAGACTTCAATGCGAGGGATGAGAAAATAGTGGCCTACCTCACCACAACGAAGAAATTAATGTCTAACTTCGAGCAGGTCAGTATCCAACAGTTTCCCACAGGATAAAATAACCATGCTGATGCCCTAGCGGCCATGAGTTCAACGATCAATTCTGACTTGAAGAGAACAATTCCAATCGACTTCCTTGCCCAACCAAGCATTACTCAGATCGAGAAACCGCCTAACATAAGTCATGTTCTCTAGATTGAATCAGCCCCCAACTGGATGGACCCCTTAAGTGATTATTTAAAAGATGGTGCCCTACTAGACAATAAGAAGTCCGTTCATCAGATAAGAGTCAAAGCTTCTCTCTTTCACTTATCTCCTGAGGCAAAACTGTATAAGAGATCTTTCACCAGTCCTTACCTCTAATGCGTTCACCCGAAGGACGTCGAGCAAGTTCTACATGAGCTTCATGAGGGAATCTGTGGGTGCCATATCGGGGGCAAGTCGCTGTCTTTTCGAGCAATGAAGGAAGGCTACTAGTGCCCGTGCATGCAAAAGGATTCTGCGATATATGCTCGCAAGTGGGAAAAATGTCAACTTCATGCTCCTATGGTTCACCGACTGGCCATCGACCTAAAGCCACTTACTAGCCCATGGCTTTTCTCCCAATGGGGAATGTACATCGTAGGCCCTCTTCCCATTGCTGCTGGTAATCGCAAGTATTTGTTGGTCCTGACAGACTTTTTCACCAAATGGATAGACGTAGAACTACTGGAAAATATTAGAGACGCGAATATGATAAGATTCATATGGAAGAACATTATCACCCGCTTCGGGATCCCTAGGACCATCATCACTGATAATGGATCCCAGTTGAGAGTGGCCTCTTCCATAGTTTCTGTAATGACCATGGAATCAGGCACCATTTCAGCTCAGTGGCATACCCTTAGAGCAACAGACAAGATGAAGCTTCTAACAAAACAGTGATTGATGGATTAAAGAAGCGATTAGAGCGAGCCAGAGGGGCATGGGTGAGTGAGCTGCCACACATCCTGTGGGCTTACTGCACTACCCCACGATGAGCAATCGGGGAAACACCATTAGCACTTACATATGGTATGGAGGCAATCGTTCCCTTGGAAGCTGGCCTCCCTACCATGAGGTCCACCCTGGTCGACCAAGGCCAGAATGATGAAGCATTTCTCACTGAATTTGACCTAGCTGAGAGCTAGCTCTAGTGAAACTAGCAGGTTATCAAAAACAGCTAGCAAAGCACTATAACAAGAAGGTCAATTCGAGAGCATTCTGAGTTGGGTACTACGTCTTAAGGAAAGTTCTTGGTAGCACAGTAAAACCATCAGATGGCAAGCTAGGACCAAACTGGGGGGGACCATTTAAGGTGATAAGGGTCAACCTGCAAGGAGCTTATCACTTAGAAACGCTAGAGGGTAGGGAGATACCTAAAGCTTGGAACGCAACCAATTTAAAGAAATTCTACTTCTAGTTTTCTGTGTTGATATTTTATTACAATGTTAAAATTTGCAATTCATTTCTAATTAATAAAAGATTGTTTGGCAGTGGCATTCTACAAAGTGTTGATTTTTTCTCAAATACTTTATAATTTATGCACCTTTTCCAAGTTACAGGCTCTCCTCTTAGTATATAAAAGCAGGGTATTACCATCCTCAGGTTTTTGTCATTAAACATGAATAACCTCCTAGCATTGCCCCTGACAATATATGAATCCCTACAGGGGACCCTTAGGCACCTCGGCCAACTCAAGTTGGTCACCAAACTATGTTTAGCTCAAAAAACCTGCTCGGATAGAACATCCAACACCATGTGTGTCCTCTCCATTGCCACACTTAGGCCTAAGGGAGTGTGATGACATAACCTAAAAGATAAAGTGAGGCAAAATGGTATATTATAAGCATCCTGGACTGCGGAGATACTCACTCAATAAAACAACTCTGCTTATATCAAATATAGCCATCTAAGAAAAGCCCAAGATAAGTTGAACAAGAAATTAATGAAGTAGAAAATACACATGTTTAGTCAGAAAATCACCCAAAACATAATTATTTTATTACATCATTACATATACAAGGAGTTACATATGCTGAATAAAATAAATCCTAATGAGGATTAGGTCTCCGAGCAAGATAGTTATCCACTTGCACTATTCGGCCATCATCTGGGTGAGGAGCTAATTCCTCCTCGACTTCATTTGAATCTGGTTCCAATAGCTGTCTGGGGATAGCATCTATGGGTACCCACTGATCATCCTTCCTGAATGGGTTAGGCATCAAAGTTGAGGGGGAGATCTCATGATGGTACCAGAGGACAGAGTTCCTAGGGACCTATAACTCCCTAAGAGCACTCAAACATCCCCTAATAAAGGATAACTTTTCAACTTCCCCCACTCTCGTCGGACCATCAGTCCAACCCTGATCATAACCATCAGCCCACACTTGTCGAGGACCTTTCTTGAACAGATGCCTCAGCAAGGTAACATCCCTTTGAAGACCGGTAGCTATCGTGTACACCCAGCGAACATTGCCTCAAAGCTCGGCAATATCCCTAGCTGAACCTCTGTCATCAGTACCAGCTAGCGGTCCAACCCATGAAGAGGAACCACATAGAACTTGAGAAGCAATGATAGGCGCATTTTACCTGAGTCGCAAGACTTATCTCCTCAGAGTTTCGTTCTCTTGCTGAAGTACTTCTCCAACCTAATTAACCTTAGAGGAGTCCAGGAGCTTAGCCTTCAGAGCATCCACCTCTTCTTAAATAGAAATGTTGATTTACTCCATCTCTTGGAGCCTATCCTTCAGCTTGGCAATGAGCTCTGACTGGTCCTTATACTCCCTATTCCTTAATTGAATAGACTTTCATATCCCAACGAAGGCTCTGCGAACTTGATTGCTCATGTCAGGTCCAAGAATCTTTCCTAACTTAGAGGTAGCAGGAATATAATCCTCAACATCGATGAGCTACAAACCATATAAGAATTAAAAAAGAAAGTAAATTAGTACGCGGAAGGAAACTAAATTTCATTTCATTTAAAAAAGGTTCATAGTACATCAGCGAATAAAAAGAGTGCCTGAAATACAAAAAAAAATACAAAGAGCTCCCTAAAAAAGACTAGCTGGAAACCTCAGTCTTCTCTGAGGTCGCTGGTTGCTTCCCCTTATCTATAGCAACAGTAGCTCTAGGCACACCTCCTTCAGACGGAGCAGTCTCCATCCCTCGATCGAGGGGAACATCAACAGCGATATGGGCACCTTTATTGGCAGAAGGGAGAGGCACCTCATCCATGACAGGCTTGGGACCAGGGTCGTTCTCGTTGACGCGACTGAAAATGTGTCTTAGAAATGCATTCACTCTAGGCTCAAGTGCAAGCCTGTCGCTCAAGTAATAATCCCAGTAAGTCGAGTATCGATCCTCAGGGAAAAAGGACAACAGAGTTGTGACAACGGGAAGAGACGGAGAGACCCTAACTTTGACTCTAAAAAGAAAAGGAAAAATTGATTTGGTTTTGAGATTGATTACAGCTAAATGCAATAATGAAATTATAAAAAATGCAACTATATTAGTCTACCTAAATTATGAATGAAAGATGGTTTGAAACTTTTGTTTAAATGATGAGAAAAACAGGACGGGAATACAATTCCCCAGCCCTAGTGTATTGCAGTTATAATACTAATCATAAATTTGACTGATTGATTTGACCCAAAATTTTGTACTCCCAAGCATTATGTATACGAGGTTCAAGCCCGCGTCATACCTAATCTGAGGATGAGTAAATCGGTATTGCTATAGTAACACTCGAATTGCATTCTAAATCATTACAGTTACCCAGAGGCAAACGAGATATAAAGACCTACAATTGTTATATTCCTATGCAATACAGTCGTATTCCATCATTAAATTCAGAGGATTAATGTTATACACGTACAATTAACACATCAGGCTGGCTTCATGTACCCCGGCCTTAGAAAATCTAGCCTAACACGATGAAAGTGATGGAAACAGTGATTGATGTGCAGGAATTCATAATTAATCTAAGGAAACTTGAAAATTAATGTAGAATGAAATTGAAAAGAAGAAATAACTCACTAAAATCACCGACGCAGTAATTGCAACAATGAATGAAACTGGTAATCATAAAAATCACTGAATAAATCTTGAATCTTTTTATTAAAACTGAAATGGTTAGCTAAACTAGGGTTTCTGGAAAAAGAGAGGAAAATCCTACTAATTCTCTGTCCCAATAACAATAATAAATCGGGTTTTTATACCCTACAACAATTTTGGAGTTTCAGCTGCACTAGGAGTCTTTTTAGGAAGAGAGAGGATTTGGAAATCTCGAAGCCCGGACTGGTTCGAGCTTTAGGCGGACCGGTCTGCCTCCAAGGCGGATCGGTTCTTTTTATTTTAGGGTGGACCGGTCCGGGGGCGGACCGGTTCCTTTTATTTTTGCCTTCTTCAGTTTGCTTGTGGTCCGAGGTCTTCTGGAGTTTGCCAAACCGGATCGGTCCGGGGTATGGGCGGACCGGTCTGCCTATTTAACTTTTTGGTTCAACTTTGACTACTCATATCTTTTGTTCCGGGACTCCGATTGAGGTGCCATTTCTTCCTATGTGCTCGTAAATGAGATGTCTTCAACTTCTCTTTAGGTACCTCATCTAAATTCCAGGTGGAAATTCCACTTTTGCTCTTTTGACTTTTCCTTCTTTCTTTCTTGATTCTTCCGGTTTCCTTCTTCCGTTTCTTGACATCAAATACCTGTAAAATCACTACAAAATACCAAAAACTCGGTGTACTCATTAGGATCAGTCAATAACAAGATTATGAGATAAAGTTAACTCAATTACGTTGTTCGAGGTGCTAAAAGTAACTAAATCAAGGGATAAATTAGGAAGAATTTATGCCTAATAAAACCTCCCTAACTTAGAACGTTGCGCGTCCCGAGCAATGTAAAAGAATCCTAGCAAGGCTCAACTCTTGAAAATCATTTTATTGGGATAAAATACCTTTTTCGAAGGCAAGCGATTGCATTTAGAGTATGCAACAAGCCTTTAAACCCCTAGGTTACCCTAGTAGGACGAGTGTTGTCTCGTGAGGGTTTGCAGTGAATATACCCACAAAATTTGACTCAAAGAGAATTCAAAATACGCACAAATTGTGCAATTCAAACTTTTCCAGAAAATAGTCATCATCAAGCCATGTTTTACAAGTCTCAAACCATAGTGCGTGTGTGCGAAGCCGGAAATATAACCGCCAATTTCCACCGATTGATCATTAAGTTACTTATCCGAAAATTCGTTTTGATTTCAAGTTCTCACGGGATGCTCTCACAAACGAATCTCTCGAATTATGACTATTCTCTTAGTATGCGTGATATAAAGAGTAAATATTGATGGAAGCAAAATCACGCATACAATTAGAAAGACAGAAATTTTATGGTGAAAGGATCTCATTAACGGATTACGGTTTTAGAAACGGGAACATTGCCTCTTTTTCCGCGCATTATCTCTTTTATTATCTTTTGGTGTATTAGCTCTCCACGCGGTAACCAATTTTTGCAATTTGGACTCAGTTAGAAATTTTTTGGGTTTTAAGGTATATGGGGTAAAATGAAAATGGTAGGAAGGACTGGAATTGGAAAAGTCATTAATAATGTCCGTTTGTGCTTTTTCCGGGCTATTGCTCATTTTTTTCTTCTATTTTTTTATTTATTTTTCGATTTTTCACTTCTTTTCTTTTCTTGCTATTTTTGTTGAGCATATCTATTTTTTTCTTTCTTGCCCCTTTATATGCACTTTCCGGACTTAAAATCTGATTTTTTTTTCATTTTTCACAATTTCGGCTATTTGGGTTTTTCGGGTTGTCAAACGAAAGGAAAAATTTATTCGGCTCAATTTGAGTTGCAAGTAATTTTTTGCTACTATTTCTGGCCAATATTTTTGGGTGACAAACGAGGGCCTACTTCATTGACCAAAATGCCAATTGTGTTATCGTATGCGTTTTAAGCTGAATTTAAGTTTAGAGATTAATTTGGCACGTTTTTCAAAGCAATATTACACACATTTTTCAAAACCGATCAAAATGAAAGAATTGAGATCCGCGACAACTTTTTAGGCACTGAAAAGAACTTTGAGTTAACAATTAACTTGGATTGATTTAAAAACTGGCAAAAAGTGATAGGCTCGAATCTCACCGGATTTGTTAATCTCCAAACTTATTCATTAAGTCGTCAATTTTCGCTCAATTTCCATCTTTAGTCAATTTCGGCTTTGTGTATGTTGAATGTTTACAACTTGAGACTTTAAACCGACTTTTAATGATATTTTTGAAACATTTGAATTCCAATTTTTATTTATTTTGAACAAAAATATTTTTGGATTTTTCAAAAAAAAAATATTTCATTTTTTTCTGGGGAATTTGAAAATTTGTGAAGTTTTAAACATACGCACTTGTGACCCCCCCTAACTTAGACTTTTGCATTGTCCTCAAGAAAAAAGGACTAAAATCTAAATAAGGCAAAATAATAAGTGCGAGAAATAAAACAAACAAATGGAGAAAATGCAGTTTTTATTACAATAGGACTGTGTTACATGTGCAGGGAAAAGCATACAACTGTGAACATGAAAAAAAAACAAATAAAAAGCTGCCAACACCATATAAAGCTTCACCGGAGTGGGGGATGGGAGGAACCAGGCGCGTTGGGGTCATAGGGGTTCTGGTAGTAAGAAGGCAATGGCTCATTAGGATCCCCTATGTGGCGATAGATGTCCGCTTGGAAGCGGAAAACGATGCTCATGTCGTGCTCGTAGTTGGTCTGAAAGGTGTTGAAGTTTGTTTCAAGTGCCGACAGACGGGCGGATAGGTCGGTTCCCGCCCACTCGAAATCTGGGTCGTCCTCCTCGTCCGCCGATTCCTCGTCCGGACCGAGATCCCCCATTTCGACATCCTCACCTGTTGCACCTGCTTCGTCCTCGCTCTCGCTCGATGCAACCTCTTCGTCACTATCACCTCCCCGCCTACCCCGAAGGACAGCTAGCTATTTGGCACTTTTGGTGCGGGTTCCTTATCCAAAAGGACCGGGGATGCGAGTGTGGTCGACCGGGGGCGCTATGCTAGCATCCTTAAGGATGGAAGTGATCAAATGGGCATAAGGAAGTGGGGTGGTGCCCTTCTCATCCAGGGATGCATTAATGATATCCACGTATAAAGTGCGGCCCAAATGGATGGAAGTTTGGGGATCAAAGAGATGACAGGTCAAAGTAGCTTGCTGAGGCCGCATGGCGGAATCGTTGGACGTTTGCAATATGTTGGAGCACACAACCTGAAATGTGAGGCGCGCCTTCTCATTTAGGCGTCCAACGGCGACGGTTTCCCCGTCCAATCTACATTTGGCGCAATTCGGGCCATGATGATATCCTTATTGACCGGGGGGACGTTTCGGGGATAGGTAAATTCGGGAACGTCTGGGATGTCATACTCGGCCAACTTGGCCGTGAGACGGGCCAAGGAAAATGGGATGACATTCCCATCCTCGAAAGCTTCGACCTCAAATTGGGCCGTCCGAACTAGAGTTCCATAGAAGGAGCGGACCTCGGTTGCCCAAACTACCTCGTAGGGTTGGTTGAGGAATCAGCACCATCTCCGAGCCATGAATAGGGCGGTGACGAAATTAGGAAGTTGTTCCCATTGGACAGCTCGCTCCATATGGAGTTTGCAGCCCAAACCGAAGAATTGATGGCACCATCGCTCCTCTTGGTGGGAGAAGAACTCACCGTGACCGGAGGGTTGGATCTCAGTGGAGTCATATTTGGTGGAGACAAAACGGGGAGCCATTAAAACAGAAGGTATTTTTGTTAGGAAAGCTAGAGAGGGAGAAGAGAGGGATTTGGGTTGAAGGTGTGAGGAGAAAGGGAGGGGTGGGGTTGTATTTATATTGGAAGGGGTGGGGGGGGGGGGGTTAGAATTGGAGGGAAAACGGGGTGGATTTAGGAGGGAAAGGTTGGGGTTGGGGTTGGGAAAAACGGATTTGAGGGAATGAATGGGATTGGGGGGTAAGGGGGGTGAATCTTGGGAAGGGGAGAATTCAGAACTGCAGAAGGCGGACCGGTCATGGCCTTTGACTTTTCAACCCTCGCCAGGCGGACCGGTCCGGCCTTAAAAAGGAATCGGTCCGGCCCCAGGACTTTTGGGCTGGAATTCTCTGAACTTGGTTTCGAGCTCTTTTCTCCGAAAAATTTCACTTTCACGACATACTCTCTATCAATCTGGACTAAAACCCTCTCGATTTCACTGGTCAACACCCTTTTGACTACAAATTCCCGAAAAACACGAATGCTTCTCCCGAATGAAACCTAGTGCTAACGACTCTCGAAACACACACGACTCTCACCCCATACGCGTCAGGGGTGCGACGACCTCACTTTCTCAGCTCAATCTACCCCGTAAACGGGGTCCGACAACCAGAAGGTGTCGACTTCTTCCGCACACGCATCTAGATATGGCTTTAGGCGTTGTCATTCACTTTGAACGTATTCCCCCCTTTTAAATCGTCTAGTTCAACAGCTCCATGGGGGAAAACATTCTTCACGACGAACGGGCCAGACCATCATGATCGCAACTTGCTCGGAAAGAGGTGCAGTCGAGAGTTGTAAAGAAGAAATTTTTGCCCGAGAAGAAACTCTTTTCGTCGAATGATGCTATCATGAGAGATTTTCATCCTTTCTTTTGAGATTTTAGCATTCTCATACGCATCATTGCGTAGTTCTTCTAACTCATTCAATTAAAGCTTGCGGGCTTCACCGGCCTTGTCCATGGCATAATTCAATTGCTTAATTGCCCAATACGCCTTTTGTTCAAGCTCAATGGGAAGATGGAAAGGTTTGCCATACACAAAGCGAAAAGGGGACATGCCGAGTTGATTCTTGTAGGCGGTACAATAGGTCCATAAAGAATCGTTCAATCTAAGGGACCAATCTTTTCGGGTAGGATTGACGGTCTTTTCAAGAATATTCTTGATTTCTCGATTTGCTAGTTCGGCCTGCCCATTTGTTTGTGGGTGATAAGTCATTCCAACCTTATGAACGACACCATACTTGCTCATGAGCTTCGCGAATGGCCTATTGCAAAAGTGCGTGCCATTATCACTAATTATCACTTTCGGTGCATCGAAGCGGGAAAGTATGTGTTCCTGCAGGAACTTTATCACCACTTTGTTGTCATTAGTCTTGGTAGCTATAGCTTCCACCCATTTAGAAACGTAGTCTACCGCGACAAGGATGTATAGGAAACCAAAGGACGGGGGGAAGGGACCCATGAAGTCAATACCCCAACAGTTGAATATCTCAATGATGAGTATGGGGGTAAGAGGCATCATGTCTCGTTGAGTAATGGCTCCCATTCGTTGGCACCTATTGCACGATTTGCAAGCGTCGTTCACATCCCGGAAGATTGTGGGCCAATAGAGACCGCATTGCATAATTTTAGCGGCCGTCTTTTTCGTTGAAAAGTGGCCTCCACAAGCTTCGAATGACAAAACTAGATGACTTTCGTGATCTCGTCATCCGGTACACATCGTCGGATGATTTGGTCGACGCAATATTTAAAAAGAAAGGGGTCGTCGTAAAAGAACATGCGCGACCAAGTAAGAAACCTCTTCTTATCTTGCGGTGTCCAGTCGAGAGGGACGACTCCCGTGACAAGATAGTTTACTATATCCGCAAACCAGGGATACGAAGAAGTAGAAAAAAGTTGCTCATCTGGAAAGTATTCGTCTATGGGTATGGGATCACTAGGTACGTCGGACGAAAGCTAAGATAAATGGTCGGCAACGACGTTTTCTACTCCTTTTTTATCTTTGATGGAGAGATTGAACTCTTGTAGGAGTAGGATCCACCTTATGAGGTGTGACTTGGCATCTTTCTTTGCAAGTAGGTATTTCAAGGCCGTGTGGTCGGTGAAGCAAGTAGTGGGAGAACCAATGAGATATGACCGGAATTTATCAAGGGCAAAGACTATCGCTAGCAACTCCTTCTCCGTGGTAAAGTAGTTGAGTTGAGGTCTGGTAAGGGTCCGACTAGCGTAGTAGATGACATGGGCTTGCTTATCTTTTCGTTGGCCCAAAACAACCCCGATTTCATAATCACTTGCATCACACATAAGTTCGAATGGTAAGGACCAATCCGGAACTTGTATGATGGGAGCGGACACAAGCATGTTTTTTAATTTTTTAAAAGAGCTTTGGCATGCTTCCGTCCACTCGAATGGGGTGTCCTTAATGAGTAGGTTGCTTAAGGGTCTAGCGATGGCGCTAAAGTCCTTAATTAACCTTCGATAAAACCCCGCGTGGCCCAAGAAAGAGCGCACGTCCTTAAGCGATTTTGGTGGGGGTAGGTCAGCTATGACATCGATCTTTGCCCTATCAACTTCTATTCCTTTGGATGATACTATGTGGCCAAGAACTATTCCCTTAGTGACCATGAAATGGCATTTTTCCCAATTCAGCACTAAGTTCTTTTCCACACATCGGGTAAGTACTTTTTCCAGATTTTCTAAACAATGATCGAAAGAGGTGCCAAAAACGCTGAAATCGTCCATGAACACTTCGAGTCCTCTCTCGACCATGTCGCTAAATAAGCTCAACATGCACCTTTAAAACGTCGCGGGTGCATTACACAAGCCAAATGGCATACGTTTGTAGGAAAACGTACCAAAAGGGCAAATGAAGTTTGTCTTCTCCTGGTCAAGTATATCTACCTAAATTTGGTTATATCCGAAATAACCATCAAGGAAGCAATAGTAAGGGTGGCCCGCTACTCTCTCAAGCATTTGATCAATAAATGGCAAGGGGAAATGGTCTTTCCTAGTTCCCGCATTGAGTTTCCGGTAGTCAATGCAAACGCGCCACTCGGTGGTGGTACGTTGGGGGACGAGCTCTCCCTTAGCATTCTCAATCACAGTCATACCCGACTTCTTTAGGACGACTTGAATAGGGCTTACCCACTTGCTATCCGAGATTGGGTAGATAATCCTGGCATCCAACAATTTGATAATCTCGGTTCTCGCAACTTCTTTCATGTTGGGATTTAGTCTTCTTTGAATTTATCTAGAGGGCTTGACATCCTCTTCGAGATGGATCTTGTGAGTGAAAATCAAAGGATTTATCCCCTTCAAATCAGCAATGCACCAACCAAAAGCACTTTGGTGCTTCCTCAGAATTTTTAATAATTTATCCTCCCGCCCTTCGTCTAGGCTAGAGGAGATAACAACAGGAAATGTCTCATCCTCTCCTAGGTATGCATATTTAATATGGGAGGTGAGTTTCTTTAATTCGAGGGTTGTAAATTTGTCACTGGAGGGAACCATGTGTGTATCCCTCGGAGGTAATTCCTCGAATCTAGAAACCCAATTAACCTCTCTCACGTCCTCGTCTGACGTACTCTCATCGAGTATCTCTCTCCAATCTCCAATCTCCCTCTCGAAGTCGGTGTA
Organism: Sambucus nigra; assembly: GCA_949130495.1. Taxonomy (NCBI): domain Eukaryota; kingdom Viridiplantae; phylum Streptophyta; class Magnoliopsida; order Dipsacales; family Adoxaceae; genus Sambucus; species Sambucus nigra. Next base: position 197,182,720 of record OX422217.1, on the reverse strand, counting down.
CGTCCCCGCACGCTCGTATCTTGCTGCTAAACAGGACTCTAAAGTGTCACTACAGTAATTCTCCTCAAAATACTCCTCTACTATCTCATCTATGAGGCTCACCACGTGAAGATCATCTTCCTCCCCTTCATTTTGGGCTATGTGGAAGATGTTGGTTTCCAAGGTCATGTTCCCAAAAGTGAGTTGCATTCGCCCATTACTAGTATTGATGATTGCGTTAGCCGTAGCTAATAAAGGGCACCGAAGGATGATGGGAACATAATTGCTCGAGTTGAAGGAGGGCTCCGTGTCCCAAATGACAAAATCTACCAGAAAGTAGAAAGTGTCAACTTGGACGATCACGTCCTCGACTATGCCTCGTGGGATCTTCACTGTTCGATCCGCTAATTGGAGAGTGACCTTTGTGGGCTTGAGGTTGCCCAACTTAAGTTGCCTATAGATGGAGTAAGGGAGCATATTTACGCTTGCTCCCAAGTCAAGTAAGGCTTTTTCGATTTTATTCTCTCCAATGATGCAGGATATGGTGGGTGCACCGGGATCTTTGAATTTAGGCGGGAGGTCATTTAGTAGAATGGAGCTCACATTCTGGGCTAAAAGACATTATTCTTTACCTTCATCTTCCTCTTTAATCTCAACAAATCCTTGATGACTTTGCCATAAGCTGGAATTTGCTTAATGGCATCAAGAAAAGGTAAATTCAGCTTTACTTGCTTTAGCACTTCTAGCACATCTTCACGTGGGTTTCCTCTATGGGAGGGCATCAACCTTTGAGGAAACGGTGCCGCGGATGGTGGTTTCACTACTACCTCTGGCTCACTAGCGTCTTCTTTGTCACTCTCATTCAAGGGGACATCTTCGGCCTCTTTCGTGCCTAACGAAATCTCATTGTCTTTTGTTGTGTCGTGTGGGGGAGGTGATAAATCAACGACCCTCCCACTACGAAGAGTGGTCATAGCTTGACATTTCTCCTGATGTTCAGTGGAGGTGGAGCTAACACTAGTTTGAACTTGGGGAGGTCTTTAGCCTTGGGAAGGAAACTTTCCCTTCTCTCGAACACTCAATGAGGATTGTATTTTTGATAGATTCACATTTATGTCGCCAATTAGACGATCATATTTGGCATTGGTTGCAGTCTAGCTTGCGATGAATTGATTCATGGTATCCTCGAGAGTTCTCCGCTGTGGCGGGATATAATTTCCTTGAGGTGGTGGTGCTTGCACATGCCCTTGCATGTGTGGAGCTTGTTGAAAGTGTTGGGGTGGAGGAGGGGCAACATGCGAAGGAGGGTTCATTGCGGCATGTTGTTTCCCATAGCTAAAACTGGGATGATTTTTCCATGAAGGGTTGTAGGAATTCCCATGCGGGGCACCGAAATTATCCTTAAATCCTCCTATACCACTAACTTGTTCCTAAAGCATTACTTTGTAGGCGGGTATCATCGGACATTCCTCAGTTGAATGGCCCGCCTCACAAATAGCACACACCTTCTCGACGGGGTTCGGTATGGATCCAGTTAGTCCTCTCCCACATATCCCTCGTAGGTCTCACATCTCTTTCTCAAGTATATCAATCGGACTGTCTGCTATAGAATTCTTTTCTACATGATATAGGCCGGACGCTGACGGAGTGGTGGTCACTTGACGATTTTGATTTTGCGCATTAGGGTCAGAGGTATCCCAGGATTGGGTAGTCTCGGCGACATACCTCAAATGAAGCTCCGCATCTTGGGCGTCTAAGTCGACAAAGGGACCACTTCCCATGGTTTCAACAAGTTGCTTGGAATTGAGATTCAGCCCATTATAGAGAAAAGAGATGATTTGCGCTGCATCAAATCCATGATGGGGGCATGAAGTAACTAACTCATTGAAACACTCATGACATCGATGAAATGGCTCATTTTCAGGTTGTCTGAACGCTTGAATTTGAGCCTTTATGGAGATTGTTCGATTTGGTGGGAAGAATTTCTTGAGAAATCTCGATTGTAACTCATTCCAAGATGGAATCGAGCTCAGAGGTAAAGACCATAGCCAGGTCTTAGCTTTATCTTTGAGCGAGAAAGGGAAGAGTTTGATGCGTATCACCTCTTGGGTGCAAGTTTGATCATTGAGCGTATCGTACACATCCTCAAATTCCCTAATATGGAGGTATGGCTATTCAGAATCCATACCATGGTAATGTGGTAGAATTTGGATCATTCCATTTTTGAAACGGAATTGCCCGACATTATACGGGAGTATAATGCATCCCGGAGTGACAGTACGCTCGGGATATAGGAATTCCCTCAGCGGGCGGTATGGGGGCTCTTCCTCACCGGTGGGTGCATTACTGTGTTGCGACATCTCTCTCTCACTTAACGACTCAATATTCTCACTTGGTGTGCTCGAAGTGTGCTTGGAGGTGTGCCCTACGAAGGAAAACAGAGTGTTATTAGAGATTGAGTGTGACGGTGTGGGAGGTGGAATCCAGAACTATGGGGCGTTTGGAGTGTGGAGGATATCGGGGTTATACTAAACTATTGATTTTCGTGAATGTTGGTTGGAGTATTATGAGGTGTGGGAGTGGAATTTTGCATTAAAACTTGTGAGAGATGGTGGTGAATCTTTTTGTGCTTTTTGAATTTTTTTTTATGTTTTTGGATTTTTTTGAAATTTTGGTCAAAGCTTTGGATTGACTCGATCTAATCCTAAGTCTACCTAGTTCCCCGGCAACGACGCCAAAAACTTGACACGACTGAAAATGTGTCTCAGAAATGCGTTCACCCTAGGCTCAGGTGCAAGCCTGTCGCTCAAGTAGTAATCCCAGTAAGTAGGGTATCGATCCTCAGGGAAAAAGAACAATAGAGTTGTGACGATGGGAAGAGATGGAGAGAACCTAACTTTGACTCTAAAAAGAAAAGGAAAAATTGATTTGGTTTTGAGATTGATTACAGCTAAATGCAATAATGAAATTATGAAGAAATGCAACTATATTAGTCTACCTAAATTATGAATGAAAGATGGTTTGAAACTTTTGTTTAAATGATGAGAAAAACAGGACGGGAATACAATTCCCCAACCCTAGTGTATTACAGTTATAATACTAATCATAAATTTGACTGATTGATTTGACCCAGAATTTAGTACTCTCAAGCATTATGTATACGAGGTTCAAGCCCGCGTCATACCTAATCTGAGGATGAGTAAATCGGTATTGCTATAGTAACACTCGAATTGCATTCTAAATCATCACGGTTACCCAGGGGCAAACGAGATATAAAGACCTACAATTGTTATATTCCTACGCAATACGATCGTATTCAATCATTAAATTCAGAGGATTAATGTTATACACGTACAATTAACACATCAGGCTGGGTTCATGTACCCCGGCCTTAGAAAATCTAGCCTAGCATGATGAAAGTGATGGAAATAGTGATTGATTTGCAGGAATTCATAATTAATCTAAGGAAACTTGAAAAGTAATGTAGAATGAAATTGAAAAGAAGAAATAACTCACTAAAATCACCAACGCAGTAATTGCAACAATGAATGAAACTGGTAATCACAAAAATCACTGAATAAATCTTGAATCTTTTTATTAAAACTGAAATGGTTAGCTAAACTAGGGTTTCTGGAAAAAGAGAGGAAAATCCTACTAATTCTCTGTCCCAATGACAATATAAATCGGGTTTTTATACCCTACAACAATTTCGGAGTTTCAGTTGCAGTAAGGGTCCTTTTAGGAAGATAGAGGATTTGCAAATCTCGAAGCCCGGACCGGTTCGGGCTTTTGGCGGACCGGTCTGCCTCCAAGGCGGATCGGTTATTTTTATTTTGGGGTGGACCGGTCCGGGGGGCGGGGTTCCTTTTATTTTTGCCTTCTTCGGTTTTCTTGTGGTCCGGGGTCTTTATAAGTTTGGCAAAGTGGACCGGTCCGGGGTATGGGCGGACCGGTCTGCCTATTTGACTTTTTCGTTCAACTTTGACTGCTCATATCTTTTGTTCCGGGACTCCGATTGAGGTGCCGTTTCTTCCTATGTGCTCGTAAATGAGATGTTTTCAACTTCTCTTTAGGTACCTCATCTAAATTCTGGGTGGAAATTCCACTTTTTCTCTTTTGACTTTTCCTTCTTTCTTTCTTGATTCTTCAGGTTTCCTTCTTCCGTTTCTTGACATCAAATACCTGTAAATCACTACAAAATACCAGAAACTCGATGTACTCATTAGGATCAGTCATTAATAAGATTATGAGATAAAATCAACTCAATTACGTTGTTCGAGGTGCTAAAAGTAACTAAATCAATGGATAAATTAGGAAGAATTTATGCCTAATCACTCGTCAAAGAAGGTGGAGTCAATATCCACCTCGGCAGTGAGTAAGGCCTTCTCCTAACCCAATGGTGGCCGCCTCAGATTCGACCTTTTTCACCTTCCTAGCAGGCACCTTGTTCTCCTCTGCCATAGCTAGCTTGGTCACACAGACCAAGTCATAGGACTACCTCAGCTCTTTGAGCTTCTTCATTTTGTTGGCTCGGGCCAAGGTGAGGTCAAAAGACTTTTGAGCAAAACTAACAGTCTTCAAGCTGGCCTCGAGCTTAACATTTTTCCTTTCTATCTTGGGGTTCCTCCTCGCCAGCTCATTGTGGCTGCGGTAGAGGACAGTGAAATCAAATACAAACTGCAGGAAAAAGGAAAAGATCAGAAAAGAAAGTATTGAAAAAAGCATTGCTAGAGAAGAAAAGTGAAAAAAAGCTTACCAAGGATAGCCCCTGACTCACCTTCAGGGCTAACTGGTCGGTCCCTACATTTTTTAACCTCTGGCGATCAGCTGATAGCACCGCCCTCTCAAGCACCGTCGGGGCCAACTAAGGGGTAGGTGCAACAGAAGCCCCCTCAGCCAGAGCAGACAGAGGCACCAGAGATAGCCTCGCCTTTTTCCGCACCTCTTCTCTCCTCTTCTCTTCTTCCCTATTCTTTTTCTCCCTCTCCATCCTCCTTCTCTCTTCCACCTTCTTCTTCTCCTCTTCCTTCTTTCTCTCCCTCGCTCTCACTAGTTCTTCCGCTTTCTTCTTCCTCTTCTGCTTGTGAGCAAAAGTTTGGGAGCCAATGGCGGCATCCTCGCTCCCATATTTCTGCTTCTTCAACCAGCGAGAAAGGAGAACATTGTTTTCATCATCATCTCGGATCAAATTCTTTCTAAGAGGAGCCATATCTTCCTCGATGGAGCTACTTGATTCCCTTGAAGACTCCTAAGCCTCTGAACCCTCCTCCGAGCTAGAGGACTCTTGGCTACTTGAACTCTCCTCACTGTAATCACCTTTAGTACCGCCCCTGTTAGCCTCTCGCTCTCCTCACCAGAGCTACTTTCCTCCTCGTCCAATTGGATTAGGTCGGCAACAACCTCTTTTGTGATGTCTAGCTAAGGAATGCTATTCACAGGTCGTGCGATGAAACTGAACCCAATGTTCTTGTATTCCAGTAGAAATACAGTTGATCGAGGATGCTCACCGTCAGCTAAGAGTTCCCTGATGTTCCAAGCCTTAACTAACTCAGCTGCTCGAATCTCGTTGAGAGTGGGTTCTGAGTTCTTTAACTTAGCTGAAAAAATAAAGAGAGAAAGATATGAGAAAGACCATACACTAACAGAGGATCAATGAGCAGAACTAGAGTTATGTCTACCTATATATTCCTCCCCATAAAAGGGAATAACATATCTCGCAGACCTCGACCCTTCAGTATGGGGAGGGAACTGCCAATTTCTAGCAATAAACCCCTCATACCAATACCCTATCAGGACTCCTAACTTTGAGGTAAATAAGACCAGAGCTTATTCGAGAAAAGGAATAAAAATAGCAGATTTCATCAAGCCCTATATTGGTGCCATAGAGCTGATTAATTCTATGCACACCATTGATAATTTTCCAAACATTTGGCGAACACTGTGCAGGAACTATATCGAAGTAACTAAAAAAGAGAAAAAATAAGCGATTTGGGGGAAAAGTAATACCCCCTAGGATAACAAAAGAACATGTATCCAGTGACCGTCCCCAATGTCTCTAACATTACGAGGAACAGGGGCACATTCGATGTCTACCCAGTTTGGAATGTTGTAGAATTTCCTAAACTCAGTTATCGACCTATTGCCTAATTTCGTCATCAAAAAAGAGAAACCCTAGTATCGAATATGAAGAAATTCCAGCAGAAAAAGAAAAGAGAAAGGAGTGAGAAGAACTTACAAAGTAAGAGTCAGTTTGAGACGATGCAAAGTCGCAAGCAGGGATGATCAGAAGAGAAGAAAGAAGCTTGAAGATGGAAGATGAGACCTGGGAGTGAGAAAGCAAAAGTGAAATCTTGAAAAATTCTAGAGAATGCGAAGAAATCTGAAGCGACATTCAGGGAATGACCTCTCCAAGATGATTTAAACCTTTCTAATCATAACACACAAGAAATGAAGCAATTTGCCGCCTAAATCAATTCGGGAAGGGAGCTTCAATCCCAAGGTGATGCACAATTCCCAAAAGTGCCATTAAGACAATCATTTAAAATTATTGAGCCCAAATTGTGATCCAAAAATTTTAGGGGCAATTATGGGTACCTCGATTAATTATTCCAGCCCAGCCGAGTAGCCGAAGTAAGTTCGACCCAAAGTCTAGAGGCCTCGCGCTGTAGATGATTCAGTTGTGATCTATTCAATTCCTAAAATCTCTCAAAGAGATATTCTAGGGATTATGGGCTAACGTGGAGGAGTCCAACACCACCACTCTTAGAGAAATAGCATGTAGCTCGGGGCAAAGGGCATGTATTCTTTTCTATAAACACTCCCCCGAAGTAAAGAGAAATAAAATACTGAGAGCACCACCATGGACGTAGGCCTTCTTGCAGTTCCTTTAAGTTCTTTATTTATTTTGGTGATTGCCTTTGCTTGTTATTTTGTACTGAGTTTAATTGTCACCACATAAACTAATACAACTCGTTTTGAAATTCAAATGCCACCTAGGAGAGGTAGAACTACTAGGGCAGCAGCCAGGCATGGGGAGAGAGAAGCTCAGCAGGAGCCAGAGGTTCCGCAACCACAAGCCCCACCAGGGTTTGTGACTACAGCTCAGGTAGTTGATATTATGGCCCATGCGGTCAATGCCTCCATGACAGTCATGGCATCGCACTTTCCTCAGTGATAAGAGGCTTTTTGCGTATTGTTGTTGTCTTCAAAAGCCAATCTAAAAAATCCCCCGAATACCTACAAAACAAGTTTAAATAACTCGTATCGGGGTAACTATGGGTATCAATCCAACTTCCAAGGTGAAACAATTGACGTGAAGACTTGCAATTCATTTTTTTTAAAATATATTTTTTATTTTTTTAAAAAACCATTTCAATGGAGAATTAACTACTAAATGCTGAAACTATGAAATGACTAAATAACAAAAATAATGTGCAACCGAGTGTGATAAATGTGAGAAAGTCAAGAGATGGGATTACACCACATTATCAATTATTTTAATTTCTTAATTTATTAATTTGAAATATTTCGAGATAATATTAAATGGATAATCTAACTCTCATTACAATTATAAATTTAATAATATCTTTTTTTTTAAAATTAATTTAAAAATGTCACGGGATGAAATATTAAGAATTTTTTTATTTTCAAGAAAATTACCCGCTAGGATCAATTTAATAAAAATTGTATCAATTTTCTAATTTCAACATTGAATTAATATTTAATTTTAGGAAAACCTGTCTCTAGTTCGATTCCCAAAATCAATCATTAATTTTTAAAATTAATTAACTAACTCTCGTTACATAAATTAATTTGCGACAGTTCTAAATTCACTAACCTATAAATATAGCAATCAATGAAATTAATTAATTAATTTAACATCATACGCAGTTCATCCCACCTCTTGAATAAGGTGACTATCCAAGCATGATTAAATAACCAGTCTCCTTTCAAATTGATTCCTTCAAACGCATTCATGAAAGTCTCTCCCAATGTCTTCACAAACTTATCGCTTGATTACACAAATAAAAATAAAAACTAAACCTAAAAATATATTTTAATGCTAAACTATTATTTTTTGTATTTTTCTAAGTTTTTTTATGTTCTAAACTGTAAAAAATATACAGTGTTTCTCTCTCTCTGCAGTCTCCTCTCGTCAATTTTAAAAACGAGCCGATACCCTTCTTTTATAAACCACGGTCTAAGTTTTCCTATTTGAGATATTTTTGGGATATATGTAACAACCAGTGTAATTTTGGAGTATTTTCAAAATATAGAGGAAAATAAAGTTTTTGGTAAAATTATTTTTACTGCCGCAATATGTTGGATTTTATTTTTAAAGATGAAAATTTCAAACGGTTTCGAAATTGGAATTAAAATGGATTTTTAATTGAATTTTTATTATATAGAAGAGTCCTCAAAACATAAAACTCTCTAGCAAAAAAATATATTTAAAAATATTTAACGGTCCGATCGAGCTGAATTTGTTTGGTCAACTTCCTCTCGTCTTCAGCTAATTCTCTATAAAATTTCATCCAATTCCAACAGTCCAATCGTCTGGAATAATTTTTTTTGTGTTTATATCTGATTAAAACTCTTTTCTTAATCAAATACTTAAATCTTTATATATCAACAAATTCGTGGTTTGGCTTTTCAATTCACTTTTTCTCAAATTTTTCAATTACAAGACCTCTCCAAAATTACTTCCCTTCATCTACAAACCATAGCCCCAAACTTATTCAAGATTTTAACCTTAGATTAGAAGGCTTATTTGGTGTTTTTTTGAGTTTGGGCTAGAACGAGATTTGATTATTTTCGCGAGAAGAGCGTGATGGTGTGTTTAGATTTAGAGGCTAATTATTATATGATGATTCATGTGATGATTTTGAGGTATGGGGTTTTACACAATATGCTCCTTAATCTCGCGAGTTTTATTCCCTTTGTTTTCTTGTAATTATTGACTTATATTTGAATTGCTAACTTCAATTGGAACTGAAAAATTGTTGTTGGAATCTAATTTTGATTCATGTGGTATTATTATTGTTTTGAGCATGTTGTCATGAAATTTTAATATGGCACTGATGTTGGGAACCCGCCAAGATTTCTGTTTCGGCTACTTGATAAAGTATGGTACGATATGGTGAGGCTTGGTGACTCGTTTAATGTGTTGTTGAGAAATTATATTGATAAAAATGCTTATGAGATTCGCATTTGATTTGAATATTCGTACTCGTATTGTTATGTTTTATTCACCGCTAATATTTGTTGAGCATCAAGCATCTTTCCTTTCGTATTGTGTACTTCCCCATATTTTCTTTTAGTGGCAGGTTAGCGCGGATTTGGGCACTTTAGATTTGATTTGGAGAATGATATTTAGAATGGATTATTATTGGGGAGAATATTAATGAATACAAGATGAGAAGAATTGTATTTATTTTTGTTGTATAGAGCATTGGAGATTTATTTATTTCGAGATATATAGTTGTATTATTTCGAGAGACTTTTGGTTGTATTTAATTTGAAGAGATTGAGATTAGTGGTTTCTTTTCTATATTGGGATTTAGATGATCTATACCTTGTTATTGTGGAATTGTTTAGTTTTATCAATAGTGGCGCTCCGTTCTCTCTCCCCGGACGGGCGGAGTGCTACAAAATGGTATCAGAGCTTAGGTATATGACCACCCTCGGGTCTTGGGTTTTGGGTCTATTGTGTTTTTGTGGCGCGAATTTGGATATAGAAATTTTTAGAGAATCGTTTCGCGTTAGGCATCTAGATTAGATGTGAGGAAATTATTTTTTTGGTGATGAGATTATTTTTGGAGATTGTTGGACTGATTTTTGAGAGTTAGGTATTCGGCAAATTTCGAGGGTAAAATTCCATTGTTAGTGGAGAAGTGTAACAACCCGCGTAATTTTGGAGTATTTTCAAAATATAGAGGAAAATAAAGTTTTTGGTAAAATTATTTTTATTGCCCCAATATGTTGGATTTTATTTTTAAAGATGAGAATTTCAAACGGTTTCGAAATTGGAATTAAAATGGATTTTTAATTGAATTTTTATTATATAGAAGAGTCCTCAAAACATAAAACTCTCTAGCAAAAAAATATATTTAAAAATATTTAACGGTCCGATCGAGCTGAATTTTTTTGGCCGGCTTCCTCTCATGTTTAGCTAATTCTGTGTAAAATTTCATCCAATTCCAACAGTCCGATCGTCTAGAATAAATTTCTTAGTGTTTGTATCTGATTAAAACTCTTTTCTTAATCAAATACTTAAATCTTTATATATCAACAAATTCGTGGCTTGGCTTTTCAATTCAATTTTTCTCAAACTTTTCAATCACAAGACCTCTCCAAAATTACTCCCTTTCATCTACAAACCATAGCCCCAAACTTATTCATGATTTCAACCTTAGATTAGAAGGCTTATTTGGTGTTTTTTCGAGTTTGGGCTAGAACGAGATTTGATTATTTTCGCAAGAAGAGCGTGATGGTGTGTTTAGATTTAGAGGTTGATTATTATATGATGATTCATGTCATGATTTTGAGGTATGGGGTTTTACACAATATGCTCCTTAATCTCAAGAGTTTTATTCCCTTTGTTTTCATGTGATTATTGACTCATATTTGAATTGCTTACTTCAATTGGAATCTGAAAATTGTTGTTGGAATCTAATTTTAATTCATGTGATATTATTATTGTGTTGAGCATGTTGTCATATAATTTTAATATGGCACTGATGTTGGGCACCCGCCAAGATTCCTGTTCCTCCTACTTGATAAAGTATGGTGCGGTATGGTGAGGCCTGGTGACTCGGTTAATGTGTTGTTGAGAAATTATATTGATAAAAATGCTTATGAGATTCGCATTTGATTTGAATATTTTTACTCGTATTGTTACGTTTTATTCACCGCTAATATTTGTTGAGCATCAAGCATCTTTCCTGTCGTATTGTGTATTTCCCCATATTTTCTTTTAGTGGCAGGTTAGCGCGGATTTGGGCGCTTTAGATTTGATTTGTAGAATGCTATTTAGCATGGATTATTTTGGGAAGATTTTTAAAACAAGAGAGAAGATTGTATTATTTTGATGTATAGAGCATTGGATATTTGTATTTTATTTTCGATTTAGATGTTTTAATTTATTCAAGAGAATTATTGTATTTATTTAAAGAGATTTGACATTAGAGGTTTCTCTTTTGTTTTTATGGGATTCAGATGCTCTATACCTTGTTATATTTTGGATTAGTTTAGTTTTATCGACAATAGTGCTCTATTCTCTTTCCCCGTACGGGCGGGGTGTTACAATACAAGCTTGGCTAAGTCAAGATGTTTAAGGTTTCGACACGTGGGAAATGGAGATAACTATTGGTTCCGATTTTTTTTGGGATTGATTGATTGGAAATGGGTGTTAGTTTTATGTAGGTGTGTCTTCTGATTTAGGCTGGTTTCGGGTTCAGTGATGATCGATTGGAAGGATGGGTTGGACGAAATGGGCTTTCAGGTTTTGGGTTTGGAGGTGTGGAAGCAGGTTTGGTCGGGTCGGTGAGATATAAGGAGTTGGGTTGATGGTGAAAACATGTATAACAGGATGAAAGTTTGGACGAAACGGGTCGAGGGTTTATGGCTGGAGGGACATGTCTAGGTTCGCCGACGACATGGTGCTTTCAAGTAGAAGTAGACGGAGTTTGAGTATGGGTATGGATGGATTTGAGGTGGATGGGTTCTGGTTTTTGATAGTTAGCTTCGACGGTTTGGAGGTCCAGGCCGAAAGTAGCAGGTCCAGTGGAGTTCACCAATTTGGTGAAATGGGCTTGGCCGATTGGCGACCCACCATGGATGGTGGGTATCGGGTTGAGAAGAATCGGGTTGGAGGGATCCGGGTTAACGTCGTGAGTTGTGGTTGGAGTAGTTGGAAATGGGTGAAGATGGAGAGAGGAGAGAGGTAATTGGGTGTGGTGAAGGTGCATTGAATGTATAGTGTGTGCGTTTAATCTATACTTACTAAAAAAATAACGAAAACTAAAAAATCTATAAATATTTACAACTCAAATAAAAAAAATCTAAAATGACTAAAACATAAAATCTATTAAAATAAAAATTTAAATTCCTAACCTATAAATTAATAAAGACTCAAAATAAAATAAAAATAATAAAATAAAGCTAATAAAATTGAAAACAAATAAAATAAAACAAAGTAAAATATAATAAAATGTACACATCTATTTTATAAAAATATAAAAACACTCGATTCACGATAACGGACCCTAATATTTACAACTAAACACAAACAAATAAAGTATAAAATCATAAGAATAAATCCTAAAAATTATATACGACTTAAATAAAAACCTAAAAAATAATAAAATTATAAACTAAACACACACGAGGTTCGGGTAATGGACTGTACTCGGTTTAGGCAAGGTTTGGTTCGGGACTAGACTTAGGACCTCACAACACATCTGGACAAGCTCAAAAAAGGACTTTAGTCTTCAAGGTCACTTTGAATATCTTCTTTTAATGCTTTTGACCACTACTTTGTCGCAAGTTTACCGAATTAGCACGATTTGATACTGCAACATCATATTGACCTGAGAAGTAAATAAATACGACATAAGGCCATTTTTATTAAAAACGAGGGACTAAAATGCTTCTATTTGGGATATAAAATTAACACTTTTGGGTGCTTATCACACCACCCCAAACAGAACATTGCTAGTACTCGAGCAAAATTTAGAGAGAAAAGAGAGATAAGTAATCAAAAGTGTGCCACTTTCACAGGCACTGGAGATTTCACTTAGCATGTGCAACAAGCTTTTAAACCTATAGGTTTCCCTACATGACGAGTGTTGTCTCGAGAGGATTTGTAGTGAATCTACCCACAATTTTTTATTTATTGAAAAGCAGTCTCTTATTTTGACGATGAAAAGCTATACAACCCAGCTTAAAAAGACACCAAGGAACATTGTATTCATCTCTCAAGTTTGGAATAATATTACTTAATACCAAAAGCGCAATCCTTCCTAAAACTCAACATGTGTTAGTGTGAAACAATATTAAGTATCATTAGAGTAATTGTTAGACCGCCTTTATAGAATCAAAGCTTTGACTTTAATTCTCACTAGATATATCTATCTGAAGTGAACTCTCTGAGAATTGGATAAGTGTATCTGTTTAGTGTGTGAGGAGGTGAGTAAATGTAAACAATTTCAAACGTCTCAGAAACTTATAATAAATGACGGATACATGAAAGAAGGTGATCTCATGAAAGAATGCTAACCACTAAGCAGAGAATGTCGAGTTATTCACCATATAGACTTCTCGTTTGCCCGAACACTTTACCAAGGATGAAAAATTGGGTTTATGTAAGGCATGAGGGAAAAATTAAATGAAGAAGATAAATGATAGGTTTTTTTAGAAGAGTGTGACACACTTTGAATAACTAATGTCTTCATTTTTTGAATTTATGATCGCATGCTTTCTTTTTCTTCTTTTCTATTTTTTTTCTTTTTCTTTTTCTGCTTCTTATTTTATTTTATTTTTTCCCTTTTTTTTTATTGCGATGCAATTTTCTTTTCAAAACAAAAATGAAGACAATTTTTACATTGACAATTTCAAACACTCTTTTTCTCAAAAAACAATGCTAATGATGGGAAATGACATATGGATGGTATCAGGGACATACAAGGATGAGAAAAGTATGAAAAATGGATGAATGATAATGTAATAAGGGAAAATGGTAAGTGTATGGTAAAATAGGTTTAGTGGTCAGGACAAACTACAAGACACATATTTCTTAAAACTCGAAAGTGATGTCATTCTCAGTGATTATGACAAAATTGAAAAAATAATGAGACCATGCAACGACTAAATGTAGTACCCAAAGAAAGTTGAGTCAACTTGTGACTCGTAGATATGTGAAAACCCTCAAAAAGTTGAAAAGCTCAAATTTCACGGGTTTAAGTCGCCACTAGTGATCTTTTAAGGCTCTCTTGAGAATATAGTTACTCTTCAACTTTTGATTGTAAACGTGATAGTACAAATTGCCGAGTTTAAGAATTCATAGTGCAATTAAGCATAAAGAAGTATTATTTAATTTTATGATAAAAAAAACGTAATTTTAGTGTCGAAAACGATATTCTGAGACTTCTAAAAGAGGGATGATAGACAATTCATGTCATAAAAATTTATTTTTAAATGCATAAAAAGGAATTTAAAATGATTTATTTCTAAAAAAATTCAAAAGAGGTACGATTTTGATAAATTTTCCACCCCCAAACAAAAGAGAACACCGTCCTCGATGTTTAAAGATATATATAAAAACTGAAAAGTACAAGGTAGGAAAGAGATTACCATAATGAATCGCTAATGAAAATATACTGCATGATAGAGCACATATGAAACCTGAATAATAGATGCGACACAAAAATATGGACAAGTCTATAAAGCATGTGAAAATCAAGGGTGAGGCGAAACGCCACCCCCAAATAGGATAAGACTCACACTCAAAAACAAGAAACGATGGGCTACCTCTCGATAGTGCTAAGTTTAATATCTTCAGCCATACTGATCGTAACTCACCCTGAGGATAAGAAGTATGAAAGCTCGGGGTGGCAGAAAATTGGGGTGATTATAATCACCCCCAAACAAGACTGACGCGTCAGTCTTGGTGGACAAAGGCGACAAGGTTAATGCACCTGTACGACAAAGTTCATCACTTGATGCAAAGCATTGGTGGACCATGGGTGGGTAGGGAGAAGGGTATAAGGAACAAAGGCAAGGGTGAGGGTGAATTGGCACCGATCACATGCCTTATTGAGCGTAAAGGTGAGGGAAATAAGGGCCCTATAAGCATGATGCCCAAATTGGACGGGGAGGCAAAATGATTTAGTAATAATGTTGGGGTTAGCCTCATAGAAAGTGGACGATCATTCTATAAATGAACGATGATAATGGTCGCACTGTGATACATCAATGAGCTGGTGAAAATAAAAATCACCACGACATGATAATGGCGGGCTTGAAAGAACAAGCTCAGTGTTACAAAAGTTGATAGTAGCACAAACACTCTCATAGATCTCGGGGTGGATAGAAAATTTACAAATGGGATCATGGAGCACTAGGTTGTAGGATGGGTGTAGGTGAGGACATAAATTCTTTGATGTGAACAGGGAAAGCATAATATCAAGGTCCAAATCAAGTGGTGGGGTAGTAGGGATAGAGTGTGGGTAAGGTGGGACAAAGGGTAGGTGAAGATGATCTAACTCACTAGTAGGAGAGACACTCCTCTTGCGGCTCGGAGTGATCCTCAAGGGCACTCGTAGGAGGTTGTGTGAACGTAAATGATGTAATGATGAACTTATCCACCCTAAATACACTATTAGAAGTGGTGGAAAAATCTAACGAGGCATACAAATTCGAGATATAGGAATCAACATCTAAATGGGACTCAAAGTGAGCAAAACATGGTGGGACATGATCCATATTTAGAGTGGTAGGAACCATCTCAGGATAATGGTAAGAACTTGCAGCTGGAGCTGACCTATAAGGAAGGGTGGCCTCAGGGACACACACAAAAGGAGAAAAAGGTGTAAACTCGGGCATAATTTTGGATTATGTGGAAGGGAAAATGCGAACCTCAATGGTGGGTTCGAGAGGATATGATGATGTGGGATTAGTCGCAAAGTCGATGGGGAAGTTAACAAAATTGTCAACTTGAGGCCCGGACCATGGAGTGGTGCCAACTTAAAGATTCTTAGGATGATAGGGTGGGTCACACTCAAAATCAGTGGCACAAGACGACACATCATCGTTCCACGTGGGTGCATTGATGGGCTGACTTGGGGTGAGATCCGACTCGTTTGCACACTTAAATTCATTTAACCTTTGTTTAAGCCGATGAAGGGATTCATTTTGAGATTTAAGAGTGTGCTCGTGTTCGAGGAAGAACTTGTGCAAGAATCTCTCAAGAGCGAATGTGCAAGGCGGTGGTGAAATGTAGTTGGGCAGTGGTGGTGGGTGAGGTGGACACAACTTATTATAGATACTAGGATGAGGAGAATGCTCATATAAAGTGTGGGTTATGGGGTCAAGTTTATCATACACGAGAGGAGTGTTTTCGTGAGAGACAAAAGGTTGATCAGCATGAGGAGAATAGTAAGGGGACTGACAGGGATGAGGTGCACGAAGTTATGATGACGACCGTTGGAAACCGTAAGGATCCACAACATGGTGTTGGAATTCATATTGCATGGAAGGGTAATCAGGCCTCCATGATTATCTTGGGTTCTCATACCCCTCGACATTAGATATGCCATGAAAAAACGCCGAGGATGGTTCCAACATAGTGTCATATGAAAACACCTGGGCCATGGTGGGTTCAGATGGAGCAAAAATAATAAAATAGTGTGTGCATGACGAAGCATGGGATGTGTTGACACTCATCACCGGAGGCGGTGGAAGATGAGATGTGTGCGTGGACGACACATGAGTATCAATGGTGGGTGTTTAAGAGTTAAAGCCATGAAGTAATGTAAGGAGGTTTGATTCGAGCTCAACATCAAACAAGCTTTGAGAGAATGGGAAATGACAAAGGTATTCCCGTAAAGGACGTCCTTTGGACATGACGAGAGGAATATTTTTGGATTTTTAAACATTTTTCAAAAGAAAAGAAAATATTTTTGTGAGTTTGAAAAATAAGAAAAGGAAAATATTTTTGGCACTTGGAATGTGAAAAAAGAAGGAAAATCTTTTTGGGATTTTTGAAAATATTTTTAACAAAGGAGGAAAATATTTTTGGGATTTTTCGAAAAAGGGGAGAAAATGGACTTTTGATTTGGACGAAATTGCTAAAACCGACTTCCTAAAGAATGGAATTGGAAACACACAATTCAAGTAAAAATTCTAATGAGCATGTATCCAATTATTATCTTCAAAATTAGTGAAAGGGGTAGTCAAATTTTAATTAAGTCCGCGAGCGACAAAAATTACGGAATTTATCTTCGTGATCGCCTGTTGTAAAAATGTGCTCCTATTTTCTTTCCAAGAGACAAGAGGCTGACTAGTTAAGGCTCACCATACTAGCTACTATGACAAATGACTATCCGGTACCACGATGGGGAAAGCACAAACACGTTTTACTGGGCGACCTCACATGAAACCCAGTTTCCCTAGACAAAAGTCTTAAGATAGGCGAATGAATATTTGTAGGGGTGGAAAGGACTCACTAGAGTATCCTACGAGGGTCTCATTTCAAAAGGTTCCTAATGAAAACTGTTCCTACTTGGCTTTCTAGTTGATTGATTTTAATTTAAGTGAGAGAAGGTAACAAGAAATTAGGAAAACTGATTGACTCGGTGATGAAATCACAACTCGTTGCGATGACGGGTGTAGGTCTTAGGTAAATTTATTCATCAAGTCATCCAATTTAAGTGCAATACAGAAAATAACAACACATAGGAGCCAGTAATCACATAAAAATTGACTCGCTGATAGGAGATTTGCGAATGAGAAAGAATTTACCTCCCATGGTTTTTACATGTATGGGGTGAAGACCGAGTTGAGTCGACCAGGAGAAAGTTCGCCTACTTCAGTCATCCCCAAGAGTCCTACCGATCCAAAGTAGAGAGGCTTTAAAATATTTTCCTTTGGACGCCCTCTCTCTACCTTGTCCGGTTTCCCTTTTCTCTTTTTTGAATGTTTGAATGATTATTACAAAAAATAAAATGGTGTCAAAATCCACCCAAATAAATACAAAGCTTCAAAAACCCTATACAACTAGTATAAGGAGGAGAGAAGCGGAATAACTACAATAAAAAAAATAAAAATAAAAATTACAAATCCTTACTTGCTTCAATCTTCAAGAAAGCAACAACGACGCCATTGAATAACTGGCTTTTTGTGTATAATCATTGTCTTCAAAAGACAATCTCAAAAATCCCTTGAATACCTACAAAACTTGTTTACACAACTCGTATCGTGGTAAGTACGATCATCAATCCAACTTTCAAGGTGAAACAATTGATCTGAACACTTGCAATTCATTTTTTAATTTTTTTTAAAAAAAATTTCAAGGGAGAATTAACTACTAAATGCTAAAACTATGAAATGACTAAATAATGAAAAATAATGCACAACTGAGTGTGATAAATGTGAGGAAGTCAAGAGATGGGATTACACAGCATTATCAATTATTTCAATTTCTCAATTTATTAATTTGAAATATTTTGAGATAATATTAAATCGATAATCTAACTCTCGTTTCAATTATAAATTTAATAATATCTTTTTCAGAAAACTAATTTTAAAATGTCACATGATGAAATATTAAGAATTATACCATTTTCAAGAAAATTACCCGCTAGGATCAATTTAATAAAAACAGTATCAATTCTCTAATTTTAACATCGAATCAATATTTAATTTTAGGAAAACCTATCTCTAGTTCTATTCCCAAAATCAAACATTAATTTTTAAAATTAATTTACTAACTCTCGTTACATAAATTAATTTTTGACAGTTCTAAATTAATTAACCTAGAAATATTGCAATCAATGAAAATAATTAATTAATTTAACATCATACGTAGTTCATCCCACCCCTTGAATGGGGTGGCTAGCCAATCATAATTAAATAATCAGTCACAGTCACAAACATGGAACAAGAATTTAAAGAGAAGAGCAAGAAATACAATACGCAAAATTCTCCTTTCGAATTGATTCCTTAAAATGCAATCATGAAAGTCTGTCCCAATGTCTTCACAAATCCAGCACTTGATTACACAAATAAAAACTAAACCTAAAAATCTATTATAATGCTAATTTTTTTTTTTGTATTTTCTGAATTTTTTTATGTTCTAAACTGTACATAATATACAATGTTTCTCTCTCTCTGCAGTCTCCTCTTGTCTCTTTTAAAAATAAGCTGATACCCTTATTTTATAAACCACGATCTTAGTTTTCTTCTTTGAGAGGTTTTTGGGATATAAGCTTCGCTAAGTCAAGATGTTTTAAGGCTTAGACACGTGGGATATGGAGATAACTGTTGGTTCCGATTTTTTTTAGGATTGATTGATTGGAAATGTGTGTTGGTTTTGTGTAGGTGGGTCTTCCAGTTTAGTCTCATTCCGAGTTTGGTGATGGTCGATTGGGAGGATGGGTTGGATGAAATGGGTTTTCAGGTTTTGGGTTTTCGAGGTGTGGAAGTAGGTTGGGTCGAGTTGGCGAGATATAAGGAGTTGGGTGGATGGTGAAAATAGGTATAGCAGGATGGGAGTTTGGACAAAATGGGTTGAGGGTTTGTGGACGGAGGGATAGGTCTGGGTTCGTCGGAGACATGGTGGTTTCAAGTTGAAGTCGTTGGAGTTTGAGTATGAGGTGGATGGGTTCCTGATGGTTAGCTCCAGCGGTTTAGAGGTTCAGGACATAAGAAGCAGGTCCGGTGGAGTTCACCAGTTTGGCGAAATGGGTTTGGCCAATTGGTGACCCACCATGGATGGTGGGTATGGGGTTGGGTAGAATCGGGTTGGAGGGATCCGGGTTAAGGTCTTGAGTTATGGTTGGTGTAGTTGAAAATGGATGAAGATGGAGAGAGGAGAGAGGTAATTGGGTGTGGTGAAGGTGCATGGAATGTATAGTGTGTGTGTTTAATTTATACCTACTAAAAAACTAATGAAAACTAAAAACTCTATAAATATTTACAACTCATTTAAAAAAAATCTAAAATGACTAAAACATAAAATCTATTAAAACAAAATTTAAATTCCTAACCTATAAATTAATAAAAGACTCAAAATAAAAGAAAATATAAAAAATATTAAAATTAAGCTAATAAAATTGAAAACAAATAAAATAAAACAAAGTAAAATCTAATAAACTATACACACCTATTTTATAAAAATATAAAAACACTTAACGCACAATAATAGACCCCAATATTTACAACTAAACACAAACAAATAAAATATAAAATCATAAGGATAAATCCTAAAAATTATATACGGCTTAGATAAAAGCCTAAATAAAATAAAATTACAAACTATACACACACGAGGATTAGGTAATGGACTGGACTCGATTTAGGATAGGTTTGGTTCGGGACTGGACTTACAACCTCGGAACACATCGAGACAAGCTCAAAAAAGGACTTCAGTCTTCACAGTCACTTTGAATTTCTTCTTTTAATGCTTTTGACCGAGACCATCAAAGTGGAAGCGAGTTAGGGAGGCCCTTCAGAAGGGCCATCCCCCTGAGTTTTAGGGTAGTGCAAAGGTGATTTTATCCTATCAGTGGAAGAGGGACACGCAATGACACTTGCGTATGGTCGACTGCAACGAGGTCTGGAGACAGATGTTGGCTACATTCAAGCTGATTGGGACAGCTTTGCAGTGGTGGGAGTCGACGACCACTATTGGAGATAGAGATTCGATGACTATTACAGAGTTTTGGGTGCGGTTCGATTGCAAATACATTCCTCCACTAGTTGAGGCCGAGATGAGGAGGAGATTAGGGGAGGATTTTTGGGGAAGTGTTTCGTTTGTGGAGAGGCAAGTCACATGAGGAGAGATTTCCCTGAGCTAGGCAGGAGCAACTACAGGAAGGTGTCTTGGATGTGCATCCACTACAACAGTTTATGGGTTAGTTCGGATTTTGACCAGGGACCTGAGGACCAGGCAAGGAAAATAGAGTACGGAGGTAAACTCTCTTTATTATCCTTTGAGCGTGGTTATGTTTTGAGTGACATTGGGTGCATCACAACATAAGATTGTTAGCACTAGGATTCACGAGTGAGATGGATTTAGTGGGTTCATTGGTTGTAATAGCCATATTATATATATAAGTACCATGGGGTAGCGATGTTCTTTGGTGTTAACCACGAGAGAGTGGGAGGGGGTACACTAAGAGGATGGTTGCATTACACAAGAGATTACTACTTTTGGGAATTATGGGAGTATGGTGAATGATTTTTTTTCCAAGTTTCATCGGGTTAGCAATAGTTTGGGGCTATAGTGGATAGTTATAGTAAGACTTGGTGTTCGCGGTAATAGCGTATGAATTATCTTTGTTAGGCTTCATCTAGAGTGTTGCATTATAATATGTTAATATTATTAACTATAATCCTGAGTGAGTAGGGACGTTACTGATGTGATTTAAGGTGGATCGACTTATAATTGAGTAGGGAGATATAGCTCGGGAATTATTTCGTGCAAAAGGAACTAGTGACTGTAAGAGCGCGGTATTATATGTTATCTTTTCTTACATAAAGAGTGGATGTGTATAATTTTATATCTAAAGATGGTTATTTGGGGGTACGTGCTATGGACTGAGGGTCTAACAGATCTCAATGATAGGCAATGTTCGGTAGTAGTGTATCGGGAGGGTTCCTTATTTGGATTTCTCTTTGCGAGATGTCCCACGCATGAAACTTGGCGCAACGTTGGAAGTGGGGAGATGATGGGTCTTTAGTACATGGGTTGGGTACCTCGATTATTGTTCATGTACATAGTTATAACTGTGAGATCGAAGTTATATTTTGGTTTAAGGCTGGTAAAAGCTGGGTACTATTTGGTGCGGATAACCATGAGTATAGGGTGTATGGGCACTATAGTTAACTAACTGCATTTTAAAATAATTCATGATTTGAAGTGGGAGAGCTAGTTATAGAAAAATTTAGGGTAGGTGATAAGGGAACTAGTCGAGGCTTAGGAGTACTAGGCTAATCTGAATTTTGAGGACGAAATTCCATTGTAAGGGGGGAAGTATGTAACATCCTATAATTTCGAGGACCTTAGATTTAATTATTTTTAGGAGAAATAGAAATTATTTATTTTAGAGAAATCTAATTTTATGATTTGGAGTAAATTTATGATTTGAAGAAATTATTTAAATTGGAGGATTGATTTAATTTGGCTGATCAAGATTTAATTATCCGAATTATTTTTGCGTCGCATTTTGGGGTCAAAAAATTTAAAAATGCTATAAAGTAATTCGGATGACAATTCTGAGTGTACGATTGGGTCCGAAAGGGTCGAAATAGTCGAAAAAGAGTGCCCGTGGTTAGTAAATGGGTCTCGTGATATTTTTAGGCATAACCAAGCCCACATGGGAGTGTTTGGTCCCTTTTTATAAAGCCCACAAGCCTAAAAAGGGGATTGACTTATTAAACCCTAAAAGTGAGAGGATGTGGCAACCATAACTCATTTAAGAAAACGTAATCAAGTAGAAGACAAAGGAGGGAGAAATTAGAGAAACTTTGGGAGCCTAAATCAAGAACAAGTGTGGACATTCTTCAACAAATCATCATCTACACAAAAGACATTTAGACCTTACAAACCCTAGAAGGCAAGTGGTTAAACTTGCTCTTAATTGATTGCATATTTCTATTCATATCATAGTGGGTGTGAGATGAATGTATTGTTTTTGGATTAGCTTGATATCTAAATTGGGTTCAATGAATTTAGATTCATAATATGTAGAGGATTTGAGAAGTTTAAATTATTAAGTCTTAAATTTGTGCGATTATTAAATTAATATTTGGGGATCTTAGAAATATTAAGTTTGTAGTTAGTGGGTAAATAATTATAATGTGAATTTCTGAGCAGAATTTTATAGTGAGCTGTTAGAAGATGTTAATGGCGGAATCAGTTTTGGATGAAGAAGGTGGTGGAGAGAACCCAACGTCGTTCGAACGACATGGGCTTCATTCGAGCGACTTCACCGTCGTTCAAACGATAGGTGTGTCGTTCGAACGAGTTGGCTGATGCGACAACTTTTCTCCTTTCCCCCTATTTTGGTCATGGGTTTTTGTTTTGAGGGATTACGGATATGGGGTCCTAATTTTGTGTGAAGTTTTAATGATTATAGTTATGAGGTCTTGATTTTGGTGTGATATTTTAATGGGACAATTAGGAAAATGTCCAAAAGGGAAAGGAAGGTTGAAATTGAGTCAGTTGAAAACCTTAGATTAATAAGTGTGGAAAGCTTATTAAGAAGAATTTTGGATAATAAATTATGAATATTGTATATTTGGGCCAAGTGAGCCAATCGGGGTATATTGGTTCAGCGACCCCAAGGTAATAAATTAATTAATGCGTAATTAATTGAATTTGAGTTGGAATACGAACTCGGGTATAATTTGGGCTAGTGCTACGGGTTAAATTTATTGTGTGTATATATATATATATATATATATATATATATATATATATATATATATATATATATGTATTGCGTGTTCATAAATATCGGTGACTAGATATTTAGTAAAATCATACCATTCTAGTGCTATCATAGGAGGTTGCATGATGTGGCTGAATCCTCTGGATTGAGGAGCAGGGTGAGTATAGTCCCTAGGTCATAGCATTCGCATTTAGGGGTGAGACATCTTGGGTATGATTCAGTCTCATTTTCGAAGGGAACTGTGACCACCTCAATGATTTGGGGAGATAAACGTGTCAGGATGTCTGGGTGGATGATTATACATGGATTGATAGCATTGTAGAGAATATTCTGTGAGTGCATACACGGGAGCATGGTTATATAATGACAACACGTGTGTGGAGGTTGTATTGTGATGATACGTAAATATGGTGCAAATAACTATATACGGGTAAAATACATGTAGTGAATTATATTGATTATATATATAACTCGTGAGAATGTTATATGGTCCCAAATGAAAATAATGATTAGTTAAGTTAATGTGATAATTAACTTTTAAATCACATATTAAACATACTCGGGCTAGATAGTGTGGCAGGAAGGAGTTATATAAAAAGAGTTAGTTACGGGGTAGATGACTAGGTGGGTTATGTAGAAGAACGTTAGGTGTGCACAATAGTTGAGGGGTGAGACGGTCTTCAAGAGAGTGCGACACTAGCTTAAATATGAAGATCATTCATGCATTTTAATTTACTGTAATTTAATTCACTTGCTAAATATTTTCAAAATGTTTTGGGTTATAACCTTTGCTATCAAATATTTTCAAAAACCTCTTAGGTGTCCAAACACAGGGGCGCGCCATGCTTGATCGTTTTTCAGGGTACATAGTTGTGGTACATGTGGGTGCTGTAGGACTTGTATTGGATGCCTATTTTATTCACTTATAGTTAGGGGAAGTATCTCACATTAACTTATTTCAGTTCAGATTGTATTGGTTATATTTTCTATGTGTTGGACTTATTTTGATTGAGTTGTTCTTGGTCAATGTTTGTTCGGCTAGCACTAGGTTCAGTTATTTGTGCTATGCTTAGACTCTTTTACATTATGATGGTTCTATTTGGTTTCTTATTATACTAAATGTTTTTGGTTAATGCAAAAGATAAAATTTTTGACATCGGCTTAATAAATTATTAGGTGGTTAGTAATTAATAAGTTTTCGACAGTGATGCTAAGAATGAACCAGATGGAAATCCTGCTTAATTTGATAAAGGCCTGATCACCCGGTATTTAATTAGGCAGGGTGTCACAAAACATCTCTACTCTACTGGTATGTGTCACAAAACATCTTTACTCTACTGTTATAAGTGTTAGGTTTTCGCTCACTCTTATAGTAATCCAAATTGTAAATTTTTGATACGCCTCCCAATCGGTTAAGCATCGATGGCTCAAATCACCATTTTACCCTCATTAAGATTAAGTGAGCCTTAATCATATACTTACCGACCTTCTCCGAGTCTTTGTTCAATTATTAAACTATCTGCAAAGTTTCCCCACAATTAATTTCATAAGGAGATATACAAAAATCAAATCTGACAAAAAAGGTAATCTAAATGGGTTCTTCAAAAAAAGGCAAATTGGTTCGCAAGCCGAACCGATTCAATAGAGGGTCCGAACCTGTTCGAAAGCCCTAGGAAGTTATCCTTCATTGCTGTTATGGGTTTACACCATTAAAACAAATTTAAAAACTCCATAACACCTCCCCAATCTCCCATACAACGTAACCAAATATTCAATATACGTGTAGGGACAATAATCAACGTCAATAAAACCTCAAGATGATACGAAATCTACCTAAGAGTAATAAAACCCATTATTTCATCAAAACCATAATTTATGTTTTCTTCATGCATATTCATCGTTTAACCCAAATTTCTTTCATATTAATCATTCATTCTCACTAATTTCATGTTATTTACATACAAGGATTTGTCCTACATGAATTTCATCTCCAAATCACAAGTTTTACCTACCAAAATCCCAAGAATCATCATTTAAATCATGAATTGAAAATCCTAAACTACATGGGTATTATTAAATGATTAAAATATGGCAAGATAAACACTTGCCTTATATTTTCAGGTTTGATTTACGTTTTGAGATGGTGAGGATGTCCTTTCCTTGCTTCGATATAGATTCTAACGACGTTTGGGGTGAGAAACGATGTGGGACAGCCTATGTTTCTTATCCTCTTCCTCTCCTATGGCCTCGTCTCTCTCCAAATTGTTGTAACCATAGACTCACACTAAAATGGATTGATATAACACTCTAATTTTCGGAGTTCCCTCAACCCTAGACTCCTAAATGATCGAAACACCCTTATTTGGTGTTGGGTTGGTCTAAAATCACCTCGAAACCTAATCAACACATCCGGATACACTATTCTGACTATTTTAACCCATCCGAAATCAATCGTGACCTATAAAATTCCATACGAGTCACTCTACAATAATTTCCTATCTCAATCTCATATAGTCTACGCTCGGCTTTCGTTTGTGATATAACACTGTCACTTCACTATCATTCAATAGGATTAAAATAATAATTTAATATTCACTTAGTAATTTTGTTCCATAACTATTATTCTTTGGCTCTACTGATTAATATTTTAACAAACATATAGTATTTAATTTAGTTATATTACATCATTGACGCGACCACAAATGTGTCTAGAGTGCATGCTATTTAGGCTCAAGTGCAAGCCTTTCGCTCAAGTAATAATCCGATAATTCGAGTATCGGTCCTCAGGGAAATAAGATGAACGGAATCGTAACGATATTGGAAAGATGAAGGTAACCTAACTTTGACTTCTAAAAAGAATGAAAAGATGATTTGGATTGTGAAATGACTACAACTAGATGCAATTCTGAAAACGATTAACTAATGAAATTATGAATAAATGAAATGCAATAACTTATAATTAACTAAAAGATGAATGATGATTTAACTAAATCTTTAACTATAAGATGAGAAAGATGGGTCGGGTTACAATCCCCCACACCCTAGTAATTCACTTCATAGGACACTAGATCCAGAATTAAAGCGTTAAATGAATCCGTCTTTTTAATGCTCCTAAGTATTACATATATGAGGGATCGTAGCCCTCATAGTATGTAAGCAAAGGATGAATTATAAATCGGTCGTTATTTCTCCTAAGTGTTACATATATGAGGGATCGTAGCCCGCACAGTATGTAACAAAAAGGAAGAATTAAAGCAGTATCGTATTTACTACAATACAATTCATCTAAAAATTTAATTCCAACTTCTATTTCGACTATCTTGAATTACATCAAGTGAGGTTCATGCACCCCGACCCTTGA
Source organism: Sambucus nigra (assembly GCA_949130495.1). Taxonomy (NCBI): domain Eukaryota; kingdom Viridiplantae; phylum Streptophyta; class Magnoliopsida; order Dipsacales; family Adoxaceae; genus Sambucus; species Sambucus nigra. Next base: position 197,156,206 of record OX422217.1, on the reverse strand, counting down.
AAACTTAGCTTGACATATTAAAACTAGAAGAAAACATGTTTTGAATGAAAAAAACCATTTTTACTAACAACTGAAGATGCAGAATAATGGAATTACTCACTAAGAAATTAACTACTGCAAATAGGAAAGCAAGAATAGGAATAAAATTACTTGAATTGTAAAATTGGAATCAAAACTAGGGTTTCTTGTCGTTTCTCCTCTAAACTGATTACAAAGATTCTCTAAAATGGATTAGAAGCCTCCTTCAATGTCTAGGAGTTATTTCAAATTTATACCCTACAAAAATTACAAGAGTTGGAAGCATACAAAACTCTATCAAGAAGAAGATCAACTCAAATCTCGAACCTTGGATCGATTTGGTCAGGACATATCGAACTGGTCCGGGTAACAACTAGATTGATCCATTTTTCAAATAAACCAGATTGGACCGCTAGACAGGTCGCTATGCAGTGATTTTGAAGGATGGACTGATCCATTTTTTTGGGATACCGGATTGGTCCGGTAGACATATTCTTATTCAGTGATTTTAAGGGCCGAACTGATCCATTTTATTGGGATAGCGGATTGGTCCGGATTGGCATATCAATTTTTCTTGAAAATCTCTTTATTATCTCACATCTTCGGGTCTTCATAACTTCTTCTCCAAAACTCTGATTGGGATACCATTTTTTCCTATGCGTTCATAAACTCGAGATCTTCGACTTTTATTTTTTGCCCTCAACCTGATTCCTGGTGGAAATTATGGTTTTTCCCTTTTGATTCGTCCTCTTTCTTTTCACTTGCTTCTTCCGGTTTCTTTCTTTTTTCTTTCATGTATTAAATATCTGTAAAATTAATAAGAAGTACACGAAACTCGGGATACTTGTTGGACGAAATCGTTAGCACAATATGAGATAAACTAATTCATTTTACATTGTCCGAGATAATAAAAGTCTCTAAATTAAGGGGTGAATTTGGAAGAATTTAAGCCTATTCAAACCCTCCTAACTTAGAACTTTGATCATTCCGAGCAATGTAAAAGAATCAAAACATGATCCAACTCTAAAAAATGGGATATAATACCTCTTTCGCGGGCAAGAGATTGCATTTAGCGTATGCAACAAGCCTTTAAACCCCTAGGTCCCCTAGTTGGACGAGTTGTGTCTCGTGAGGGTTTGCAGTGGATATACCCACAAAATTCGACTAAAAAAATTCAAAATGTGCAAAAATTATATAATTCAAACTTTTCCAGAAAATAGTCATCATCAATTCATGTTCAAGAGTCTCAAATCATAGTGCGTGTGTGCGGAGCCAGAAATTTAATCACAGATTTCCACTAATTAATCATTACGTTACTTATCCGAAAATTCATTTTGATTTCAAAATCTCACGGGATACTCTCACAAATGAATCTCTTGGAAGGGTGGATATTTTCTCTCGGTATGCGTGATTTATAAGAGTAAATGCATTGGAACCAAGTTCACGCACACAAATAAAAAGAAGGAATTTTATGGTACATGGATCTCATCATCGGATTACGGTTATAAGAAAATGGGAACATTGTCTCTAATTCATATTTATAATTTCTTTTATTATTTTTTTGTGTTTTAGCTCTCCACGTGGTAACCAACTTTGCAATTTGGACTCTGTTAAGACTTTTTCGGGTTAAGGGTGTATTGGATAAAATGGGAATGGTAGGGAAATCTGGAATTGAAATGTTTTCTTATGATGTCCGTTAGTGCTTTTTCGGGCTTTTTCTCATATATATATTTTTTTCTTTTTTTTTATTCTATTTTCCACTCTTTTCTTTTCTTGCTATTTTTGTCGAGCATATCTGTTCTTTTCTTTCCCCTTTTTATGCACTTTCCGGACTTAATTTCTGGGATTATTTACTTTCGCAATTCTGGACCAATTGGGGTTTTTTGGGTTGTCAAACGAAAGGGAAAAACTTATTCGGCTCAATTTTGGTTTACAAAAGGGATAATTTTTCGCTACTTTTTCGGGCCAATATTTTTGGGTGTCAAATGAGGGCCTACTTCATTATCCGAATTACTAATTGCGTTACCATATGCTTCTCGAGATTATTTTAGTTTAGAGATTTATTTGACACAATTTTCATGGTAATATCACACACATTTTCCATAACTGGTCAAAATGAAAGATTTGAGATCCTTGACGACTTATTAGAATGCTGAAACAAACTTTAAGTTAACAATTAACTCGGATTGATTTATAGATTCACAAAAATGAAAGGCTTGAATCTCATCGGGGTTGTTAATCTCCACATTTATTCGCTAAGTCATCTACGCTCGCTCAATTTCCATCTTTGGTCAATTTCGTCTTTGTGTATTATGTTTTTACAATTTGAGACTTTAAACTGAAATTTAATGATATTTTTGAAAATTTTGAATTCCAATTTTTATTTATTTTGTAGAAAAATATTTTTAGATTTTTCAAAATTTTACGATTTTTTTGAAATTTCTGGGCAATTTTTAAAATTTGTGAAGTTTTAGAAAGACGCACTTGTGACCCCCCCCTAACTTAGAATTTTGTATTGTCCTCAAGCGAAAAGGATGAAAATCTAACTCAAAGCGAATTAAAAGTGCGAATAAATAAAACGAACAAATATGGAAAATGCAGAATTTTATATAACGGAACAACATGTGTTACAAATGGAAAGGAATGCAAAAAACCATGTGAAAATAGCCAACAATTAAACAACATCTTTTCAGAAGAAAACATCACTCGGGCAGGGAGTTGGAGGTTCCGAGCGCGCTGGGGTCATACGGGTTATGGAAGAAGCTGGGAGGGGGTCCACTAAAGTTGAGTTCGTACATGTGAGTTTGGAGATGATGCATCATGATCGTATCCCTTCGGTAGTCATCTTGATCCCTATTGTATTGTGTGATGAATCCGTCAACCCGGGCTTTGACCACCGAGAAACGCCGATTAATATCTGCATTGGCGGGTGAAAAATTAGAATCGTCACCACTGTCATAATCTGCGTCTCCCTCGCCCATCAAAATTTCCTCCTCATCTTCATCACTACTCTCATCATCACCGTTCTCTTTCGCCTCTTCATCACTATCCTCCTCCTCTGTATCACTAGCCTCTTGTGCCATTCGGGCTTGGATGCGGGCTAGTTATCTTTCCCGTTTGGTCCGGGTGGTGGATGCAAAAGGGGTTGGTATGCACGGGAAATCTTACGGGGGTGCAATGCCGGCGTCGGATAACATGGATGTGATGTCGGGTAAAGGGGAGATGGGGTGATGCCCTTTTTATCCGAGGCGACGAAGAATATATCCTTGTAAATTCACGCAGCCAGGTTAATGGGGGTGTTGTGGTCAAAGAGGTGGGAGACGAGGGTGGCTTGACACGGGCGCATAGCTGATTGATTGCCCGTGGAGAGAATGTTGGCGCATACTATTTTGAAAGTGAGGCTCGCTTTGTCACTTAGCTGGCCCATCGGGTAGGTTTCAGTATTCCAATTAGCATTGGGGACGATGCAAAAAATGCACACGTCATTTTCAAGCGGGGCGAGAGGGTTTGGGTATATGTATTTCTATGGGGATGAGAGATCTTTGGCAACCAACTTTTGAGACATAAGCTCTAAAGAGAAAGGGACGCGAACGCCACCGATGTATGTTTCAGTCGTGTGGGGGCCGGTGCGAATAAGGGATCCATAGAAGGTGCGTACCCCATTGGGAGAAACCGCGTCTTGAGGTTCGTTAAGGAAACGACACCAATCCCGGTCCATGAAAAGAGCGGTGATAGAATTAACATGTCATTCCAAATGACTTGGATCTCTATTTGGAGTTTACGAGGTTGGACGAAGAAGGGTTCACACCACTGTTGTTTTTAACGGGAGCGGTATCCATCGGCGCCGTCGGCAAGAATTGTGATGGAATCGTATTTTTGGGGAGGTGGTTGGTGTAATACCCCGTATTTTTTATGCTTTATAAATTTGGGGATTTATTAAATTTGATGTGAATTATTAATTGAATATAAATTCGAAAATTAATTATTTTTAATTACTAACATGACGAGAGTTAGTAATTATTGGAAACATGTTGAATATTACTAATGAGCAAAGTAATATATAAAATTGGTTCTATTAAATGTCACGAGTGGATAAAATGACAATTGTGGAAATTTAAGTCGGGATGCGCCCGTGTCGTGTCGGGACTAAATTTTGATTCATAAAAGTGAATAAATCCGTATGGTCATTTTGAGTGCGCCAAAGTGTCCGGAAGGGTCGAGATAGTCAAAATAATGTACCCAGGGGTTTAGTTTGGGTCTCGGGGCATTTTTAGGCTTAATTAACACCCACGGAGGGCATTTTAGGCATTTTGAATTTTTGGCCTGGGAAACCTACAAATTTTCTAGGTTATATCAGATGCTTACGGTTGTCTTCTAGGGTAAACACAACCAAAAACAAAAGACGGCCATTGGAGAAGGAAGGGAAGAGCTTACCAAGGAGTTCTAGGCCAAGAACCCCTCCGTTTGCACCGCTGTCACCGCCAAAAGTTAGATCGCGCAATGAGGATCACCACCACACTGATTTCATCCACAAATCAGAAACAAAAAAATTCCCAGGCAAGTATTTATCTTGCTTAATTTAGTTAATGCTTCATTCATATTGGTTTAGGGTTGATTAGGGTGAGTTATTATAAAAGAAAACCCATGTTTGAGGCTAGAAATCGCATGTCGTAGAGATACAAACATCATTCTAGAAATTCCCTTCACATGTAGAGGTTGAACCACAAATTTACATTGGATTAGAAGTAGAAATTCTGGAAAAATAATGAGAAGAATTAAGTTCAAGAAGTTTTTAGGGTTCATGAGAATTATATGAATTTTGGCCCTTTTAATCCATGAAACTTGATGAAAATTCGCATGCCTTACGTAGATTATTGTTCATTCAAGTTTATAATGATTGTGGTATAAATTTCTGAGAATTTGGGAGTTAGAAATTTGGATTTGGATGATTTTGGATGATAATCCCCGTAACTGGTATTCTGCAGTTTTCGCCATACCTGCTTGATCGATCGATCGAGCCAAGAGCTTCGATCGATCGACGGTTCGATCGATCGACCCCTTTCTATCGATCGATCGACCCCTCTTGGGAAAAACTAGATTTTTCCGTATGTTGACCTAATCCGATTAAATGCGTAATAAATCTTGACTAATGTTATTAGAACATAATGAAACATAAAAAGGACTAGTAGGGTCAAGGTAAACCCCGTTTAGTGGAACTTTAATGCAAATGGGAAAATGAAGGGTAAACGAGAAATAATGTGTGTAGACGTAATAATCAAAATGTCGAGGAGTTGGATTAGAAAGTAAGAGAGGGCCTACTGAATTTGTACTTTGCTAAGGAGAATACTTCGAGAGATGAGAAGTGAGTTGAAATAAATTAAATTTCGAAAATACAAATGAATAAGTTCGTTTTAAGAAATTATAGGATAAAAATATACTAAGAATGGAATAATATAATGTTGGACAGTGGGCGTGTCTAACTTATGAATGTGAATAGTTATATATCTAGATGACTCTATGATTGATAATATATTTTATGTGTGTAAAAATCATGCCCGCTCTACTTGCTATCCCCGAGGTTACCGCGCTGGAACAGTCTTATCTCGATGGGACCTTTATGGGGGATATTGACTCGTACCCTGGAAGATAGGAATCCTTGGTACAGGCTATCGGATCGATAGTCAGACGGTCCTAAGAGACGTGAGGGTATGTGCTATCCTCTTAGGACTTGGAACTATGCTTCGCCTCATTTTGTATGTGTTTTGTGTTAATAGAGTTTGAGAGTGATTCCGAACTAGTATTTCCCTTAGTACGAGTGATACGGGGACTGGATAGCAGAGTATGCCTGCACCATAGATTTATGTGGGGTGATGTTAGAATATATATATATTATATGAGTATTATATATATATATATATATATATATATTTAAAATCTGGAATTTGGAAACTACCTGCTGTGATTATGGTATGTAAGAAAAGAATAATTATTTCAACTTGGGAATAAGTGTTTGAAAAGTATGAGATATTACTAAGGAACTTTATTATCATATAAGGCTTATGTAAGAATTGTGCTGTTTAATAAGATGAACCTCCTTAACAATGGAAATCATCAACTTGAAATCTTATGAGTAACTTAAGATAAAGGAAGTTAAACTGTTGGGAAGCTTAGTGCGATAGTTGTGCACACTAGAAGAGAGGTGAGACGTTCTCAAGAGAGGGTCGTTACTAATATGTTGTTGTATTAGCCAGTAAACATTTTAAATACTTGCTAAACTAAAATTTTAAACTGTTTTACCATCGGGCTCTGACCCATTTACTGTTATCTCTCCTCTGTTGTATATATATGTATATATATTGCAGGTGCCCAGCCACAGGGGTGTCTTGCATAGAATCATTTGGAAGGAACGCGCTGCAGCTTAGGTGGGAGTTGCAGGCCTATTGCTTAGACGATCTCAATTTTGTTGATTCCACTCCTAGCATTATTTTATCTAGTTGGGCATGTGTCGAATTTTCCATTATTCAGTTGTTTTATGGGATATTATGATTCGTTTATTTCCAGTATTTACATTTTGGGATTTATTATTGTTAGGATGATTTTCCTTTAAGTTTTAAATGTTGGAATCAATCAGTTGAATGTTTAATTGTTTGGATTATATGTTCCAGAATAGTTGTTGTGTGATTATTTAACTATGAAATATGTAAAGTTTTAAATGTTGGTTTTTAAAATAAAATTTGGAAAGTAATGTCTAAAATGATTTTGACACTTAGCTTAATTATTTAGGGTGTTTAATTGAAAAAGTTATTTTTACGACAGTGATGCTAAGAATGAACCAACCGTTCACCTTGATTATAATTTAATAAAGGACTCATCACCCGGTATTTAATTAGGCGGGGTGTCACAGGTGGTATCAGACCATCAGGTTCTAGTGTCTTTAGGATCTGTACGGCTTATTTCCCTTCAGCTTAGCGTTTTTACTATAGAGCCCTATTTTAGGATTGTTGTATTCTTGTTTTTATGATTACGTCTTCAGCTATTTAAGATTTGATAATAACTGTAGACTAATAAATTTCTTCACGTTTCAGATGCCTCCGAGACGTGCCCCAAAAGATAGGCGTGCCCAAGCCGAGTAGCCAGTTGCTCCGGCTCAGGGAATGATGAACGCAAATGAGGTAGGCGCCATCGTTGCTCAGGCGGTGAATACCGCACTAACGGTAGTACAGTAGGCTCCACCCCAAGTTCAGGTAGTGGCGCCAGTACCAGCACAACTTCCATCTGCATGGGAGCGAGTTAGGGATGCCTTTCAGAATGCGCATCCCCCTGAGTTCTCGGGTAGTTCAGATATCATCATTGTCAACCAGTAGAAGAAAGACATACAGAGGCATCTGCGTATGTATGAGTGTACAGACGTGCATAAACAGTTATTGGCTTCCTTTAAGCTAGTGGGGGTCGATTTGCAGTGGTGGGAGTCCACCACCACCTTGGAGGAGAGGGATGTTATCCCGATTGAGTCATTTTGGGAGCGGTTTGACCGCAAATATTTTCCATCCGCCGTGCAAACTGAGATGAGGCGGAAGTTACTGAACTTAAAGCAGGAAAATTCTACTATTGCTGAGTATGAAGAGGAGTTCACAAGACTTCTCACTATAGTGCCAGATGAGGCACCCACTGAGAGTAAGGAGATACTATTGTTTGTGGATGGGTTATCTTGGAGGATCCGTCAGTACCTTATAGAAAATCTGTCTCTGAGTACCTACACAGACATACTCAATGCTTCCTTACTACACTGTCAGGATCATCATTTCCATCTACAGGGAAGCAAGCGAGAAGGAGAGTCCAGCCAGCAGAGCAGGACATGAGGTAGTGGTGCTAGCGGAGCACCGACATCTCAAGGGCAGACTCGCCAGCATGAGCAGAGTTCCCATCAGGGGCACCCTGCCAAGCGGTTCTGATCAGGTGATTCCAAGCAGGGATTTGGAAATTTAGGCAGGGTTAGCAGGGCCAGCCTAATCAGCAGGGCCAGCAGGGCTAACATCGTCAGCCGCAGGGGCAGCAGCAGGGCCATCAGGGCCAACAGCGATTTCAGCAGGGCCAACAGGGCCAATGGCGGGCTGGTAACGGCCAGCAGGGCCGTAATCAACAGGGACAAAGGGGAGGAAATTTTAAGGGCCGATGCTTCGGGTGTGGTAAAAATGGCCACAAGCGCGAGGATTATCCAGAGAATGATAGAGCCCCACAGCAGTAGCGTGCCCGTAATGAACCACATAGGCCACTTTTTCTAGCCGCCCTCCCAACACCAGCTCAGGTACCAGCCCTACCAGCCATTCCAGCCGCTCCAGTGCAGCAGGGGCAGTTATAGTACGAATGTGTCTATAACGTCCACTAGGAAGCAACTCCACAGGCACCACCCGCGATTGAGGGTATGCTTCCTATCCATGGTACTATGGGTCGGGTTTTATTTGATATTGGAGTGACACACTGCTTTGTAGCTACCCATTTTGTGAAGTTTTTAGGGTTATTAGCCACAGCAGAGAGCACAGTAACGTGTGTAGACTCACCACTGGAAATGGATCGTTAATTTTCTTTATATGCGGGGGTGTGGGAGTAGAGATTGGTAGTTTGGTATTACCAGCAGACATGTTAGTCTTAAATATGCATGAGCACAACGTTACTATTGGTATGGATTGGCTCGCGGCTTACAGAGCCATGATAGATTGTTTCGGTGGCAGTATTGTCTTTGCCATTCTGGGGCAAGAGATGTTTGTAGTGGTGATGCCTCGCCCAGAGAGAGGTTCGACCGCTCATTTATATTACATAGAGGAGGATACCTCTAAGGAGGTCGCTATTCCCTTAGACTCGATCCCAATTGTTCGTGAGTATTCTGATGTATTTCAGGAGATACCAGGCCTACCCTCCAGTCGAGAGATAGATTTTGTCATAGATTTATTATCAGATACTCGATCGATAGCACGTGCTCCATACTGTATGGCTCAGGCGAAAATGCGAGAGTTATGGGATCAGATAGAGCAGCTGTTAGGTCAGGGCTTCATTCATAGGAGTACCTCACCTTGGGGCGCTCCAGTGCTATTTGTGAAAAAGAGGGATGGATCACTAAGGCTATGTGTGGACTGTCGAGAACTGAACAAGGTCACGATACGGAACAAGTATCTGTTGCCTCGAATCAATGATCTGTTCGACCAGTTGAGGGGAGCAACTTTCTTTTCTAAGATAGATCCGAGGTCAGGGTACTATTAGCTACGTATTAGGGAGTAGGATGTTTCAAAGACTACTTTCTTGACGAGATATGGATCCTATGAGTTCAGAGTGATGCCATTTGGACTCACAAATTCTCCAACTATATTCATGGACTTGATGAATCGAGTGTTCAGAGAGTTCTTGGATCAGTTTGTCATCGTCTTCATAGATGACATCTTGATATATTCACACACCGAGGAAGAGCATGCCGAGCACTTGAGGCAGGTTCTTCAGACTCTACGAGAGCATTAGTTGTATGCTAAGTACGAGAATTGCGGGTTCTGGTTATGGGAAGTGCAATTCTTGGGGCATGTTGTTTCTGAACAGGGGATAGCAGTTGACCCAAGTAAAGTGTCAGCAGTGAGGGAGTGGGGATAACAACCCACGACACCGATAGAAGTACGTAGTTTCTTGGGATTAGCCGGATACTACAGGAGATTCATTCGGGGGTTCTCCAAAATAGCGGGTCCAATGACGAACCTGACTTGCAAGGGGGTACCATATTTTTGGGATGATGCTTGTCAATTGGCTTTCGACAAGCTAAAAGACAAGCTTACTTCAGCACCGGTCCTTGCTTTACCTAATCCAGGCGTAGAGTATCTGGTTTACACCGATGCCTCTTTACGGGGACTCAAGGGAGTATTTCAGCTGGAGGAGAAGGCTATAGCTTTTTCCTCTCTCAAGCTTAAGCCGCACGAGAAGAATTATCCCACACATGACCTAGAGTTAGCAGCGACCGTTTTTTCATTGAGGATATGGAGACACTACTTATTGGGGGAGAAATTTTGCTTGTTCACAGACCACAAGTCAATGCAGTACCTGTTCACTCAACGAGAGCTGAATATGCATCAGCGCAGGTGGTTAGAGTTTGTGAAGGACTATCAGTTTGACATACAGTACCATCCGGGAAAGGCCAACGTAGTTGTCGATGCGTTGAGCCGTAGGCCGGTGGACGATGTAGAGGATATATGGAAAGAAAAGTGGAAAGAGTTGGGTCACTAGGACACAGTAGCCCGTTCCTTCATATCTGTCATGACAGTGACACCCGAGATTGTTACGAGGGTAATACAGGCGCAGACCGCAGACCCATTTTGCCAGGACCAGATTGTACGACTTTTAGCTGAGGGTGCTGAGTCCTATTCTATTAGTTCCGATGGGGGCTTGAAGTTTAATGGGAGATTGGTGGTTCCAGAAGGAGCAGACTTACATCATACAGTGATGATCCAGTCTCATGGGTCCCAATTTACGGTGCATCCGGGGGGAGATAAGATGTACCAGGATATAAGGCGGAAATACTGGTGGAGTGGGATAAAAAAGGACATTGCTGAGTTTGTGTTCAAGTGTTCTACTTGCCAGCTGGTAAAGGTGGACCACCAAAAACCATCGGGGTTTCTTCATCCATTGGAAATACCTGTGTGGAAGTGGGAGAGTATTTATATGGGTTTTATTACTGGGTTGCCTACATCACAGCGGGGCCATGACTCCATCTGGGTGATTGTGGACCGTTTGATCAAGGTGGCTCATTTTTTGACAGTACAGATAGACCATACCACGGGTCAGTATGCTCAGTTGTTCATTGCTGAGACTGTCATATTACATGGGGTGCCTCTGAATATTATGTCAGATAGAGATAAGATCTTCGTGTCACGTTTCTAGGAGAGCTTTCAGGAGGCCATGGGTACAGAGTTGAGGTTGAGCTTAGCTTATCACCCACAGACAGATGGACAAACAGAGCGTACAAATCAGATGTTGGAGGATATGCTACGCATGCGTGTCCTTGATTTTGGAGGAGGTTGGGAGCCACATCTTCCACTAGTAGAGTTCGCTTATCATAACTCTTATCAGTTCACGATTGGCATGGCTCCATTCGAGGCTTTGTATGGAAGGCCTTGTCGTTCCCCAACGTGTTGGCTAGAGGTGGGGGAAACAAGTTGCTCGGACCAGATGTGATTCAGGAAACCTCCGTGAGGATTAAAATTTTTAAGAGTCGCATTCGGGTAGCCCAGGTTAGGCAAAAAATCTTCGTTGATGCAAAACGGTTCTTCCGAGAGTTTAACGTGAGGGACCAAGTATTACTACGTGTATCTCCTATGAAAGTAGTGATGAGATTCGGGAAGAAAGGGAAATTGGCCCTGAGGTACGTGGGACCATTTCCCATCATTGAGAGGATTGGGCCGGTAACATACAGATTAGGGCTGCCAGAGCATTTACATCGCATTCACGATGTATTCCATATCTCGTCGTTGAGATGATACCTTCCGGATAACATGGCCCATACCCATATCGCGATTGAGAAGATTGACTTATAGCCCGACAGCTCTTACGAGGAAAGACCAATGGCTATCCTAGACCATAGCGAAAGGAGATTGAGGTCGTAGGTAGTTCCACTTGTACGGGTCCAGTGGGAGCATCATAATGTGGAGGAATCCACCTGGGAGCATGAGGCAGATATGCGCGAGAAATACCCAGATTTATTCTTACTAGGTATGCCTTATTTTTCCAAATTTCGGGACAAAATTACATTATTAGGTGGGAAGTATGTAATACCCCATATTTTTTATGCTTTATAAATTTGGGAATTTATTAAATTTGATGTGAATTATTAATTTAATATAAATCCAAAAATTAATTATTTTTAATTACTAACGTGACGAGAGTTAGTAATTATTGGAAACTTGTTGAATATTACTAATGAGAAAAGTAATATATAAAATTGGTTCTACTAAATGTCACGAGTGAATAAAATGACAATTGTGAAAATTTAAGTCGGGACGCGACCGTGTCGTGTCGGGACTAAATTTTGATTAATAAAAGTGAATAAATTATAAGTCACTCGTATGGTCATTTCGAGTGTGCCAAAGTGTCCGAAAGGGTCGAGATAGTCAAAATAATGTACCCGGGGGTTTAGTTTGGGTCTCGGGGCATTTTTAGGCTTAATTAACACCATGGGAGGGCATTTTAGGCATTTTGTATTTTTGGCCTTGGAAACCTACGAATTTTCTAGGTTATATCAGATGATTAGGGTTGTCTTCTAGGGTTAACACAACAAAAAACAAAATACGTCCATTGGAGAAGGAAGGGAAGATCTTTCCAAGGAGTTCTAGGCCAAGAACCCCTCCGTTTGCACCGCCGTCATGGCCAAAAGTTAGATTGTGCAATGAGGATCACCACAAACTGATTTCATCCACACATCAGAAACCAAAAAAATTCCCAGGCAAGTATTTGTCTTTCTTAATTTAGTTAATTCTTCATTCATATTAGTTTAGGGTTGATTAGGGTGAGTTATTATGAATGAAAACCCATGTTTGAGGTTAGAAATCGCATGTTGTAGAGATATAAACATCATTCTGGAAATTCCCTTCACATGTAGAGGTTGAACCACGAATTTACATTGGATTAGAAGTAGAAATTCTGGAAAAAGAATGAGAAGAATTAAGTTAAAGAAGTTTTTAGGGTTCATGAGAATTATATGAATTTTGGCCCTTTTAATCCATGAAACTTGATGAACATTTGCATGCCTTACGTAGAATATTGTTCATTTGGGTTTATAATGATTGTGGTAGAAATTTCTGGGAGTTTGGGAGTTAGAAGTTTGGATTTGGATTATTTTGGATGATAATCCCCATAACTGGTATTCTGCAGTTTTCGCCATACCTGCTTGATCGATCGATCGAGCCAAGAGCTTCGATCGATCGACGGTTCGATCGATCGACCCCTTTCTATCGATCGATCGACCCCTCTTGGGAAAAACTAGATTTTTCCGTATGTTGACCTAATCCGATTAAATGTGTAATAACTCTTGACTAATGTTATTAGAACATAATGAAACATAAAAAGGACTAGTAGGGTCAAGGTAAACCCCGTTTAGTGGAACTTTAATGCAAATGGGAAAATGAAGGGTAAACGAGAAATAATGTGTGTAGACGTAATAATCAAAATGTCGAGGAGTTGGATTAGAAAGTAAGAGAGGGCCTACTGAATTTGTTCTTTGCTAAGGAGAATACTTCGAGAGATGAGAAGTGAGTTGAAATAAATTAAATTTCGAAAATACAAATGAATAAGTTCGTTTTAAGAAATAATAGGATAAAAATATACTAAGAATGGAATAATATAATGTTGGACAGTGGGCGTATCTAACTTATGAATGTGAATAGTTATATATCTAGATGACTCTATGATTGATAATATATTTTATGTGTGTAAAAATCATGCCCGCTCTACTTGCTATCCCTGAGGTTACCGCGCTGGAACAGTCTTATCTCGATGGGACCTTTATGGGGGATATTGACTCGTACCCTGGAAGATAGGAATCCTTGGTACAGGCTATCGGATCGATAGTCAGACGGTCCTAAGAGACGTGAGGGTATGTGCTATCCTCTTAGGACTTGGAACTATGCTTCGCCTCATTTTGTATGTGTTTTGTGTTAATAGAGTTTGAGAGTGATTCCGAACTAGTATTTCCCTTAGTACGAGTGATACGGGGACTGGATAGCAGAGTATGCCTGCACCATAGATTTATGTGGGGTGATGTTAGAATATATATATATTATATGAGTATTATATATATATATATATATATATATATATATATATATATATATATATATATATTTAAAATCTGGAAATTGGAAACTACCTGCTGTGATTATGGTATGTAAGAAAAGAATAATTATTTCAACTTGGGAATAAGTGTTTGAAAAGTATGAGATATTACTGAGGAACTTTATTATCATATAAGGCTTATGCAAGAATTGTACTGTTTAATAAGATGAACCCCCTTAACAATGGAAATTGTCAACTTGAAATATTACGAGTAACTTAAGATAAAGGAAGTTAAACTGTTGGGAAGCTTAGTGCGATAGTTGTGCACACTAGAAGAGAGGTGAGACGCTCTCAAGAGAGGGTCGTTACTAATATGTTGTTGCATTAGCCAGTAAACATTTTAAATACTTGCTAAACTAAAATTTTAAACTGTTTTACCACCGGGCTCTAACCCGTTTACTGTTATCTCTCCTCTCTTGTATATATATGTATATATATTACAGGTGCCCAGCCACAGGGGCGTCTTGCATAGAATCCTTTGGAATGAACGCGCTGCAGTTTAGGTGGGAGTTGCAAGCCTCTTGCTTAGACGATCTCAATTTTGTTGATTCCACTCCTAGCATTATTTTATCCAGTTGGGCATATGTCGCCTTTTCCATTATTCAGTTGTTTTATGGGATATTATGATTCGTTTATTTTCAATATTTACATTTTGGGATTTATTATTTTTAGGATATTTTTCCTTTAAGTTTTAAATGTTGGAATCAATCATTTGAATGTTTAATTGTTTGGATTATATGTTCCAGAATAGTTGTTGTGTGATTCTTTAACTATGAAATATGTAAAGTTTTAAATGTTGGTTTTTAAAATAAAATTTGGAAATTAATGTCTAAAATGATTTTGACACTTAGCTTAATTATTTAGGGTGTTTAATTGAAAAAGTTATTTTTACGACAGTGATGCTAAGAATGAACCAACCGTTCATCTTGATTATAATTAATAAAGGACTGATCACCCGGTATTTAATTAGGCGGGGTGTCACAGTTGGTTGGCCATGGTTATGGGATTGTGTAAGAGTGTTGGGAAGAATAAGTGAAAGAGTGGAGGAGAGTGAGTAGTGGTGGGGGAAATGGGGTGGGGAAGGTGTAGGATTTTTAGGTGGTGAGAGGAGAGGGTAGGGGAGAATTTGGAGGGAAAAGGGAGAAGGATTTGGGAGGGAAAATGGGTGTTGGGAAGGGGGTAAGAAATTAGAGGGATTGGTGGAAAAGGGGGTGAACCTAGGGTAAGTTAAGAGTTACAAACACCGGACTAATCCGGGTCTCCAGTACCGGATCGATCTGATCCTGTATTTTTTTATTTCGATTTTCCCAGACCGGACCAATTCGAGTCCCTAGGACCAGATCGATCCGATCCCCATAATGGATCTAATATATCTATGGGATGGTATTCTCTTCTCCTACGACTTTCGGCTGCTCCTACTTATGAACCGACACCTGTGTGACATGATTACCTCCCTCCTCAGCATTGTGGCTCTAAAATTCTCACCTCGTAAAGTGTGTTAGTGCTGGAATTCCTCTCCTCTTGTGATGTGATCCTACGGACTCCACTATCCTAACCTATGTGCAACTACTATACATAAGAATTCACCCCATACACATCGAGGGTGAGAAGACCTCTAAATTCAAGCTCACTCTACCCCGTAAACGGGGTTTGACAACCAAATGGTGTCGATCTCTTCTACACGTGCCTCAACATATATCTTTAGGTGCTGTCCATTGACTTTGAACATGTTCCTCCCTTTTGTCTCTTCCAATTCTACTGCTCCATGGGGGAATACGCTCTTCACAACGAATTGACTAGTCCATCGAGACCGCAATTTACCCAGAAATAGATGAAGCCGGGAGTTATAAAGGAGTGCCTTTTATCCCAGTTGAAAATATTTTCATCGAATAATCTTATCATGTGCTAGTTTCATTCGGACTTTTGAAATCTTGGCATTCTCATAATCATCGTTGCGTATCTCCTCTAACTCTTTTAGTTGAAGCTTGCGAGCTTCACAGACTTTGTCCATGTCGTAATTTAACCTCTTTATTTCCCAATACAGTTTTTGCTCCAACTCAACAGGAAGATGCCAAGGTTTGTCATACACAAAGAGGAATGGGGACATTCCGAGTGGGTTCGTGTATGCGGTATGGTAAGCCCATAACAAATCGTTTAACAAAGGGACCAATCTTTCCTATCAGGATTGACTGCCTTTTCTAGTATGTTCTTGATTTCACGATTAGCCAACTCGGCCTGCCCATTCGTTTGTGGGTGATATGTCGTTCTAACCTTGTGAATGACACTATATTTTTTCATAAGTCTTTAAAATGGCTTGTTGCAAAAGTTTGTGCCGTTATCACTGATTATCGCTTTAGGTGCATTGAAGCGAGAAGGTATGTGTTCGTCCAGGAACTTTCCCACTACTTTATTGTCATTAGTCTTGGTAGCTATAGCTTCCACCCATTTAGAAACATAGTCTACCGCGACTAGGATGTATAGGTATCCAAAGGACGGGGGAAAAGGGCCCATGAAGTCAATACCCAAGCAATCAAAAATCTCAATGATGAGAATCGGGGTTAATGGCATCATGTCTCGTCGGGTAATCGCTCCCATCCGTTGATAGTTATCGCAAGATTTGCAACAATTGTTAACATCCCTAAACATTGTGGGCAAGTGCAAACCGCTTTGGAGAATTTTAGCGGCTGTCTTTTTCATGGAAAAGTGGCCTCCACACGCTTCCGAATGACAGAATTGGATGAGTTTTGGAATTTTGTCATCCGGTACGCATCGCCGGATGATTTGATCGGCACAATATTTAGAGAGTAATGGATGATCATATAAAACATGCACGACTAAGTGATGAACCTGTTCTTATCTTACGCTGTCCAATCGGGATGGATGGATCCCGTGACAAGATAGTTCACTATATCCGTAAACCAGGGCAAAGATGAGGTGGCAAAGAGTTGCTCATCCGAAAAACACTCGTCTATGGGTGTAAGATTACTAGGTACGTCGGACGAAAGCCATGATAAGTGATCGACAACGACATTTTCTACTCCTTTTTTATCTTTAATGGAGAGATTAAACTCTTGTACGAGTAGTATCCACCTTATGAGGTGAGGTTTTATGTTTTTCTTCGCAAGTAGATATTTTAAAGCTGCGTGGTCGATGAAACAAGTGATGGGAGAACCGATAAGATAGGCCCGAAACTTGTCAAGAGCAAATAATACAGCTAGAAACTCCTTCTCCGTGGTGGAGTAATTGAGTTATGGCCCGCTAAGGGTTCGACTAGCATAGTAGATTACATGAGCCCTATTGTCTTTTCTTTATCCCAAAACAGCCCCTATCGCATAATCGCTAGCATCACAGATAAGCTCGAATGGTAAGGACCAATCCGGAGCTTGCATGATGGGAGCGGTCACAAGCATGTTTTTCAGTTTTTTAAAAGCACTTTGGCATGCTTCTGTCCACTCGAATGGGGTGTCCTTCATAAGAAGATTACTTAAGGGTCTAGTGATGGAGCTAAAGTCCTTAATGAAACTTATATAAAACCCTGCGTGGCCCAAGAAGGAGTTCATGTTTTTCAGCGATTTAGGCGGGGGCAGGTCAACTATGACATATATTTTTGCTTGATCGACCTCGATCGCTTTGGATAACACGATGTGGCCAAAGAACTATACCCTCAATTACCATGAAGTGGCATTTTTTCAATTCACCACTAAGTTCTTTTCCACACATCGGGCTAGTACTTTCTGAAGATTAGCTAAACACAGGTCGAAGGAGGTGCCAAAAACACTAAAGTCGTCCATAAACACCTCTAGCCCTCTCTCAACCATGTCACTGAATAAGCTCAATATACACCTCTGAAAGGTCATCGGTGCATTACACAAACCAAATGGCATACGTTTTTAGGCAAGCATTGCAAAGGGGCACGCGAAGGTTGTTTTCTCTTGATCAAGTACATCTACCTCAATTTGTTTATATCTAGAATAATCATCTAGGAAGCAATAATAGGGGTGGCCCGCTACTCTTTCAAGCATTTGATCAATAAATGGTAAGGAGAAAGGATCTTTTCTAGTTCCCGCATTGAGTTTTCGGTAATCAATGCAGATGCGCCATCCAGTGGTGGTACGTTGGGGAACTAGTTCTCCCTTGGCATTTTCAATCACAGTCATGCCCAAATTCTTTGGGAGAACTTGAATGGGTTTCACCCTCTTGCTATCCGAGATTGGGTAGATAATCCCAACATCCAACAATTTAATGATTTCAGTCCTCACCACATCTTTCATTATGGGGTTTAGCTATCTTTGCATTTCTCTCGAGGGTTTAACATCCTCTTCGAGGTGAATCTTATGGGTGCAAATTAGACTTCTTATCCCATTTAGATCAGCTATACACCACCCAAAAACACTTTGGTGCTTTCTCAAAATCTTTAATAGTTTACCCTCCCGCTCTTCATCTAAGCTAGAGAAGACAATAACAGGAAATGTCACACTGTTACCTAGGAAAGCATATTTAACATTGGAGGGTAGTTTTTTCAATTCGAGAGTCGGGAATGTGTCGCTATAGGGAACCATGCGTGCTTCCCTTGCCTGTAACTCTTCGAATCGAGAAACCCAATTACCATCTCTCACGCCCTCGTCCAACGGTCTCTCATCGAGTAAGCCTCTCAACTCCTCTATCTCCCACTCAAACTCGGTGTAGGCTCCCTCACTCTTATGACTAAAAGCTAGGCAGGCTTCTAAGGCGTCTCCACAATAATTTTCCTCAAAGTGTTCTTCAACAATCTCCTCAATTAAGCTCACTGCGTGAAGATCATATTCTTCCCCTGCTTGTTGGGCTATGTTGAAGATGTGTGTTTCTAAAGTCATATTCCCCAAAGTGAGTTGCATATGCCCATTTCTAGTATTGATCACTGCATTGGACGTAGCTAAGAATGGGCATCCAAGGATAATGGGAACATGAAGGCAAAGGAGTTATCCGTGTCCCAAATGACAAAATTTATCGGGAAGTAGAAAGTGTCCACTTAGACTATCACGTCCTTAACTATATCCCTTGGTATCTTCACAGTTCGATCCGCTAACTAGAGAGTGATCCTTGTGGGCTTGAGATAGCCCAGATCAAGTTTCCTATAAATTGAAGGAAATGGTGGGGGAACCAAGATTTTTATATATAAGTGGGATATCATTAAGAAGGACTGAGCTCACATTTTATGCTAGAAACACGTTCTTCTTTACCTTCATCCTCCTCTTGACTATCAATAAGTCTTTTATGACTTTTGCATAGGATGGGATTTGCCTTATTACATCAAGGAAAGGTAAGTTTAATTTTATGTTCTTAAGCACTTCTTCACTTAAGGTACTTTTATGGGACGGAACTAATATTTTAGGGAATGGCGCAGTGGAGGGTGGTTTTATAACTACCTCGGGCTCACTAGTGTTCTCCTTCTCACTCTCGTTCAAGGAGATATCTTCGGCCTCTTTCGTGCTGGGAGAATTGTACTTATCTTTTGAAATGTCATGTGGGGGAGGTGATAAATCAAAAACTCTCCCACTACGAAGAGGGGTTGTCATTTGGCAGTACTCCCGCTGTTTGGTAGAGGTGGAGCTAACACTGGGTTGACCTTGGGCTGGAAACTTGCCCTTCTCTTGGCTGCTCAATGCGGATTGCATCTTGGAGATGTTCGTATTTATTTCGACGAACATGCGTTCATATCGAGCATTGTTTGCACCTTGAGAATTTATGAATTGGTTCATTGTATCCTCAAGGATTCTCCACAGTGGAGATACGTATGCGGCTGGAGGTTGCGGTGCTTATTGGTATTGAGGAGGTGGGACAACCTGTGAATATGGGTTCATCGCAGCTTGTGTTTGCCCATAGTTAAAACCAGGATGGTTCCTCCACGAAGGGTTGTAAGAATTCCCATGCGAGGCATTAAAATTCCCCTTGAATCCTCTTATAGCATCCACCTGCTCGGTGTGCATGGCCTTGTAGGAAGAAATCGTCGGGCATGCTTTTGTGGAGTGGCTCGCCTCATAGTAGCACACACTTTTTCTTTCGAACCATGGCTGGATCCGGCGATATTTCTCAACTGACCATCAAATAACTCTTTCTTATCTCTCTGAAATTGATCAAATCGATGGTCTATTAATGTATTGCTATCGAAATGGTATATATCGGAGGCAGTTTAATTGCTAGGTGGTTGTGTAGGTCGAGCTTGGTTAGGATCATATGTGTCCCATGCTTGAGTAGTCTCTGCGACATACTTAAGATGGGCCTCGGCATCGAATGAATTTAAATCCCAAAAGGGTCTTTCACACATTATTTGCACAAGTTGTTTGGAAGCTATTGTCAACCCATTATGGAAGAAAGATACCACTAAGTGTTTGTAAAAATCATGATGGTGGCAGGCTCTTACTAACTCTTGGAAATGTTCCCAAGATCTGTCAAAAGACTCATTATTGTGTTGTTGGAAAGCTTGGATTTGAGTCTTGGCAAAGTTGGTCTTGTGATGGGGATAGAATTTTGAGATAAACTTAGAATTCATATCTCTCCAAGAAGTGACGGAGTTCGGGCTAGAGACCATAGCCAGGTCTTAGCTTTATCCTTTAAGGAAAAAGGAAAAAGCTTTAGATGAATGACATCTTACGTGCAAGTTTGATCACCAAATGTGTCATATGCCTCTTTGAACTCACGAATATGCAAGTATGGTTTCTATGAATCCATGCCATGAAACGTAGGGAGAATATGTATCATCCTATTGGGAAAGTGGAACTGACTGGCAGTATATGGAAGTAAAATGCAACCAGGGGTGACAGTCCACTTAGGAAAGAGTAAGTATTTCATAGGAAGATATGGGAGATCTCCCTCTCCAGTATCGAAACTTGTTGCGTCCGAAATTGTGCTCGCACTCTCTTCAAATGACTCTGTGTACTCACTCGGTTTGCTAGATGTGCGACACATAGTTTGACTCAGGGTGTAGCTACTGATAGAGTGCTCGGGAGTAGGAATTGGAAACCATAATTGTGGAATGGGAGGTGTGTGGGGGCTTTTAGAGTTGTACGCAACGATTGGATTTTCGTGGATTCTGGTTGGAGTATTGTGACGAGTTTGAGTGCGTTCAAGATTTTTCATTAAAGGCTTTTTGAGAGAAGATTTTTTTTTAAAGTTTTTGGATTTTTTTGATCAAAGTTTTAGATTGACTTGATCTAACCTAAGTCTACCTAATTCCCCGATAACGGTGCCGAAAACTTGATGCGACCACAAATGTGTCTAGAGTGCGTGCTATTTAGGCTCAAGTACAAGCTTGTAGCTCAAGTAATAATCCGATAAGTAGGGTATCGATCCTCAGGGAAATAAGACGAACGGAGTCATAACGACGTTGGAAAGAGGAAGGTAACCTAACTTTGACTTCTAAAAAGAATGAAAAGATGATTTCGATTGTGAAATGACTACAACTAGATGAAATTTTGAAAACGATTAACTAATGAAATTATGAATAAATGAAATATAATAACTTCTAATTAACAAAAAGATGAATGATGATTTAACTAAAACTTTAACTATAAGATGAGAAAAATGGGTCGGGTTACAATCCCCCACACCCTAGTAATTCACTTCGTAGGATACTAGATCCAGAATTGAAGCGTTAAATGAATCCATCTTTTTAATGTTCCTAAGTTTTACATATATGAGGGTGTAGACACCCCATTCTGTTACCCCCTAAACTCTCCTTAGGTCCCTAGCACCTCCCTTCATCACTACAAACTCAAGTCATACCCCGAGTACTGACCTAGAAGCCATCGTTCACTCCCAGGCTCCGTTTAACCAAATGTCAAAGTCTTCAACTCGACCAAGACTGAATGAATCTTTTAAGGAAACTTAAACCCCTTTCTAACGGTCCGTCCCGTGCACGATTCTGACTTACCATGCGAACGAACGACCTATTTTCCACTAAAACTCAATCAAGAGGCCACCAGGCGCTCCCGGGCTCTGTTTGACCTAAGTCAATTCTTCAAATCAACCGATATTGAATGAATCTTCGAAGGTAACAAAAAACCCTTTCCAATGGTCCATCTCGTGTGTGATTCTGACTTACGGTGCGGACGAACGATCCATTTTACTTTGAAATATCATCGAATGCTTCCACGGCTTGGTTGACTAAAGTCAACTCCCTGAACCGGGCCAAAATCTTTGGAATGTCAAATTACATCTCCTAACCTTTCCAATGGTCTGCCCCGTGTGCGATTTGGACTTACCATGCGTACGAACGATCCGTTTGCGTCCGACGATTCCCCATCCAATGGACCGACGAATGCTTCCGAGCCATATTTGACCCAAATTCAACCCTCAAACCCGGGAGCAGTCCAAAGGACTTTCTAAGGTCTCTAAATTACCTTTCCAACATTCCTCACCATGCAAGATTCTGATCATCGGTTTGCATTCTGCGATTGATTTTTCAAAAAGTCCTGAAAGATACTGCCAAACGGCAGGTCCCAGACCCTATGCACCTGCTGATTGGCAGGAACAAGGCTATGACGATTAGAAATTACATGGGAATATAAAAAGGAGGTCTAACCTCACTTGCATGAGGATCCCAAATCTGATAAATATCACTCTCAGCAAATCCAGAAAACCTCTCTCGAAGTCAGCAAGATTTCCACACCCAAATCCCTTTCCAACCTTCACTTTTCATCATCCTTTTCATCAAACTTGGTGAATTAACTACCCTCTATCATCATCCAAGCCTAAGGGATACCCTCCAACATTCAAGATCAAGCTCAAGATCTTCAAGAAGGTCCAATTTTCTCAACTCTCTCCTTAAATTCTCATAAATTCGCAATAACTTGTTTTATTACTTAGCACTTTCATTATCTCATCTCACACATCCTAATATACTTTTTTATTTATTATTATTGCACATACTTTATTTTCATACAAATAAAAAACCTAAAAAACAAGAAAAAGAGGGTTTGCTCATAAATTCCAAAGGGGAATTCTCATACTTTTCTTACACTTTTCCCACAACTAAAACACTTTTCCTACACACAGACACACACACACACACACAAATAAGAGAATCCCTCGGTTGGATTTATGGGATAAACCCCGCCCCTCGTTTTGCATGCGAACTACGTGGACTTTGATGCCTCTATAGGCTACATAGGCGTCTCAGGGTAAAACTCGAGACTCGAGTCCTATTTTTACTTTTTTCTCTCATTTTATATTTTCTCTAAACTCCACTCTCTTATATTATATATATACATATATTTGTTCTTAGTGGCGTATTATTCCACACGCGTTATCGTTTTATCATAACGGTGAACATAAGGATAATCGCGTAAATCCTATTTTCTAATATTTTTATCCCTTCCTACGGATGACTCGCTTTACCTCTTCCATAGTGAAAGTTGATGATTCCTATCTCTACTATATATAGACATGCACACATATCACGGGGAAAATAAAGGAAAATAACAAAAACCCATGAGAGATCAAAAGGGCGGAATGGGTGCTTAACACCTTCCCATTTCATAACTTAGCCTCCGGACCCTTTTCGAATCATTTTGGTTTCTTGTGCATCAGTATGTCTTTGGATGCTGTCCTTCTCGATGGCTCCCTTTCTTTTGTATGTTTTTAGTATAATAGACTCGCGACTCTATCTCTCTACATTTTTCACCTCACCCAAATGATGCTGACCGAAGCCCTCCCGAGAGGGATGTGCGGGACCTCGGATCCTCCATCACGTGCCCACCCACCGCAAGGATCGGGGGATGGCCAAAGTGGCGACTCTGCTGGGGACTTTATTTAGAGGGCTAGACTTTATTTACATGGATGTTATACTTGTTTATATTTTACCCATTTTTGCATGCTCCCCTTTTCCATGTATCTCCCATACTTATGCTTCTATTCACACACTTCTAGAAAATTCTCCATGTGAACTTCACACCACGTGCACCTAGGATCACATATATCCACATATTGCACACATCATCCATCCATACTTGGTGAACCATTGGTACTTGTACTTTTCTCCTTGTTTGGCATAATCAAGAAAGACATTCTCATAAGATACTAATAAGAGAATCATGCATGATTCACACGACATCACCAAAGAGCATTGTTATTGACCAAATATTTACCCTGTAACTAGAGGGTCACTTCGTGATGGGCGCTGGTCCGGCAGGGCGCAGTTAGCCTAAGCGATATGACTCTCACCTTCCATTGGCCAAGTACCTTCGACTTATATCGAATGGTTCCCCCCTCATCGTACCATTTGATAGAAGTATTGATGGTAGGTATATCTCAGGGAACTCGTTCACGTACACCGAGTATATCAAATTTTCTCTCACACGTACCGTCCCCACGAGGTATATGGTGAGGCAATTCACGTACACTCAGGTCTATTAAATGCCTTGTCCACATGTATCGATTTCCCGTAAGAGCAATACGTATATCTTCGAAGTCATGCCAAAGGGGGGAACCCTTTCCGATTCACCCAACCAACTGCATACCCGCATATAGGTGTCGAGCCTAGTTAACACAAGTTAGATTGCCGATTTCTACCAGAAACTTTGCTGAAATTCCGGGTCGGCCTGCTGCCCGAATTTTTGCGCATTTTTAAAAATGGGACCTTACCCATGAGCCTGGTCACAAGTCCAACCATTGCTTTGCACATATTACAAACCCAATTTTTCCAGGCTCGGGTCCCGTCCGGCATTTCATTTTGCATTTAGGAGAATTAATACAAGTGAAAACATAATAATTATAATAGTCATGCTGAGACCGTCTCCAAAAAGAAAACTCTCTTTTTTTTTATAAAAAATCCAAAAACATTTTTTCCTTTCCTTATCAAAAATCCAAAAACATTTCTCCTCTCTTTATCAAAAATACAAAAATATTTTGTCTTTCAATCTAAAAAAAAAATGTCAAGAATATATTCATCCCTTTTTTCTCAAAAATAAATCCCATTTTACGCCTTCTCTGGTCGATCAGAAGCCCATGGCCTGGCTCCTTATTGGCTTCGATCTTCAGTCAAGTCACCCCGGATTTCCGTCTGTTCCACTATTACTCCTTCTGAGTCCAGAATCCATCCGCTTTCCATGGAGAACACAGATCAAGTACCCGTTGTCGGATCTGATGGTAGTCCTAGCTCAGATTGTGTCCAAGATTGACAACCTCCAAACTGAGGTCCGAGAGATGAAATGAGACCAGGTTCCTGTTCCTCAAGGGCCTGAGGACTATTTCCTCGCGTTATGGGTCCACCCGAGCCTATCTGGGTTCCTGAAGAGTATTAACACGCTCCACGTGTCCCTCCTATTAATGGGACGTCGCTTGCCCAGCTTCTGATACCGAACCTTGCCCAGCTTGGGGCTAACTTTCCTATGATCATTGATCCGAAGGAGGAAGAATTGAATAAGGTCAAAGAGGACCTCAAGATGCTCACCAAGAAGTTTGACCAAGTCAGAATCTCAGGAAATTACATGGACTACACCCACATGTCTCCTTATCCTAAAGCGAGGTTACCCGAGAAGTTCAAGATGCCGAATATCGAGAAATTCAGAGGAAATGGACCCCCGATTGTTTATCTCTGAAGTTATCACCGTTCCATGACTCTACTACGGGATTTTGAAGAAGTGATGGCCCAATTGTTTAAGCAAACTTTGAAGGATATCTCCCTCCGATGGTTTTTGTCTCTCGAAGAGTCCAGAATTCGTAGCTGGGAGGATGTAGCACGGGAATTTATGTCGCAGTACAAATGTAATGAAGAGCTTGAGGTCACCCACCGTGATTTAGAGTTGCTCAAACAGAACTCTGGGGAATCAGTCAGTAACTTCATCGCCTGATGGAGGGAAAAAGCAGCTACCATGACCAATCGGCCTTCCGAGGAAGAACAAGTCAACATAGTAAAGATGAACTTCTTACCCCATGTCTGAGAAACGATGGGAGGATAATATTCTCCCCATTTTTGAGATCTCAGAAAAGCAGGAGTAGAAATTGAGGAAGGTCTTGCTAAGACAGATGTCGAACCAAAGAAGGTGTACGGACATTTCACCCCAAGAAAATATGATAAACTTACTAGTGCTACAGTCTCAACCATCAACAACATCTCTCAACCAACCACATCATGGGTGCCAGAAAGGCGCCCAGTTCAAAAGGAATACACCGAGCTCAATGCTCCCCTCTCCAAAGTTTATCAAGCCTTGTTAATCTGAAACCTTATCAAACCTTTGGATCCCCCTCCATTGCTAAATCCACTCCCAAGAAACTTCAAGGAAGATGTCCATTACGACTTTCACAAAACTACTGGCCATACCATCGACCAATCCTTTCACCTCCAAAACATAATCCAAGGTCTAATTTACCGGGGTACCATCGCCCCACCAGCCAATCCTAAGCCAAACACTACTCACAACCCACTTCCAAATCATGCCAATGCCATCTTTCTGGAAGAGAACCCAGAATTCTATCCCTCAACTCAAATCACACCCATATAATTTCCTAAACCTCTCCAAATTATCCCATATTTCCTCCTGCACCCTACTAGCCTCGCTGATCAGGCACTGTCACTCCTTACCAGAACATGCATCACTGTTCCTACCCGTTCTAAAAATGGAAGCATGGAATTGTCTGAAGTATTAAACCAACTCCTATAGTTCTGGATGAAATTGCCCTCACAGATGGTCATTAATTGCCAAAGGTTCAATACGCTATTCTTGGAAGCACAAAAATGGGCCCGAAAGTCAGATAGTTGGGTAGTACCAACTGATGAAGTCAGCCTAGATGATGTCGTCCAGATCATGGTAGAATTATTTAGGCAAACCAGCAACATTTGCAGTATGACTGAGTTACTTGATGCTCTGAAGCTATAGGGGCGCCTGGTCCCTTCACCCTTACACATCCCCATAGAATGGGATGACCTGTATGAAGAAGCTGTTGAAGTTGTGGAATGCATCGACTTTACATGGAATGACAGAATTGTTGCCACAGGATGGGGGGAAGAATTCAGAGATTTGAATAAAGAACAAGCTTTCGAGAAAATTGGCCCGATAGCCGACATGTGTGGAATGATATCATTTGAAGAACTCCTTGGAGAAATAAATAAGGTGGCAAAAAACCAAAGATCGACGAGGAAATAAGATTCATGTTTTTCCATTCTTCAGTAAATTACATAACCAGATCAGGGAGGCATTACCAAATCCCAAACTCACTACCAGCCAATGACAAAGGGAAGGGCGTTGAAAACCTTCCTATGCCAGAAATGACCCTCGAGGAGAGCAAGATCCTCAATCAATTGAAGAAATCTCAAGCTAAAATCACTATATGGGGGTTTTTCATATCTTCTCAGCTACACAGAAATGCTTTGATCAAGTTGCTCACTGGACCCACAGTTCCTCCTTCTACCACACCAGAAGAAGCGATAAATTTGGTCGGATCCTTGACCTCTACCTGAATGCTATCATTTTCCTAAGAAGAAATCCCTAAGATTGGGCTAATCCACAATAATGCACTCAACATCTCCATCGAAGTATGGGGAAGGTTGTACCACTCTCTCTTGTCGATAATGGATCTTCCTTGAATGTATGCCCACTGAGAACCTTCAAATATTTAGGCATGAAGGAAAGAAACCTCGCTCCAACCTCCACTGTTGTGCGTGCCTACAATAAAATCCGTCGGGAGGTGATGGGATCCATAAAGCTTGTAATAGGGGATAGCCCTATAAACCCTGTCGTCGAATTCCAAGTTATTGACATCCCAACTTGTTTCAACTTATTGTTAGGAAGACCTTGGCTCCACAGTATCAAGGGCATGTATTCATCACTCCATCAAAAATTAAAGTTCTTCACCGACGGACGGGTCATTACCATCTTGGGCGACGACGACAATACCGATGGTGAAAGTACCAGCAGTCTAATCCTTGAGATACATCACGGGTCAAATGATATTCTCCTTTCAGGGTTCTGAGTTGAGACACTTCTACTCCCGACAGGGGACAACTTCAAAGAAAGGGTTTGTCTAGAATACGACCCTCATGGCAACGTCAATGTGATTCAGATGTTCAGAAACATGCACTTCATGCCCGGACTGGGGCTAGGACAAAGACAACAAGGGATACTTGAGCCCACTAAACTAGAGAAGGCTTTCCCTCCTTATGGTTTGGGGTATCAAACCTCAGAATAAGAGCTCAGAATGATCCGCATGTCTCGACCAAAAAGAAGACTAGACCGCATCCAGACTATCCCAAGTGACTCCTTGAACGGAAAATTCATCAAAAAGGGTGAGGACTTCCCCTTTTGTGGCTTTTCAGAACCATAGTATGACCATACAGACAAGAATATAAAGCCTGGAATGGAGATCTTTTTCCAAGACAGCTACCCATGGGTCGAAAATTCCTAATACCTAGTACAATCGCTCATCAAAGATACCGAAGAGACTGAGGAAAGTGACTCCGAAGATTCCTTCAACTTATAGACACTGGGGCTGACACTCTGCATGGTTCATTCAAGCACTACATCACTGATCCCATCTGATTAAAGCTGCTGATACACCTCTCCTCAACTGGCATGCTGCGCTAGTTCTACCTGCTGAAATCTCCCCTAAACCTAATGTTTACCCATTTTCTTATTCTGTTGTCTATCCTTGTTCAAATGTAATCGATTCCTCTTTTGATGAGGTTCTCAATGCTATTTTTCCTATCAATAAAATAAACGAAGATTTTGAGTATCTTGCTGTGCCTTACATTAACTGTATGGATTCTAATCAAACTTTTGATGATGATGATTTTGCAAATGAATAATTCTTAACTGATCTAAATAAGGTTAATAATAAACAACATAACCACGTTCAAGTTAATGAAGAAGATACTATTGTTGTTAACCTCGGTTCTAGTAGCCAACTGCGCGAGATTAGGATAGGGGCTACCCTTAACGAGCATGAGCGTGCACAACTCGAAGAATTGCTAAAAGAATTCATAGATGTCTTCGCATGGTCCTACGACGATATGCCTGGCATTGATCCTGAAATAGCTCAGCATAAGATTCCCACTTTCCTAGATTACAAGCCGGTTAGACAAAAGTTGAGAAAGCTCCGCACTGAATGGTCTCTCAAGGTCAAAGAAGAGGTGGTCAAATAGTTGAACGTAGATTTGTGTGATCGAATATCCCACGTGGCTAGCCAACATAGCGCCCATGCCAAAATTAGGAGGAAAAGTTCGGATGTGTGTAGACTATTGGGATTTGAACAAAGCCTCTCCAAAGGATGATTATCCGCTACCCAATATCGACATGATCATGGACGACACAGCTAGTCATGCTCTTAAGTCATTCGTCGATGGGTTTGACGGATATAACCAAATCAAAATGCACCCAGACCACTAAGAAAAAACCGCATTCATCACCCCATGGGGAACATTTTGCTACACCGTTATGACATTTGATCTCAAGAATGCTGGGGCTACCTACCAGAGGGTGACCACAACCATCGTGCATGATCTGATTCACAAAGAAGTTGAGATCTATGTGGATGATATGATTATCAAGTCCAAAACTAGAGAAGGTCATATTCTTGCTCTCCGAAAGTTCTTCGAATGACTGCGACAATATCAGATGAGACTCAATCCATAGAAATGCATCTTTGACATTACAAAGGAAAAAATCTTGGGATTCATGGTCAGTGAGAAGGGGATAGAAGTAGATCCCGCCAAGATGAAAGCCATACTTGCGATACCACCTCCCCGAATAGAGAAAGAAGTCCAAGGTTTCCTCGGGAAATTGCAATACATCAGTCAGTTCATCATCCAGTTAACCTTCATCTACGAACCTATCTTCAAACTCCTCCGAAAGGATTCAACTAAAGTTTGGAATGAGGCATGCCAAGAAGCTTTTGGTCGAATCAAACAATATCTGACCCAACCCTCGATACTCATGCCACCACAGCCTAGTCTCCCCTTGTTCCTATGCCTAACCATAACTGACACTGTAGCTGGGGCTTTGATATCCCAATACCTTGAAGATTCTTATGAAGAAAGATCCATCTATTATGTCAGTCAAAAATTGGCCAGGCACGAGGTTAACTACACTGCTTTAGAAAAGGTGTGTATCGCACTTATCCGGGTTATCCAAAAGTTGAGGCATTACATGCTGGCCTTCCCTATCAAGCATGTATCCCGAATGCACCCCATCAAATACCATCTTAAGAAACTCACCTTGTCCATCCGAATGGCCTGATGGTTGATGTCCCTAGTCGATTTCGATATCGTGTACATCACGTAGAAAGCTATGAAAGGAAGAGCCATCTCTGTCTACCTCACCGATTACCCCGTAGAAGAAGCTGATGTCTGGATCTCTGAATTCCCAGATGAAAACATCCTTTGTATTACTCAAGACAACCTTCGATGGAAAATGTTCTTAGACGGAGCTACCAACAAAAAGGGATATGGCATTGGGATACTTCTGATCGCCCTAGATGACTCCCACACTCCCATCATCAAGTTAAATTTACCTTGCACCAACAATATGACTGAATACTAAGCATGCATGATAGGCCTCAAGGTTGCTCTCAAGAAAGGTATTCAATTCAATGTTTAGAAGTCTACGGGGATTCCACCCTCATCATCAGTCAAGTGCTCAGAAAGTGGATAGTCAAGGATGAAAAACTCTGACCCTTCCATTCCCACTTAGAAGAAATAGCCTCCCAATTCCAAGATATCACTTTCCATTACCTACATCGAGCAAAGAATAACCTAACCGATGCTCTCGCTACCTTGGCCTCCATGGTCTACATGACCGAAGGAATAACTATGACCCCCTTCCTAGTTCAAAATCAAGACAATCCAACCCACTGCTACCACATTGAGCTCGTCACTACAGAAAATCCTGAGCTAGCCAATTATTGGTACTATGATATCTGAGGGTTCCAATAAGAAAGATCGAGCAACCCTTCGAAGACTCACCACCCAGTATATCATATGTCACAAAGCACTGCTCAAAAGGAACTTCGATGGAACTCATCTGCACTGCATCACAGGGGCTGACATTGAAAAGATAATGCCGAAGATCCACAGTGAAGAATACAGACCCCACATTAACGGTCACATGCTTGCCAAAAAGATCATTCGACAAGGCTACTACTGGATCACCATGACCCAGGATTGCACCGCCTAAGTACGGAGATGCCTCAAATGTCAATAATTCTCCAACCTTCAGCATTTGCCTCCACGTGAATTATATAACATAACCTCTCCATGGACGTTCTCCACCTGGGACATCGACATCATAGGGAAGGTTACACTGAAGGCTTCAAATGGGCATGATTTCATCCTAGTTGCCATTGATTACTTCACCAACTGGGTCGAAGTAGAGTCACACGATTGCTGAACGCTAAGAAAGAGTCCAAATTCATCAAGAAAAACATCATCTGCCGGTATGGGTTCCCGCACGAGCTAGTATCAGATAACGGGTTACATTTTGAGGTAGAAGTCACAGAGGTGGTCAACGAGTATGGAATTCAGAGACACAAATTGTGACAACCCGAATATAATTATGATAAATTATATTTAAATCATGCTTATCTTATGTGATATGAATATTGTGATCTTAGTATATCTAATGTTAAGTGATTATGTTTATTATAATCCTACTTTCATAAATCATGAAAGGTCGAATTATTTACAAACACAAATTTTGTTGTTTTCAGTGGAAAGGTTCCTGTTAGAGACTAGTTTTGACCTTTATAACATTATAAATGACTTGAGGTGAAAACTAGATAGTTGTAGAAATGTGAGTTAGGGTTGTAATACAACAAACGGATCATCAAATGGATGCCCGAGTAAAGAGTTATACCGAATTTACGAACAAAGGGCAAAGTTGTCCATTCCCTTTAAGTGGTATTTTGTCTTTTATTAAACCAAATGGTTTAATTTGATTGGTTGGATTGGGAGGCAGCCTTGGCCGACCTTATGTCCTTGAAATAGATTTATCCTTCATCCAAAATCATCCATGAAAGGGTTTCGCCTTGAGGAAAGAGAATTAGGGAGTTTAGGAAGGAAAAGTGAGGAGAAAAGGTGTAGAAAAATCCGTAGAAATTACGTAAAAAGCCCTGAAGGTAATCCTAATTACAATTCTAGTTATTTATATTATATTACTTATTTATATGATCTAAATCATCATAGGTTTACTAAAGTTTCAGCCCTTTATATATATTTATGGTTAGATGCAAGTTTATGTTAAGTTGAGTGTAGAAGCCCTTAATATTGCTTTGTATTGAAACCCCCTATATTCAAACTTGCATATCTCTTTGTGTACTTACTGGAATTGCGAAATTCCAGTTGGATATGAAAGTGTACTCATATATTCATATCATATCCTAAAATTAGAATTTATCTCCTTGTGGTTAGTCCGTAATGATGATTTAAAGTTGGTGCATAGTTGCTGTTTGTATACTTGATTTCGGTATGCCCTAAGTTTAGTCAAGCTTTTGAGATAGAAAATGAAGTAAAAAAATTATGAAACTTTAATTCAGTACTATTAAGTATGTTTACTAGAAATATTTTGAAAATCATGAAAAGTTATTATGTAGAAAAATTATGAAAATTCTTGCAAGTTGAAGGAACAATAGAGGAGCTTGTAGGGAAGATTTCTTGTGTTGTAAAGAAATGGTCATAACTTGCTCTAGGAAGCTTGAAAAATTACACTGTCACTTTTATTGGAAAGTATATTCATATATGTTTTCATATGATAAGGTTAGACCCCTGTATTTATACAAATTATGAATATATGATAGTTAACTATGTAGAACAATAATTTCAGTCCATACTGGATACCCCTTGAATGAATGTTTTTATTTCGTCCTTACAAAGGGTAATTTGAGTACATGTTTCATGTGTATATACATTTAGAAGTATAATTTAATGTTTACTTGGTTCTGGTAATAAATTCCTTATCAGGTATTTCCTACGGTTGAATGTCCGTAACTTTATCAACATGTATATCATTGTTTTGCCTTTACCTATGTTTTATGGAATGTGACTTAATTGGAATTATATTGTTGATTTATAGTCATGGAAAGTTACATAATTATGTTAGGATAATATTTATGATTGAGGTTCAGTACTGATTTAGTTGGATTGACAGGTGTAAGGTCTAATCAACCCAGTTCAGCTCCACCAGAAGGAAACGTGAATACATAGTTGACAACCAAGGTGAGTGTACTCACTGGAAAGAGATATTTGTATCGTGTTGTTGGTATGATCATAATATAATGAATATGAAATTGTTCATTTCGGTTTACCGAAATGGGAGGTTACTCCCCGACCCGGAATGAGGGAGATTTGTCTATTAATGACAAGGGGTTACTCCTCGACCAGGAATGGGGGAGAATTATCTATTTAGACAGGATATGTGAATCATGATTCGGAAAAGTTGGTCATGATCCGGATAAGTTAATACATAAGTATATGGACATGATTTATTGCATTTAAATTCATGCAGTAGTTTAGTAGTGATGCATTCACTGGGCTATTTTTGCTCATGGTTCCTATGTTCACATTTCTCAGGTAATGCGATGTCACTGCCAAATCTAGGAAGTCGGGCTGGGTTAGCCAGGAATGGGAGAATAAAAGATTTTGTTTAAATGTAAATGATGTAATTAAGTTAAATTATCCTTTAAGCAAGTTTGTATAAGTATGACTACTCTGATGTTGTAAAAAAGTTTTTAGTCATATGAATTTACAATGATGACTCTGAAATTAAAACTCTTGTTTATGGTTTGGTTAAATTAATCATGGTTTGACTCACTTTGACTTTCAAACTTAATTATAAGTAACTGGGTAGGGGGTGTCAGCTTTTGGTATCAGAGCCTAGGTTTTAGAGGTTCTAGAGTGAGAAGTATCTAGATTTGGCAGTGAATGTTAGAAATATATTTTGTTTGATACTAACGATTATGTTAGGAAAGATACGTATATCTGCATGTTGTTATATCTTTGATTCATTTCAGATATAAGAGAATGGAACGAGGGAATGTAAATGTGAGACTAGAAGATGAGGCTTCAAATATTCTAGCAGAAGCGGAGGTTGAGCAACCTGTTCAGATAAATATGGAACCCGAGCCAGAACAACTGACAGATATGCAAAAAAATGGCACGTGCTATGACTCTAATGGAAGAGTAGCAAGCTAGATTTATGGCACAGATGGAAGAACAACATACTAGGCAACTGGAGGCACAAGCATTGGCTAGGGCTGAGGAGGTGATACACCGGGAAGAAAGAAGTACTTCACATGAGAAATTTATTAAGATGAACCCACCCTAATTTGAAGGAGCAGTTGATCCAACAGAGGCAAAAGTATGGGTTAAAGAAATTGAACTTATCTTTGGGGTAATGAGGATGCCTGAAAATCAACAGGTAACCTTAGTGGCGTATATGCTCAAATGAGAAGCTAAGTACTGGTGGGATGCCACGAAACATTTGTTGATTACTCCAGGAGGCGGGAATGTGATCTCCTGGGATGCTTTTGTTAAAGCCTTGTATGACAAATATTTTCCCCCAATGTATCGAAAGCAAAAGGAGAAGGAATATTACATGTTGAATCAGGGGAGTATGACAGTTAGAGAATATAAAGCTAAACTTACAGCCTTATCTCATTTTTCTTCGAGGTTTATACAGAATGAGGAAGATATGTGCAGCCAATTTCTCGATGGACTAGAGTTAGTTATTAAATCAAGGCTATCGGCTTTAGAGACTGTTAATTATTCAGCCTTGGTGAAAAAAGCTATGATAGTAGAAAGGGACGTGAATGAAGCTAGAGGGAATCGAGAACGAGGTGTAAAGAGAAGCAGATTTGATCCAAGTTATCAAAAGGGTAGTGATACAGAATATTCGAGACTTGGAGGGCAGAAATTCTAGCATGGTAGAGGCATGGGAAGTAGTTTTCAAAGGGGTGAAGCAAGTGGTGGAAGTGGTTCAAGAGTTTCATCGCAAGGAGATCCAAAGACAGGAATTCACAATAAAAAAGAGACGCATAAGAAAAATGCGAATGCATGAAAGGAGAATGCGTAAATTGAAGGATACCTCGAGGAGATACTTGGCTCCAATAAAAGTTTGCCGACATCATCGGCTGAATGCATCCAATGAAAAATTGAGGGTCGCCAACGTCAGACTCCCCCAATCATAGAGAGGGATGTTCGAAAACATCCTAAAATACGACAAGAATCGCAAATGGACGACGTCACCACTCGACGCCACCATGAAACCTCCCAGCACCAACAATATGAAAAACCGTGCCATATACCTCACCTGCAGCCCGTGCTCCACATTAACCTCCCTATTCGGCAAAACATCCTTCAGCAAGGACATCCGGATGGAATCTGTAAGGACACAAATTTCCAATTGAGTCCATATATAGTTTTGGCTCAATTCCGGACAAAAACATTTATTCATAGGAATGTATTTGATTGTAATATTCCCAAGCCTATGAAGTGTGTGTTGAAGACGTAGCGGCAAAGAATTTAAAGCTTCGTCAAAATGTCGGTTTGTGTGCCTCGTTTCTACATCATCAACTAAGGTTCCATGCTCCCAAGGTATGAATGTAATTATATTTATATAGGAGCTTGGAACAATATGTATTGGGTGTTAGGTATAATAAAAACTGCATTTTATTTTTCAGAAAGAATCAATTAGAAACTTAAAAATAAGTATATAAAAGTTTATAAAAGTTTCTGGGCCAAAATCGAATTTTTAAATCTTTCTGGTCGTTCGTTAGAAATGTCGTTCGAACGAGTTTTTTCGTTCGAACCAGGTTTCGTTCGAACGAGTTTTGTCGTTCGAACCAAGTTCATTCGAACAAGTTTTCCAACGACCCTAATCTGGTCAGTCGTTCGATATATCGTTCGATATGTCGTTCGAACGAGTTTTCGTTCTAACGAGGTATCTAACGAGATTCTAACGAGCCCAGGCTGGTCGCTCGTTAGAAGTCTCGTTCGAACGAGAGTCAAGTTCGTTCGAACGAGACGTCGGGCGGGAACGGTTTTGAGCAGTTTTTGGCAGTTTTTCACCACTTTCCCCACTTGGTTTTTAACCAACTTTTTCATACATTATTATGCGCGGGAAACACATTTTCCAAGATAACTTTTCCAACATTGTTTATCTCCTAAAGAGAGTTTGAGAGCAAAATTAGTTTAGGAAAATTTTCAAGTTTTGAGTGTTCACTTTTAATGAAAAATTCATACACACTCTAGTTTACACCCAATAATTGTTTATCCAAGTTTCTATATTTATATCAATTGCTTGGAGTTTTTGGCACCGGTTTTCTCTACCGAATTCAAGAGACGTTTCGGGTTTGCTTCTACACCCCATCACAAAGAAGAAGACTTTTGTTGAGATTCTACCCACACGGAGAAATGCTCCATGCTTGGGTGACGGTGACCATATAAAGTCCCATCGGTGGATTCCGAGACCGCGGTGGTGTTCCGAGGTTGTCCGCTAGGAAGAGGTTTCTACGAGAAGGAGCGTCGAGGCTTGAGAGGGATAGAGTCAGTCGTTGTAAGTCTATTTGTCTTGTAATTGTAATTCCGTATCTAGTGGACTTGTGGCTAGGGCCGTCCAAGGTTGTTTCCCGTCTTGGGTTTTTTCCTCGTACATCTCGGCGTAGTGTGACATTGTTTATTTTATCTTGCACAAAATTTAGAATGCATGCTTAGGTTAATTTCAAGATAAAATTTGGTTTAACAATCACACTAATTTAATTAGGGACTTAAATTAGATATTGGGTAAAATTGCTTTATTCAAGTCATTTGCTAAAATAGATTTCGCCTAACTTTGTTTAAATGAATAATCATGACTTTGGCAAATTCTAGGACTTGAATTTTGTTTTAATTTGTTTGGTGAAATTAAAACTTGTTGTTATTTTTGAAAAGTTGAACCATCACCTCTTTAACAATGCTTCCTCATCATCTCTATTGTGTTTTAACTAAAAAGGAAATTATTATTTTAATTGGGACAATTTTGCGCCTTCAAATTGGTATCAGAGCCAAAAACGATAAATTATTTCGTTAAGATCCTTTAATTTTTGGCTAAAATGGATTTTTTCCCATTTTCAAAATTTCCTATTTTTTATGGTTCGAACTACGCGTATTGGAAAGCGCGAATGAAATCGGCACTTAAATCTATCGATGAACGTGTTTGGATGTCTGTTGTTACCGGGTACTCCCCACAAACTCATCTTATTGAAAATGAACGTGTTCCCAAACCCATCGATAGATGGACCGAAAATGAGTTTAAGCTTGCAAATTTTAATTCCCGTGGTTTAAATGCCTTATTTAGCACTGTCGCACCGGATGAATTTCGACGTATTATGACGTGTGAAACCGCTAAAGAAGCTTGGTATATTTTACAATTAACTCATGAAGGAGCGAGTGTCGTTAAAGCTTCTAAACTCCAAAACCTCACCACTCAATTCGAAACTATCAAAATGGATGAAAAAGAAACTTTTGATAAATTTTATGCTAGACTGTCTGATATTGTTAATTCATCCTTTAACTTGGGAGAGAAAATACCTGACGACCGTGTTATAAAGAAAATTTTAAGGTCCCTACCCGATAGATTTATTCCTAAAGTGACCGTTTTAAATTCTTTACCCACTTTAGCATCTACGAAATTAGAAGAGCTTGTAGGTGATTTACAAACCTATGAACTAGATATGTTTCCCTCTAAAACTGAAAAGAAAATTGAAAAGGGCGTTGCTTTAAAAGCCCGAAAAGAGGTCAAACAAGTAGTAGAGAGCGATAGTGATAGTGACTCGGAAGATATGGCTTTGTTTGCTCGTAAATTTAGAAAATTTCTTAAATTTAACAAAGATAAAGTTAAAAATGATTTTAAGAAATTTGATACTTCTAAACATGATAAAAGCGAGAAGTTTTCTAAAGCCGAGAAGATCCCTAAAACTAGTAATGAAAATTTAGATAAGGACGAGTCTAATAAATGTTTTGGTTGTGAAGGTTATCGACATAGGGCTTATGAGTGCCCCACTAAACTAAGGAAAGAGGGTAAACGACCCATTTCATATAATGCGACCCTTAGTGATAGTGATAAGGAAGAGAAGCCCGAATCCCCCACTAAGAATAATTTTGTGGCTTTTATGGCTAGACATGTGAGTGATAATGAGAACTCATCGAATGATGAAATTATAGCACATGCCACTTCCAAGGTCATTGTACATGATTCTCTTATTTTTGATGATAGTGAGAGTGAAGAAGAAAGAGAGAGTGAAAATGAAGATGAGGTTGATATGAGTGAACTTCAAAATGCTTTTCATGAATTATATAAAGAATCTATTAAATTGAAAAGAGCTAATTTGAAGTTAGAAACGAGTTTAAGAGAGAGTGTTAAGGTCATTGATGAAAGTGCCTTAATAGAAGACCTTAGGACACATGAGAGGACTCTTCAAGAGAAGCTTAACTATGTAGAAGGCGAGAGAGATAGCCTTAGGGGTTTAATGGAATCCTTGAAAAAGGAGCTTCTTGCTTTTGAAGAGCGAAATGTTTTACTAGAATCTAAAATTTTAGAATTGACAAATAAATTAAAAGATTCTAGTAGTGTCAAATTTGATTTGGAGTGTCGTTCGGAAAAACTAGATAAAATGTTAGGAACGGTCCAAATTAAAAATGACACTTTTGGTTTAGGCTTCAATTCTTGTAATGATTTTAACCCTAAAGTCAAAACCAATGTTTTAGGAGAATCTTCTAGGAATGCATTTAATGATCACTCCTTAGATAAATCTTTTCGACATATTCTTATTTGTACACATTGTGATCGAAAAGGTCATCTTAGGAAATTTTGTTTAGATCTTAAACGAATTCCTAGAAAATCCCATAGTAAAGTAACCACGATAGCTAATGTTCCTACACCCCAAGATAGTAATTCTTCATTAATTTGGGTTAGGAAATCCGACTTGGTTACCTTACAAAATAGGGATTTTGATTCTCATTTACTTTCACATCCTTCCTCCCTTGCTAAATCTAACGGATGAATGTGTTAGTGTTTGCATACTTTAGCTTTTGTACTTCATGCCATAATCATATGCTAAATGTATGCTTGTTTAGTCATTTTCTAGTCTTTGCCTCATGTATATCATATGCTAGAAATTATGACTTGTTTATCTTTTTGTATTATTTTTTGTGTTTGATTTACCTGAAAAATATAAAAAGATTTTTGTTTATCATTTGTGTTTTATTTATTTCATTTAAGCTTAATGAAAAATACAAATGATTTTTGTTTGTCTTTTTGAGTAAATATTTATTTTTGATTCAAAATGTTAAAAACTCAAAAAGATTTTGTTTTGTGTGTATTTTTGTTTGACACACTTTATGTGGCATATATTTGTGTTTGAATCCCATCATTTACGCTCCCATGTGGCTAGAACTTTTGGTTTAGATTTTCAATCCTTAAAATGTTCTTTACCATGTTTTATATGGAGTAGTTGGATTTTGTATTGTTTAAATGGATTCTATTTCTATATGCCTCTATTCACACATGCACGAGCTCTTTTGAAATCTTAATGTCACATGTTATATTTGAGCTTTTTGAGGTGTTCTCCTATCAATCTAGTCATCTACATATCTATGACCTAGGAGGACTAGTGCATGTCAAAATCCGTTGCATGTGAGATTTGTGTGAAAAATGAAAACATGATAAATTAATATATGCACGGGGAAGGGCTCCGAAAGGATGAATTAAATCCTTTGCGATAGTAAGCCACCGTTGATTGGATCTAAAAGAAATACGTGATCCAAAGGCCGAAAAACAGAATATTTGGCATTTATAAGAAAGCAATTGCCAAGGCCTATGTTTGTTTGATATATTCATTCAAAAACAAAAGAATATATATGCTCTTTGAGGGAGAATTGGATGGTATATCAACGGTTTGCACAATGTCCGTTTATCCTAGTTGTCTTTAATGTCATGACTCTATTTGGTTTGTAGAATCATCATCATGCTAGGCTTGTATGCATTGTGTATGTTTGTTCATTGAGTTCAATCTTTATATTGCCACATGAGGTTATATTTAACTTTGATGAAGTTTGCAATCAAATGAGAACTCCGTGAACGTTTCTTAAGTGTTTGGGTCTAAATTTAATTGTTACTAGTATACACCCCTACACTTCCGTTTCCCTATGACACATTTTTTCCATACGAGTGTGCAAACTTATTGTATTTTGTGTCATGTGTGTGTTTATATCTATCTATATATGCTCGTACTTATTGGTATATTTATAGTATATATATATATATGATATATGTTTGTCTTTGCCTTGCTTTTATTGCCCATATGCTTTTATGTCTTATCACTTTAAGTTGTTTATTAGTTCTTTATCCTTTGCCTATTCCCGAACAAAAAGGGGGAGAAATGGTATCTAATCCTATTATTACCGTATCTTAGTTTGGGGGAGATTTATCTGAGGGGGAGACGTCTTTCTAAGTAGGTCATGTGTTTAAAGGGAGAATTAATTTAGGGGGAGTAATTAATTAATTGCATTTAATATTTTGATATTCCCTATGCATTTGATGAGTTTGCTTAAGTGTGCAGGAATTATTCTAAAGCGGCATCTTTCTATGGTAAAGCGTTTAAATCCTTAGGTTGAGTCAAGATTGGGCGGGTTATGTTTTGAGTCTAGTGAGCTTGACGACCCTTTAGGATTTTTGTTTGGTTTTTGTCCCGGAATAGCCAAAGGGGGAGATTTGTAAGGACACAAATTTCCAATTGAGTCCATATATAGTTTTGGCTACATTCCGAACAAAAACATTTATTCATAGGAATGTATTTGATTGTAATATTCCCAAGCCAATGAAGTGTGTGTTGAAGACGTAACGACAAAGAATTTAAAGCTTCATCAAAATGCCGGTTTGTGTGCCTCGTTTCTACGTCATCAACTAAGGTTCCATGCTCCCAAGGTATGAATGTAATTATATTTATATAGGAGCTTGGAACAATATGTATTGGGTGTTAGGTATAATAAAAACTGCATTTTATTTTTCAGAAAGAATCAATTAGAAACTTAAAAATAAGTATATAAAAGTTTATAAAAATTTCTGGGCCAAAATCGAATTTTTTAATCTTTCTGGTCGTTCGTTAGAAATGTCGTTCGAATGAGTTTTTTCGTTCGAACCAGGTTTCGTTCGAACGAGTTTTGTCGTTCGAACCAAGTTCGTTCGAACGAGTTTTCCAACGACCCTAATCTGGTCAGTCGTTCGATATGTCGTTCGAACGAGTTTTCGTTCTAACGAGGTATCTAACGAGATTCTAACGAGCCTAGGCTGGTCGCTCGTTAGAAGTCTCGTTCGAACGAGAGTCAAGTTCGTTCGAATGAGACGTCGGGCGGGAACGGTTTTGAGCAATTTTTGGCAGTTTTTCCCCACTTTCCCCACTTGGTTTTTAACCAACTTTTTCATACATTATTATGTGCGGGAAACACATTTTCCAAGATAACTTTTCCAACATTGTTTATCTCCTAAAGAGAGTTTGAGAGCAAAATTAGTTTAGGAAAATGTTCAAGTTTTGAGTGTTCACTTTTAATGAAAAATTCATACACACTCTAGTTTACACCCAATAATTGTTTATCCAAGTTTCTATATTTATATCAATTGCTTGGAGTTTTTGGCACCGGTTTTCTCTACCGAATTCAAGAGACGTTTCGGGTTTGCTTCTACACCCCATCACAAAGAAGAAGACTTTTGTTGAGATTCTACCCACACGGAGAAATGCTCCATGCTTGGGTGACGGTGACCATATAAAGTCCCATCGGTGGATTCCGAGACCGGGGTGGTGTTCCGAGGTTGTCCGCTAGGAAGAGGTTTCTACGAGAAGGAGCGTCGAGGCTTGAGAGGGATCGAGTCAGTCGTTGTAAGTCTATCTGTCTTGTAATTGTAATTTCGTATCTAGTGGACTTGTGGCTAGGGCCGTCCGAGGTTGTTTCCCGTCTTGGGTTTTTTCCTCGTACATCTCGGCGTAGTGTGACATTGTTTATTTTATCTTGCACAAAATTTAGAATGCATGCTTAGGTTAATTTCAAGATAAAATTTGGTTTAACAATCACACTAATTTAATTTGGGACTTAAATTAGATATTGGGTAAAATTGGTTTATTCAAGTCATTTGCTAAAATAGGTTTCGCCTAACTCTGTTTAAATGAATAATCATGACTTAGGCAAATTCTAGGACTTGAATTTTGTTTTAATTTGTTTGGTGAAATTAAAACTTGTTATTATTTTTGAAAAGTTGAACCATCACCTGTTTTACAACGCTTCCGCATCATCTCTATTGTGTTTTAACTAAAAAGGAAATTATTATTTTAATTGGGACAATTTTGCGCCTTCAGAATCCCTAGAAACTATCCTCCCTACGTCACCAAGTGTCGCCCTCACCGCCTCTGGCCTCACCCTCAAAGAGCGATCCACCTCTATCTGCTCCCCATTGCAATCTAGCTCCAGCAGCTGCTGCACGTCTATGGGAGTCATGGTCATCTCCCCAAAATCGAAATGAAAGGTGTGGGTACTATCCCACCATATCTCCCTTAAAGAACATAAGACCGCTGTCGACCGAGGCGTCTCATCCAGCGCAGATGCCAACCTTCCAAAATTCGCTAATGATACCACCCAATGCAGCACAGGTGGAAGATGCTCCCAAACATCCTTAAGCCCCGTCATTCCACGGGCACGCATGTTCTTCAAAGAGATATCAAATTGTCAAAAGAAGAAACCTTGTCAAAATTTAAGAAGGAAGGAAAAATCACCAAAAAGAGAAGAATGCCAAAAGTCAGGTTGCTTACATAATCGCTGGGGTTCACCGCCCTCGAAGACCGGTGACGCAATGACTCCCACAACCAAGTCCACTCATCCGCAACCGGCTCGAATGCATCAAAGGAGTTCTCACTCCCCAAATCAAGAGGTGCCCTGGCCCTCCACTCCACGTTCGCCCACTCATCAACGGTCAACCATTCCCTATACGCTGCAGTGCTCACAAAGGCAGCCATTTCTTAGAGATCGGAATACTAGAACAATTTGCAGAGGAAAATCACAGAAAGAAAGTCCGTGCCACTGCCAAATGGCACCCTCTGAACCATGCCGACTGGCACCCCCATTAAAGTTCATACGAAATTCCCAAAAAATACCAGATAGCCCTGAAAAATTCTCAGAAAATTCATAAAAATCCCAAGAAGGATTTAGAACATTTTCACCCAGAAAATTTTGCACTCCCTCAAGCGAAACCCCTATTTCCCTAGTGGAATGATTAAAAACTAAGTAAAACTCCTCCCGACAACATCCCCGGAGGATCTCTAAAGATCACCAAAGGCCTTAATTTTTCCTAAGCAATACATCCAAACCCTGGGCCACCTAAATCTCCCGAGTGGAATTTTGGCTATTCCTTCTGAGGATGCAAAAGATTTCCCCAGCAGTCGGCTACCCAGCCAAAAAAAAACCACAAGATAAATCTCCCCGCCAGAGTTCCCCAAGAACATCTCTACATATGCCCGCAGAATTAGCTTCGACCTGCAGAATTGGTCATCCCACCTTAAGTCCTCAGAATTAGCTCCGACCCGCATAATTGGTCATCTCTACTTAAGCCCGCAGAATTGGCTTCAACTCGCAGAATTGGTCACCTCCACCTTAAGCCCGCAGAATTGGCTTCGTTCGCAAAATTGGTCATCTCAACTTAAGCCCGCAAAATTGGCTTCGACTCGCAGAATTGGTCATCCCACCTTAAGCCCTCAGAATTATCTTTGACTCGCAGAATTGGTCATCTCACCTTAAGCCCGCAGCATTGGCTTCGACCCGCAGAATTGGTCATCTCAACTTAAGCCCGCGGAATTGGCTTCGACCCGCAGAATTGGTCACCTCCACCTTAAGCCCGTAGAATTGTCTTCGACTCATAGAATTGGTCATCTCAACTTAAGCTTGCAGAATTGGCTTCGAACGCAAAATTGGTCATCTCACCTTAAGCCCGCAGAATTAGTCATCTCAAAGAATTGGCTTCGACCCGCAGAATTGGTCATTTCACCTTAAGCCCGCAGAATTGGTCATCTCAACTTAAGCTCACAAAATTGTCTTCGACCCGCAGAATTGGTCATCTCTACTTAAAGCCTGCAGAATTGGCTTCGACCCACAAAATTGGTCATCTTAACTTAAGCCCGCAGAATTGGCTTCAACCTGTAGAATTGGTCATCTCATCTTCAAGCTCACAGAATTGGATTCGATCCGCATAATTGGTTATCCCACCTTAATCCCTCAGAATTGGCTTCGACCCGCATAATTGGTTATCTCATACTTAAGCCCGCATAATTGGCTTCGACCCGCAAAATTGGTCATCCCATCTTCAAGCCTGCAGAATTGGCTTTGAGCCGCAAAATTGGTCATCTCAACTTAAGCCTGTAGAATCGGCTTCTACCCACAGAATTGGTTATCCCCATAACACTTCGTAATCCTGCAGAATCGGCCTCGACCCTCTGAATATGTCATCCTTGCTCCCTTAGGTCCTCAGACTCGGCCTCGACCCTCTGAATTGGTCATCCTATTTCAAAGCATCATGGGGTGTCTATTAGACGGCTATCATTTGTTCTAAACTCACCCGTCGAGGGGCTCTGTAAACACCCCATTCTGTTACCCCCTAAACTCTCTTTAGGTCCCTAGCACCTCCCTTCATCACTATAAACTCAGGTCATACCCCGAGTACTGACCTAGAAGCCATCGGGCACTCCCAAGCTCCATTTGACCAAAAGTCAAAGTGTTCAATTAAACTGAGACTAAATGAATCTTTGAAGTGAACTTAAACCCTTTTCCAACGGTCCATCCCGTGTGCAATTCCGACTTACCATGTGGACGAATGACCTGTTTTCCCCTAAAACTCAATTAGGAGGCCACCACGCACTCTCGGGCTATATTTGACCTAAGTCAACTCTTTAAATTGACTGAGACTGATTGAATCTTCGAAGGGCACTGAAACCCCTTTCCAACGGTCCATCCCGTGTGTGATTCTGACTTACGATACGGACGAATGATCAATTTTACTC
The DNA here is from genome assembly GCA_949130495.1 of Sambucus nigra. Lineage (NCBI taxonomy): Eukaryota > Viridiplantae > Streptophyta > Magnoliopsida > Dipsacales > Adoxaceae > Sambucus > Sambucus nigra. Next base: position 197,111,296 of record OX422217.1, on the reverse strand, counting down.
CGAAAGGTCACCGAATTATTCTAGGGCTCGGTCGACTGAAGTCAACTCCCTGAACCAGATCAAACTTTTTGGAATGTCAAAGTACATATCCTAACCTTTCCAATGGTCTGCCCCGTGCACGATTCAGACTTACCATGCGGACAAATGATCCGTTTGCGTCCGATGAATCCCCAACCAATGGACCGACGAATGCTTCCAAGCCATATTTGACCCAAAGTCAACTCTCGAACCTGGGAGTAGTCCAAAGGACTTTCTAAGGTCTCTGAATTACCTTTCCAACGTCCCTCCCTGTGCGTGATTCTGATCAATGGTTTGCATTATAAGACCAATTTTCCGAAAAGCCCTGAAGGACCCTTCCAAACGGCAGGTCCCTGACCCTGCCTATCAGCAGTGTGCCTAAATGCGTCTGCCGATTGGCAGCAACAGGGCTATGCCAATTCGAAATTCCCTAGTCCTATAAAAAGGAGGCCTGACCTCACTTGCAAGAGGAGCCCAGATCTGATAGATATCACTCTCAGCAAATCCAGAAAACCTCTCTCGAAGTCAGCGTGATTTCCTCACCCAAATCCCTTTCCAACCTTCACTTTTCATTATCCTTTTCATCAAACTTGGTTAATTAACTACCCTCCATCATCATCCAAGTCTAAGGGTTTCCCTCCACCATTCAAGGTCAAGCTCAAGATCTTCAAGAAGGTCCAATTTTCTCAACTCTCTCCTTAAATTCTCATAAATTCACAATAACTTGTTTTATTACTTAGCACTTTCATTATCTCATCTCACACATCCTAATATACTTTTTTATTTAGTATTATTGCACATCTTTTATTTTCATACAAATAAAAAACCCAAAAAACAAGAAAAATAGGGTTTGCTCATAAATTCCAAACGGGAATTCTCATAGTTTTCTTACACTTTTCCCACAAGCACAACACTTTTCCTACACACACACACACACACACACACACACACACACACACAAATAAGAGAGTCACTTGGTTGGATTTATGGGATAAACCCCACCCCTCATTTTTCATGCGAACTACGTGAACTTTGATGCCTCTATAGGCTGCGTAGGCGTCTCGGGGTAAAACCCGAGACTTGAGTCTTATTTTTACTTTTTCTCTCATTTTCTATTTTCTCTAAACTCCACTCTCTTATATTATATATATATACATATATTTGTTCTTAGTGGAGTATTATTCCACATGCGTTATTATTTTATCATAACGGTCAACGTAAGGATAATCGCGTAAATCCTATTTTCTAATATTTTTATACCTTCCTACTGATGACTCGCTTTACCTCTTCCATGGTGCAAGTCGATTATTCCTATCTCCACTATATATACACATGCACACATATCACGGGGAAAATAAAGGAAAATAACAAAAACACATGAGAGACCGAAAGGGCGGAATGGGTGCCTAACGCCTTCCCATTTCTTAACTTAGCCTCCGAACCCTTTTTGAATTATTTTGGTTTCGTATGCATCAGTATGTCTTTGGATGTTATCCTTCGGGATGGTTCCCTTTCTTTTGTATGTTTTGAGTAAAATAGACTGTCGACTCTATCTCTTTACATTTTTCACCTCACCCAAATGACGTCGGTCGAAGCGCTCCCGATAGGGACGCTCGGGACCTAGGATCCTGCATCATGTGCTCGCCCGTCGTGAGGATTGGGGGATGGCCACAGAGATATCGTATCCCGCAAAATATGTAAGCAAAGGATGAATTATAAACGAGTCTTTATTTCTCCTAAGTATTACATATATGAGGGATTGTAGCCCGCACAATATGCAAGCAAAGGAAGAATGAAAGCAGTATCGTATTTACTACGATACAATTCATTTAAAATTTTAATTCCAACTTCTATTTCCACTATCATGAATTACATTGTGTGAGGTTCATGCACCCCGACCCTTGAAAACTTAGCCTGACATATTAAAACTAGAAAAAACATGTTTTGAATGAAAGAAACCATTTTTACTAACCACTGAAGATGAAGGAGAATGAAATTACTCACCAAGAAATTAGCTACTGCAAATATGAAAGCAAGAATAGGAGTAAAATTACTTGAATTGAAAAACTGGAATCGAAACTAGGGTTTCTTGTTGTTTCTCCTCTAAACTAATTAGAAAGCTTCTCTAAAACGGATTAGAAGCCTCCTTTAATGTCTGGGAGTTATTTAAAATTTATACCCTACAAAAATTACAAGAGTTGGAAGCATACAAAACTCTATCAAGAAGAAGATCAGCTCAAATCTCGAACCCCGGATCGATCCGGTCAGGATATATCGGACTGGTTCGGTTAACAATCGGATTGATCCATTTTTCAAATAAACCGGATTGGTCTGCTAGACATGTCGCTATGCAGTGATTTTAAAGGACGGACTAATCCATTTTTTTGGTATACTGGATTGGTCCGGTAGACGTATTCTTATTTAGTGATTTTGAGGGCCAGACCAATTTCTCTTGAATATCTCTTCAAAATCTCTTGATTATCTCACATCTTTGGGTCTTCATAACTTCTTCTCCAGAACTTGGATTGGGCCTCCCTTTCTTCCTACGCATTCATAAACTTGAGATCTTTGATTTTATTTTGGGTCCTTAACCTGATTCCTAGTGGAAATTATTCTTTTGCCCTTTTGATTCGTCCTCTTTATTTTCTCTTGCTTCTTTCGATTTCTTTCTTTCTTTCTTTCATGTATTAAATATCTGTAAAATTAATAAGAAGTACACAAAACTCGGGATACTTGTTGGGTGAAACTGTTAACACAGATATAAGATAAACTAATTCATTTTACATTGTCCGAGGTAATAAAAGTATCTAAATTAAGGGGTAAATTTGGAAGATTTTATGCCTAATCAGTCACGCGTGTAATTTAAAATAACCGAATCAATTAAATTTTTGAATACTCATAAATATGGGGTGCTACATACTTTCCCCCTTCAAAGGAATTTTGCCCTACAATTTGGGACATACTTGTGTGAATAACTATGGATACTTCTCACCCATGTCATCCTCTAGCTCCCATGTTGACTCGCCCACATTGTGGTGCCCCCGCCTAAACTCATACCAAGGTTACCACCTTAGACCGCATCTTTTGCTCACTACGATCAAGTATTGCCACTGGCCTTTCCTCGTAAGAGATATTTGACTGCAAGCCTATATCCTCTAATCGAACGTGCTAAAAATACCTCTCACTCCTCTGTTACTTCTTCAACAATGATATATGGAACCCATCATGAATCCGCTGTAAGCGCTCTGGTATTTTCAACCTATATGCCACTGGTCCAACGCTCTCGACAACCAGAAACGGTTCCACATATATTGTCATTAGCTTCCCCTTCTTGACGAACCTCATAACCCTCTTTTATAGGAGACACTCACACCAAATCTTGGGCACCAACCTCTAGATCAATGTTCCTCTTGTATGCATCGGCGAAACTCTTCTGCCTGTCCTAAGCTATACGGATGCGCCTTCGAAACAACTTAATCTTGGGAGTGGTGTACTAAACAATCTTTGGCCCGAATAGCTTATTGTCCCCCACTTCTAACTAGAAAGAGAGCGAACGATAAGACCATCCATATAGTGCCTCAAATGGTGAAATATCGATGGTGAACTGGTAGGAGTTATTATACACGAACTCCACCAATGGAAGTTATTGCTCCCATCCTCCCCCGAAGTCGAGTATGCACACCCTCATCATATCCTTTAACTTATGGTTAACTAGCTCCGTCTGCCATCTATTTATGGGTGATACACTGTACTCAACCATAAATTTGTACCTATAGCCTCTTAAAAACTCTACCAGAAATATGACATACAAATATCATCCCAATCCGACACAATCTTAATTAAAACCCCGTGTAGTCTCACAAACTCAATAATAAACAACTTCGCATACTGCCTCATCTCAACCTTCGTACAAACCAATAGAAAATGGGCCACTATAGTAAATTGATCCACTATTACCCAGATAGAGTCATGACCTCGCCGTGATATCGATAACCTGATTGTTGATACCGAATTTAGTCTGCTAACATGGACCAATCACATGAAGACACGTGTCAACCCACGTGGTAAATACAAATACTCTCAACGAACAATATACTATCACGGAGCAATTCAGGCGCACCGAGCTACTCAAGCGCACCGAGCTACTTAGGCGCACCGAGCTACTCAGGCGCTCTGAGCAACTTAAGCATACGGAGCAACTTAAGCGGTCCGAGCTACTTAGCATGCAGGGCATCCAAATCAAGAAAACCAAAGGGTAACTACGCATTAAATGTGCATTATTATCGTATAAATGTATATGTCTACTTGATAAAAACTCATTATCTTTCCATATGTACAGCCTCAAGGCTACAAATACATTGTAACCTCCTCATAAGAAGGGACTTTGGATCTCTTGGTAAACCTATTATCGAGATTCAAGGCAAACAGTCAGCAATACAAAACAGTGGACGTAGGCCATGTTCATAAGGCTGAACCACTTTAAAAATCTTTTGTCTTAATTATTTGTGATTGAATAATTAGATATAATATAGTTTTTTACATCAACAGATTGGCGTTGTCTATGGGAAACGACTATACTTAGCGTTTTTCACCAAACAACTCATCATCTATGGCTGAAATTCCAGAATCCAGTGAGAGAAACACTGGGTTCCCCCTCAACCCCTCTACTTCACCAAATATTCACGATCTAGCTAGCATAATGGATAATTTAGCCCAAGGACAAATGACCATGCAAGAAACTATGCGTCAACTTATATAAACTGTTTCAGGTGGAGTGCCGGCTCAATCAGAACAATGAAATGCTCAGAGAAATACCCATCTGCCATCTTCAAGAACTAGACGAATGCTATTCTCGGAGGTCTCTCAATCTAAACGTACTGACTCATATCGTACTAAGAGATCTAATGATCCTTCTTATCGACCTGGCCGGACATTATCGGTATGAGCTATCGATTATCAATGGAACGTCACTCTAACTCCAGAAAGGACTAGTGCTCTAGAAAGGTTGAGTAGAGTCTCTCCTTTAGATCATTTTAGCCCTAAGAGGAATAGGACCATCCGACCTAAGGGAAGGCTCTGCCCAATCACGCCCAACAACCCATATGAAAGGTCTCAAGAGGAAAACTCAACGCGATTAGTCACTCTAATAAATAGGCCCGAGGTGGGAAATGATGCTTGGAAAGGCTCTATACAAAGGTTGGAGGACCAGTTAGGGGAAATGGATAAGGCCAGGAATCCTCTACAAAGAACTTTTGTCCAAGGGACCCCGTTCGTGCAGGAAATTGTGGATTTTCCCAAACCATTAAAATTCAAAGCTCCTATGGTGACACCTAAATATGATGGAAAAACTGATCCCGTCCTCCATATAGAACAATATCAAGATGCTACCGATATCTATGCAGTTCTAGACGAGATGAGATGCAGGGCGTTTTTAGGAACTCTTATCGGGTCAGCTCAGATATGGTACAACAACCTTCTTCGAGGGAAGATTATGACTTTCCTTTAACTGGGAGAGCTTTTTATAATGAATTTCTGTTTTGGAGCAAAACCAATTAAACGAGTAGCACACTTACTGAGTGTTAGACAGAAGACAAACGAAAGTACTAGGGACTATATTACTCATTTCAATAACGAGAAAATTGAGGTAATTGATTAAGAGAAGAAGACAACAATTACTGCTCTGATGAGTGGACTGTTACTAGACAAGTTGTACTATACTTTGGACAAAGATCCTCCTAGGACCATGTCAGAATTAATGGCAAAGGCAACCAAAATCATGAATGCTGAGGAAGCCATGGCTGCGAAGAAGAATACAGACACTAAGGAGACTAAGGTTGAGGCTGGTAGAATCAAGAAGAAGGATCAGAAGAACAATAGTGGCAACAAGCAGTCAAAATGTAAGCCAGCACTAGAGCAGATGAGGAAGTATGGGAATTATACTCCCTTGAAGGTAGACATAAATCAAATTTTGGAAGAGATCAAGAACAACGAGGAGCTAACCTGGACAGAGAAAATGAAGGAAGATCTTGACAAAAGGGACAAGTCCAAATACTGTGAATTCCACAAGGATCATGGCCACATAACTAAACATTGCATAGCTCTCCAGAATGAAATTGAAGCACTCATCATGAGAGGAAAACTAACTAAGTACGTTGACCGCCAAAATGGTGGAAAAACTAACAACAGAGGAAGGAAAAGATCTAAATCTCCTCTTCTAGCAAAATAAGACAAGAAGAGAGATCACGAAGATGATCCAGAAGATGACCCCGATCTCCCTAAAAGACCAAGACAGCCAGAACGCGAGGTATTTTTAATACATTTTGGGTTATTTTAATGTAATGTCATTACAGGTGGAGATATAGGAGGTGAAGATCTGACTGCGTAGAAAAAAGCTCACTTCAATGAGGCCTAAGCTTGCTCTTACATATAGTGAATAAACTTGGCTTAAGATGATCGCCCGAGGAAGGTGAATAGGGAAAAACTGGTCATCGGTTTTTCTAAAAATGAACTGGCAGGTGTACTATATCCTCATGATGATCCATTGGTGATCAAGACAATAATGAAGGAAGTGGTGATTTTATAGGTACTGGTGGATAATGGTAGCTCTGCCGACATCATGTTCTACCCATGCTTTGACAGTTTGAATTTGAAGTTAGCCCAGTTGGAGCCATATCATAGGCCCCTCCTCGATTTTACTGGGGAAAAAGTTTTTCTACACGGGACGATGAAGTTGGATATGCTTATTGGTAAATGGCCTACTTGTCGAACATAAAGAATACGCTTTTTCTAATGGATAAAAAAGTCCAATCAGCTTACAACATCATCATGGGAAGGGTAGGTCTGAAGATGTTCGAGGCAGTACCATCCACTGTACATCAATGTTTAAACTTCCTAACCAACTTTGGAGTGGGAGTTGTGAAAGGTGACCAGAAAGTAGCTCGGGAATGAAACTATTCATCTGCCGAACAGGAGGAATGAGAAGAATCCAGGAAGAAGACTACTACATATCAAGTGGATGAAACAGAAGATGCAGTGATTGAAACATTAGATCCTAGAGATGAGTCTCAGCTCGTGAAAGGCCAGGTCATGGAAGCTATCGAAAATATCATTCTGGACAATGAACACCCAGAATGAACAACCCAAATTGGTGCGTCATTGGGTGTATCATTAAAACAAGAACTGGTAGCATTTCTAAGGCATAGAAAATAAACCTTTGCATGGAGTCATGAAGACATGCCAGGGATAGACCCGAGTTTCCCGTGCCACAAGCTCAACGTGAACAAGGAGGTCAAGCCAGTGAAGTAGCGAAGAAGGATGTTCATCCCTGAAAAGAATCAAGATATATAAGAAGAGGTGGAGAAACTACATAAAGCCTTTTTTTATTAAGGACGTCATGTATCCTGACTGGTTAGTAAATGTGGTGATGGTAAAGAAGAGAAACAATAAATGGAGGATGTGCGTGGACTTCACTGATCTTAATAAAGCCTGCCCAAAGGATCATTTTCCTTTGCCTCGAATCGATCAGCTGGTGGATGCTACATCGGGGCATGAATTGTTGAGTTTCATGGATGCTTACTCTTGTACAACCAGATTAAAATGAAACCCAAGGACAGGGAAAGTACCTCTTTTATCACCCCAAGAGGGACTTATTGGTATAATGTTATGCCTTTCAGACTTAAAAATACAGGTGCGACATATCAGCGACTGATGAATAAAGTGTTTTGCAGAGAAAATAAGTCATAACATGGAGGTTTATGTCGACGATATGCTGACGAAAAGCAAGAAAGCAGCTAATCATTTAGTTGACCTAGGTCAGACTTTTGATCAATTAGAGAAATATCAAATGAAGTTGAATCCCACCAAATGCATATTTGGAGTACGAGAAGGTATGTTTCTCAGATATATTGTTAACCAACGAGGCATCGAGGTGAACCCTGAGAAAATCAAGGCCCTACTGGAGCTACGATCTCTAGCTACAAAGAAGGAGGTGCAAAGTCTCATAGGGTGAGTAGTAGAACTTAACAGATTTGTGTCACGAGCAACAGAGAGATGCCTCCCATTCTTCAAAACCCTTCGAAAAACTTTTAAGTGGAATAATGAATGCGAGGAGGCTTTTCAAGAGTTGAAGAAATATCTAGGGACACCTCCATTGTTATCTAGACTAGTGATGGGAGAAAGATTGTACTTGTATCTGGCAGTTTCAAAAAATGCAGTTAGCTCGGCGTTGATAAGAGTGGAAGATGGAGTACAAAACCGGTCTATTGCACTAGCAAGGCCTTCTGAGGAGCATATAATAGATATCCAAGACTGGAAAAGTTAGCACTAGCACTAATCGAAGCGAGCAGAAGGATGAGGCCATACTTCCAAGACCATACTATAGTGGTGTATACTGACATGCCATTGGGACAAGCTCTGCATAAACTGGAGAAATCAAGAAGATTGATGTACTGGGCAGTAGAACTTGGTGAATGTGACATAGTTTATGAGCCTAGGTCATCACTTAAGGGGCAGACAGTAGTGGATTTTATCGCAGAGTTTACTCACTCTAATACCTCCGAAGAGTAGGAGTTTAATACACACCTACCCGTGGATGTTACGAGATCATCGAATTTAACACCCGACCAACTTCCATCCGTGGACGATCAAGAGAAGATAATTAATGAGCAGCGAGAAGTGTCGGGGGGAGACAAAAGGAAGCATCAAATATTCCACCGAGGAACTCTGTCTGATCAAGAGTTTGATAATGAAGTACCTGTATGGAATCTGTATGTGGATGGCTCTTCTTGTGCCACAGGCAGTGGAGCAGGAATTGTTTTAAACAGTCCTAATGAGATTAATATAGAGTATGATCTACATTTTTAATTTAAAGCTTCCAATAATGAAGCTAAATATGAGGCTATGATCGTGGGTCTAAGTCTGGCTAAAATCGTGAAGGCAGAGCAGGTCGTGGTATTCAGTGATTCACAGTTAATCATAAATCAAATTCTCGGGTTGTATACAGCGAAGGGACAACTAATGGTTAAGTATCCTGCAAATGCTCTAGAGGTTGTCTCGAATTTTACTGCAGTTCAGTTGATCAGAATACTGAGATTGTAGAATGCAAGAGCCGACACCCTAGCTCGGCTGACATCATCAACATGCATCGAGCTACGAAGAACAATCCCAATAGAAATCTTGGTGGATCGGAGTGTAAACAAAGAATTAATGATGAATTTTATTGCCCTCGACTTAGGACCATCCTGGATGGATCCCATCAGGGCCTCTATCGAAGAAGGGATTGTGCCACCTAATAAACTCGCAGCTAAGAAAATGAAGTTTAAAGCTGCTCGTTACATATTGACCAGTGGAATTTTGTATAGAAGAGGAGTTATAGAAGGACTACAAAGATGTGTCCATCCCTTGGAAGTGAAAGAATTGATTGAAGAGGTTCACGAAGGGTCCTATGGAGCTCATGTAGAAGGTCGGATGCTATTGCAGAGGATAACATCATAGGGGTATTACTGACCAACGATGAGAGCTGATTACGCAGCTTATGCTAAGAAGTGCAATAAATGCCAATGTTTCTCTTCCATCCGAAGAACTCCCCAAGCATTATTAACACCCATTACGTCCCCTTGGCCATTCGCCAAGTGGGGGATAGCACATAAGACTGTCGTCGAACGAGACATCTCATCTAGCACAAACGCCAACCTCCCAAAGCCTGCTGATGATACTACCCAATGCACCATAGGTGGAAGATACTCCCAGACATCCTTAAGCCCCATCGTTCCACTGGCACGCATATTCGACAGAGAAACATCAGACTTCCAAAAGAGAAAAACCTTGTCAGGATCCAAAGAAAAAGGAAAACCACAAAAAAAGAATGCCAAAAGTCATTTTTACTTACATAACTGCCAAAGTTCACCACCCTCGAAGAGCAATGACGTGACGGCTCCCGTAGCAAGGTCCGCTCATCCTCAACCAGCTCGAATGCGTCAAAAGAGTTCTTTCTCCCCAAAGCAAGAGACCCACTGTCCCTCCACTCCACGTTTGCCCAGTCATCAAGCACCAACCATTCCCGATGAACTGCAGTGATCACAAAAGAAACCATTTTTTAGATATCGAAATGCTAAAATGATTCGCAGAAGAAAATTACAGAAAGAGAGAAGGCAAGAAGCTGTGAAAAATGAGGGGAACTCTCCCCCTTTATATATGATTCCAAGGGTCATGCCTATCGACACTGCACCCCTACCTACCGATCGGCACTGACCTTTTACCTTCTCGAGGTTGCCCAAAAGTCCGTGCCAGTGCCAAATGGCACCCTCCACACCATGCCGATCGGCACCCCCCTTAAATTTTCGTACAAAAATTCCCCAAAAAACAACAGAAAACCCTGAAAAATCCTCAGAATATTCCTAAAAATACCGAAAAGGATTTAAAACATTTTCACCAAGAAAATTTGGCACTTCCTCAAGCAGAACCCCTCTTTCCCCAGCGAAACTCTCAAAAGACAAGCGAATCTCTCCCTTGAAACGTCTAAAACTTCAAGATCATATCCTATTCCCCAAAGGTCTCAATTTTCCTCGAGAAATGCGTTTAAACCCTGGACCACCTAATCATTTCCCCAACATCAAATTGGTTGTTCCCCCGGTAAAGTCTCCACAAGACACAAGGATTTCCTTAGCAATCGGCTCCCTAGCTCAAATCAAAATCATGAGTTAATTTTCCTAGCAGAGTTCCCCAAGAATTTCCCACATTAAGCCCGCAGAATTGGCTTTGACCCGCAGAATTGGTCATCTTAAACCTAAGCCTGCAGAATTGGTCATATCACCGTAATCCCGCAGAATTGGCTTCGACCCGTAGAATTGGTCATCTTACCTTAATCCCACAGAATTGGCTTCAACCCACAGAAATGGTAATTTCAAACTTAAGCCCGCAGAATTGGCTTCTACCCACATAATTGGTCATTTTAAACTTAAACCCACAAAATTGGCTTCGACCCGCAGAATTAGTCATCTCAACTTAAGCCCACAGAGTTGGCTTCGACCCGTAGAATTGGTCATTTCAAACTTAAGCTCGCAGAATTGTCCATCTCACCTTAAGCCCGCGGGATTGTCCTTGACCCGCAGAATTAGTCATCTACACTTAAGCCCTCAGAATTGGCTTCGACTCGCAGAATTGTTCATCTCACCTTAAGCCCGCAGAATTGGCTTCGACCAGTAGAATTGGTCATCCACAACTTAATCTTGATGAATTGGCTTCGATTCGTAGAATTGGTCATCCCTAACTTAAGCCCGCAGAATTGGCTTTGACTCGCAGAATTTGTCATCCCCAACTTAAGCCAGAAGAATTGACTTTCACCCGTAGAGTCGGTCATCACAACCTAAGCCCTCGGAATTAGCTTCGACCCACAGAATTGGTCACTCCCATCATTATTGTAGGTCCTCAATTTCCTTTAAGACCATCCCCAGCATTCCCCTTTAAGCCCTCAGAATTGACTTCGAACCGTAAAATCGGTCACCCTCATCTCCAAGCCCGCCGAATCGGCTTTGACTCGCAGAATTGGTCACCATCATCTTCAAGCCCTCAAAATTGGCTTTGGCCCACAAAATCGGTCATCCTCATCCTTAGGTCCTCAGAATCAAACTCGACCCTCAAGTCATCCTTTTTTAAAGGCATCATATGGTGTCTATTCGATGGTTATCGTTTATTCCAAACTCACCCATCAAGGGGCTCTGTAGACACCCCATTCTAATACCCCCTAACTTCTCTTAAGGTCCCTAGCACCTCCCTTCACCATTGCAAACCCAAGTCATACCCCGGGTACTGACCTAAAGGTCATTAGGCACTCCCAGGCTCCATTTGACCAAAAGTAAAACTCTTCAGCTCGAACGATACTTAATGAATCTTCGAAGGGCACTGAATGCCCTTTCCAACGGTCCATCCTGTGTGCAATTTTGACTTACGATGTAGACGAATGACCCATTTTCCCCTAAAACTTGATTTGGAGGCCATCGGATGCTTCCAGGCTCCGTTTGACCAAATTCAACTTTTTAGTTCAACTGAGACTAAATGAATCTTCAAAGGTCACTAAAACCCATTTTCCAATGGTCCGCCCCGTGCGAGATTCTGACTTACGGTACGGAAGAACAATCCGTTTTACTCCGAAAGGTCACCTAACGCTTCCAGGCCCCGATTGACCAAAGTCAACTCCCCAAACCAGGTCAAAATCTTTGAAATATCGAAGTACATATCCTAACCTTTCTAACGTTCCACCTCGTTCACGATTCTGACTTACCATGTGGACGAATGATCCGTTTGCATCCAAAGTATCCTCGTCTAAAAGAACGATGAACACTTTCGAGCCACATTGGACCCAAAGTCAACTCCCGAACCCGGGTGCAGTCCAAAGAAATTTTGAAGGTCTTTGAAATACCTTTTCAATGGTTCACCTAATGCGTGATTTGGATCAACGATTTGCGCTCTATGATCGATTTTCTGGTGTATTCCTTTCAAAATGGGACATGGCAGTTTTTTAGTGCCCATGAGGTGGTTGGTTGAGAAATGTTGTTGAAGGTGGAGACTGCTGTAGACACCTCATTTCGTTACCCCCTAACTCTCTTTAGGTCCCTAGTACCTCCACTCATCACTGTAAACCCTGGTTACGTCCCGAGTACTGACCTAAAAGCCATCGGGCACTCCTCGGCTTAGTTTGACCCAAAAGTCAAACTCTTCATCTCGACCGAGACTCAATGAATCTTCGAAGGGAACTTAATACCCTTTCCAACGGACCACCCCGTGCGCGATTCCGACTTACCATGCGGACGAATGATCCATTTGCGTCCGAAACCCTACCTAGAGGCCACCGGGCGCTTCCAGGATCTGTTTGACCTAAGTCAACTCTTAAGCTCAATCGAGGCTAAATGAATCTTCGAAGGGAACTGAATACCCTTTCCAACGGTCCATCCCATGCGTGATTCTGACTTACCATGGAGACGAACGATCCGTTTGACTCTGAGAGGTCACCGTATGTTTTTCATTCCCGATTGACCAAAGTCAACTCCCCAAACTGGACCAATCTCTTTGGAATGTCAAAGTAAACCTCCTAAACTTTCTAATTGTCCACCGCATGCACGATTCAGACTTACCATGCGAACGAACGATCCATTTGCGTCCGAATAATTCCCCATCCAGCGGACCGACAAGCGCTTGCAAGCCACATTTGACCCAAAGTCAACTCCCGAACTCGGGAGCGATCCAAAGGACTTTCGAAGGTATCTTAAATACCTTTCCAACGGTATGCCCCGTGCGCAATTCTGACCAACGGTTTTCCCTCAGGCGCCAATTTTCCGAAAAAGCCTGAAACACACTGCCAAACGGCAGGTCCCAGAACCTGCCTATTGGCACCTTCCTCCCGGCAGGCAGGAAGGGATCTAAGATGATAGGCAGTACCCTAGAGCTATAAAATGAGGCCTTGGCCTCATTTATAGGGGAGCTCAGATCAGAGGCAAATCACTCTTAGCAAACCCCCAGAAACCTCTCTCGAAGGCAGCGTGATTTCAACTTTTAAATCCCTTTTTCACTTCCACTTTTCATCATCCCTTTCATCAAACTTGATGAATTAACCACTCTCCATCATCATCCAAGTGCAAGGGTTGCCTTTCAACATTTAAGATCAAGCTCAAAGTCTCCAAGAAGGTCCATCTCTCTCACCTTTCTCTTCTTAAATTTGCAATAACTTGTTTTATTACTTAAGCACTTTTATCATCTTAGTTCACATATCCTAACATACTTTTTATCTAGTAGTATTGCACATCTTCTATTTTCATATAAATAAAAAACCCAAAAAACAAGAAAAAGAAGGTTTGCTCATAAATTCCAAGTAGAGATTCTCACACCTTTTCCACACTTTTCTCACAACTAAAACACTTTTTCTACACACACACACACACACTTACAAATAAGAGATTTCTCCATTTGGATTTATGGGTTAAACCCCACCCCTCATTTATATGCGAACTACGTGGACTTTGATGCCTTTATAGGCTACATAGGCGTCTCGGGGTAAAACCCGAAACTCGAGTCCTTTTCTCATTTTTTCTCTTATTTTCTATCTTCTCTTTATCTCATTTTCCATTATATTCTATATACTTGTTCTTAGTAACGTATTTTTCCATATGCGTTATCGTTCCTTTATAACGGTTAACGTAGGGGTAATCACATAAATCTTATTTTCTACACTAATCTCACATTCCTACGGATGACTCGCTTTGTCTTTATTATGATACAAGTCGAGGATTCCTACCTCCATTCTATATATACACTTCACACCTCAGAAATCGACGCCGGCCGAAGCGCTCTCCCGAGAAGGGACGTGCGGGACCCGAAGGATCCCTTCTTCCCTCCGGGGCGGGGATCGGGGATGGCTACAGTGGCGACTCTGCTGGGGATTTTATTTTTTATTATATTTTGGGGGCTTGATTCTATTTACATTGATGTTATATTTGTTTATGTTCCCCCCCCCCCCATATCTTCCTATCCCCCTTTCGCACATATATATCCCATGCCTATGCTTATATTCACACACTTGTAGAAAATTCTCCATGTACACTTCACACCACGTGCACCTAGGATCACATGTATATCCCCATGTTGCACGCATTACCCATCCATGCTTGGTGTACCTTTTGGCATAATCAAGAAAGGCCTTATCATCATAAGATACTAATAAGAGAATCATGCATGATTCACACGATATCACCAAAGAGCATTGATATTTACCAAATTTTACCCAGTAACTGGAGGGTCACTTCGTGATGGGCGCTGGTCCGGCAGGTCGCAGTTAGCCTAAGCGATATGACTCTCACCTTCCATTGGCCAAGTACCATCGACGTATATCGAACGGTTACCCCGCATCGTACGACTTGACCGAAGTCATGACGGGAGGTATATCGCAGGGAATTCGTTCACGTACGCCGAGTATATCAAATTTGCTCTCACACGTATCGTCCCCATGAGGTATATGGTGAGGCAATTCACGTATACTCAGGTATATCAAATGGCTTGTCCACACGTACTGATTGCCCGCAAGAGCAAGACGTACATCGTGGAAGTCACGCCAAAGGGGGGAACCCATGCCGATTCACCCAACCAACTGCATACCCGCATATAGGTGTCAAACCTAGGATACGCACTTTAGATTGCCGGTTTCAACCCGAAACTCTGCCGAAATTCTGGGTCGGCCTGCCGCCCAATTTTTGCGCATTTTTTAAAACGGGACCCTGTCCGCGAGCCTAGTTACAAGTCCAAACTGCAGATTTGCATATATTAAAAACCCCACTTTTCCAGGTTCAGATCCCGTCCGGCATTGCATTTAGGATAATTAAATACAAGTGAGAACATAATAATCATACTAATCATGCTGAGTTCCGTCTCCAAAAACATTTATCCCTTCTTTATTAAAAATCCAAAAATATTTCTCCCTTCTTTATCAAAAATCAAAAAATAGTTTCTTCCCTTTTTTCTCAAAAATAAATCTTATCCTACGCCTTCTCAGGTTGATCACACGCCCTTGGCCTGGCTCCTTATTGGCTTCGGTCTTCAGTTAAATCACCTCAGAGTTTTATCCTATATTCTACTACTTCTTTCGAATTCGGAATCCATCCATCTTCCATGGAGAATGCAGATCAACCACCAGTCATACAATCGGATCTGTCGACAGTCCTAGCTCAACTCGTGGCCAAGATTGACAACCTCCAAGCTGAGGTCCGATAAATGCAACGAAACCAAGTTCCTATGCCTCAAGAGCCCGAGGCCCTGTTCCCTCGTTCCATGGGTCCACCCGAGCCCATCTGGTCCCGGGGGAATATCAGCACGCTCCACGTGCCCCTCCAGGTAATGGGTCACCGCCTGCCCCGCTTCCAATGCCAAACATTGCCCAGCCTGTGGCTAACTTGCCTTTGGTCACTAATCTAAAGGAGGAGGAGTAGAACAAAGTCAAAGAAGTTTTTAAGATGCTCACTAAGAAGTTCGACCGGGTCCGAATCTCTGGGAATTATATGGACTACACCCATATGTCTCCTTATCCTAAAGCAAGGTTACCCGAGAAGTTCAAGATGCCAATCATTGAGAAATTCGGAGGGAATGGTCCCCCAATTGTTCATCTTCGCAGTTATCATCGTTCCATGACTCTACTAGGGTCTTCCGAAGAGGTAATGGCCCAACTGTTTCAGCAAACTTTGAAGGACAATGCTCTCCGATGGTTTTTATCTCTTGAGGAATCCAGAATCCGTAGCTGGGAGGATGTAGCCCGAGAATTCATGTCGCAGTAAAAATACAACGAAGAGCTCGAGGTCACCCGTCGTGATTTAGAGCTGCTCAAACAAAACTTTGGAGAATCAGTCAATAACTTCATAGCCCGATGGAGGGAAAAAGCAGCTACCATGATCAATCTGCCGTCTGAGGAAGAACAAGTCAACATAGTGAAGAAGAATTTCTTACCCCATGTCCGAAAAACTATGGGAGGACAGTACTACTCCCACTTTCGAGCTCTCAGAGAAGTAGGAGTAGAAATTGAGGAAAGTCTTGCCAAAATAGAAGTTGAACCAAAGAAGGTGAGCGGACAGTTCACCCCTAGAAAGTATGACAAGCCTGCCAACACTACAGTCTCAACCATCAACAACATCTCTCAACCAACCACATCATGGGCACCAGAAAGCCTCCCTGCCCCCGTCTGAAGGGAATACACTGAGCTTCATGCTCCCCTCTCTAAAGTTTTCCGAGCCTTGTTAAGCCGAAACCTTATAAAACCCTTGGATCCCCGTCTGTTACCAAACCCACTCCTAAGAAACTTCAAGACCAATCCTCAATGCGCCTTTCACCAAACAGTTGGCCATACCACCGACTAATGCTTTCACCTTCGGAACGTAATCCAAGATCTCATCGATCGGGGCACCATCGCCCACCAGCCAATCCTAAGCCAAACACTACTCATAACCCACTCCCAAATCACACCAATGCCATATTCTTGGAAGAAAACTTGAATTTCAATCCATCAAATCAAATCACACCCCTATACCCTCCTAAACCTCTTCAAATTTTCCCATATTTGCTCCTATACCCTACTAGCCCCGTTGATCAGGCACTGTCACTTCTTACCAGAGCTTGCAACACTGTCCAGACCTGTTCTGAAAGTGGAAGTATGGAATTGTCAGAAGTATTGAATCAACTTCTAGAGTTCGGGCTGAAATTGCCCTCACGGATGACTATCGATTGTCAGAGGTTCAGTGCGCTATTTTTGGAAGCGCGAAAATGGGCCCGAGAATCAGATAGGTGGGTAGTACCAACCGATGAAGTCAGCATAGATGATGTTGTCCAGATCATGGCGGAAGCATTCAGGCAAACCAACAACATTTGCAGTATCACCGAGTTACTTGACACTTTGAATCTACAAGGGTGCCTGATCCCTTTACCCTTACACATCCCCACAGAATGGGAAAACCTATATGAGGAAGCCGTTGAAGTTGTGGAATGCATTGATTTCATGAGGGAAAATAGAATTGTTGCCACGAGATGGGGGGGGGGAAGAATTCGAAGATTCAAATGAATAACAAGTTTCAGGAGGAAATGGCCTAGTAGCCGACATATGTGGGATGATATCATTTGAAGAACTCCTCAGAGAAATAGATAGGGTGGCAGAACAACCTGATATTGACGAGGAAACTAGATTTAAGTTTTTCCCTTCTTCAGTAAATCACATGACCAGATCTGGGAGACATTATCAAATTCCAAACTCACTACCAGCAAATGACAAGGGGAAGGGCATTGAAGACCTTCCTATGCCAGAAATAACCCTCGAGTAGAGCAAGATCCTCGATCAACTGATGAAAACTCAAGCTAACATCACTATATAGGGGCTTTTCATGTCTTCCCAGCAGCACAGAAATGCTTTAATCAAGTTTTTCACAGGACCTATAGTTCCTCCTTCTACTACACCAGAAGAAGCGGTGAATTTCGTCAGGTCCTTGACCTCCACCCGAATGCTGTCATTTTCTGAAGAGGAAATCCCCAAAATTGGGGCAAATCATAATCATGCACTCAACATCTTCATAGATGTTATGGGGAAGGTGGTACCGCTTTCGCTCGTTGATAACGGATCCGCTTCGATTGTCTTCCCACTGAGAACCTTCAAGTGTTTAGGCCTGAAAGAAAGTGACCTCGCTCTAACCTCCGCCGCTGTGTGCGCCTACGATAATACTCGTCATGAGGTGATGGGATCCATAAAACTTGCAATAGGGGTTGGAACAATAGACCCTGTCATCGAATTCCAAGTCATTGATATCCCGGCTTGTTTTAACCTGTTTCACGGACGACCCTGGCTCCTCAGTATAAAGAGTGTCTCTTTCTCTTTCCATCAGAAATTGAACTTCTTCGCCGATGGGCGAGTCATCACCATCTTGGGTGACGACGATAACGCCGAGGGTGCAGGCACCAGCAGTCCGATCCTCGAGATACAACATGGGTCAAATGATATGCTCCTATCAGGATTTTGAGTTGAGCCACCTCTACTCCCGATAGGGTACGGTTTCAAAGAAAGGGTTTGTCCAGAACACGACCCTCATGGCAATGTCAATGTGATTCAGATGTTCAGAAACATGCACTTTATGCCCGGACTGGGGCTAGGACAAAGACAACAAGGGATACTGGAGCCCATCGAACTGAAGAAATCTTTCCCTCCTTGCGGCTTGGGATATCAACCATCAAAAAAAGAGCTCAGAATGATCCGCCGATCTCGATCAAAGAAAGGGTTAGACTGCGTTTGAACTTTCTCAGGTGATTCCTTAAATGGACGATTCATTAAAGAGGGTGAAGGCTTCCCCTTTTGCGGCTTTCCAGAACCGTGGTATGACCATACAGATAAGAAAATGAAGCCTGGAATGGAGATCTTCTTCCAAGATAGCTACCTATGGGCCGAAAGTTTCCTACACCGTGTACAACCGCTCATCAAAAAATATCGAAGAGACCGAGGAAAATGATTTTAAAGATTCCTTCAACTTGCAGAAACTGGCACTGGCACTCTGCATGGTTCACTCAAGCACTGCATCACTGGACCCCTCTCATCTGATCAAAGCTGCTGATACACCTCTCCTCAACTGTCATGCTGCGCCAATTCTACCTCTTGAAATCTCCCCTAACCCCAATGTTTACCCTGTTTCTTCTACTGTTGTCCATCCTTGCTCAAATGTAATTGAGACCTCTTTTGATGAGGTTCTCAATGCTTTTTTTCCTATCAATGAAATAAACGAAGATTTTGAGTATCTTGCTGTACCTTACATTAATTGTTTGGATTCTAACAAACTTTTGATGATGATGATTTTGCAAATGAACAATTCTTAACTGATTTATATAAGGTTAATAACAAACAACATAACCGCGTTCAAGTTAATGAAGAAGAAACTGTTGTTATCAATCTCGGTTCTAGTAGCCAACTGCGCGAGATTAGGATAGGGGCCACCCTTGACGAGCATGAGCGTGCACAACTCGAAGAATTGCTAAAGGAGTTCGTGGATGTCTTCGCATGGTCCTACGACGACATGCTTGGTATTGATCCCGAAATAGCTCAGCATGACATCCCCACTCTCCTAGATTCCAATCCAGTTAAACAAAAATTGAGAAAGCTATGCACCGAATGGTCTCTTAAGGTCAAAGAAGAGGTGATCAAACAGTTAAACGTGGGTTTCATTCGAGTGACCGAATGTACCTTATGGCTAGCCAATATTGTACCTGTACCGAAATCAAGAGGAAAGGTTCGAATGTGTGTGGATTACTGAGATTTAAACAAAGCCTCTCCGAAGGATGATTATCCGCTACCCAACATCGATATAATCGTGGACAACACATCCAGTCATGCACTCAAGTCATTCGTCGACGGGTTTGCCGGATACAATCAAATTAAGATGCACCCCGACCACCAAGAGAAAACCGCATTCATCACCCCATGGGGAACCTTTTGCTACACCGTTATGCCATTCGGTCTCAAGAATGCTGGGGCTACCTACTAAATGGCTGCCACAACCATCCTGCATGACCTGATTCACAAAGAGGTTGAGGTTTACGTTGATGATATGATTATCAATTCCAAAACTAGAGAAGGTCATGCTCCTGCTCTACGAAAGTTCTTCGAACAACAGCAATAGTATCAGATGAGACTTAATCCACAGAAATGCGTCTTCAGCGTTATAAAAGGAAAACTCTTAGGATTCATGGTTAGTGAGAAGGGGATAGAAGCATATCCCGCCAAGCTGAATGCCATACTTGATATGCCACCACCCTAAACAGAGAAAGAAGTCCGAGGTTTTCTTGGGAAATTACAATATATCAGCCAGTTCATCAGCCAACTAACCACCATTTGCGAACCAATCTTCAAGATCCTCCAAAAGGATTCAAACAAGGTGTGGAATGAGGCCTGCCAAGAAGCTTTTGACCGAATAAAATAATATCTGACCCAACCTTCAGTTCTCATGCCACCACAGCCTGGTCTCCCTTTGCTCCTATACCTAACCATAACCGACACTACATGTGGGGCTTTGCTAGCCTAATACCTTGAAGACTCCCACAAAGAAAGAGCCATCTATTATGCTAGTTGTAAATTGTCCAGGTATGAGGTCAACTACACTGCTTTAGAAAAAGCATGCATCGCGTTGTCTGGGTCACCCAAAAGTTGTGACACTACATGCTCGCCTTCCCCATTAAGCTTGTATCCCGAATGGATCCCATCAAGTACCTGCTCAAAAAACTCGCCTTATCCAATCGAATGGCACGATGGTTGATGCTCCTAACCGAGTTCGATATCGTGTACGTCACACAGAAAGCCATTAAAGGAAGAGCCATCTCTGACTACCTCGCTAACTACCCTATAGAAGAAACAGATGTCTGGATCTCCGAATTCCCAGATAAAAATGTCATCTGCACCGCTCAAGACTGCCTTCGATGGAAAATGTTCTTTGATGGCACAACCAATAAAAAGGGATATGGCATTGGGATACTTCTGGTCTCCCCAGATGACTCCCACACTCCCATCGCCATAAAATTAGATTTCACTTGCACCAATAATATGACAGAATACGAGGCATGCACAGTGGGCCTCAAGGTCGCTCTCAAAAAAGGTATTCAATACCTTTATGTATATGGGTATTCTGCCCTCATCATCAGTCAAGTGCTCAAAAAGTGGAAGGTCAAGGGGGAAAAGCTCCAACTCTTTCATGCCCAATTAGAAGAGTTAGCCTCCCAATTCCGAGATATCACCTTCCATTACCTGCCCTGAGCAAAGAACAACCTAGTCGATGCTCTCGCCACTTTAGCCTCCATGATTGACATACCCGAGGGAATAACAATAACCCCCTTCCTAGTTCATAAGCAGGATAAACCGACCCATTATTACCATATTAATCTTGTCTCCATAGAAGACCCCGAACTAGCCGATTGCTGGTACTATGATATATGGTGCCTCCTCAGGTATGGTAGGTATCCCTAGGGTTCCAACAAGAACGACCGAGCTACCCTCCGAAGGCTGGCCGCTCAGTACATCATCTGTCATAAAGCACTACTCAAGAACAATTTCGATGGAAATCTTTTGTAGTGTTTCGCAGGGGCTGACATTGAAAAGATAATGCAGAAAATGCACAGTTGGGAATGCGGGCCCCACATGAACGGTCACATGCTTGCCAAGAAGATCATTCGACAGGGCTACTACTGGACCACCATGGCCCAGGATTACACCGCCTATTTCGGAGATGCCCTAAATGCCAACAGTTCTCTAATCTTCAACACTTGCCTCCGCGAGAATTATACAACATGACATCTCCCTGGCCGTTCTCCACCCGGGGTATCAACATCATTGGGAAGGTTACGCCAAAAGCGTCAAACGGGCATGAGTTTATCCTGGTTTCCATCGATTACTTCACCAAATGGGTGGAAGCTGAGTCATACGCAGTATTAAATGCCAAGAAGGTGGCCAAATTCATCAAGATAAATATCATCTGCCGATATGGAGTCCCGCACGAGCTAGTGTCAGATAATGGTTTGCACTTCGAGGCAGAAGTCACAATAGTTGTTAACGAGTATGGGATTGAGAGACACAAATCTTCTCCCTACCGACCTTAGACCAATGGTGCAGTTGAAGACGCCAATAAAAACCTCAAAGCCATCATCATCAAGACGACCGAAAGTTGTAGAGACTGGGCCGACCGGATCCCATACGCCCTCTAGGGCTATCGAACCTCAATCCGAACCTCTACTGGGGCTACCCCTTACTCCTTGGTCTACGGCATGGAGGCAGTCCTACCTGTGGATCTAGAAATACCCTCGCTATGCGTCATGCTCGAAAGCAAGGTTAGTGAAGAAGACTGGTGCCAAGGTCGTCTTGATGAGCTAGCCCTTCTGGATGAAAGAAGATTAAAATCTCTTTATCACATACAGGGATACGATCGCCGAATAGCGCGTTCATTCAACAAAAGAGTCCAGGACCGTGGTGTCCAGGAGGGGGATTTATCCCTCAGGGAGATAATAGAACCCATCTGGGACCCCAGAGGAAAATTCAAGCCCAATTGGAGTGGCCCCTATATTGTGAAGAAGATCTTATCCGGCGGTGCCGCCATACTCGCTGACTTGGATGGGGAAGAGATGTCTCGTCCAGTCAATCTGGACCGTCTCAAGAAATTCTACCCCTGGTCTGAAATCTCGGCGCGCTATGACTCTTCTCATCCCCCTTCTATTCTAAAAAAAAAAACTCTTCATTTCCCTCTACCCAGAACTACGTGGGCCTGATCCTCTATATAAAACTATTTTAAAACTTTTCAAAAAAAAAAAAAACAGAGGTACGTAGGCAGCTCATACATCCCACATGAGCACGACCCCTTCTTTTTCACAAAAATATATTATTTTCTTATCTCTGAGAACGATAGTTCCTTCTAAAATTATGTAGGCCTTAGCAATTGGTATAGATAATTCAAAACAAAAAATTCATCTAAAGGCACAGCTGGATGATCAGAAACTTGTGTATTTCATTAATAAGAAACTACAGTACAAATTATATAAGAAAAAGGAACGGATAAATCCCTTCCCCCCACTCCATAAAAACCAGATAAAATCCCCCACGTCTATTACATAAATAAACTCCCCAGGAGTCCTACCCACAGCTACCAGAAGAGCCTGCACCTTCATCATCTACATCCCGAGGACCCCAAGTTTCTCCTACCTGAATCGAGTGCCGTAAACATTCCATGGATCGATGAGCCTTAACCATCTTCGAAAAGATCACAACACCCCCTTCCATGGAGTCAGATAAAACAAACCATCTTTGACCAGTCTCTACTGCCAACATCTTGTTGACTACTTTCCTCCACAACCACCTCATATAATCTTTGGGGACATGACAAACATTCCCGACAGACTGAGAGGGATGGGTCGACGAACGCCGATTTTCCCACACAGACCCAAGTAACAGACGCAGACACTCAGTCAAATCCTCTACTGGAAAGAAGTTTAAGGTCCGAGGGGGCACGACCTGCGCCCAGCCGAATTGGCGCAAAAGCTGCCAAGGGAAATAAAAAGAGGTATGTCTGAGACCAACCAGTCGCACATATGAATATTCTCCTAGCTCCAAAACTGGCTACAATTGCCCCACCAAGGCACTGGCCAATACAGACCATAAGCCCCATGCTCCACAAGCCAATTCTCCCAGTTCTCAACATACAGGCCAATGCGGATGAAGTAGCGTGAAAAGAAGTTGGGTATAGCCGACAAAGGATATTCTGGAGGAGCTGACAAGCAGAATATTTCAGACAACCACATAAACAACATCATAGGACTACCCCTCAAAAAGTCAGAACGACCTTCTCTCCAGGCATCCAGGCCATTCAGAGTCTTCGTTAATATTACCATCGCAGGATTACGACGATATAACATCCATGAAGTAATGGCTGCAAGTTGTGGGTCCACTCGCACCTGCCCGGTCACCAACAGCAATTTTGAGACCAGACCCAGAACAACGGCTCCAGTATAGCCAACATCACCTACGTCACGCAAATGCACGGACTGTAACACCGCCGGGAGGGAGATCATTCCTCCAGAAACTAATGACCTGGCCGCCGAGGGCGAGATATGAAGAAGCCCGGCCAATAAATCCCTAGGGGAGTGGGAAAATTCGGGTAAAGCCGCAGCAACACTGGGATTCACACCTAATATGGTGAAAAATTCCTCATAGGTAGGACAAACTTCTTCCAACCCAAAGCGGAATACGTGGTCTTCGGGGTACCAAAATTGTACTGCCGCCATCATCATATTCCACTCAAAAGGTCGATTACGCCACAAGGAGACTCGACGCATGTTGAAAGCATCATAGTCGACATTATAAGAGCACATAGCTTCCAAGGCTTCGAGGTAGTTGACAAACTCGGTGCTACCAGGGAGAGCCATCTTGTAGGGCAAAGAAATAGTAGGCAAGTGGATAAGGATGCAAAGGTGTGATGGAAATACTCCACCCTCACCCCTTTTATACTTGAGAACTCTCACAAAAGACATAGTCCCTGCAGAAATCGAAGGGAATCCTACCCCACAAGGAACCAAAGGCTGAAGAGGGTACCATTCAAAGCTTTCAATTGATGGGACTGGACTGAACTGCCGATAGGCAGGTCAGGGTGCTTGCCGATCGGCAACCCCCCTATTTTTGGAAATTTCCTTTTTTTCTTTTTTGACAAAAAAAAAATCAAATAAATTGATATTCTCAATAGAATTTCAACAATCCCTTTTCTTCTTATATAATCCCCCTTTTTAATAAAGACTTTCCTTCAAATATTCCAAAAACATTCCTTTTTACGGTCTCAGCAGCAAAATAAAAAGCGCATGTGCATGCATTCATTCATCATAAATAAAAGATAATAGTAAAAAAAAAAATTACATTGCATTGCATATATCTGTTTTCTGTGTTACATCATTTTGCAGGAAATAGAAAGAAAAAGCCAAAAACAACGGGACTCAGCCCGAACCCACATTTTCTCTCTCTCTCTCTCTCTGTCTCTTAAGATCTTCCACCCCTGGGACGTGTTCTATTCCCCCCATGGCGAGACGATGCGCCCCCACTACCCGAGCTAGAGTCTTCCCCAGACGAGGATGACGGCACCAAGCAAGAAGGAACAGGGACAGCATCCCAAATGTGGGCAGTCGCTGATGATATCCAATCCCTGATGTCTCTCAGCCAAGTGGTCGACACTCGGATTTGCTGCAAGGAAAAGGCAGAATCAGTATCAAGCAAAAGAAATCAAAAAGAGGAAAAGGACCGAAAGGTTTACCGCAGGACGAAGGACCTCCTCTGTCAAACCCATCTCCTCCGGATCCATCGCAAGGGGACGGTGCAACATCGACACTATCCCTCCATCAGCCCGCCGGATGTTGTACGAAGAAGAGTACAGCCGAACGAAAGGGACCTCCGATGTCGCTGCCGTCGTAGTTGCCGACGGACCACCACCATTGTGGGAAGACCCTACTGCCCGACTCGAACCAGCAGGAGGGAAGGGAAAGACATCATGAATGTTGGGCGCCATCAACCAGCTCGTCACAAAGTCCATATAATTATACGGCGCGGCCGTATCAGTATACAAAGCATAGGACTCACCGATCATCGCCGGGATCCTCTCATCCTCCAACAGCTGTCGTTCCCGCCTCATAGACGTAGGAGGCTATGCAGGTGGCACCACCACCTCCTCCTCAGCAATCTGACGAATCACCCTCTCCCTGAGCTACCAGGAATGGCCGAACTCATGCGCCAATAAGCGCCTCATCTGCGCGTTCACCCCAGTCATCCCCATGTCCTGAATAGCTGTCCCCCAAGGATAAAAGGTCACCTGAAAATCCACAAGACAAGCATGAGTCAATACAAGATCAGAAGGTGCAAAAACCAAGACTGAAAAGGAAAAGACCTTACCCGACCACTGGTCAGGTCATTCAAGACCTGACGCACCACCTCCAGGGAAAGAGATCACTTTGAATGCCGGTTGCCCTTACGCCATCGGTACAGTCGGCAGAAGTCCCCAACAGTGTCATCCTTCAAAGCAATCAGCGGGGTGTTGCACACAATCACCTCATAGAACCACGTCTAAATTCACAAGCAAAAAGAGACACATAAGGAAAATGTGAACGCATGAAAGGAAGATGTGAATGCATGAAATGAAAATGCGCAAAATAAAGAATACCTCAAGGAGATACGTGGCTCCAGTAAAAGTCTGCCGGCAGCACCGACTGAATGCATACAGAGAAGAGTAAAGGGTCGCCAAGGTCAGAATCCCCCAATCATAGAAAGGGATGTTCGAAAACATCCTTAAGTATGGAAGAAACCACAAATGGACGACGTCGCCGCTTGATGCCACCATGAAACCTCCCAATACCAACAAGATGAATAACCGGGCCATCTGCCTCACTTGCAGCCCGTCCTCCCCACCAACCACCCTTCTCAGCAAAACATCCTTCAGTAAGGACAACCCAATGGAATCTCCATAAACTATCCTCCTCACATCACCAAGTTCCACATGCACCACCTCCAGCCTCACCCGCAAAGAGCGATCCACCTCTATCTGTTCCCTGTCACAATCTAACCCCATCAGTTGTTGTACATCTATGGGAGTCACCGTTATCTCCCCGAAGCCAAAATGAAAGGTGTGGGTAGTGTCCCACCACCTCTCCCCCAAGACACACAAAACTGCTGTCGAACGAGGCGTCTCATCTAGTGCAGTCGCCAACCTCCCAAAACCCGCTGATGATACCATCTAGCACACCACGGGTGGAAGATGCTCCCAAACATCCTTAATCCCCGTTGTCCCACGGGCACGCATGTTCTTCAAAGAAATATCCGACTGGCAAAAGGAAAAATTCAGTCAAAGGTCAAGAAAAAGGAAAAATCACCCAAAAAGAAAGGAATGCCAAAAGTCAGGTTACTTACATAACCACCGGGAATCACTCTCAAAGAGCGATGACGCGATGGCTCCCGCAGCAAGGTCCGCTCATCTGCAACCGGCTCGAATTCATCAAAGGCATTCTCATTTCCCAAAGTAAGAGGTACCTTGTCTCTCCAATCCACATTCGCCCAGTCATAACCGGTCAACCACTCCCGGTGGACAGCGGTACTCACAAAGGCGACCATTTCTTGAAGATCGAAACGTTAGAACAATTCACAGAAAGAAATCGTAGAAAGAGAGAGGGCAAGAAGCTGTGAAAAATGAAAGGGATTCTCCCCCCTTTATATAGGAAGCCAAACGCCATGCCGATCGGCACAAACCACTGCCATACCAATCGGCACTGTCTCCTCATCTTCCCGAGGCAGCCTAAAAGTCCGTGCCACTGTCGAATGGCACCCCTCAGTCTATGCCGGCCGGCACCCCCCTTAAATTTTCGTACAGAAATTCCCCAAAAAAATGCCAGAAAGCCTCGAAAAATCCCCGAAAAATCCCCAAAAATCCCAGGATGGATTTTGAACTTTTTCATCAAGAAAATTTTCGCATTTCTTTAGGCGAAACCTCTTTTTCCCTAGCGGAACACTCAAAATCCAAGCAAATGACCTCTCGAACGATGCGCCCGGACCCCCTAATCACCTCCTCAACAGAGTTTAGGACCACAAACCGGTTATCTCCCCAACGATCAGCTCCCCCGCTCAAATCAAAGGCAAAAGGCCTCCCCAGCCATCGGCTACCCGATGCGAAATAATATCTCATAGTATTTTTCCCAGCAAAATTCAGAGAAATCACTCGCCCCAGGCGATCTCTCCCAAAGGACGATCCAAATCTTCCCCAGCTCATTCATCGTTCCCCAGTGGAACCTCAAATCCAATTCTTATTCCCCAGTGGAACCTTTTTTCTTTTCCCAAAGGAAATGCAATCACTCTTGGGTCAGAATTGGCCCCGGTCTTGGATCGTCACCTGAGTTAGGTCAGAATAGACCTCAGTCCTCGGTCGTCACCACTCTTGGGTCAGAATTGGCTTCGGTCTTGGATCGTCACCTAAGTTAGGTCAGAATTGACCTTGGTCCTCGGTCGTCACCACTCTTGGGTCAGAATTAGCCCCGGTCTTAGATCATCACCTAAGTTAGGTCGGAATTGGCCCCGGTCTTGGATCATCTTCAGAGTTATGTCAGAATTGACCTCGGTTCGCGGTCGTCACCACTCTTGGGTCAGAATTGGCCCCGGTCTTGGATCGTCACCTGAGTTAGGTCAAAATTGACCTCGATCCTCGGTCATCACCACTCTTGGGTCAGAATTGGCCCCGGTCTTTGATCGTCACCTAAGTTAGGTTAGAATTGACCTCGGTCCTCGTTCGTCACCACTCTTGGGTCAGAATTGGCCCCGGTCTTGGATCGTCACCTGAGTTAGCTCAGAATTGACCTCGGTCCTCACCACTCTTGGGTCAGAATTGACCCCGGTCTTGGATCGTCACCTATGTTAGGTAAAAATTGACCTCGATCCTCTGTCGTCACCACTATTAGGTCAGAATTGGCCCGATCTTGGATCGTCACCCGAGTTAGGTCAGAATTGACCTTGGTCCTCGATCGTCACCACTCTTAGGTCAGAATTGGCCCCGATCTTGGATCGTCACCTGAGTTAGGTTAGAATTGATCTCGATCCTTGATCGTCACCACTCTTAGGTCCTCAAAATCTACCTCGACCCTTTGAATTGGTCATCCTCACTTCCTTAGGTCCTCAGAATCAACCTCGACCCTCTGAATCTGTCACTCTCTCTCAAAAGCATCATGCGGTGTCTAATCGATGGCTATCATTTATTCTAAACTCACCCGTCGATGGGATCTATAGACACCTCATTCCGTTACCCCCTAACTCTCCTTAGGTCCCTAGTACCTCCACTCATCACTGTAAACCCTAGTCACATCCCGAGTATTGACCTAAAAGCCATCGGGCACTCCCCGACTCAGTTTGACCCAAAATTCAAACTCTTCATCTCGACCGAGACTCAATGAATATTCAAAGGGAACTGAATACCCTTTACAATGGACTGCCCCGTGCACGATTCCGACTTACCATGTAGACGAATGATCCGTTTGCGTCCGAAACCCTACCTGGAGGCCACCCGATGTTTCCAGGCTCTATTTGATCCAAGTCAACTCTTCAGCTCGACCGAGGCTGAATGAATCTTCAAAGGTCACTGAATACCCTTTCCAATGGTCCATCCCATGCGCGATTCTGACTTACCATGCGGACGAACGATCCGTTTGACTCCGAGAGGTCACTGAATGCTTCTCGGGACCAGTTGACAAAAGTCAACTCCCCAAACTGGGCCAAGCTCTTTGGAATGTCGAAGTACACCTCCTAACCTTTCTAATGGTCCATCCCATGAACGATTCAGACTTACCATGCAGACGAACGATCCATTTGCGTCCGAACGATTCCTCATCCAACGGACCGACAAACGCTTCCGATCCACATTTGACCTAAAGTCAACTCCCAAACTCGGAAGCGGTCCAAAGGAATTTTGAAGGTCTCTGAAATAGCTTTCCAACGGTATGCCCCGTGCACGATTTTGACCAATGGTTTTCCCTCGGTGGCTAATTTTCCAAAAAATCTTGAAACACACTACCAAACGGCAGGTCCCAGAAACTGCCTATCGGCACCTTCCCGCCGGCAGGCAGGAAGGGCTCTAAGCCGATCGGCAGTTCCATGGAGCTGTAAAAGTAGGCCTTGGCCTCATTTGCAGGGGAGCTCAGATCAGAGGCAAATCACTCTCAGCAAACCCCCAGAAACCTCTCTCGAAAGCAGCGTGATTTCAACTTTCAAATCCCTTTTTCACTTCCACTTTTCATCATCACTTTCATAAAACTTGATGAATTAACCACTATCCATCATCATCCAAGTGCAAGGGATGCCTTTCAATATTTAAGATCAAGCTCAAAGTCTCCAAGAAGGTCCATCTCTCTCACCTTTCTCTTCTTAAATTTGCAATAACATGTTTTATTACTTAAGCACTTTTATCATCTTAGTTCACATATCCTAACATAATTTTTATCTAGTAGTATTGCACATCTCCTATTTTCATATAAATAAAAAACCCAAAAAATAAGAAAAAGATGGTTTGCTCATAAATTTCAAGTAGGGATTCTCACACCTTTTCCACACTTTTCTCATAACTAAAACACTTTTTCTACACACACACACACACACACACACACACACACACACTTACAAATAAGAGATTTCTCCATTTGGATTTATGGGTTAAACCCCACCCCTCATTTATATGCGAACTACGTGGACTTTGATGCCTTTATAGGCTACGTAGGCGTCTCGGGGTAAAACCCGAAACTCGAGTCCTTTTCTCATTTTTTTCTCTTATTTTCTATCTTCTCTTTATCTCATTTTCCATTATATTCTATATACTTGTTCTTAGTAACGTATTATTCCATATGTGTTATCATTCCTTTATAACGGTCAACGTAGGCGTAATCACGTAAATCTTATTTTCTACACTAATCTCACATTCCAACGGATGACTCGCTTTGTCTTTTCTATGATACAAGTCGAGGATTCCTACCTCCATTCTATTTATACACATGCACACATATCACAGGGGGAAATATAAAGGAAAATAGCAAATATCCATGAGAAACCGAAAGGGCGGAATGGGTGCCTAACACCTTACCATTTCGTAACTAAGCCTCCGAACCCTTCTCGAATCATTTGGTTTCGCACGCACCAGTATGTCTTCGGATGCCATCCTTCGGGGTGGCTTCCCCTTTTTCTTTTGTCTGTTTTGAGTAAAGAAGGTTGGCGACTCTAAATCTCTCTACATATTCACACCTCACAAATCGACGCCGGCCGAAGCGCTCTCTCGAGAGGGGACGCGCGGGACCCGAAGGATCCCTTCCTCCCTCCGAGGCGGAGATCGGCGATAGCCACAACTGAAGCACTGACAGGTTTGTCATATTTTCTAGGGGTGAACTGTACAAAAACCTTATTTGGTTCGACATCTATTTTAGCAAGACCTTCCTCAATTTCTACTCCTACTTCTCTGAGAGCTTGGAAGTGGGGATAGCATTGTCCTCCCATCGTTGCTCGGACATGGGGTAAGAAATTCTTCTTCACTATGCTGACTTGTTCTTCCTCGAATGTCCGATTGATCATGGTTGCTTATTTTTCCCTCTATCGGGCTATGAAGTCACTGACTGATTCTCCAGAGTTATGTTTGAGTAGCTTTAAATCACAACGAGTGACCTTAAGCTCTTCATTGTATATGTACCGTGACATGAATTCCTGGGCTACATCCTCCCAACGATGAATTTTGGACTCTTCGAGAGATAAAAACCATCGGAGGGCTCTATCCTTCAGAGTTTGCTAAAATAATTAGGCCATCACTTCTTCAAAAGCCCCTATTAGAGTCATAGAACGGTGATAGCTACGGAGATGAACAATCGGGGGTCCACTTCCTCCAAATTTCTCGATATTTGGCATCTTGAACTTCTCGGGTAACCTCGCTTTAGGATAATGAGACATGTCGGTGTAGTCCATTTAATTACCCAAGATTCTGACTTGGTCAAACTTCTTGGTGAGCATCTTGAGGTCTTCTTTGACTTTTTTCAGCTCTTCTTCCTTTCGATCAATGATTATAGATAAGTTAGCCCCATGCTGGGCAAGGTTCGGCATCAAAAGTTGGGCAGGCGGCGACCCATTAGCAAGAAGGGAACGTAGAGCATGCTGATACTCTTCGGGAACCCAGATGGGCTCAGGTGGATCTATAGCACGAGGGAATAGGGCATCGAGCTCTTGAGGAACGGGAACCTGGTTTCGTTGCATTTTTTGGACCTCAGTTTGGATGTTATCAATCTTGGACACGAGTTGAGCTAGGACTGTCGTTAGATCTGGCTGCATGGTGGGTACTTAATCTTGGTTCTCCATGGAAATTGGATGAAATCCAGAGTCGGAAGAAGTAACAGGGGAACGAACGGAACTCCGGGGTGACTTGACTGAAGACCGAAGCCAGTAAGGAGCCATGCCAAGGGTTTGCGATCGACCTGAGAAGGCGCAAAAATGGGATTTATTTTTGATAAAAAGGGATGAATTTTTTTTTCTATTTTGAGATGAAAAGATAAAATTTTTTGATTTTTGATAAAGAGAGGAAAAATGTTTTTTTTTTGGCTTTTTGATAGATGAGGGAGAAATGTTTTTGTATTTTTTTCGGGAGACGGACCTCAGCATGATTATTATAATTATTATGTTATCACTTGTATTAAATTATCCTAAATGAAATGCCGAACAGGACCCGAGCCTCGAAAAGTTAGGTTTGTAATATATGCAAAGTTATGGATGGACTTGTGACCAGGCTCACGGATAGGGTCCCATTTTAAAAATGCATGAAAAATTCGGGCGGCAGGCCGACCCAGAATTTTGGCAGAGTTTTGGGTAGAAACTGGAAATATAACATTTGTGTCCTAGGCTTGACACCTATATGCGGGTATGCAATTTGGTTGGGTGAATTTGAAAGGGCTTCCCCCTTTGGCATGACTTCCACCATTACGTCTTGCTCTTGAGGGCAATCAGTATGTGTGGTAAAACCATTTGATATACTTGAGTGTACGTGAATTACCTCACCATATACCTCGTGGGGATGGTACGTGTGAGAGAGAATTCGATATACTCAGTGTACGTGAATGAGTTCCCTGTAATATACCTCCCGTCATGACTTCGGTCAAGAGGTATGATGCGGGGGAACCGTTCCATATACATCGAAGGTAATTGGCCAATGGAAGGTGAGAGTCATATCGCTTAGGCTAACTACGCCCTGCCAGACTAGCGCCCATCACGAAGTGACCCTCCAATTACAGGACAAAATTTGGTCAATAACTATGCTCTTTGGTGATGTTGTGTGAATCATGCATGAATCTCTAATTAGTATCTTATGAGAATGTCTTTCTTGATTATGCCATAGGGAGAAAAGTACGAGCACCAATGGTACTTCAAGTATGGATGGGTGATGCATTCAACATGTGGATATATGTGATCTTAGGTGCACGTGGTGCGAAGTTTACATGGAGAATTTCCTGCAAGTGTGTTAATAGAAGCACAAGCATGGGGGACACATGTAAAAGGGGAACCTGCAAAATGGGGGAGAATATAAACAAGCATAACATCCATGTAAATAGAGTCTAGCCCTCAAAATAAAGTCCCCAGCGGAGTCGCCACTGTGGCCATCCCTGATCCTCGTGGTGGGATGGCGAAGTGAGGATCCCAGTGGTCGCGCATCCCTCTCCGGAGCGCTTCGGCCGACGTCATTAGGTGAGGTGAAAAATGTAGAGAGATGGAGTCGCCAGTGTATTTTACTCAAAATAGAAAAAAGAAAGGGAGCCATTCCGAAGGACAGCATCCAAGGACATACTGATGCATACGTAACCAAAATGATTCGAAAAGGCTTCAGAGGCTAAGTTATGAAATGGGAAGGTGTTAGGCACCCATTTCGCCCTTGCGGTCTCTCATGGGTTTTTGCTATTTTTCTTTATTTTCCCCGTGATGTGTGTGCATGTGTATATATAGTGGAGATAGGAATCCTCGACTTGTACCATGGAAGAGGTAAAGCGAGTCATCCATAGGAATGTAAAAATAATATTAGAAAATAGAATTTACGCGATTATCCTTACGTTGATCGTTACGATGGAACGATAATGCATATGGGATAATACGCTACTAAGAACAAATATATAG
The DNA here is from genome assembly GCA_949130495.1 of Sambucus nigra. Taxonomy (NCBI): domain Eukaryota; kingdom Viridiplantae; phylum Streptophyta; class Magnoliopsida; order Dipsacales; family Adoxaceae; genus Sambucus; species Sambucus nigra. The sequence goes on along the minus strand of OX422217.1, from coordinate 197,077,557 downwards.
AATATAAGAGAATTGAGTTTGGAGAAAAATAGAAAAGGGGAGAAAAAGTAAGAATAGGACTTCAGTCTCGGGTTTTGCCCCAAGACGCCTATATAGCCTATAGAGGCATCAAAGTCCATAGTTCGCATGCAAAATGAGGGGTGGGGTTTATCCCATAGATCCAATCGGAGGATTCTCTTATTTGTGTGTGTGTGTGTGTGTGTAAAAAAGTGTTTTAGTTGTGAGAAAAGTGTAAGAAAAGTGTGAGAATTCCCATTTGGAATTTATGAGCAAGCCCTCTTTTTCTTATTTTTTTGGTTTTTTATTTGTATGAAAATAAGAGATGTGCAATAATACTAAATAAAAAGTACATTAAGATATGTGAGATGAGAGAATAAAAGTGTTAAGTAATGAGACAAGTTAATGCGAATTTATGTGAATTTAACGAGAGAATTGAGAAAATTGGACCTTCTTGAAGATCTTGAGCTTGATCTTGAGTGTTGGAGAGAAGCCATTGCACTTGGGGTGATGATGGAGGGTAGTGAATTTACCAATTTTGATGAAAAGGATGATGAAAAGTGCAGGTTGGAAATGGATTTGGATGTGGAAATCACACTGACTTCGAGAGAGGTTTTCTTGATTTTCTGAGAGTGATATCTTTCAGATCTGGGATCCCCTTTGCAATGAGGACAAGGCCTCATTTTTATAGTCCCGGGACATTGCCGATCATCATAGGCCTGGTCTTTCTAATCGGCAGGTGTGTTTAGGCACACTGCCGATAGGCAGGGTCTGGCACCTATCGTTTGGCAGTGTCTTTCTAGCCTTTTCAGAAAATTGGCCGCAGAATGAAAATCATTGATCCAAATTGTACACGGGGAAGACTGTTGGAAAGGTATTTCAGAGGCCTTCAAAAGTCATTTAGACCACTCCCGGGTTCGGGAGATGACATTGGTCCAATATGGCACGGAAGAGCTCGTAGGTCCTTTGGACGGGAAAACATCGGACATAAACGGATCGTTCATTCGCATGATAAGTCAGAATCATAGATGGGGCGAACCTTTGGAAAGTCTAGGAGGTGTACTTTGACATTCCAAAGAGTTTGACCCAGTTGCGGGAGTTGACTTTGGTCAACTAGGACCTGGAAGCGTTTGGTGACCTCACAGAGTAAAATGGATCGTTCGTCAGTACCGTAAGTTGGAATCACACACGGGGTGGACCATTGGAAAGGGGTTTCTGTTCCCTTTGAAGATTCATTTAGTCTTGGTCGAGCTGAAGACTTTGACTTTTGGTCAAATGGTGCCTTAGAGTGCCCAACGGATTCTAGGTTAGTACCCGGGGTATGACCTGGGTTTGTAGTAATGAAGGGAGGTGCTAAGGACCTAAGGAGAGTTTAGGGGGTATCATAATGGGGTGTCTATATAGCCCCTCGATGGGTGAGTGTGGAACAAATGATAGCAGTCGAATAGACATCGCATGATGCTTCTGAAAATAGGATGACCAATTCAGGGGGTCAAGGTCGATTCTGAGGACCTAATGAATGGTTTGGAAGAAAGGTTTAGGTCAATTCCTGAGGAGGTGTTGGGGATGACCGATTTTATGGGTCGAAGATAATTTTGCAGGGCTTAAGGGGAGATGACCAATTCTGCGAGCTTAAGGGGAGATGACCAATTCTGCGGTCTTAAGGTGAGATGACCAATTTTACAGGTCGAGGCCTATTCTTTGTGCTTAAGGTGAGATGACCAATTCTGCGGGTCGAAGCCAATTCTGAGGGCTTGAAAATGAGATGACCAGTTCTGGGGGTCGAAGCCAATCCTGAGGGCTTGAAGATGATGTGACCGATTCTGCAAGTCGAAGGCAATTCTGTAGTCTTAAAGATGAGGTGATCGATTCTGCGGGTTAAATGTTAATTTTACGGGCTTGAAGATGATATGACCAACTCTGCGGGTCGAAGACAATTCTAAGGGATTAAGGTGACAATCCAAGATTGAGATCAATTCTGACCTATTAGAGGTGACGACTGAGGACCGTGGTCAATTATGACCTAAAGAGAGGTGACGACTGGGGATCGAGGTTAATTCTGACCTAACTAAGGTGACGATCCAAGACCGAGGTCAATTCTAACCTACGAGAGGTGAAGATCGAGGATCGAGGTCAATTATGACCTAACTAAGGTGATGATCTAAGACCGAGGTCAATTTTGACCTAAGAGAGGTGACGATCGAAGACCGAGGTCAAGTCTGACCTAGTGAAGGTGACGATCCAAGACCGAGGCCAATTCTAACCTAAAAAAGGTGACGACTGAGAACTGAGGTCAATTATGATCTGACTAAGGTGACAATCTAAGATCGATGTTAATTCTGACGTAAGAGAGGTGACAATCGAGGAACGAGGTCAATTCTGACATAACTAAGGTGAAAATCTAAGACTGAGGTCAATTCTGACCTAAGAGTGGTGACGATCGAGGATCGAGGTTAATTCTGGCCTGACTAAGGTGACGATCTAAGATTGAGGTCAATTCTGACCTAAGAGAGGTGATGATCGAGGACCGAGGTAAATTCTGACCTAACCAATGTGACGATCTAAGATCGAGATCAATTATGACCTAAGAGAGGTGCCGACTGATGACTGATGTTAATTATGACCTAACTAAGGTGACGATCTAAGACCGAGGTCAATTCTGACCTAAGAGAGGTGATAATTGAGGACCGAGGTCAATTCTGACCTAACTAAGGTGACGATTTAAGATCGAGGTCAATTCTGGCCTAAGAGAGGTGACAATCGAGGACCGAGGTCAATTCTGACCTAACTAAGGTGACGATCCAAGACTGAGGTCAATTCTAACCTAAGAGGGGATAAATATTGGATTTTGGGTTCCACTGGGGAATAGCGAATAAGCTAGGCAAAATGTAGATTGTCCTTTAGAGCCATTGATGGGGAAAATGACTTTCTGAAGTTTCGCTGGGGAAATTACCTCATGATGTTATTTTGAGCCGGGGAGTCGATTGCTGGGGAAATCCTTGTGTCCTTTGGAGACTTTTCTATAAACTCCACCAAGGAAGTGATTAGGTGGTCCAGGTGTTGGACATATTGCTCGAGGAGGTTTGAGACCTTTGGGGTATAGGAGGTGACCCTTAGAGATTCTCCGGGGACATTGTCGGGAGGGGATTTACTTGGCTCTTGAGAGTTATGCTGGGGAAATAGGGGTTCCTCTTTAGGGAGTGTGTAATTCTCTTGGTGAAATTGTTTTAGATCCTTCCAGGGATTTTTAGGAATTTTCTGAGGATTTTTCAGGATTTTCTGGTATTTTCTGGGAATTTTTGTACAAAATTTTAAGGGGGTGTCAGTCGGCATGGTGCAGAGGGTGCCATTTGGCAGTGGCCCAAACTTTTGGACTGCAGTGACAATCGGTGGGTGGGGGTTAATGCCGATCGGCATGACCCTTGGCATCCTATATAAAGGGGGTGAATTCCCTTCATTTTTCACATCTTCTTGCTTTCTTTCTTTCTGTGATTTTCCTCTGCAAATTATTCTAGCATTCCTATATTTAAGAAATGGCCGCCTTTGTGAGCACTGCAGCGCATAGGGAATGATTGACTGTTGATGACTGGGTGAACGTGGAGTGGAGGGCCAGGGTGCCTCTTACTTTAGGGAGCGAGAACTAATTTGATGCATTCAAGCCTGTTGCAAATGAGTAGACCTTATTATGGGAGCCATCGCGTCATCACTCTTCGAGGGTGGTGAGCCCCGATGGTTATGTAAGAAATCATTCTTCTCTTTTTTCTTGGTGATTTTTCCTTCCTTCTTGAATTTTTGACAAGTTTATTTTTTCTTTTGAAGTTTGATATCTCTTTGAATAATATGTGTGCCCGTGGGACGATGGGGATTAAGGCTGTCTGGGAGCATCTTCTACCTGTGGTGCATTGGGTGGTATCATCACCGGGTTTTAGGGGGTTGGCATCTGCGCTGGATGAGATGCCTCGGTCGACAGAGGTCCTATGCGCTCTGGGGGAGAAATGGTGGGATACTACCCACACTTTCCATTTCGGCTATGGGGAGATGGTCGTGACTCCTATAGACGTGCAGAAGCTATTGGGGATGGATTGTGACAGAGAGAAGATAGAGGTGGATCTCTCTTTGAGGGTGAGGCCGGAGGCGGTGTGGGCGGCGCTTGACGACGTAGGGAGGATAGTTTATGGAGATTCCATTCGGATGTCCTTGCTGAAGGATGTTTTGCTAAGTAGGGTGGTTGATGTGGAGGACGGGCTGCAGGTGAGGCAGGTTGCCAGATTGTTCATATTATTGGTGCTGGGAGGTTTCATGATGGCGTCGAGCGACGATGTTGTCCATTGGAGGTTCTTGCCGTATTTGAGGATGTTTTCGAACATCCCTTTATATGATTGGGGGAGCCTGACTTTGACGACCCTCTATTTTTCTTTGGATGCATTCAGCCGGTGCTGCAGGCAAACTTTTACTAGATCCATGTATCTCCTTGAGGTATTCTTTAATTTGCACATTTTCTTTTCATGCATCCGCATTTTTCCTTATGCGTCTCTTTTTTATCGTGAATTCTTTTCTTTGGCAGACGTGGTTCTATGAGGTGATTGGGTGCAATACCCAGCTGATCATTTTGACGAACGATACCATTGGAGACTTCTACCGATTGTATCGATGGTGGAAGGCCAATCGACAGTCGAAGGTATCTCTTTCTCTGGAGGCGGTGCGTCAGGTTTTGAATGGCTTGACTAGTGGTAGGGTGAGACTCTTTACTCTTCAGTCTTGGTTTTTGGATGTTCTGATTCTGTATTTACTTATGCTTACTGGGGATATCAGGTGACTTTTTACCCTTGGGGGACAGTCATTCAGGATACGAGGGTGACCGGGGTGAATGCACAGATGAGACGTTTGTTGGCGCATGAGTTTGGCCATTCTTGGTATCTCGGGGTGAGGGTTGTTCAGTAGATTGCTGAGGAGGATGTGGTGGTGCCACCTATGTAACCTCCTACGTCTATGAGGTAGGATCGGTTCCTGCTAGAGGATGCGAGGATCGCGGCGATGATCGGCGAGTCCTACCTATTGTACACTGATATGACTGCACCGTATGACTATATGGACTTTGTGATGAGCTGGTTGATGGTGGCCAGCATATATGATGCCTTACCTTTCCCTCTGGCGGGTTCAAGTCGGACGATGGGATCTTCCTATAATGAGGGTGGTCCGTCGGCATCTGCGGTGGTGGTGACTTCAGAGGTTCCCTTTGTTCTATTTCATACCCCTTCGTACAACATTCGGCGGTCTGATGGAGGGATGGTCCCCATGTTTCACCGTCCTCATGCGATGGATCCGGAGGAGCTGGGTTTGACAGAGGAGGTTCTTCATCCTGCGATATACCTTTCTATTATTTTCCTCTTTCTGGTTTCTTTTTTGTTTTGATCCTTTTTTCTTTGATACTGATTTTTCCTTTTACTTATAGCAAGTTTGGGTGTCGACCACTTGGTTGAGGGACATCAGAAAGTGGATATCTTCGGTGACTGCCCATATTCGAGATACGATCCTGGTTCCTTCTTGCTTGGTGTCGTCTGCTTCATTCGGAGAGGACTCTAGCTCGGGTAGTGGTGGTGCGTTGTCTCGCCGTCGGGGAAAGAGAGCACGTCACAGGGGTGGAAGCTCTTAGATAGAGGTGAAGGGTAGGTGTGTGTGTGTGTGTGTGTGTGTGAGAGAGAGAGAGAGAGGGAGAGAGATAGATAGAGATAGAAAGAGAGAGAATGTGGGTTCGGGCTAAGTCCCGTTGTTTTTTTCTTTTCTTTTATTTCCTGCACAATTTGACGTAACACATATATATATATATATATATATATATATATATATATATATATATATATATGTAATGCAATGCAATGCAATGGTTTTTTTTATTTTCTTTAGTTAATGGTGAATGAATGCACATGCACTTTTACTTTGTCGCTGAGACCGTAAAAAGATATATTTTTAGGATTTTGAAGGAAAGTTTTAAAAATGAGAGATTATATAGGGGTGGAAGTGGATTTTTGAAATTCTGTTGAGAACATCAATTTATTTGGAGCTTCTGATTTTGACAAAAGAGGAAAAAAGGAAATTTTCCAAAGCTTTGATTAGTGCCATCAATTCAAAGCTTTGATTAGTGCCCTCTTCAGCCTCTTATACTTTGTGGGGTAGGATTTCCTTCGATTTCTGCAGGGGTCATGTCTTTTGTGAGGGTTCTCAAGTATAAAAAGGGGTAAGGGTGGAGTGTTTTCATCACACCTTCACATTCTTACTTACTTGCCTACTATCTCTTAGTCTTGCAAGATGGATCTCCCTAGTAGTATTGAGTTTGACAACTACCTTGAAGCGTTATAAACAATGTGCTCTTATAATGTCGACTACGATGCTTTCAGTATGCGTCGGGTTTCTTTATGGCGCAACTGGCCCATTGAGTGGAACATGTTCATGGCGGCGGTTCAATTTTGGTACCTCGAAGACCATGTATTCCGCTTTGGGTTGGATGAAGTTTGTCCTACCTACGAGGAATTTTTTTCCATGCTAAGGATAAATCCCAGTGTTTCCGCGGCTCTACCTGAGTTTTCTCGTTCTCCCAGGGAGTTATTAGCTGGGCTTCTTCGCATTTCGCCTTCAGCGGCCAGACCATTGGTTGCTGGGGGAATGATCTCCCTTTCGATGGTGTTATAGTTCGTACATTTGCAGGAGGCTGGCGATGCTGGATATGTCGGAGTCTTTATTCTAGGCTTAGTATTAAAATTACTGCTGGTGAGTGGGGAAATAATGGTGGACCCACAACTTGTAGTTATTATTTCTTGGATGTCATATCATCGCAATCCTACAGCGGTGATACTGGCAGAGACTTTGAATGGCCTGGATGTCTGGCGAGAAGGTCGTTCTGACTTCTTGAGGGGTAGCCCCGTGATGTTATTCATGTGTTTGTATGAGAGACTCTGCCTGGTGACTCCTTCGGAATACCCTTTGTCGGTTGTACCTAACTTTTTTTTGCGCTATTTCATTAGCGTTGGCTTGGACATCGAGAGCTGGGAGAACTGGTTTATGGAGCATGGGGCTCTAAATTTGTGCTGGTCGTTGCCTTGTTGGGGACAGTTGTTACCTATTCTGGAGCTGGGAGAATACCCGTATGTCCGTCTCGTTGGTCTCAGACAGACCTCTTTTTATTTCCCTTGGCGGCTTTTGCATCAATTTGGCTTGGAACAGGTCGTGCCACCTCGGACACTAGACTTCTTTTCGGTAGAAGATTTGACTGAGCATCTGTGCATGAGGCTTGGCTCTTTGTGGGAGAATCGGCATCTATCAACCCATCCCTCTCAATTTATTGGGAGAGTTTGGCACATCCCCGGGGATTATATAAAGTGGTTGTGGAAGAGAGTGGTCAGCAAGATATTAGAAGTGGAGACTAGTCAAAGGTGGCTCGTCTTATTTAATACCATGGAGGGACGTGTTGTGGTTTTTTTGAAGCTGGTTCGGGCTTATCGATCCATGGAGCGCCTATGGCACTCTGTTCAAGTAGGGGAAACTTGGGGACCCCAGGATGCAGATGATGATGACGAAGCGGGATCCTCTGGTAGCTGTGGATAGGACTCTTAGAGAGTTTATTTTATAATGGGGGATAAATGTGGGGATTTCATTTGGATTTTTAGGAGTGTAGGGGGAAGGGAGTTATCCGTTCCTTTTCTAATGTAATCTGTACCAAAATTTCTTATTAGTGAAATAAACAAGTTTTTGAGCATCCAACTGTTCCTTTTTTTTTTTACTTTTGTATTTTTGAATTATCAATACTCATTGTTAAGGCATACATAATCCTTTTGTTCAAGTATACGTTAGAATGGACTGTTGTTCTTGGAGATAAGAAAAGAATAGTATTTTGTGAAAAAGAAAGGGTCGTGCTCACGTAAAATGTGTAAGGTGCCTACGTACCTCTGGGGTTTTGAAGATTTTTAAATTGTTTGAAAATGGTTTTTCAGAGGATCAGGCCAATGTAGTTCTGGGTTGAGGGAAATGAAGAGATTTTTTTTAGAATAGATGGGGGATGAGAAGAGTCGTAGCGCATCGAGATTTCGAACTAGGGGTAGAACTTCTTGAGACGGTCCATGTTAACTGGACGATTCATATCTACGCTATCTAAGTCGGTGAGCATGGCAGCACCATTGGATAAGATCTTCTTGATAATGTAGGGGTCACTCCAATTGGGCTTAAATTTCCCTCTGGGGATCCCCCTCTCGAACACCTCGGTCCTTGACTCTCTTGTTGAATGATCGCGCTATTCGGCGTTTGTAACCTTATATGTGGTATAGAGATTTAAATCTCTTTTCATCTAGGAGGGTCAGCTCATTAAGACGGATTTGGCACGAGTTTTCTTCGTTGACCTTGCTTTCACGAGTGACGCCTAATGATGGTATTTCCAGCTCTATGGGCAAGACTGATTCCATGCCGTAAACCATAGAGTAAGAGGTAGCCCCAGTAAAGGTTCGAATTGAGGTTCGGTATCCCCAGAGGGCATATGGGATCCGATCAGACCAATCTAGACAGCTTTTGATCATCTTACTGATGATGGCTTTGAGGTTCTTATTGGAAGCTTCGACTGCACCATTTTTCTGAGGTCGATAGGGAGAAGATTTATGTCTCTGAATCCCATATTCGTTGACCACTTCTGTGACTTCTGCCTCAAAATGTAACCCGCTATCTGACATGAACTTGTGCCAGACCCCATATTGGCAGATGATGTTTTTCTTGATGAATTTGGCCACTTTCTTGGAGTTCAACACTATGTATGACTCAGGTTCAATGCATTTGGTGAAGTAATCAGTGACAACTAGTAAGAAATCATGCCCATTGTAAGCCTTTGGTGTAGCCTTCCCTATAATGTCGATACCCCAGGTGGAGAACAACCAGGGAGAAGTTATGTTGTATAATTCGCGAGGAGGCAAATGCTGAAGGTTGGACAATTGTTGGCATTTGAGGCATCTTCGGACATTGGCGGTGCAATCCTGGGTCATGGTAGTCCAGTAGTAGCCTTATCGGATGATCTTCTTGGCAAGCATGTGACCATTCATGCGGGGTTTGCATTCCCTATTGTGGATCTTCTGCATTATCTTTTTAATGTCAGCCCCTGCGATACGGTGCAGATGAGTTCCATCGAAGTTCCTTTTGAGTAGTGCTTTATGACAGTTGATGTACTGGGCAACCAGTCTTCAAAGGGTTGCTCGATATTTCTTGTTGGAACCCTCGGGATACCTACCATGCTTGAGGAGGCTCCATATATCATAGTAACAGCAATTGGCTAGCTCAGGATCTTCTGTGGTGACGAGCTCAATGTGGTAATAGTGGGTTAGTTTGTCTTGCTTTTGAATCTGGAAGGGGGTCATTGTTATTCCTTCGGTCATGTCGACCAAGGAGGCTAAAGTATCAAGGGCATCGGCTAGGATATTTTTTTCTCAAGGTAGGTAATGGAAGGTGATGTCTTGGAATTGGGAGGCTTGTTCTTCTAAGTGGGCATGGAAGGGTTGGAGCTTCTCGTCCTTAATTCTCCATTTTCTGAGCACTTAACCGATGATGAGGGCGGAATCCCCGTAGACCTATAAGCATTGAATACCTTTCTTGAGAGAAACTTTGATGCCTACCGTGTATGCCTCGCATTCAGTCATGTTGTTAGTATAAGGGAAATCCATCTTGATGTCGATAGAAGTGTGGGAGTCATATGGGGCGATCAGAAGTATCCCAATGCCATATCCCTTTTTGTTGGCAGCACCGTCAAAGAACATTTTCCATCAGAGGTTATACTGGGCAATGCAAAGTATGTTTTCATCTGGGAATTCAGATATCCAAACATCGGCCTTATCCATGGGGTAATCAGCGAGGTAGTTAGAGATGGCTCTTCCTTTCATGGCTTTTCGCATGACGTACATGATATCAAACTTGACTAGGAGCATCAACCATTGGGCCATTCGGCTAGATAAAGCGAGTTTCTCAAGCAGGTATTTGATGGGGTCCATTCCGGATACAAGTTTGATGGGGAAGGCGAGCATGTAGTACCGCAACATTTGGGTAGCCCAGACAAGCGTGACACATGCCTTTTCTAAAGTAATATAGTTGACTTTGTATCCTGACAATTTATGACTGGTATAATAGATGGATCTTTCTTTGTGGTAATCTTCAAGGTATTGGGCTAGCAAAGCCCCAACTGTAGTCTCGGTTATGGTTAGGTATAGGAGCAAGCGGAGACCATGTTGCGATGGAATGAGTACCGGAGGTTGGGTCAGATATTGTTTGATTCGGTAAAAAGCTTCTTGGCAGGCCTTATTCCAAACCTTGGTTGAATCCTTTAGGATGAGTTTAATGATAGGTTCACAGATGGAGGTTAACTAGCTGATGAACCGACTGATGTATTGCAATTTCCCAAGGAAACCTCGGACTTCTTTCTCTATTCGGGGAGGTGGCATCTCAAGTATGGCTTTACGCTTAGCAGGATATGCTTTTATTCCTTTCTCATTAACCATGAATCCTAAGAGTTTCCCCTTTGTAATGACAAAGACACATTTCTAAGGATTGAGTCTCATCCGATACTATCGCAATCGTTCGAAAAACTTTTGGAGAGCAGGAACATGACCTTCTCTAGTCTTGGATTTAATAATCATATCATCCACATAGACCTCAACTTCTTTGTGACTCAGATCATGCAGGATGGTTGTGGCAGCCCTCTGGTCGGTAACCCTAGCGTTCTTGAGACCAAATGGCATAACAGTATAACAAAAGGTTCCCCATGGGGTGATGAATGCGGTCTTTTCTTGGTGGTCTCGGTGCATTTTAATTTGGTTATATCCAGCAAACCCATTGACGAATGACTTGAAAGCATGATTGGCTGTGTTGTCCACGGTCATATCGATATTGGGTAATGGATAATCGTTCTGTAGAGAGGCTTTGTTTAAGTCCTAGTAGTCTACACACATTCGAACCTTCCCTCCTGCTTTCGGAATAGGCACTATGTTAGATAGGCACGTGGGATATTTGATCACACGAATAAAGCCTACGTTCAACTTTTTGATCACCTCTTCTTTGACCTTGAGCGACCATTCGGTGCGGAGCTTTCTCAACTTTTGTTTAACCGAATTTTAATCTGGGAGAGTGGGAATCTCATACTAATATATTTCAGGATCAATGTCGGGCATATCGTTATAGGACCATGCGAAGACATCCATGAATTCCTTTAGAAATTCTTCGAGTTGTGCACGCTCATGCTCGTTAAGGGTAGCCCATATCCTAATCTCGCACAGTTGGCTACTAGAACCGAGGTTAATAACAACAGTTTCTTCTTCATTATCTTGAATGCGGTTATGTTGTTTATTATTAACCTTATTTAGATCAGTTAAGAATTATTCATTTGCCAAATCATCATCATCATCAAAAGTTTGATTAGAATCTAAACAGTTAATGTAAGGCACAACAAGATACTCAAAATCTTCGTTTATTTCATTGATAGGAAAAGCAACATTGAGAACCTTGTCAAAGGAGGACTCGATTAGATTTGAGCAAGGAAAGAGAACAATAGAAGAAATGGGGTAAACAATGGGATTAGGGGGTATCTCAACAGGTAGAACTGGCGGAGCATGCTAGTTGAGGAGAGGTGTATGAGCAACTTTAATCAGTTGGGAATCCGGGAATGTAGTTCCTGAGTGAACCACACAGAGTGTCAGCCCTAGTATCTGTAAATTAAAGGAATCTTCAGAGTCATTTGCCTCAGTCTCTTCGGTATCTTTGATGAGAGGTTGTACATGGTGTTGGTAACTCTCGGCCCATGGGTATCTATCTTGTAAAAAGATCTCCATTCCAGGCTTCATCTTCTTATTTTTATGGTCATACCATGGTTATGGAAATTCGTAAAAGGGGAAGTCTTTGCCCTCATTGATGAATCATCCATTCAAGGAGTCACCTGGGATAGTCTGGATGAAGTCTAGTCCTCTATTTGGTCGAGACTAGTGGATCATTCTGAGATCTTATGTTGATGGTTGATACCCTAAACCATAAGGATGGAAAGATTTTTTCAGTTTAATCGGCTCGAGTATACCTTGTTGTCTTTGTCCTAGCCCCAGTCCGGGCATGAAGTGCATGTTTCTGAACATCTAAATCACATTAACGTTGCCATAAGGGTCGTATTCTAGACAAACCCTTTCTTTGAAGTTGTCCCCTATTGGGAGTAAAGGTGGTTCAACTCGGAATTCTGATAGGAGCACATCATTTGACCCATGTTGTATCTCAAGAATTGGACTGCTGGTTCTTGCACCATCGGCATTATCGTCATCGCCTAAAATGGTGATAACCCGTCCGTTGGCGAAGAACTTTAATTTCTAATGGAGTGAGGATGACACACCCTTGATATTGTGGAGCCAAGGTCGTCCTAATAACAGATTGAAATAAGTTGGGATGTCAATAACTTAGAATTCGATGACAGGGTTTATAGGGCCAGCCCCTATTACAAGCTTTATGGATCCCATCACCTCTCGATGGGTATTATCGTAGGAACGCACAACAGCGGAGGTTCGAGTGAGGTCACTTTCTTTCAGTCCTAGACATTTGAAGGTTCTTAGTGGGCATACATTCAAGGCAGATCCATTATCGATAAGAGAGAGTAGTACAACCTTCCCCATAACTTCGACGGAGATGTTGAGTGCATGATTGTGGTTTGTCCTAATATTGGGGATTTCATCTTCGGAAAAGGATAGCATTCGGGTAGAGATCAAGGATCCGACCAATTTATCGCTTCTTCTGGTGTGATAGAAGGCGAAACTGTGGGTCCAGTGAGAAACTTGATCAAAGCGTTTCTGTGCAGCTGAGAAGACATGAAAAGTCCCCATAGAGTGATGTTAGCTTGATTCTTCTTTAGTTAGTCGAGGATATTGCTCTCGTCGAGGGTCATCTCTGGCATAGGAAGGTTTTCCATGCCCTTCCCCTTGTCATTGGCAAGTAGTGAGTTTGGGATCTGGTAATGCCTCCCTGATCTGGTCATGTGATTTAGTGAAGAAGGGAAGAACATGAATCCCATTTTCTCGTTAACCTCAAGTTGTTCTATTACCTTGTTTATTTCTCCAAGGATTTTCTCAAATGATACCATTCCACACATGTCGGCTACTAGGCCAGTTTTATCGGTAGCTTGCTCTTAATTTGAATCTTCGAACTCTTCCCCCCATCCGGTGGTAATAATTCATTCTTTCCACGTGAAGTCGATGCATTCCACAACTTCAACGACTTCTTCATACAAGTCTACCCATTATGTGGGGATATGTGAGGGTGAAGGGACCAAGTGCCCTTGTAGCTTCAGAGTATCAAGTAACTCAGTCATATTACAAATATCATTAGTTCGCCTGAATATCTCTGCTAAAACCTGGACAACATCATCTAAGCTGACTTCATCAGCTGGTACTACCCAACTGTCTGACTCTCGAGCCCATTTCCGTGCTTCCAAGAACAGCATGCTGAACCTCTGGCAATCAATGATTATCTGTGAGGGAAATTTCAGCCCGAATTCAAGGAGTTGGTTTAACACTTCTGATAATTCCATACTTCCATTTTTGGAACGGGTACGGACGACGAGGCATGCTCTGGTAAGGAGTGACAGTGCCTGGTCAGCGAGGCTAGCAGGGTGTAGGAGGAAATATGGGCAAATTTGGAGAGGTTTAGGAGAGTATATGGGTGTGATTTGAGTTGAGGGATAAAATTCTGGGTTATCTTCTAAGAAGATGGCATTGGCATGATTTGGGAGTGGGTTGTGAGTAGTGTTTGGCTTAGGATTGGCTAGTGGGGCGATGGTACCTCAGTCAATTAGACCTTGGATTACGTTTCGAAGGTGAATGCATTAGTCGGTGGTATGGCCAGCTATTTGGTGAAAGGTGCAATGGGAATATGCCTTGAAGTTTCTTGGGAGTGGATTTGGCAAAGGACGAGGGTCCAAGGGTTTGATAAGGTTTCGGCTCAATAAGTCTTGATAAACTTTGGAGAAGGGAGCATGGATCTCGGTGTATTCCTTTCGAACTGGGATTGGGCGGTTTTTTGGTGCCCATGAGGTGGTTGGTTGATAGATGTAATTGATGGTTGAGACTACAGCACTTGCAGGTTTGTCATATTTTCTGGGGGTGAACTATCCGTACACCTTCTATAGTTCGACCTCTATTTTAGCAAGACCATCCTCGATTTCTACTCCTGCTTCTCTGAGAGCTCGGAAGTGGGGATATTATTATCCTCCCATCGTTGCTCGGACATGGGGTAAGAAATTCTTCTTCATTATGTTGACTTGTTCTTCCTCGAATGGCTGATTGGTCCTGGTTGCTGCTTTTTCCCTCCATCGGGCTATGAAGTCACTGACTAATTCTCCAGAGTTCTATTTTAGCATCTCTAAATCACGGTGGGTGACCTCAAGCTCTTCATTGTATTTTTACCGTGACATGAATTACGGGGATACATCCTCCCAACTACGAATTATGGACTCTTCGAGAGATAAAAACCATCGGAGGGCGCTATCCTTAAGAGTTTGCTGAAACAATTGGGCCATCACTTCATCAGAAGCCCCTAGTAGAGTCAGGGAATGGTGATAGACTCGAAGATAAATAATTGGGGGTCCACTTCCTCCGAATTTCTCAATATTTGGCATCTTGAACTTCTCGAGTAACCTCACTTTAGGACAAGGAGGCATGTGGGTGTAGTCCATGTAATTCCCCGAGATTCTGACTTGGTCAAACTTCTTGGTAATCATCTTGAGGTCTTCTTTGATTATGTTCATCTCTTCTTCCTTCGGATCAATGATCATAGTCAAGTTAGCCCCATGCTGGGCAAGGTTCGATAGAGTTTCGGGTAAAAACTGGCAATCTAACATGTGTGTCCTAGGCTTGACACCTATATACGGGTATGAAGTTTGGTTGGGTGAATTGGAAAGGGTTTCCCCCTTTGGCGTGACTTCCACGATATATGTCTTGCTCTTGCGGACAATCGGTATGTGTGGACAAGCCATTTGATATACCTGAGTGTACATGAATTGCCTCACCATATACCTCGTGGGGATGGTACATGTGAGAGCGAATTCGATATACTCAATGTACGTTTACGAGTTCCCTGTGATATAACTCCCATCATGACTTCGATCAAGCAGTACGATGCGGGAGAACCATTCGATATACATCAAAGGTACTTGGCCAATGGAAGGTGAGAGTCATATCGCTTAGGCTAACTATGCCCTGCCGGACCAGCACCCATCACTAAATGACCCTCCTGTTACTGGACAAAATTTGGTCAATAATAATGCTCTTTGGTGATGTCGTGTGAATCATGCATGAATCTCTTATTAGTATCTTATGAGAATGTCTTTCTTGATTGTGCTAAACAGGGAGCAAAGTTCGAGCACCAATGGTACTATAAGTATGGATGGGTGATGCATGAAATATGTGGATATATGTGATCCTAGGTGCACGTGGTGCGAAGTGTACATTGAGAATTTTCTACAAGTGTGTGAATAAAAGCACAAGCATGGGGGACACATGGAAAAGGGGAACATGCAAAATGGGGGAAAATATAAACAAGCATAACATCCATGTAAATAGAGTCTAGCCCTCAAAATAAAGTCCCCAGCGGAGTCTCTACGGTGGCCATCCCCGATCCTCGTGGCAGGCGAGCGGAGTGAGGATCCTAGGTCCCGCGCGTCCCTCTCGCGACCTCTTGGGGCGGTGTCATTCGGTGAGGTGAAAAATGTAGAGAGATAGAGTCGCCAGTGTATTTTACTCAAAACAGACAAAAGAAAGGGAGCCATCCCGAAGGATAACATCCAAGGACATACTGATGCATACGAAACCAAAATGATTCGAAAAGGGTTCGGAGGCTAAGTTAAGAAATGGGAAGGTGTTAGGCACCCATTTCTCCCTTGCGATCTCTCATGTGTTTTTGCTATTTTCCTTTATTTTTCCCGTGATGTGTGTGCATTTGTATATATAGTGGAGATAGGGATCCTCGACTCGTACCATATAAGAGGTAAAGTGAGTCATCTGTAGGAATGTAAAAATAATATTAGAAAATAGAATTTACGCGATTATCCTTACGTTGATCATTACGATGGAATGATAACGCATATGGGATAATACGCTACTAAGAACAAATATATAGAATATAAGAGAATTGAGTTTAGAGAAAAATAGAAAAGGTGAGAAAAAGTAAGAATTGGACTCGAGTCTTGGGTTTTGCCCCAAGATGTCTACGTAGCCTATAGAGACATCAAAGTCCATGTATTTCTCATGCAAAACGAGGGGTGGGGTTTATCCCATAGTTCAATCGGGGTATTCTCTTATTTGTTTATGTTTGTGTGTAAAAAAGTGTTTTAGTTGTGAGAAAAGTGTAAGAAAAGTGTGAGAATTCCCGTTTGGAATTTATGAGCAAACCCTCTTTTTCTTGGTTTTTAGGTTTTTTATGTGTATGAAAATAAGAGATGAGCAATATTACTAAATAAAAAGTATATTAAGATATGTGAGATGAGAGAATAAAATTGCTAAGTAATGAAACAAGTTAATGTGAATTTAAGGAGAGAATTGACAAAATTGGACCTTCTTGATGATCTTCAGCTTGATCTTGAGTGTTGGAGAGCAGCCCTTGCACTTGGGTGATGATGGAGGGTAGTGAATTTACCAGGTTTGATGAAAAGGATGATTAAAAGTGAAGGTTGGAAAGGGATTTGGATGTGGAAATCATGCTGAATTCGAGAGAGGTTTTCTAAATTTTCTGAGAGTGATATCTTTCAGATATGGGATCCCCTTTGCAATGAGGACAAGGCCTCCTTTTTATAGGGCTAGGGCATTACCGATCGTCATATCCCTGGTCCTACCAATCGGCAGGTGTGTTTAGGCACACTGCCGATAGGCAGGGTCTGTGACCTGTCGTTTGGTAGTGTCTTTCTGGCCTTTTCAGAAAATCGTCCATAGAGTGCAAACCATTAATCCAAATCATGCATAGGGTGGACCGTTGGAAAGGTATTTGATAGACCTTCGAAATTCCTTTGGATCTCTCTCGGGTTCGGTAATTGACTTTGGGTCAAATTTGGTTCGGAAGCACTCGTCGATCCTTTGGACAAAAAAATCGGACGTAAACGGATTATTCGTTCGCATGGTAAGTCAGAATTGCGCACGGGATGGACTGTTGGAAAGGCTAGGAGGTGTACTTAGACATTCCAAAGAATTTTAACCAGTTCAGGGAGTTTACTTTGGTCAAGCGGGCCCTGGAAGCATTTTGTGACCTCTCGGAGTAAAACGGATCATTCGTCCCTACTGTAAGTCGGAATCGCACACGGGGCGGACTGTTGGAAAGGGATTTCAGTTCCCTTTGAATATTCATTCAGTCTCTATCGAGCTGAAGAGTTTGAATTTTGGTCAAATGAAGCCTAAGAGTGCCCGATGGCTTCTAGGTCAGTACCCAGGGTATGACCTGGGTTTGTAGTGATGAAGGGAGGTGCTAAGGACCTAAGGAGAGTTTAAGGGGTAAGAGAATGGGGTGTCTATAAGGAGTTCCAACTCTTTCAACTCTCTCTTTAAATTCCCCTAAATTAGCATCAACTTGTTTTATTACTTAGTAATTTTTATTCTCTCATCTCACATATCTTATTATACCTTTTATCTAGTATTATTGCACATCTCTTATTTTCATATAAATAAAACCCAAAAAATAAGAAAAAGAGAATTTTCTCGTAAAATTCAAACGGGAATTCTCACACTTTTCTCACAACTAAAATTCTTTTTTACACACACACACACACACACACACACATATATGAGAAGTCCCCGATTGGATTTATGGGATAAGTCCGACCCCTCATTTTGCATGCGAACTACGTGGACTTTGATGCCTCTATAGGCTACATAGGCCACTCGGGGTAAAACCCGTGACTCGAGTCATATTCCTACTTTTCTCTCATTTTCTATTTTCTTTATATTCTTTAAACTCAACTCTCTTAAATTATATATATACATATATTCGTTCTTAGTAGCGTATTATTCCATGTGCGTTATTGTTCCGTTATAACAATCAGTGCGAGGATAATCGCGTAAATCCTATAATCTAATATTATTCTTAGGAACATTCCTATGGATGACTCGCTTTATCTCTTCCATGATATCAATCGATGATTCCTATCTCCACTACGTATACACATGCACACAAATCATGAGGAAATAAAGGAAAATAGCAACAACCCATGAGAGATCGTAAGGGAAGAATGGGTGCCTAATACCTTCCCATTTCATAACTTAGGCTCCGAACCCTTTTCGAATCATTTTGATTTCGTATGTATCAGTATGTCTTTGGATGTTTTCCTTCGGGATGGCTCCCTTTTCTTTTGACTATTTTGAGTCTAATAGACTAGCGACTCCATCTCTCTACATTTTTCACCTCATCAACGACGTCGGCCGAAGCTCTCCCGAGAGGGATGCACGGGACCAAAAAGGATCCTCTCCCACCGTGAGGATCGGGGATGGCCACAGTTAGCCCCAGCCCAACTAGACCCCAATTGACGGAGGGCCATTCTTGCAGCCGTCGTATTATGGGAGAATCAGTTCAAGAGAGATATTACTCCCATGGAGTTTTTCCACTTCTACCGCCCGAAGTAAAACTCTGTAAAGTTTGTTGGGTATTACTAATTTTTCATTCGCGACAGGGATGATACCCTTTACACTGGAAGTCCTACTAGCGTAAAGAACTGGAAGGGAAAATACTTCTACATTTCTAGAGCAGGGTGGGAGATCCACCCTGAAGAGAATGAGAAGGAGAGATCATTTAAGGTGTGGTGGCAATGGGGGTGTCCCTGCAAGCTAGGTATTTTTTAAATTATAGCCGCATCCCATCTTTATAATTGCCTATTATTCTCCACTACTTATGTACTAACCATTGTATTTTTTTTCTACAGCCCTTGACAATTTGCAATTGAGCAAGTGACAAGAGAAAAGAGTTGTCAAGGCCATTGCAGTTCCTATTGAGGAGAAGAAATTCAGCATACTTATAACTTCTGCCTCTGTATTTGAAGCAGGCTGCTTCCCAAGAAAATCCATACCAAAAGAGATGGCCGCAAAAGGTAATAACTCTATAAACAGTTTTGTGGCGCGATAATTATTTTCTAAACATATATTTACTATCGAATTTCTTCTTTCAGGGGAGGAGGATGATAGGGATCCTTTGGCTGCCCAACTGGCAAAGATGGATGAGGACGCAGTTGTCCTTAATAACACTTTTAGGAACAGAAATAGGAGGAGGTCCAAGACCAAGGCTTCAGCCGCAGTTCCTTTCAGCGACCAAACTCCACCTGTCGTGACCCAATATCAAGTCGCGGAATCAACTATCGCTGTTGCACCCCAACTCCAAGTTGGGAAGTTAGATCCTCTCGAGAGGCCTGAGGGTACTTTCGATGATGACATTGGGACCAATTTGGTCGCGGTAGGGCTGATGTCAACCTTCGATGGTCCAATCCATTCAAACTCAACCCATCACCAATTATCGCAATAAATGCCAACTTGGCGCCTCCTCAGTGTCGTGCCAGCATTGGTATTGATGGTCGTCCGTGGCCACATCTTAGGTAGCCCAACCCTAAATCCTCATGGGGAACAACTGCGAGGGCTGCCCGCAGGATGAAGAGGGTCCCAGATGCCGCAGACCTTGATAGACTAGTGGTTGAAGATCCTGATGACTTAGAAGATTATGGTCTTCACAGTGTTTTGAGGGTAAGTGCAAGCACCTACTCAGCTATACTTTTACATTCTGTACCCTGCTCCTAACTTTTTTCTTTTCATGTCGTGGATGTCAGGATTTCTCAAAAGAGGAAGTATGAGGCCATGTATAAGTTGAAGGATGCTGCGAAGAGGGTACATGAAGCTGACTTAGAGAATGTAAGGAATTCTTCATTCAAAGCTGGCAAGAGGTCTACCGCCACGGCTCTTCAGGAAGCTCAGATGAACCTTGAGTCCGCCATCAAAACCAAGGGGGAAGCGAATGAAAATTTTAAGTAGGTCGCGGAATCCCTCAAGGTATCCCAATCTCAAGCCGCGAAAGCTGCACAAGATGCATAAATTTCCAATAACAAACTCAGGCTTCTTCAAAATAAGTACAAGGAGTTGGAGACCAAGGCTGCCCATGATGCTAAAGCCCATACCACGATAATTAAGAAAATAGAGTGGGACCAAGCCGAAGCCCTTCAATTGGCCATTGAGAGCACTGTGGAGTCATACAAGGGATCCAGAGACTTTTATCTTGTTAATAATAAGGCCTACTTCTGCAGCTACCAAGAGCTCAGGCACAGAGTCATAAAAAACTTTCCTGAGACTAAAGAGACGATTCTTGCTTGAGGCCATGGTGATGTTGAGCATCAGCAGTAGGAGATGAGATCAAGGCCGCGACAGAGGAAAAATCCAGGTTAAGGGCGGAGGTTGAGGAAGAAGCAACTGATGAAGAGACCATGACAGTTGCAAAGGGAGAAGAAAGAGATGAAGCTAACGATGCTCAATCTTAGGGGTTCATCCTTCTTTAACTTTTTGTCCCCTCTTTGAATGGCTGCGGCCTTTTGTCTGTAATCTTAACACTTGTTTAGTATCTAATGTCTACAATCTTAAAACTTGTTTAATATCTAATGTCTGCAATCTTAACACTTATTATCAAGTTTGCGGCCACTTTTGCATGTTCTATAGTTCTAATGCTTCAAACTTAAATTTTTTCTTGCTTGCTTGGATGTTGACTAATAGATTAGGGTCGCAACATCATAGTATAATTGTAATTCTTGTATATTGTTGCACTTGTGAATGTTTGAAAGTGGCTGCAGTCTCTTCCTACATAGGGTTGCGACACCTTTGAGTGTTTGAATCCCATCTGCTATAGCTTTATGATTGTAGCTTTATGATTGAATCCTAATCATAATGTTGCTTTTCTTGAACATGGTTGCGGTAGGTTAACAATCTTGCCTTTCTGAATGGATTCATTTAATTGCCGCATTTATATATATTTAGGGCTGCAGCACCTTTTTAGCCCTAAGAAATTGAGTCCATCCGTATGTAGCTTTTGCATGCTTCGTGATCATAGCAACACAGCCTCCTTTTGTCGCTTTGATTGCCTTTCATGGCTTTCCTTTAGTCGCTTTGATTGGGTTATTATCAGCCCCCACCCGCCCGGGCTAGGTATTATAAAGATTCCCCAAGATTATGTGGAGATATATAAATCTTTCCTGGGATATAATAGAGTTATCTGCAGATAATTAAGTTTTGGTCCCTTCAGATATAGGGTTATCCACAGACAATTAAGTCTCCGACCCTTGGCCTTCCCGGGATAGGTATTATGAAGCTTCCCCAAGCTAATATGAGATCACCAAGTTAATGATGTTTCATCTTTATCCACTAAGTTAATGAATTTTATTAAGGGGTAACCTCCCTAGGCTAATGACGCATTCCGAAAGCTAAGGACGGGTGTTGTAAGCCCCCGTGGCTAATGATGTGTCCCGAAAGCTGAGAGCAGGCACTGTAGGCCTTTGTGGCTAATGACGTATCCCACTAGATGCTTTTAACTGTGTAATCATCGTACGCCGATATGTAGTCTCCACGTGTGGAGTTATAAGCCAATCTTTCCCGCTACTCTTAATAGCTGCTTTCGCTATTTTCAAATATTATTCTCGAATTATCGCGTATGATTAGGCATCACGACGGGCGTTGTGGGCCCACTTAGATATTATCATTCCCGATATAACATATTATCTCGAATTGAGATATGTTTGAGATAAAACAATCTTTTATAAGATAGAATTCCATAGAAATGAAAATCAAAACAAGGCACCATAGGAGTGAACTTGATTTCATATATCTATTCATATATATAAGACTTTTATATTTCAATATGAAGTTTAATTTGAAATAGCATAGGAAGAGTTTCACTGTAAAATAGAAATAGATGAAATATAAGGCATAAGCATGAAAGATGGGCATGTGGTATGTGAGACTAGGTTTCATCCCCTAAACATCTCTGAGGAACCTCTGCAGCATCCCTTGTCCAATCAGCCTTTCATTTTCATCCTTTAGTGTATAGCATTGCTTACTATCATGACCATGATCCATATGGAACTTACACCATTTGGCTTTACTCCTCTTATGGGGAGGAGCCTTGAGCTTCTATGGCCAACTCAGTAGCTTGTCCTCCTTAATGGACTCTAAGATGTCTTCAATTGGGAAGGCCAATGGGGCGTAGGTCTTAGAGATCCCTTTTGCCTTATCTGATTTCCTTTTATGTCTCCTACTGACGGTTTCGTGGATAGATCCTTTGGTACTACCGCGACAATGAAGGTTGTTGGGGCAATGACCCTAGGTGCCGCACCCACATTGGATGAGGTTGCGGCCTCTAGCATGAGGACCCTATGGGTCAAGTAGTTAACCTGGCTTTGGAGTGAGGCATGACTGTCGTAGAGATGGTTGAGGTGATTGTACAACTATACAATCTCATCTTTGACTTCTATGCTCCGGATGGTTTCTCCTTCCATTTTTTGCTTTTGTTAGTCTTTACAAAATATATAATCTGAGACAAAACTTACAGAAGTGAGTAATCGCAGAAACTTTGAATTAACCAAGTAGGAGATTGGGATGCAACATTTGAACCGCATCATGATATTCTGTTGAGGCCGCGGCCAGTAAGTCACATCGGTGTACTGCTGTGGCCTTTGTAAGATATCCACCGAGGTTAAGCTGGAGACCACCTGAGTCCGTTCCTTGATGTTTTGAAGCTTCTGTTATGTGGTTGTAGTAGTAGATGCCGTAGCCAAAAAGGCATTTAAACTCCCAGGCCGCATCCCCTTCTAAGCAGCGAAGGGAACAATCCATGGTTAGAAACCCAGTAACTGAGTTTTTCTCCTGGAACTCGTGGAGAGTATACCTACTAGGGTCTATCCATGAGAGAATCACCTCTCAGTGCAGAAAACATCACAGTTTCAATGGTAAACCCTAGATTATAGGTCAAGAACAACAAAAAGGGGGTAAATATAATTCTTCCCTAATCACTCATCTTTACGGGGTTAAATCCATCATGCTTTTCAACATTATTTAGATGAAATGATATCACGAGGGTATGTATAATGGATATAAGGCCATAAAAGAAAGACCATAACAGATATGAATATATGAAATACCTATTTAAGGGTGTAAATATAAAATAGACCTTAATAACTAGAATTTACTCGTGAGACGATGATCCAAAGGATCCCCAGGAATAAAATAAGGTGCTTAAGAACTCGAAACATAGAGAAACAAGATTGAAATATCTCGTTCCCACAGACGGCGCCAAATTAATGGTACGAGAAATTGCCCATAAGTTTTTCTCATATCAGCAAATCAAGTATCATGTGCATAATAAACAAATAAAGCGAGTAAATAGAGAGAAGATAGGATATAGAGTGGTTCAATCTCTAAAATAGGCATATGTCCACTGTGTGGCTCCATTCTCATTATATGCGTTGCATTGTAGATTGTAATCGTTCCTAAAGAGGCGTATAAGTACGAGAATAAAGGAGAGTACATGGTAGTATTGAAGATTCCAGTGTGCCAGAGAGGTGGTTGCGATGTAGATGTGTATCACCCAAGCCTTATATATAGGGGGTCTAGAGAGAATTTGGTAAGGCTTTGCCAGGTATTGTAGAGTCTGCCCAAGGGGAGAGGGATCGATCCCTTACTTCGAGGTGTGTCCCTCTATTTATAGGAGGTATGTGAGTTGTATCACTTGCCGTGAGCACATGACGTATATCAAGTTTGGAGTTGCTATGAATAAGAGGGATGCGGCCTGTAAGGCGGGCATATTGAGTGTTGCATCCTGTAAGAGGCTAAGCTGTGGGTGACGCACCCTGTAGTATAAAGCTACGGACTGTATATAAGGCCAAGTGGTATGTTCCGCACCCTATATTGGGTAGGGTCACACCCCGTGCTGAATGGGGCCGTGACATGTGGTGAATAGGGCCACACCATATAAGCTTATGTATGTCTGAGTGACGTCCATGATGAGTGGTGCAATATGTGTACTATCAATAAGCCCCCAAGTCGTAGTGCCAAGAGATTGCGATTAGGGTTGCGACTGAGTAGTTAAGTCCTCTTAAGGTGCCGCGGTACTTTCAAGGCAATGTTTCCTACATGATAATACAACCCTAATGTGAGGAAGAAGGAATTCTTCTCTTAATCGGGGGTGAATAATGGGATCTGATTGTACCCTGAGTTGTCGCTGAGGAAGCTTATACATTCATGGTTAGAGGTAATATCGACCAATTGATATATCTTGGGCAAAGTAAACTATCCATAGGGCATTATCAAATCAAATCAGTGAAGTTTGTACAAACTCTCCACTTTTTAATTCTCTTTTTCACGACGAGAGGATTCGATAGCCACTTGGGTAATTTAACTTTCTTAATGGACTATTGCTTTGAAAGTATTTCCACTTCATTTTTAACTTCCTTTGATTTCTTGGGGGTAGTTAAGTTGACATTTTGGGTCATTGGTGGATGTTATGGGTCCACATGGAGCTTGTGACACATCCCAATCAATTCAAGTCATGTCATATGTTTGCTAAGGAGAAATTTTTTGACTTCTTTTGAGTAAAGAAACTAGTTATTCCTTCTCTTTGACACTGAGTTTATTGGAAATCAAGAACTCCTTCTCCAGTTAGTCTCTATCAGAGATCACCTCTTCAAGAGGCTCCATGACTCGATTAGCAAGGGCAACCTTAGTTTCATCAACACAAGGTTGCCTATACAATAATTGCTACTTGGAGGCCACAGAGCCCTCTACTGGTTCCATAACTTTTTATTTTTTTTCTCTTATTTCAATAAAATGAAATCTATAAAGCACTACCAATCTAGGGCATGATTTCCCATTATCTCCATTATATTCTTCTCAGTGATGCACTTTAATGCCCGGTGGTTGGTGGAGGGCACTGCCCTCATTGTAAGCAGACAACCTCACATGAGTATGGCATTGTATAGGGAATCTATGTCCACTATAAGTAACTCGATGAGATTTGATATCCCTTATGCTCGGATCGAGAGAATAACTTTCCAAATGGATAAGGTCATCCTTCTTGCAAAATCAACTAGGGGCACAGTAGCTTCCTCAATGTCTTATACCTTGAGATTTAATTTATTGAACCTCTATAGCTACATTGCTTCTCAAGAACTCCTTTTCTCTACCAATATATATTTCATGCCCCAATTTGAATCTCTTAGAGTAATTATCAGGGCATCATAATGGGATGTCCTCAATCTGACCAAATGGTTGACAGTGAACATGATATGCTTAGAAAAATAAATCTCCTTAAGTTGCCAATATTTTCCCGCAATGGGGTTAGAATTAATCTAGAATGCCTCCACTGCCTCCGTGAGCTTCTTTATCTCTATTCTGAGGGGTTTCCCTTTTATTTTACTTGGGTTTGAGGCACCATGAATTATTGTGAACCCATGACCCAAGTCTTTATCTAGTATAATGTCTAGTCTCTGGTCGCTTGACTTTATTTCTTATCAACGAACTCATTCAGCTTGACAGCCTGGGCCAGTTCCTCAATATGGTATTTCAATTACTTAAAATAAATTATTTTGTGTTCCTGACCTTTGTGTATGCACCTATCAATTTCATGTTCCTCTTATTTGGATCTCTTATCATCTTCTCAGGCCACTTAAAATATTGTCGACGTCTAATCTTGAAAATAATCTTATAGATTGGTTTAGAAAAGACCGTGTTGATGTCCTTAAATACCTTCTCAGGATCCTTCTTCTTAGTTCCCTTTTACTTCCCATTATACTTTTCCCATAATTTATTGCTTGTTCCTTATTTGTACCTATTCTTTGCTTATTTTGGTCTATCACCTTCATGACCAACTCGACCCAATGTGTCTTTAACCTTAGAAAACTTCTCAATATTCTCCATGAGGTCTTTAATCGTACTGACCTCCCTTTTGTTGAGAGACTGATGAATCATGGAGATGATCATTAGTCCAATCTTAAAGGAAGCCACTACAACCTGCTCGGTATAATATTTCACTTTGTTATACACCTCCCAGTTCTTTTATCTTACTCGTGGAGTGTCTAATGAGGTTTCTTTTTCATGATAAGAAGCGATTCCAATTGCCTATGATTGGAACCTCTTATGATAAAGGTAGTCATAAAGGCCTCGGTTCTCTGTTTAAAGGATGTGATCAACCTATGTGTTAAATTTTTTAACCATGTATGAGAAATATATTCAGTACTGGAGGGAAAGATTTGGCACATCAGACCCTCATTTGTGTTCCAAAGCATCATCGTGTAGCATTACATTGTGATGTGACCAGTGGGATCTTTTTTTCGATCACATATTTTGAACCGTGATGCAGAGAATTTCTTAGGAGGTTTAAATCCTCAATGTCCTGGTTGAGTGATGATTTTATCTGGATTTTTAGGGTTCTTCTAGCGAGACCTTTAGTCGTATGTGCTCCCTAATTAGTAGGGTGCCTATTCACCTCTCTCGTGATTGAATCACAGAGCTCTCTCTCTCCCTGCCACTCATCAAGGTCTCCTTCCATGTGACTTATTATGAGTATAATCTCCTTGGAGTTCACGACCTCTCGGCATGCTTAAGTTTTTCTTTTTACCCCTATCCAGGTGTCATTGAAGCTCAACATTTTGTTCTTAATAAGATTTGTTGGTGGCCTTGTCATCTTTAAAGCTCCTATCACAGTTATCAATGAGCCTTAAGATCTAGTTAGATTTCTTGGGCTCATCACTCTTGACTGTCATCTCCTCCTGAGTATGATAACGTGAAATAGTAGATTGGTATTAGTCTTTAATATCTAATCATACCTTCTAGGATGGATGAAACGATTGATGATTTTTACTAGACTGATTTAGTTTTGTTTATCATTTCCATTTTAAATGGATTTTAATATTTGTAATTTTTCAGAAGAAACAAAGTAGGAATATAATAAGAAGAAGGGGTTTGATGTCCATCTATATGTACAACTTCCAATTAAAGCATGGTGCACACATCCTGCTCGATTAAAGGTCTCATTGTAGATAAGCATCCCCATTCTTTATGTGTATATTCCTTAAGAAGATACTTTGTTCAATCTATAAGTCTCATTTTAAGGATATAATTTGCGTGTTCTACCTCAATAATTGTCTTATATTTTCATGGTTAATTTTTCCTAAGTTAATTATGTTGAAAACCCATGTTTATGCCTTTTAGTTATTCAGAGTATCATTTTCTAAAGTGGTGGGTTATTCTAGATTTCTTCTATTCACTGTAACTTTTATGATAAGCTGATTTAATCATACTTATAATAATAATTTTTTTTCTTGTTGCTCTTTTGGGCATAAATAAGACATTTTTATGCACCAAAAATTGAGGCTGACATCGTTGGGAGGTCTTCATGAAATGGTAGATTTCATATCATTCGTCGAATATATTGTGTGAAACAAGACAAAAAAATAGTTTTAACGAATTTGTCCATGCATCGCGTGGCCTGCATGATAGTAAAGAATAATAATGACAACAAATAATAAGATCACACACAAAACAAGATGTATATGGTTCGAAAACATGCCAACGTTCATAGGGTGCTGCTATTTTTCGTTCTTGCTCAAGAACTGAGATCAAAAGAGTTGTAGTACTTCTCGACATTACAATGATGCATGGCACTCTGATAGGGTCGAGTTTACCTTTATAAGGGAACTTATGATAGTCCTAACCCCATTCATAATTATCCCTAAGAGTTTGTAGTTATTCTCTATCAAGATCAGTTGTTACAAGTAATTGTATTAAAGGATTCTATTTTGACTTGGAGTATTCATTAATTATAGGCACACATGGCCTAAGCACGCGTGGTTGACCACGTGCCAGTGTGATTCCCGATCCCACAAAAAGTATGGGACTAAACTGTTTTGGATAATTTCCCCCATAATTTGAGATTACTGGATTTCAAGTTTTTATGAAAGTGGTGAGAAAAAATAAAATAAACACACATTATTATATGGAGAGAAATAAAAAGTTAAAGGGTTGATATTTTATTTATGAGAAGTCATGGAAAGATACGTAATGTCACTTTAGATTTATTTTTGAAGATGTTTAAGTGTGATTTATATGAAAATATTGGATTAACATTTTCAAGATATTATTTAGATAAATTTGTGTGAATTTAAAGTGGAACAATATATGAAAATGTTGTTAAAAATTCCTAAGGGGAATAACTTAAAATATAGGTTCAAATTATAAACATATGAATATTTGATGTTTAAGTTTGCAAAGAGCATATAAGACATGAAAATGGAAAGTTTATAAAATGAACCCCAAAGAGGGTAAAATTATGATTTTTATCCCCAAAAATGTATTTTTTATGAAAGGAGACATTCGTGTACAAGGGTTTAAGTGAACACTAAATGAGGAAAATGGTCCTTAGACATGGAATTGGAATATGACTATACTTTGTAAAAGTAAAGATGTTGGTAATACATCAAAAATAAGTAATAAGGACTAAACGGTAACATATGTTCAAATGTAGGACAAAGGCAGCAAGGTGGTACTTCCTTTATGCATTGGCCTTCGGGCTAGGTAAAATCTCTAAAGTAAATTAAAAGAGGCATTTATGCAAATTAAAGGAACAAAGATATGTTGAGTGTTTATGATAAAAATGACGGTTGAACCATAACTAAATGGACTTAATGTAAAAGTGAAAGAGTTTTCACAAATGAGTACGAGAAAATTTTTCGAAAGCCCCAAAGCCCTAGGATGAGGCTTTCGCTTAAACCCAAAATCACTAGCTAAGGAAGAAATGATTATGACACTTATGGCAGACGGTGAAAGATCTTGAACATAAATGGGTACAATAAAATCCAAGATGTACAAAAGAAATAAATGGAAAGATTTAGAATTGATAAATTATAGCAAAGATAGACGGTTAATAACGGTAGAGGAATATGATATTTTGAGTTTTAAATGACATATAATGGAATTATGGGTAATCGTGCAATTAAAATAATTTTTAAACCCATGGTATTACAAACTAAAGAATGTAATGGGTTAACATGGTAATGTGTTGGGAAAGCTAAAGTCTAAAAGAAGTAAAGTAAATAAACTATAGCGGTTATAAGCCTATATTTATTTATAAGTTCAAATAAGTCTTTTAGAGATCAATTATGTGTGTCAAAAACTATTTTTAGAAAAGACAGTGGACATGGCGGTTTAAATGTTAAATTGATTAATTTCAAACGAAACTGGATTAATGTAAAGGAAGAATAAAGGACTATGTTTTCTCGTACAATAAGTGAGTGGATTAATGGCGAAAAGGAAAGTTTTTGTTATAGAACAACAAAGCATAAAATATAAAGGTTAATGGATCTTAACCTATATTAGAGGAAATGTTTGTAATAAATATGGCTAATGCATTCATATTGTGTTATTGCATGTACATTAGAGTTATTGTATGTTATAGCATTTGTTTAGTCTATCGTTCTATTCTATATCGTATTTTTTTGGGAACCCCACTAGGCATTGCCTCGTCCCATTACCTTTGTTACAGTAGGTTAACCCTTGTATTGTATTTTGAGAGTATTTTTTAGGTAAGTGATTCGTACTAGTTATATTAGTAGCTTTGATCACACGAACCCTATAATGTTGCCTAATGGGTTCCGCACTTGTTATTATTATGATTAAATGCCTTAAAAATGGAATTGCATGATAATTTGGTAAATATGATTAGCTAAAATTAACTAGAAACATTTATTTAGGTTGTTTCACATCACTCCACACTTAATGTAGTTGGACCAGATCAGTTCGACCCATGAGTGACCCTTAAATTCGGGTCGAGAAGTTACAAATTGAATTAAAATTGGAATAAAATTGTAAATGTTATGTTTGATTGATTAATTAATTGGAAAACATTAATTACTTTGTTTTGATATTCTGCGAATGAAGGACATCCTCACTTGGAGGACGATCCATCATTTCAATTAGAGTTTGTGCACTATTTTAATATTTAGGATGATTGGCATTGTCGTGTTCACCCTTTCCTTGAGTGGATGGTTGATGTTTATATGAACACTAATCGGTGGAAGGTCTTTGTCATTTGGTGGACACATAAGTAATACCTCGTACTTTTATGACTATTTAATTTTCGTGTCTGTTTAATAATTAATTTAATTGGGGAAATTAAATTGGGTTTCGATAAATACTAATTATCAAGATAAAGGATTAATATTTATTATTATTATTATTTACTTGTATGTGATAAGTAAATAGATATGTGATTTATTATTTGTCGCATATGAGTGAAAGCAGCGGTTTATTATTATATGCTGATAGTGTGTTACATCAGCGGAAAAATATATTTATGGGCAAGGCGTACAATATGCACGTGTCAGGCGTGGGTAGTGAGTTGATAACATATTTGTAGTTGGATGACTCAGATGACCTTTTTGAGTGCACTGGTGATCCGAAAAGGATCGAAATAGTTGAAAATAGGTACTCGGTTGTTATAAATGGTTTTCGGGGGATTTGTAGACATAGCATGACCCGTATAAGGGTAGGATGGTATTTTTAACCATAAGGTTTAATGGAAGAACGGGATTAGGGTGGATTAGGGAGGTATTTAAGGGTGGGGAATGTGTATGTCAACCCACCTTTGACATTCTGCATAATTAAGTTAGAGAGAAAGTTTAAGATAAGAGAAAAAGAGGAAGAAAAGGAGAGAAAGTCTTGGAGAAGAGAAGAGAGGGACCCATCTCCAGATTTAACCCATCATTAAACATAGAAAACCTAAGATTAGATCCAAAAATGGAAGTACTTACTTTCTTTAACTTGCATTAGTACATAGTTAATCACATACACAGTTAATGATAAAAATATTGGCTTTAAAGATGTAACGATTGAAACTTTGATTTAATTGATTAGAGATATAGGTTGATATTAATCTCTTATTTGAATTGATTAGTAGATGATATTTATCATATAAGAATTTTGAAATTAGTTATCATATTCAATGATGAGCATGTAGAAATTTGATAGGAAGATTGAACTAATAATAGTCAAATTAGGGAAAATTCTTAATTGAATATTATTGATGTTTGATTTGGAATCCAAGGTTTTTGATAGGTGATTCGAAATTAATTATATGTTATAATTCTTATGGAACATTAGTCTAAATATATTTTAAGTCAATTTTATGTTTGGGGTAGTTTGGGACCTCCATTAGATGGTTTAGAAGAGAAAAATCAGAGGAAGAAGATGACAGGCAAGCCAGCAAATCGAACCGATTCACTCAATTGAACCGATTTGGTCTGCCAACAAACTGGTTTTGTTTGCTGGCCAACCTAGTTTTTGTTTACGTATATTTTTTAACCCGTTAGAGCTTGGGAAATGATAATAGGTGCTTCCAGGGTAGAGTAGGACTACTGGGGAACGTTTCTAGGGTTTGGTATGTGAGATAGGCTAACGAATTGATGGGTTCGGGTGAGGAGAACTGGGAAGTCAAATGAGTGAACACTTATATATTTAATCAAGAAGTCGATTCGGACTTCGGGATTCGAATACCGGTCCGCTGCAGGATTTGCATACGAGATTATCCTTATATACATACGTATTGGGGGACTTGTATATATATATATATATATATATATATATACGTGTGTGATTGATTCTTATTTGTACTAAACTTACCTACTTTGTACTACTATCATTAAGAGGTTGCATATAGTGGGCAGTTCACTCTGGCGTTGACCAACATGTGTTTGTATTGGTTCCCTAGATCATAGTACTGTTTCATGGCCACTATCCATTTGTGAGGGTGATTATTGATTTGGAGATTGGTTCGGTGCAATGTGTTATAATTGTGACCCCCAAACTTATGTTTATGACTACCTCCATTGTTTATGAAAATGTTTTGGGTTCATTGGTAAGATCCTAACCGGATGGCTCGATTTAATGTGTGATATGTCTAGATCCTGATAGCACACGAGGGATACATCCACGAGGTCTTAGCTCTGGTGATGCAATTATATGAATATAGGGAGTTATATATGTGTGTGTATGAGATGTGATAAGTATATCTATTTATTGCACTGATATAGGTATGTTAGTATATTGTGTGATTGTTTGTCTATAGCACAAGCATAGCTATGTTAGTATATCATGTCGCTACGATATTATTTATAAATGTATACCTAGTAACGGTAGTTATACTTAGCTAATAGTGAGTATTAGTGAGATTGGGATTAGATAGAGGTTATATGTCCTAGTTAGATAGGGTAGTTTAATTAGGAAAATAAATGAACATGTTTGGTGCGCACTGTAGTTGAGAGGCGAGGTTTTATCTCATGTCAGTGCGAGCGATTGATTATAAAAGTTATACGCAACAAGTTTTATCAACTTAAAATAATTAATTACTTGCAAAATATTTTCAAACTTTTCAGGCTTTAGCCCTTGGGAATGTTTTTTTCTTTTTTTCTTTTTAAAACACTAGGTATGCAATAGCAGTAGCTGGAACCATAGGGATAGATTTGTTCTTGCCATTACATTAGTTGTGGATACTACATGATTGATTTAAAAGACTCAGCGTATACTATCTATATAGGATCTTTATCATTTCAGTTTTCATTTTGGGTGTATTACCCCGCAGTTGGTTAGGAGTTTATTTTATGTTAGAGAGATATTATTTCATTATTTCATTTATCAGTTTGATTAAGATGGATTGCTACTATTTGGTGATTGATGGTTTACTCGATTCACTTTTATTATTTATTTATTCATGATTATTTATCTATTCAATTTAGTGTATGGTTTTATTTGTATTATTTATATTGCTTCTTGCAAAAGTGATACTGAGAATGATACCATATTGAGATTTGTGTTTTATTTTAGAACAGGATTGGCCACCCGATGTTAGAATAAGCGGGTTGTCACAGTTGCTATCAGAGCATCTCGTTCTAGTGTTCTTAGGATGTGTGCAGACTTTTTACGTTTTCAGCGTTATGTATTCTTTGATATAGATCCCTACGATTAGGAGTGTTGGTTCATATTGCCCGTTTACGTTATTTTGGTATTATTTATGATTGAAGTGAATCGCATAAAAAGTCAATTTTAATTCAGAATTCCATATGCAGTGAGAGGTAGAACAACACATGCCGCCAAAAGGGTCGTCGAGGAGGAGGCTCAGGCAGAGCCACAGGCCACTTAGGGGATTATGACCACAATAGAGGTCGCAGCTATAGTCGCACAGGTGTTTAATGCCGCTATGACCGCCCTAGCATAACATATTCCCTGGGCATAGCCATAATCGCCAATTGCAACACTAGTTCAGGCTCACATAGTGCCGTCAGTTTGAGAGCGAGTTAGAGAGTCCTTTCGAAGGTCCATCTGTCATAGTTCTAGGGAAGTGTGGATGTGGTTGCAGCTAGTCAAAGGAAGAGGAATACGCATAGGCATCTATGCATCATTGAGTGTAGTGACACTCAAAAGCAAATACTAGCTATGTTCAAGTTATTCGGTGTAGTTCTTCTGTGGTGGGAGTCGATAACCATGTCGAAGGAGAAGGATATGATGAATATCTTAGAGTTCTGGGTGTTATTCGACACCAAGTTCTTTTCGTAACCAGTTTAGATGGAGAAGAGGATGAGATTCCTAAATCTCTCATAAGAAGGTCGGACTGTGATCGAGTAAAGGAAGAATCCACTCGCCTGACGAACTTTGTGCAAGATGAAGTGGACATTGAAGATAAGAGGGCCTCAAGTTTATAAAGAGTCTTACTTAGATGATTTACCAGTATTATTAGGGAGCTCGACATTATGGACTTACATTAAGGTTATTAACTCCGCATTGCTCCACTATCAGGGCAATCTCTCCCATTTAAAGGGAGCGAATAGGACAAAAGAGTCTAGCAAATAAGGCAAAATTGAGGGCAGCGGTGCTAGCAGGGCACTATAGTAGCAGGGGAGACAACAAGAGTAGGGTTTCCAACTGAGGGACTTGGCTAAAAGATATAGGCCGAGTAACGGCAGGGCCAACAGCAGTATACCCAGCATGTCCAGGGGACCAGAGTGGAAGCTAACAGGTCTTGGTCATTAGGTTAAGCAAGGCCAGGTGTAGGGGCAGCCTCATTAGGATCAGCAAGGCTAGAGGAAGGCATAATTTATAGGGATATGTTTTGTATGTGGGGAGCAGTGCCACATACAACACGTTTGACCGAATAAGGATAGGGGTTAGCATCACGATATTCAATTGGGGCAGCAGTTATAGTAGCTTTCATCTCCGCTAGTAGTTCTAGCATTATTTCCTTAGTAGGGGCAGTTAGAGTTTGGGCGCTTGTATAACGTCCGTGGACCAGTGTCATTAGCGATTGAGGGTATGTTTTATATCGATGGACACATGAGGCGTGTATTGTTTGACACGAGTGTGTCACATTCTTTTATTTACACTAGATGTGCACTGAGATGGGT
The DNA here is from genome assembly GCA_949130495.1 of Sambucus nigra. Classification (NCBI taxonomy): domain Eukaryota; kingdom Viridiplantae; phylum Streptophyta; class Magnoliopsida; order Dipsacales; family Adoxaceae; genus Sambucus; species Sambucus nigra. Next base: position 197,043,077 of record OX422217.1, on the reverse strand, counting down.
TTAGTGGATACATCATTAGATATTATTATAATCATAGATTCACCATTAGGTAGAGGGGCTCGTATTCATCTTATCCATAGGCGAGTAGGTGTGGACATTAGGAGGTTATGTGTTTGCAGATATGCTCATTTTAGAGATGTGTGAGTATGATGTTATCTTGGGCATGGACTGGTTAGGGGCAGTTAGAGCAATGGTGGACTGTTATTGTAGTACTATCGTGGTTATTATTCCAGAATAGAATAGGTTTTTAGTGTCAATGCCTCATCCTGAGGAAGAGTTTAGCATGCTTTTATATTAGATCGAGGAGGAGACTTCAAAGAGTGTAGTTGTCTTGTTAAATCTGATCCATATGTTTAAGGATTTTACTGATGTGATTCTGGAGATATCAGGGTTATCACCAAGTCGAGAGATTGAGTTTATGATCGATTTAGCTCCAAAGACTATGTGATAGTACGAGCACTGTGTTTTATGAATCCTTTAGAGATGCGAGAGTTAAGAGTTCAGATTTAGTAGCTTTTGGGGTACGGTTTTGTCCGTAGGAGTACATCACCTTGGTATTCCGCAATACCGTGTCTTGAGCCTATGAATCTTGATAACTGATAGAGCTAAGCGATAGTGTATTAGGGGATTCTTTTTTAGATTTTTCTTACGAGACGTCCCATGCATGATTCTTAGTAAGAGATGGAAGTTGAGAGATATTGGGCCCTGGGATGTTGGCATAACATGATAGGCATTACATGGGTAAGGATGTAACGCATTGAGCAGTGAGCTATTATTTCAGGCTAGCAGGGCCAAGGAGCGCAATGTCGAGAGCACTAGGGGATGTTTGCGCCACTAATTGAATAATTGGAGAAATCTGAACAAGAGTCTAGTTGCGATTCGTAGGGTTATTGGGTATACCTCTACTGTATGGTCATAAATGGTATATATAGTTAATTTTTGGATGTATGTGTGTTACATTGGAAAAGTTTGTGACTGTGTGCACGTGGTATAGGGTGTATAGGCTCCCTAGTAAGTTTTATATTCAGTCTCATCCAAAAAAGGCTTATGTTCTACAGATGTTATGAGTCTTATGCATGTAGGGAAGTTGGAAAAAGTTTGGGAGGCAATGTGGGTTGAGCTTCATGGAGAGGAGGAAGTAGTCCGGGCCTATATAACAGTGATAACCATCACCCGAGATCATTTTTAGGGTTATGAAAGCACGAGAAGGGGATCCCCCTTCTTATAAGGGATACAATTGTTATTAGTAGGTGGATCGGAGTCTTACTCAGTAAGTGTTGAGGGCGGCTTACACTTCAATGGAAGATTGATTATCCCAGAGGAAGAGGACCTATGGTTCACGATTATGGAGGAGGCATATGGGTCACATTTTTTTATTCATTCCGGAGGAGATAAGATTCACCCTCTTGTTGGTTAGAGGTTGTGGAAAATAAGCATCCTAGGCTGGACATGACTCAGGATATATTGGCAAGGATTGATTTGATCCGAAGTTGTATTCAAGTAGAGCATGACCAAAAGAAGAGTTACACGGATACAAACTAGAGACACCTGGAATTTTAGGTGGGTGATCAGGTGTTTCTATAGGCATCTCTCGTGAAAGGAGTGATCCAGTTTAGAAACAAGGGGAAGTTGGTGCCTAGGTATGTGGGCCCTTTTCTCCATTATCGAGAGGGTAAGATCGATTGCATATAAGCTCGCCTTATTGGACCTCTTATAGCGGATTCACGGTGTGTTTTGTGTGTCATCAATTGAGGAGGTCTCTCAAGGATAACATGTCTTACTAGCATATAACATTTGAGTGTTGACATGCAACCATATATTTCTTATAGGAAGAGACATGTTGCCATTTTGGGCTGTAGCGAGCCGAAGCTTCGATTAATGGTGATATCGTTAGTGTGTGTGTATAGTAGGGGATGCCACAATGTTATCGAGTTGACATGGAAGCGTGAGGATGTCATGTGGGAAAAGTATCCATAGCCCTTTGTGGCAGTTACGTTAAAATTTTGTGGAGAAAATTTTGATATTAGGGGGAAGAATGTAATACCCCATAGTTTTATGATTATTTAATTTTGATGCGTGTTTAATAATTATTTTAATCAGGGAAATTAAATTGGGTTTCGATAAATATTCATTAGCAAGATAAAGGATTAATATTTATTATTATTATTTACTAGCATGTGATAAGTAAATAGATATGTGAATTATTATATGTCACGTATGAGTGAAAGTGGCAGTTTATTATTATACGTCGATAGTGTGTTACATCAAAGAATAGAGATATTTATGGACAAAGCGTACGTTATGCATGTGTCAGTCCCGATTAATAGTTTTTAGCATATTTGTATTTGGTCGACTCGGATGACCTTTTTTAGTGCATCGGTGTTCTGAGAAGGGTCGAAATATTCCAAAATATTTACACAGGTGCTATTATTGGGATTTAGGGGCTTTTTAGACATAGCAGGACCCGTATAAGGGTAGGATGCTCTTTTTACACCTAGGGTTTAATGAAAAAGAGGATTAAGGTGGATTAAGGAGGTAATTAAACGTAGGGAATGTTTCTAGCAGCCCACCTTTGACATTCTGCATTATTGAGTTAGAGAGAAAGTTCAAAATAAGAGAAAAAGTGGAAGAAAATGAGAGAAAGGCTTGGAGAAGAGAAGAGATGGACTCATCTCCGGATTTAACACATCATTAAACGTACAAAACCTGGGATTAAATCCTTAAAGGGAAGTAGTTACTTACTTTAAATTGCATTAGTACGGTTATATTTCAATCACTTGCATAGTTAATGATAAAAATATGTGATTTAAAGATCTAAATATTGAAGCTTCGATTTAATTGATTGAGAGATGAAGGTTAAGATTATTCTATTATTTGACTTTATTAGTAGTTTATGTTAATCATATAAGAATATTTCAATTAATTCAGAGTTTATAATGTTGATCATGTAGAACTTTGATAGGAAGGTTGAACTAATGAAAATAAAATTAGAGCAAAATTCTGAATTGAATAAGGTTGATGTTTGATTTAGAATCCAAGGTTTTTAATAAGGGATTCGAGGTTAGTCATATATTAAAATTCTTTTAGAACATTAGTATATTGATGTATGAAGTCAATTTTACGTTTTGGGTAGTTTGTGACCTCCATTGGAGGGTTTGGAAGAGAAAAATCGGAGGAAGAAGATGATAGGAAGCCCAGCAAACCGAACCGGTATGCTGGGGGAGAGAATTGGTTTGGTATACCTAACGGGTTCGATCTTCCAGTGAATTGAGTTTGATTTACTGGCCTGCCCAATTTTTGTTCACTACATTAAAAAGGCTAAATTATCACCTTTTGCCCAACCAGCTTTGTCACGGTCATTGACCGTGATAAAAAACACAGTCAATGAACGTTCTTTATTTATTTTGACTCATTAGATCTTGGGGAATGATCGTAGGGGCTTTCGGGGTAGAGTAGTACTATCAGGGAAGGTTTATAGGGTTTGGTATGTGAGATAGGCCAACAAATAGAAGTGTTCAGGTGAGGAGAATCTACTGTTAAAGTGAGTTAACACTTATATGTTTAATCGGGAAGTCAGTTTGAACTTCGGGATTGGGAGACTGATACGCTATAGGTTTTTCTTATGGGGTGAGCATTATATATATACACATTGACTTGAATATATATGTATGTATGTTTTTGATTGATTCTTATTTATATTAAACATACCTACTCAGTAGTGCTATCATGAGGAGGTTGCGCGTAGTGGGAAGTTCACCCTGGATTTGAAGAGCAGGTGTTGGATTGGTTCCCCATCTCATAGTATTGTTTCATGGCCACAATCCATGTGTGAGGATAGGTACTGGTTTGGAGACCAGTTGGGTGCTATTTGGTATGTTTTCTACCCCAGCCCGTATGTTTATGACCACGTTCATTGTTTGTGTAATCATTTTTGGTTCGGTGGTGAGATTCTGACCCGGTATCATGGAGCCTGATAGCACATGAGGGATCCATCTTAGGTCTGGGGATTCGGTTATACGTGTATAGCGAGTGATATATGCATATGTACGAGATGTGATATATATATATATATATATATATATATATATATATATATATATATATATATATATATATATATATATATATATATATCTGTGTGTGTGTGTGTGTGTGTGTATTTATAGCACGGATGTAGCTATGTTATTATGTTGTGTGATTATTAATTTATAGCACAAGTGTAGCTATGTTAGTATATCGTGTTTACCTCTATTTCATAGCAAGTGTGTCACTACGATATTAATTCCGAATGTATACCTAGTGAAGGTAGTTATACTTAGCTAATAGTGATTATTAGCGGGATTGGGCTTAGATAGTGGCTATATGTGCAAGTTATACAAGGTAGTTTAATTAGGAAAACAAATGAACACATCAGGTGAGCACTGTAGTTGTGAGGTGAGGTTTTATCTCATGTGAGTGCGATCAGTTAATTATGAAAGTAATACACTATAAGTTTTATCGATTTAAAACAATAAATTACTTGAAAATTATTTTCCAACTTCTTGGACTTTGACTCGTGGGCAAAATTATTTTTTCTTGTTTTCTTTTTATCACCACAGGTGTGTAGCAATAGCAGTCGGGACCGCAGGGATAGATTCGTTCTTGCTATTGCAGTAGCTGTGAACGCTCTATGATTGATTTAGACACCTCAGCTCATTCTATCTAGATAGAATATTTATCATTCTAGTTTTCATTTTGGGCGTGTTGCCCATAGTTGGTTAGGAGTTTATTTTATGTCAGAGATATTATTTCAGTATTTAATTTATCAATTTGATTCAAATGGATTGTTATTATTTGATGACCGATGGTTTATTTCGTTCACTTTTATTATTATTTTATGCGTGGTGATTTATCTATTCATTTTAGTGTATGATTCTAGTCGTATTATTTATATTTCTTATTGCGACAGTGATGCTGAGAATGAGACCATATTGACATTCTTGTTTTATATTGGTGGAGGATTTACCACCCAGTATTGAAATATGCAGTTTTTCAGAACATTATAATTCAAGGATTAATTGAATTAAAATCGAACTGAAATTGGACTCGTTGTGTTTGATTGATTACTAAAAGATATTAATTACTTGGTGGACTCATAGTAACTTTAGGATTAATTGATCTAACACTCCTAGTATTTCTATGTTTTCGCACGTGCAAAAAACAGGTTCATGTTCACAGCCCTCCTTTTATATATCGGCTCAGGATAATAGGATTCATAGTAATAAGTACTTTTAATAGTAAAATATGAGGTTATAGTTAGCCTACACAAAACTTGCTTTTATTAGGGCACACCATATAGAGGGGATTGCTATTTTCCAGTATAGGATTAGGAAAATTGACTAATGTAATTACCTTAAAAATTGTGGACTTCATGTTTCATAATTGTACATGTTCGATCATATACTCTTTTCCCCACAATAATGATGCGATGAGGAAATAGAGAATCTATTTCATATTCATAATCTTAACAATGTGTTATCGTCAGTTTCACTATTGAAAAAGGAAGAAAAAACATTCATCTACTAGATAAAATTTTGTAAATGGAAAGGGAATGGCACCTAGATTGTGATGTCTCATAGCATATGCACAAAAAATTGGATCTCGACCCATTTTTATAAAATAATCCCATGTGGATGGAAATTGGACACATCGAGCATGTAATAAAATCTTTTACCTAAGATATGTATCTATACGTATATATAAATATTAAACGTGATTATCGTACATTTTTTGCTGAATTTATATATTTGTAGGAAATGTCAAAGAGGAAGAGGGATAGTTAAACAAATGAAGACACTCATATTCCGTGTAAATTATCTCTTAATACACTACCTCAATTCTCCGCACCCATGGGTTTCAAGTATCTAATCCACTGCTAGTTAATTCTATTCCATCTCCAACTTAACAAAATCCCCAAAGTTCTATTAATTGAACTCCCCAAATACTGATATTGAGGAATCCCAAACCCAAAACAAGATGCACATTCGATTCACCGTTAATGGGAATCCTATCGGTGACTAATAGACCATCTAATATTTTAAAGTTCGTTGTTTCATGATGAGAAAGATTAGTGCGGGTAATAGGCAGTAAGACAATTAGAAGTGTGATGATGGTGCCTTAAAGGACTACACGTGGGAGAACTTTGTAAACAATTTATATTCTCGACGATCCAGAAGATAATCATTCTTTCTTCTATAAGAGAGCAATTAAAAACCTACAGGAATAACCCCGGAAATAATCACTTCCCGACGACGACATTATTATCACCCCACATATTTTCCATTGAGGTTGATTAGGCCCCGATGCCTAGATATGTGGGGCATTATAACTAAAATATGAAAGACCGTTTCCAATACCAATTTAAATTATTGTGCAAATTACAATCACAAACTTATTTAATTATAGTCAATTTATCAATCAAATAAATTCATCCCTTAAACTCAAATAGCTACGTGTGTGCAAGTGTCAAACCATTATAAATAAAATATGCGACACAAAATTCAGGAAAAAATCCCCCAGGGAAAAACCTTTTTATTTCACTATAATTGTAAATTGCAAATTACACGGTTACAATGAAATAAAGTTTGACACTCGAATACCCGCAGGCGTCGGTCGATGCCGTCATCAATAAGTCCACACTCAGCGAACTTACATGAACTCGGAGTCCAGTCTTCAACGTAGGAACATCGTAGCACTCCCTAATGGAATGCAGTAAAAAAAACTCCATAGAAGCTCACTCCACAATAACACACAACCCTCAGTTGTAGATATGTCCCCACAAAGTGTGAACAATAGCAAACTACGCTTTTGGGTTCCTCAAAACAAGTCACACAAAAGCAATTGGGATTGTGAATTGTAAAACAAGAGTTATGAACCCTCGGATGGTTGGAGAATAGTATAAAAATGTATTATGTGAAAACCATTTTTTTCTCCACACGAAAATCAGTAGTCTGACACCCTATATATAATAAAATTTAAGGCGGTGATGTGTCAGCATAAACAATTTGTCGTTCGAATGAGACACGACATCGTTCGAATGATATGCCATCTTGTTTGACTGAGATGTGACCTCGTTTGAACGATAGTCACTGATCCCAAAGAAAACTTTAGTCTTTTAAATAACTTGGAAACCTCAAAACTTTAAACTGGTCACGGGATCAGAAAAAAATTATCCAAAACTTTTACGAGAAAATGTTTTTGAAAAATAAAAACCATTTATTAAAAATTCCAAAAACCATTTTTCTTAAATCGAAAAATATTTTAACTTTCACAAAAATATCCCAACACTTTTAATGTAAAATGTAAATGGAACTTAAACACATTTTTTCAAATTCATCCTTGTTGGGCTTGAATGTTGAAGTCATCTTGAAATTCGAATTCGTCTTTGTAGATATAAGCTTCTCAATCCTTCAACAACTTGTAGCAACTTGTAGCATTATATGACATAAGTAATTGTGATAGACAATGTCCTTACAAATCTCCCCTTATATCTATGTCAGTACAATATAAAAATATTCGAATTATCAATCTCAAATGACCTATACAAATCTACCATCCCATAAACTCAAATGTGGAAAGGTAAACTACAAGTCTTCAAAATTTTCAGACGATGCTTCAACAATAAACTTTTCGAAACTCGAAGCTTTTATCATCAGGGTATGCAATCCAAAAATCTTCAATTATACCTACACACATGAGATAAATCAAAAACCTTGTGACGTATCGAGATTGAAATGATATAAAGCATAAACATGAAAGCATAATCAATTCTCCCCCATACATAAACTCCCCCATAAAATCATAATTCATTGACCCCCTTTTTATTTGTTTGAAATAGACAAGGAAAAGAAGAAACAACATAAAGAAAATTGGGGTGTCACGGGAAACCAAGGCAAACAAACTATTTTTTATTTTTCAAATTTTTCATACAAAAAAGAAAAAGTGATGTTTCAAAAATCACACACCATGAATTTACACTAAGACAACAAAATTATGGAAACGGAATGAATGGTTGTGAACCGATTCGATAGAAAAATCAAATCAATCATGTCATATGTGGACGATTCATAAGTGTACTCCTAATGAATGAACATAAAAAATAGTCCTTAGGTGTAGAATTATTGAATTTAGATGACATCATCTTAATCATATCAAGAAATCAAAGTATAAATTATTTCCACACCAATAATGCCCAAAACTATATAATGCTTATTCATGACTTTCAAGGACATGCAAACTATTTTAAATTCCATCCAAACTCCCTCATTAAAAGATAATGCTTTTTATTTTTCTTATAAGGTGATGAAACTAAAACCTATTGGCCATTTTTGGCATGATTTTTATTTTATTTTCATACAATTTTTTTTGAGCTCTTTTAAACCTCATTGAACCCCGGATAATTTTCAATTCCTCATTTTTCTAGGTCCTTTTAAATGGTGGCTTTATCGCAAAGGAAAATTTTAAATACCATTCGCAGCCCTTTTTCGTTAACCAAAATACAATACACAAACTCGCAAATGGTTTATATCATGCACTACTTTTTGTCAAGTTTTATAGCATTTGGTTCTTTGTATAGACAAAATTGAGATGGAAACACTCGACCAACATGTGATAGACAAGCACAAAAGTCACAAAAATCCGTGCATGTGTGCAATAAAGGACAAGAAGAGTAAATCATGTAGGTAGTAACACTTTATCATCTCAAAGACTCCAAACTTTGTAAAGCACATGAATGACACAATATATTGTCTCAAAACACTATCAAACAGTCACGTGGATAAGGCATGAAGTTGTGACTTGGTCATCCTAAATGTAAATTCATAAAAGGTGCAAACAAAATACAAAACTCTTTTTGGATTTTTCAATTTTTTCTAAAAAGGAAAATCTTTTTGTATTTTTCGAATACAGTTCAGAAACAACCCAGCAGTACTAAATAATATATTAATATGAAACAGAGGACTGCAAACAGATAAATCCAGAAAACCCAATCATGTCGTACAAATGAAACACAGAGTCTCTCGAAGGAAAACAGTTGTCGTTAGAACGACAACATCGCGCAACATGTGATCTCACTCGAGCAAGAACATAGAATACCCTGAAAATAATACTATTTTTGACCAATGGGAAACTTTTTGAAAAAATAGTTCTTGCAATGGGTAAACAGATCCAACACAATGCTAAAATAGTACTAAAAATAAGAAATGCAAACAAAAATTCTAGTAAAGTATAAAAACAAATGCTTCATACTAGCAATAGGCACAATGTCATCATGTAAATCACCGTATGCTAGCAAACATGTCTGGACCTCTACCGGTACGTGCAGTGGAGTTTTCCAAAGACGATGACATCATTGAAACAACTCCATCAAATCATGAGAATTCTTGACCAAAAACTTTACTTGCTCTCGAATATGTGAAAACTCTCTATCATTATGTGCAAGAAAATTATCATGGGTGGGTGCAAGTGTGCAAATATGTGTAGAGGCAAAGTGTGACACATAACCCAATTTAAAGCAAAACTTCCTAAGGAGCAAACATAAATCGGCCTAGGTACACCTCTCTAAAAAACCCTAGGACGTTCTCTCCTAACAGATATAGGACGCCTAGGTGGATTGGGTCGAGCCACTAAAGTGGGAATCGGCTCGGGTGCAATAATAGAAGTGGATACACCATCCTGACCTTTTCCTAAATTCTCACCATGACCCAAAACGAGATTGAGAACCATCTTTTCAACTTTCTTATATGCGTTCTCTTAAGGGACTTTGACCTCTCGGGCACGCTCGATATCACTCTCGAGTTGGGATACACGTGTCATCGGACTAGACACCGTATTGGTCAAATCACACTTTTCTCTCCTAAAGACTTATTTCTCTCTCTCTAAATCTAAAACCCGATGACCTAAATCTCTATTATACTTCTTTGTTTTCAAGGTCTCGGTGTACAAATCCTTAACAGCTTTTTGGAGTTCACTTTCATCTCCACTCTCAAACTCCCTCTCATCTCCACTAGAAACACTCGAGTCATCACCGTCGCTCTCGTGAACACTATCATCGTGAGAAAAAGTGGGTGTTCTCACACGACTCAAAAAAGCTACACACATACCATGTGCCAAACCTTTACTGGACTCATCGTCCTCATCTCCCCACTATCACTAAGTGTGGCGGGAATGGAAACTTTCTTCCCCTCTCTCCTAAGCCTAGTGGGACACTCAAACAACTTATGTCCTCTCCCCTCACACTTAAAACATTTTAAATTTTCAAACTTTTCTTCACCCTCTTTCTCTTTCTCACCTCTTTCTTTGGCCTTGTCTTTCTTTTTGCTTTTTCCCAATAACTTTTTATTGGAAGAATTTTGTTTCAAAAATTGGACAAACTTTTTGAAATTCTTTGCAAGCAGGGTTGTGTCAAATTCAGACTCGGACTCACAAAATCTCACTTTATTTTTCTTAGATTGGTCTTTAAGCGCTATCCTTATATCCTTAGGTTTGACAGTGTCGAGAAATATGTCAATTTCGTAAGTCTGTAGGTCTCCTACCAACTATTCTAATTTCAAATGATTCAAATTTCCTATGGTATTTAAAACAGTTACTTTAGGGATAAAATGTTTTGGCAATGATCTTAAAATCTTTTCAACCAATCGTGCATCAGGAATCGGCTCACCAAGATTAAAACTAGTGTTGACAATGTCGGACAAACGTTCATAAAAGTCTTAAAAACACTCAGTTTCTAGCATGGTGATGGTCTCAAATTGAGTGGTCAGATTTTGAATTTTAGACTCTTAGACCGCGTTAGTGCCTTCGTGGGTGAGTTTCCGTCATAATTAATTATGTCATATACCTCTACAAGTTGCTAGAAGTCTTCAAATGATTGAGAAGCTTACATCTACAAAGACGAATCCGAATTTCAAGATGACTTCAACATTCAATCCCAACAACGATGAATTTGGTAAAATGTGTTTAAGTTCCATTTACATTTTACATTAAAAGTGTTGGGATATTTTTGTGAAAGTTAAAATATTTTTCTATTCAAGAAAAATGGTTTTTATTTTTCAAAAACATTTTCTCATAAAAGTTTTGGATAAATGTTTTCTAATCCCGTGAACGGTTTTAAGTTTTGAGGTTTCCAAGTTATTTAAAAGACGAAAGTTTTCTTTGGGATCAATAACTGACATCCAAACGACGTCACATCTCGTTCAAACGAGATGTCCTATCGCTCAAACGACGTCCGGTCTCATTCGAACGATAGGTTGTTTATGCTACACATCACCACCTTAAATTTTATTATATATAGGGTGTCAGACTACTGATTTTCGTGTGGAGAAAAATATGGTTTTCACATAATATGTTTTTAATACTATTCTCCAACCATTTGGGGTTCATAACTTTTGTTTTACAATTCATAATCCCAATTTCTTTTGTGTGAGTTGTTTTGTGGAATCCAAAAGCATAATTTGCTACTGTTCATACTTTGTGGGGAGATCTCTACAACCGAGGGTCGCATGCTATTATGGAGTGAGCTTCTACGGAGTTTTATGACTGTGTGTCATTAGAGAGTACTACGGTGTTCCTTGATTGAAGATTGGACTACGGTTCATGTAAGTTCATTGATTGTGGACTTATTGCTGACGATAGCGATCGACGTTTGCGGGTATTCGAGTGTCAAACTATATTTCATTGTAATCGTGTAAGTTGCGATTTACAATTATAGTCAAATAAAAAGGTTTTGCCTTGAGGGGATTTTTCCTAAATTTTGTGTCGCATATTTTATTTATGATGTTTTGACACTTGCACGTACGAGCTATTTGAGTTTAAGGGTTGAATTGTTTTGATTCATAAATTGACTCTAATTAAATAAGATTGTGATTGGAATTTGCACAACTATTTAAATCGGTATTGCACACGATCTTTTAAAATAACATTCGTAGAATATGACAAAAATATAAGACAATCAAAACTTTTTCCAAAAGATAAAATTAAGATAATACAACAAATATAAACCAATTGACACAATAAGATCCATCAGCATACTAAAACTATAATAACACAATACTGAAATAATATAAAGTCATCGGCATAAATCTCTCCAACTAGAAATCAAAAATCACATGTGGGGTCAAATGACCAAATATATTCAATAAAATTGTCTCATAAATAAATCCGATAGGGAACGAAAACTAAACTATTCAATAATAGTAAAGCCCAACATCAAGTCTGCAAAACTTCAAAACTATACAAGTGACCATTAACCTATTTTGAAAGGTAGTTAACAGCAATTGGTCAAGCCCCGTTGCAAAAATACCATATACTTTTCGCAAATAGGATCCATGAATCTATTCATAAGAATTATAAGAAAATAATATCACAATAGAATATTTTTAACTAACGAAGTAATATAATGACAATGCAAGTAATATAAAACTACAAGAGCTAACCAGTTAAAGTAAACCAACTCAACTACCCAGGTCCAATTAGGTTTCTTTAAATATTAATTATATCCCTAACTATTATCTTACTGAATTTCAATCATCTTTCTGAATATATTAACATATTATTGAGGTATTAACACATATAATGATGCCACATTAATCCGTCTCAAATACCCATTTATTATCTTAGGTACTAATTATATTTTCATTACCATGTTTTCATTATTTACCACTAACCTACACTATAATCCGGGCATCTTAACTAATACCCATATCTAGTCCCATACCTAGAGATCACAAAAATTATAAGTATCACCTAGTCCCTCACATAGGAAAATAACTCAAACCATTACCATCCCCTAGTGTCGATCCTAGGATATAACAACATAAATGTGTAAAGCCTAGTTCCAAACCTAGGAAATACCCAAACGTACAAGTGAACACTCCCTATTCAAATACCGAGAGAGCATAAACAACAATTAATATGCCTACTCACTGGTGCCATACCTAGAAAATATCATACCAATAACAAGAGTGAACGTGAAACTAACGTATGTAATCCCAATGTCCTATGATGACGTTTTATTGAGATATATAATTTCAACATTAACTATATTCTTAATCGTTTGTTAAAAAAATTATTTTGTAATCATATGCATGAGATTTCATATGTATTAGATAACTTTAATCTTGTGATAAAGACAGTCTATAAAATAATCCTAACAAGTTGTCTAATTTCAATATTTCCATTTGAGTTACAAAAATTCATTTTAAATCACAAACTGGTTTAAACATGCATATGAATATTTTCAACAACATATTATCATAATCTACACCATAATAATCATCTATGTGATTTCATAAATAAAATCATATTATGAAATTTCGTGTATTATTTAACATTCTAATTGTCTGAATACAGAGAAATAAATATCTCTAATACTCTAAGCATGAGGTGTTTCAAGTATTGAATCTATTTTTTAAAGTTCATAAAAAAAAATTATAATTAGGTTAGCACTTTCCCTCATTAGGTTGCTAAACATCTTTAAAAAGCATGTGAATTTAATGTTTAGGCAATAATTAAATCAAATAATACGTAAGGAGAAATATAGAGATATTTTTTCCTTATAATGAAGCATTCTAAATATTCGAGTATTCCATTATATTCTTCTCACGAAAACAAGAAACTTTTTTATAGACTTTTTCAAAATATTAGTACAAATCCTCCCACATTAAGGTTGAACTTTGGAATCATGGTGTTTAGAGTTAAAACATTAGGGTCTGTGATGTTTTTGTTGAGCCAGAATGATTGGATGAGTACAAGAATAAAAGCCACAGCATCTTGATTTAAAATAATTAACAAACCACCTTAAAAAGAGCCCTAAACCCACACACAAAGAAATCCCTCCCCTTTATAAAAGAACTGGGCCTCTATATCACTTCAGGCAAGCCCACTATAGTGGTTTTCGAGGCCGCTCTAAGGGCTCCAAGCCGCGATCCCCTATCTTTTTTAAAATCAAATCCCAATTTAACTTGGATTCCATGTTCTTTCAAACTCTTTAACTCATAACGTGTTTTCCCTAAAAAATAATTCTTATATTGGAGTCCAAGCGAAAACAAACAGATTCAAAGGCCCATTACGTTTTTCAAAAATCCCATTTTACACACTAATTAACTAAATGATCAAAATATGTATTAATTAGCCAAAAATCACCAAATTTCATTTCAATAAATGTTTTCTACATTAAATTAATTTCAGAGTAAAATACTCAATGTAATTAGGGTTATTCGTATTTTGGGCCCCATTAGTTCTATGTAATTGACTTTAGCTCCCATCGTTTTCACTTATGGGTGTTTGACCCCCAAAATGACTTTTAACAATGAAAAATGCCAAAAAAATGTTTTATGAAATATTTTTTGCGACACTTTCTTTATTGCTAAAATTCATTTTTGTTATTAAAACCCAATTAATGAAACTGTTGAGGTCCAATGTCAATATCAAGGAATAAATGGGCGCCAAACCCCAAATAACAGTTTTAATTAATTGATCTAATTAGTCAATTAAACCCGGTTTCAAAAAAGACAGGTTATTACAATCTTCCCCTCTAGCACAATAATTTTGTCCTCTAAAATCGATAAAGCATAAACATTTTAACGTAAGTCCGCACAAATAAAAAAGTCTCTTATAGGCCTATGCAATAGAAATATCACCACAAGATAAAATTAAGGCTCACATATGCCTTCCCATATTATGACACGGATGGGGGGCGCCCAAACACCCAATATCATGCGTAGATACACTATAACACATACATACATACATATATGTACTAACTATATACATAAAGGTATAATTATAAAGTAGGGAATATATTGTTGGAGTTTTATTTTGAAAACTATGTATGAAGTTTACTTTTCAGTGAAGGTGTGTCAATTCATTTTGAAATAAGAATCATGGTTATGAGAATGCTTTATATTTTTATTTAAATATATTAAATGTGTGTTGATCAATTAAACTTAGTAGAAATTCCGCTGAGTTGGTTTTGGCTTGATTATAGGAAATCAAAATTCCGATTACAGTTCAATTGAACAATTCACACCCTATATAAGTAGTTGACATCCTATCGTTATGATTGCATATATAATCTTAGAACTTTATCTCAAACTATGGTAACATGTATGGTGATTTGAGAGTGTCTATCATAGTTTCAAAGAGGATTGTGACCAGTATATTCAGGTTTGTATTGAACAACCACCCATGAAATTTAATTCTAAGGGTTATCTTTATTAGACTTAGGTAATGTGACATCATTTACAAAGGGTTCATAGATTCTTAATCTTGAGGGTTATGAGGATTAAAATGCTTGCAGAATTGTTTCTTTGATTCTATGGGTGCCATTCGATTTAGATTGAATTAAATGATCCCCACAAGTTAGGCAATCATTGTGTGAGTAGGTAAGATCATAATTTTGGAGAAGTGTCCGAGAGATATCTTGGATTTTGATAACCCCTTGATAGACTTAAATGTTTTGTTTCCACTATTAAAATTCGGTCGGTGCATTTATTTATAATCCGGTGAAGTAGCAAATAAGTTAAGTTTGAGAATTAACGAAATAATTGGATGTTGGTTAAAATCAATTAGACCCAAATTGATTTGTCCCGGTAAGTATCATACACTTAACACCTGGAATCATATTATGTATCATAAATATCTTTTCAAATAAGACATCTCTATTCTAAGTGATATAGAGATAATTAAATTGGAGTGTATTCAGGATTATTTACTGGAATTAATCATGATTAAATTTTTTTAAGGAAGAGGGACGGTACCCCTACAATTTTTATTAAAAGAAAAAAAATGGAAAAAATCCTTCCATGTGGCTCACAAAAAGGAAGGGGGCATAGAAACCTTACCTTCCTATAAAATAAAGCATAAAGAACAGTCCCATAAAGATCTTTATAATGGATCAAAGGCTCACAAACAATGGTTGTGGAACATATCTCCAAACCAACTATAAAAATAAAACAAACATAGGCATAAGTTTATGAAAATCTATAGTGGGGGTTTATAGAGATATCTTTACCAATGAGGGGAAGTAGTTCTTTAGGATAATTCCACCACCATTTAATTTCATCATGATCAAGCCCCATCTTAGATAATTATCATCCACAACATTTCCCTCTCTATAAATGTGGGAGCATACAAAATCCATCTTTGAAAGGAAGTGTTTACAATTGTTCCATCTAGTAAGAAAATAACAAGGAGGCCTGTAAGTTTTATCTTACAAATAATAATATACTTATTTAGAGTCAATTTCCAACCAAATTTTGTTCCATTTGTAACTCTAAGCAATCTCTATCCCCATAATTACTGCAATAAGTTCTACTTCAAATGTTGATTTATCTTTTACTTTGCAACAAAAGGAACCTCTTAGGAACTCCTTACAATTTCTATACACTCCTCCAATAGTAGCTCTATTATTTTAAAAGAATGAATCAGTGTTGATTTTTTCCCTCCTTGGATTGGAGGAAACCATTTAACTTCTTTAATCTAAGGTGCTTTTTTAGGGATGCCTTTTATGTTCAAACTATTGAGGATATTCCAATCCTCCATTGTATTGTTCATGTAGCCTTTACAAAATCCTCCAATGTTGTTGAGCCAAAGCCTTAATTAATGGACAGTGCTGGTATGAGATGGTAAGTTGTTCTAAAAATGGTTTGATTTCTAGCTCTCCATATAAAGTCAATGGCTCCAATGATCGATGCCAACCAAAGGTTTTTTATTTATGGACTGAAATTCACATTAATAAATTGATTCCATATAGGCATAGGGGAGTTGAACCAAACCTGGTGATTGAAAATAGCATAAATCCAATCCCAAATATATTTAGCATATGTGCATTTAATAAATAAATTATTCAGATATTCACTGTTAGGTTTACATTATATGCATCTAGATGCTAAATGAAACCCTATATCTTTGAGTAAATCCATAGTATCTCATTTATTATGGAAGAATTTCCAAACTAGATGTGGCTATTGAACTTATAATTCTATTATTGAAGTTATAATTGCCATTTTTAATAAATTTTGCAACTTTAATGTTGTTTTGATAAGAATCATGATTTAGAGCATCACCAAGCTAGTTATCAATACAGAACCTAACTTTTTGCCATATCCTATGATCCACATGGCATTCAATTTAATAATTTTAAAAGCTTCTTTGTATCCATGCCAAATAAAGATAATTTTGTAACCACCATCTTCATCACTCATAGGATTAAATCTGGCTTCAATGAATTGAGATCATATGGATTTAGTGGTACACAGGTCCCAAGTTTTTTTGAGGATGCAAGGAGAATTAAGATGATTTAGGTTTCTCAAATTGATGCCACCTTCTTCATATTGAAGGCATGTCTTTTTCCAGTGAACAACAATCATCTTATGAGATGTTGTTGAGCCAATCCATAATTTTTTTTTGATCCATTGTTGAATTTTTTTTACTAATATGGAAGTCAATTTATATATTCTGAAGATATATAAAAAATGGACTGAATAACAATCCTAATTAATTTTAATCTACCAGCAATGGAAAGAAGTTTTCCTTCCCATCCTTCAAGTTTGGATTTAGCTCTGTCTGCAATTACTTGTAAGTGATATCTTCTATGAAACCAAGTATATTGGTGATTTTTATTTTTCCATTAATAGATCCCTTGCCAATGAGTACTTGGCATTTGGAATTGTTTACTTTCTAACTATATATTGTAGCATAATTGTCAAGTATTTGCATAATATTATTCAAGTATATTTCATCACCTATGTAAAACATCATAATGTCCTCAGCATACATTAAGTGAGTAGGAACTTTGAAGCCTCTAGGAGATGAGATATTATATATACGACGCTCTTGAACTTTTTGAATGATGAGCCTGCTTAGAAAATCCTGTGCAATACAAAAAAGGAGGAGAAAAGGGGGTCACCTTGTCTCACACCTCTAGAACAACTGAAATAACCACCTAGAGAACCATTTATGAGAATGGACACCTTGGATTAATTGACTATTGCATTAATCAGCTTAACAAACTTCTCACAGAAACTAAAAGAAGATAAGGTTTGAAGGATGAAGTTGCAATAAAAAGTATCAAATGCCTTTTCAATATCAATTTTAATTCCTACATTCCCACCATAAGCATTATAGTTTAGGAGGTTAAAACTTTCAGAATCAATTGATATTAGATGAGAGATGGTTCTACCACAGATGATGCCAAAATGGTTATCAGAGATTATAGATCCTGTAATAGGTTTTAATCTATTGGTTATAATCTTAGTGATAATCTTGAAAATAAAATTGTCCAAGGCAATTGGTCTATAGTCTGTGATAGAGACAACCTCTATAACTTTGGGGATGAGGATAATATGATTGGTGTTGAAACCAGACAATATTTAGCCATTGATAAAAAAAGCTTTCAACTTCTCTACAAAAATTCTTTCCTATAATAGTCCAACAAACTCTGTAAAATTTACTGCTAAAACCATCAAGGCCTGGGGTAGATAAAGGGTCCATGGAGAAAAATGTTGTTTTAATTTCTTCCTCAAAAGTAGTAGAGATAAGATGATCATTCTCAGAGCAGGTGATTAGCTTAGGAATCACATTTAGAGCATGATTGTTTGGATCAATATATGGATCCTTAGTATATAGGGACGAAAAATGATTAACAATGTGATTTTTAATAATATCTTAATCAGTAAGCATTTCATTCGCATGCTTAATATATGCAATTAAGTCATTTGCCCTTCGTTGTCGTACATGTTTATGGAAAAGGAAATTTCATTTATCACCTTCTTTCATCCATTTAATTCTTGATTTTTCTATCCAAAAGTTTTCTTTAAATTACAAAACATCAATTAGAATCTTCTGACATTCCATTTTAAGTTTATCGCTAGCTTAGAATTAATTTTAGACTAGATTGGAAATAATTCTTCATTTGCTAAGTGGAGTTTGTCATAAACATTTCCAAAAACCTAAATATTCATTTTTTTCAAAGCAAGATTTAAAGTTTTATGTTTTTCTTTAAAAATAAACATGGGGCAACCACAAAATTTTGAATCTTCTAGAGAACTTCCACTAAATGAATGAAAGTGGGGTTATCAATCCAAGAGGATATGAATTCGAAAGGTTTTACGCATGCGTGGATAGTGGATTTAGCATCAAATAGAATGGATGATGGTCAAATCCTGATTTAACTAAAACTAGGATGTTTAGACCAGACCAATTGGTTAGACATGCTTGATTAAATAGGACACTATTTACTCTCCTTTTTACATTAGATGTAGGGATTTTTTCCAAGTATAAAATATTCCTTTTAGATCAATTTGAAGAAAGTTACATTTGTCAATCATACCTTTAAATCCAGACCAAGCAGTAACATAAGGGATTCTTTTGCCTCTGCATTCATGAGAACCAAGTACACTATTGTAGTCCCCCATAGTCATCCAAGGCCAATTGATGATGCTATTAAGATGTTCAAATTTTTCCCAAAGCTCCCTTCTAATAATATTGTCAGTAGATGCATAGACTATTGTGTATGTTGCTTTGACACCGTCAATCAAAGTGTTAAAACTTATTTGTTGACTAGTAATTGAAAGAATTATTGGATTGTGAACTGAATTTGAATGCAAGAGCCATAAGTTTGGTTGTAGAACATTCTTATTTGTAGTGGAGAACAAGGTCATGCAAAGAGATTGAAAAAATGTTGAAATATGTATTAAAATCCATTTTAGGTTCTATAATAAGAAGATGATATGGCCTATGTTGAGTAAACCAAGAAGAGAGCATTATTTTTTTATAGGGGATTGCCCAAGCCCCTAATGTTCCAGTATAAAATCTTCATCAAATAGGGGTTTTGGAACCACTCCTCAGGTTGTAGCTAGCTTGTCATTGTAATTCTTTTCTAATTTTGTTCTTAAGTTTATTCTTTTGCAAATTGGAGAGTACATGAGTAAAACCGTCTCAATCTTTCCCCAAAATACATTTTGGTTATTTTTAAAGATTAGAGATGAAAGCATTAGTAACATATTTAATTTCCTTGCCTAGATTGTAGTCAATAAGCTTTCCTTTGTCCTTCAATTGTGGATTTGCTCTTTCTTCTACAGCTTATTTTTTCATTATATTGGCCCAAGTAAGGTTCTTCGTTGTGGATTAATCCTAATTCTCAGGTATAGTGACTATTGCAAGGAAATTGTAGAGTGTTTCTGGAGTTGCATCATCCTTTGAAATTTTGTTTTCTGCCTCTTTATTTTTTGGTAAATCCATCTCAGTTTCATCTTTTGGTTGATCATCATCAATGGGTTCCATAGGTGGTATTTTATCTTCATCAGAGTCATTATAGGTTTCATTTGCTACTTCCTCATGTGTGTTTTTGGTGTTATCAGTACAATCATCATTCTTACCCTCGTTAATAAGAGGATCTTGAATGATACTTATAGGTTTATATACCTGCCTATTAGAGGTGGTGATTCTTGATTTGAATATTCCTCTTGTAGATTCTTTGGTATTTATGTTTTTTTGTTGCATCATGTCAACTCCTTTTAATTAGATTCTTCCTAACACTCTACAATCAGTGACTAAGTGGCCTAGAATTCTGAAGTGGGAACATCTAGGTGGCAATATTTCATATTCCACATCTTGTTCAAAACTATTATTTTTGTGTTTTTTATCAAAACTTTATTTTTCATGTGATCACTGATTTCCATGTCAATTAATACTCTTGTAAAATGACATATGATTTATCTAGCGTAGGTTGATCAATCTTGTTTGTATCACCTAAACATCAAGATATTTCAAGTAGGATTCTAGTCTTAAATATTCTATACTGAGTCCTACAAATCTCACCCAAACAGGTGAAGTTGTGATGCATTGATTTTCTGGATTGAATCTAGGGGACCAATGAATTAGTTTGAAGATGCATGGGTTAATATTGATTGTGCCTCTAGTCCATAATGCATTTTTAATCTCTACTAAAGGGAATTGTAAAGTAAAATAGACTTTGCCCATAGGGATAATCTTGAAATCACATTTAATTCTCCAAGATTCCTGGACTTTGCTTTTTAATAACGCCAAGGCTATTGGTTTATCACCTTTGTTAACCATATATCTTCCGATTAAGAAAAATTCACTTTCTTTAATAGATTATTGATACTCATCTTCTAAAATTTTGACTGACATGAGGTTTCGATACAATTGAGCTGTAGGCCAATTATTGGCCTTTGAACCTATACGTATATCCTTCTTCTTTGCATATGTTCATGGAGCAATAATAGATGAATTTTGACATTCAATATTATTGTTCTTGTTCAACATGATAGGTTTTGTTTGATGTTAAAATTTTGAAGTTTGTTTCTTAGAAATCATGGAAATATCAGTGTCTAAGAACTCCCAACGATCACCATGGTTTTGATTAGAATCTGAATCCATTTTGAATTGGTAGAAATAAATCTTGTCTGAATCAAAACGAATTAGTAAAGTCAATTTAATTTTTGATTAAATTATCGTGATTGTAATTTGGAATTTTTTATTATTTATTTGAAAGCCAATTTAATTTTTAGTCTTGAGTCTCTAATAAAGTCTAAAGCCAATTTAATGCTCCAAGATTCTTGGACTTTGCTTTTTAATAACCCCAAGGCTAGTGGTTTATCACATTTTCTAACCATGTATCTTCTCTATATTTAGTCTTGGGTCTCTCCGGAAGACCGATTTACCTCAAGCCTATATATATATATATATATATATATATACTTTGTTCAAAAATACTCTACCTAAAGCCTGTGACTTTCAAAACATGAACAAAGTGTGTTAACGTCCAAAAATGGAGACAACAAATAATCAAGAGAGATAATTTATGAGAAATAAGAATTATGAAGAATGGGGATGAGAGAAAGTGAAAACACAATGATTTTTACGTGGTTAGGCCCTTGGGGGAAATCTACATCCACGGTGGTACTGCTTTGGTATTTCACTTGTTGATAAAGTTACAATTTAGAGTTTTTTTTATACAACTCGAGGCTTGAGAAGGTATTAAAAAGTGTCCCCTCGTTTCATGAATTCATCCCCTATTTATTTTTGATTTGCAGATATTTACAAAGGGAGAGATGGAAAGCCCTTATAAGTCGGGCAGTTACTTCTTAATACATGTTTATCATAATAATTATGTGACACCCGACTAATTAAATACCGGGTAGTTACTCCTTTATTAAATTAATTCAAAATGCCAAGTTGGTCCAGTTAATAGCATCACTGTCGAAAACATTTTAATGATTACTAACCACCTAGTATTTAAAAAGTAAGTGCAAAATTTTATTTAAAGTCTGATTAACATGCAACAAGTGTAATAAAGAATAATAACACCATTCACCATAATGAAGTAAATAGAATAACCAACACATAACGTAAATAAAGTCTGGAGGAAAACTCCTCACTACAAATCCCACAACTGATAAGTAAACTGAATACTAAATCAATACATGCCAAAGTCTGAAAACTGTAAATGGAAAGATGTCTAAGAGAAATGGGCAACATGCCCTACAACTGATAGAAAATGACTCTGGAATCCAAATGATAGAAGCGTCTACAAGCAAAATCCCTGTAGCTTCCACAAACAGCTACAGCTCGTCACCTGAATGAGTATCCTATGCTTGGTGTCCTTGTGGCTGAGCACCTAAAATGGTTTTACAAAGAAAATAGATTTGAAAGCAAACGGGTCAGAGCCCGAATGTGGAGTTATATTTTTAAAAACCTGCAAGTGCTTTAAAAACATTTAAAACATTAAATGCAAAGTACATGTTAGGACGTGCACTCACATGATATTCTCACCTCTCGTCTAACTGTGCACTCCTAACGTAAGTACCTATCTACAACGACACAAACCACTAGCTAAGTGACATTATCTCTAGCTAGACTATCATAGGTCCTACCCATATTACTCGGTTCTATTAACATA
This sequence comes from Sambucus nigra, assembly GCA_949130495.1. NCBI lineage: Eukaryota > Viridiplantae > Streptophyta > Magnoliopsida > Dipsacales > Adoxaceae > Sambucus > Sambucus nigra. The sequence goes on along the minus strand of OX422217.1, from coordinate 197,020,120 downwards.
ATAACGCTCGTAATTAAGTAGGGGTTTAACGTAAACTCAGATGCTCAATATGCAATATATATCACTATCAGTTAACTCGTTATGTTTCTCGAAACAATACTGTAATTATATTCACAACATTAACATGGAGGTTCCCATTAATTAAGTGTATATTATTCACATCATAAATATGCAATACAAGCACCCCGAGAGCTAAGCTGCGGTGCACACATACTCTGCTATCCACCCCAGTACATCACGTACATAAGGATTACATATTCCGAATCTCTCAGGAATAGTTCACAGATAACAACATCACAAATAATGGAGGCGAACACAGTCACATCACATGGGTCACGCACATACCTACGCTCCCACGATCAGCGGACTTATTAATATCCCAATAAGTCTTTCTATGACCTATGTTCATCAAGGTAACCAGTCTAAATCCGGGCAACACAAGGATTAGAGGTCCCTAAGCGAATGTAACCTCCCGTGATAGCAAGTATGGTAGGTATGTCATACACACAAATCATATACCAATACTAAGTAAACACACGTCTTAGTAATCCCGTAGTTTAATTGTAGTACTATTCTCATTCTAGTACCAATATACAAATTTACACATTATACCATTCCGGTTTATGATCATATGCGCCCTAAATTTATTCTCACGTCGTAGTAGACACTCACGTCTCAACCCAAACGGTTCATTGATTTAAATCACTCGTATATAAATTACTCCTCATAATAACCCAAAAGTCCCAAATCCATCAATACATCATCAAAGGAATGTTAACTCTACCCTCCAACAAGTTTACGTGACTCCAAAAATAAAAATAGGCTAAAAAGTCCCAAACTGTCAACTCGTTAGAAGTCTCATTCGAACGAGACTGTTCGAACGAGATTCCACTGTCAGCTCGTTAGAAGTCTCGTTCGAACGAGACTGTTCGAACGAGATCCAGTTCGTTCGAACGAACTGTACCTTCTAACGATATCTCGTTCGAACGAGATATCGAACGAAACTGCCTCTCGTTAGAAGCGACTGGTCAACTCGTTAGAAGCTCGTTCGAACGAGTTCGTTCCAACGACCTGGGGAGGGGCTCCCAACGAACGACCAGATCGAGCCCAGATTTTTCCTAGTTACATTTTTCATCCATTTTTACTCCTCAAATCTCCTCTAAACTTCGTCCCAACAATGTTTTAAGGTCTGTAATCAATCCTAAACATATATAGTCACATCCTAACACGTTTTAAAGGATTAATCCATCCTAACATCAACCAAATTTATAAATCTCTACACTTTTTCCCCAATTTCAAGAACATGAACCCTAACTTTTTGAATCATGAATTAACCCGATATAAATCTGTTTTAATTTCTTCCAATCACAAATATCATGAGAATAATCATCTACCTGTCATTCTACATGCAATCCTCCTCAAGATTTTCAAGTTCTAAGTTCTAAACTACATGCGTTTTCATATTTATCAAAGAACAAACATAAATTTGAATTGTCTAACATGGAAAGAACATTCTCAGAAATTAAATGAAATTAAGTCACTTGCCTCGAGTTTAACTCTGATTTTGATGACGATGATGAAGCTCGCTTCCTCTCTTTCTGCAGAATTTCCTTTCTATCTCTCTCTCCAATCTTTGCTCTAATGGTGGCTAGGGTTTGCTTTGGGAAGATATTACAAAACCTAATTCTAATAACCTACGTAGCCCTCTAGGTTAATATGGGTTGGTTAGTGGCTTAGTGGGTCAAATCCACATCAGATGTAATTAACCAATTTTCGTCACTTTTAATTTCCCAAAATACGAAATTACCAAAATACCCTTTTAGTTGCCGGTATGGCCTAAAAATACCCCGGAATCCAAACTACACCCCCGGCTAGTGTTTTCTGACTATCTCGACCCTTCCGGACGCGTTGGCGCACTCAAAACGACCATACGGATAATAGAATTTAAAATCACTTTTATAATTAAAATAATATACCATGACGCGGCGGTCACACGCGTCTCAACAAAATTCCCAAATTGTCGTATATTAATCTCACGACAAATTTCATAATTCCAAATTCATATATAATCATATATGCACATAATCAAATACCAACTCGCATCTCGTTAGTATTTTTTTAATCCGGATTAATTTCCAATTAATTCACATTTAATTAATTAATCCCAAAAATAAATATAGCCAAAAGTACGGGGTATTACATACTTCCCCCCTAATAACTGAATTTCGTCCCGAAATTCGAAACTAGAGAGTACCTGGTATGAACAAATCTGGATAACGTTCGCGCATCTCATCCTCGCGCTCCCATGTGGACTCCTCGACATTGTGATGTCGTCACTGAACACGCACTAGCGGTACTATCTTTGACCGCAGTTTCCTCTCGCTTCGGTCCAAAATAGCAATCGGCCCCTCCTCGTAGGAGCTATCCGGCTGGAGATCGATGTCCTCCACATCAATGTGAGATTGAGCCAAATTATCTCTAAGGTATTTCCTCAGCGAGGAAATATGGAACACATTGTGAATCCGATGCAAATGCTCCGGCAACCCAAGTCTATACGCAACCGGTCCGATCCGCTCAATAATAGGAAACGGCCCCACATACCTTGGTGCCAACTTCCCCTTCTTTCCGAAACGCATAATCCCCTTCATAGGAGATACCCTGAGCAAAACCTGGTCCCCTACTTGGAACTCCCTGAAAAACCTCTTCGCATCAGCGTAACTCTTCTTCCTGTCTTGAGCTACCCGAATGAGACTCCGAATTAACTCAATCCTTGCCGAAGTATCCTGAATCACTTCCGGTCCAAGTAGTTTGTTGTCCCCCACCTCTAACCAACATGCTGGGGAATGACAAGGCCTACCGTACAATGCCTCAAACGGAGCCATGCCAATAGTGAACTGATAGGAGTTGTTGTAAGCAAACTCCACCAGTGGAAGGTACTGCTCCCATCCACCCCCAAAGTCAATAATGCACATGCGTAGCATGTCCTCCAACATCTGATTTGTGCGCTCTGTCTGCCCATCGGTCTGCGGATGATAAGCCGTACTCAACCGCAATTTCGTGCCCATGGCCTCCTGGAAACTCTCCCAAAACCGCGAAACAAATATCTTGTCTCTGTCAGACACGATATTTAAGGGCACACCGTGAAGTCTCACAATCTCTGAAATGAAGAGCTGGGCATACTGTCCCGTAGTGTAGTCAGTCCTTACGGGTAAAAAGTGAGTGATCTTAGACAACCTGTCCACAATTACCCAAACGGAGTCGTGACCCCTCTACGACGTAGGCAACCCGGTGATAAAGTCCATGGATATGCTCTCCCACATCCACACTGGGACCTCCAATGGCTGTAGCAGTCCTGCCGGTCTCTGATGGTCAGCTTTTACAAGCTGACAAGTGGCGCATTTCGAAACAAACGCATCGATATCTCTCTTCATACCGCTCCACCAATACTGGCATCTCATATATTGGTACATTTTGTCCCCTCTGGGATGTACCGCGAACCGTGAGCCATGCGACTCTGCCATCACATCGTGTCGCAATGCCTCCCCTTCCGGAACTACCAATCTCCCATTGAAGCGTAATCCCCTGTCTGAGCTAACGGTATAGGACTCGGCTCCCTATGCTAGTAATCGAACTATCTGCTCCTGACAGAACGAGTCATTAGCCTGTGCCCGTCCTTTGTGACAATCTGCGGTGTAACGGTCATCACAGACATGAAAGATCGGGCCACTGCATCCTGGTGTCCCAATTCCTTCCACTTAGCCTTCCACACCTCTGCCACCTCGTCTGCTGGCCTATGGCTCAACGCGTCTGCTACCACGTTAGCCTTACCCGGGTGGTACTGGATATCGAACTGGTAGTCTTTCACAAATTCAACCACCTACGCTGCCGCATATTCAACTCTTTCTGCGTGAACAGGTATTGTAGGGACTTGTAGTCCGTGAACAGTTGGAACTTCTCCCATAAAAGATAGTGCCCCCAAATCCGTAGGGCAAATACCACCGCTGCCAACTCCAAATCATGCGTGGGGTAATTCTTCTCATGAGTCTTAAGCTTACGGGAAGCATAAGCTATGGCCTGTCTCTCCTGCTGCAATACACCTCCAAGTCCTTACAAAGACGCGTCGGTGTAAACCAAATACTCAACTCCCGGTCTCGGCAATGATAACACAGGTGCTGAGGTCAATTTGTCCTTCAATTCATCGAATGCCAACTGACAGGCATCACTCCAGATGTAGGGCACACCCTTACGAGTCAGATGTGTCAAAGGACCTGCTATCTCCGAGAAACCCCGAATAAACCTCCTGTAGTATCCTGCTAGACCCAAGAAACTACGAATCTCCGTCGGTGTCATGGGCTGTCCCCACTCCCTCACCGCGAATACCTTCCCTGGATCAACAGATATTCACTGGTCGGAAATAATGTGTCCCAAAAACTGAACCTCCTTCAGCCAAAACCCGCACTTCTCATATTTTGCATACAACTCGTTCTGACGAAGTGTCTGCAAAACCTGCCTCAAATGCTCGACGTGCTCCTCCTCTGTCTGAGAGTAAACCAGAATGTCATCAATGAAGACAATGACAAACTGATCTAGGAAATCCCTGAACACTCTGTTCATCAAGTCCATAAACACAACTGGAGCGTTGGTCAAGCTGAAAGGCATAACTCGAAACTCGTAAGAACCATATCTCGATAAGAATGCAGTCTTCGAGACATCCTCCTCCCTGATACGCAACTGATGGTATCCCGATCTCAAATCAATCTTTGAGAAGAAAGAAGCTCCTCTCAACTGGTCGAATAAGTCATCGATTCGAGGTAACGGATACTTATTCCGTATCGTGATCTTATTCAACTCTCGGTAGTCCACACACAATCTCAGTGAACCGTCCCTCTTCTTCACAAACAAGACTGGAGCGCCCCAAGGTGAGGTACTCCTGTGAATAAAGCCCTGACCTAACAGCTGCTCTATCTGATCCCGTAACTCCCTCATCTCAGCTGGAGCCATACGGTACGGTGCGCGTGCTATAGGTCTCGTACCCGGTAGCAAATCTATAACAAAGTCTATCTCTCGACTGGGTGGTAAGCCTGGTATCTCCTGGAACACATCTGAATACTCCCTGACAACTGGGATAGAATCTAAAGGAATCACAACCTCCTTAGAGGTATCCTCCTCAATGTAATACAGATGAGCGGTCGATCCTCCCTCTGGGCGAGGCATCGCCACTACAAACATCTCTTGCCCCGGAATGGCAAAAATAATGCTTCCGCTGAAGCAATCAATCATGGCCCTATAAGTTATGAGCCAATCCATACCGATGATCACATCATGAACATGCATATCTAATACCAATATATCTGCAGGTAATACCAGACTACCAATCCCTACTCCCACTCCCCGGCATATAAAGAATATAAGTGACCCACTCCCCAATGGTGAGTCGACACACGTCACTGTGCTCTCTGCCGTAGCTAACAATCCTAAAGCTTTCACAAAATGTGTAGCTATAAAATAGTGTGTAGCACCCGTATCAAACAATACCCGACCCATAGTGCCATGGATAGGAAATGTACCCTCAATCGCGGGCGGTGCCTGTGGAACTGCAGCTTGGTGGAAGTTATAGACACGTCCATACTGTAGCTGCCCCTGCTGAGCTGGAACTGCTGGAATGGGTGGAAATGCTGCCATTTGTGGCGGCGCGGGGAGAGCGGCGGGAAACATAGGCCTATGTGGCTCCTAGCGAGCACCCTGCTGCTGCTGCTGTGGGGCCCTGCCCCTATCAGGACAATCCTGTCGTTTATGGCCAGTCTTGCCACAAACAAAACACTTCCCTGGGAAGTTCCCTCCTCTCTGCCCCTGCTGTCCCCGGCCCTGGTGGCCGTTACCGTTCCTCCCTTGGCCCTGCTGGCCCTGGTGAAACTGCTGCCCATTCTGCCCCTGTTGGCCGTTTGGACCCTGATGGCCCTAACGGAAACCTCCCTGTCCCTGTCTGTAGTTCCCTGATCGGAACCTCTTATTATCCCCCTGCTGGGAGCCCTGCTCATTCTGTCTCTGCCCCTGACCAGATTGTGCCCCGCTGGCACCATATCCTCCGGTCCTGCCCTGATGGATAGACTCTCCCGACCTCTTGCCCTTAGCCATATGAAAGCGGTGGTCCTGGCAGTGTAACAAAGCAACGTTAACCACATCAGAATACGTGGCCAACGAAAGGTTCCCTAACAGATGCTGACGAATCCTCTAAGTCAACCCGCCCGTGAACTTCTCAATCTTCTTCTTCTCTGTTGGTATCTCATCTGGAACGATATTCAACAGATTTGTGAACTCAGCCTCATACTCGGCCACAGTCTTACCCTCCTGCTTCAGACTCATCAGTTTCCTCCTCATTTCCGTGTGAACAGCCGACGAAAAGTACTTGCGGTCAAACTTCACCCAGAAGTCCTGAATAGTGAGAGTATCCCTCTCCTCCGTGGTGGTAATAGACTCCCACCACTGTAGCGCAGATCCAACTAGCTTAAAAGTAGCTAGCACCTGCTTCTGAACATCCGTGCACTCATACATCCTCAAGTGCCTCTGCATATCCTTCCTCCATTGGCTCGAGACTACCATATCTGAGCTACCTGCAAACTCTGGCGGATGCGCTTTCTAAAAAGCGTCACGTACACGTTCCCAAGAAGACGGGAATGCATTTGCCCGTACTGGCGCGACAACCGGCGCCTGAGGTGGTGCCTGCTGAACAACGGTAATTGCGGCATTTACCTCTTGGGCTACAATAGCAGCAACCTCAGCGGCGTTCATCATGCCCTAAACTGGAGCGGGCTGGGGTTCGGGCGTTGCATCCCTGGGAACTTGTCGTGCACGTCGTTGAGGCATCTGAAATAAGAACAAAGTTTATAATTTCGCTGTTTATAAACTTAAAATAGCTGAAGAACGAAGCATACACAAAAAGAGTACAACAGTCCTAAAATATAGGGCTCTATATCAAAGAAACTTAGCAGAAACATAATAAGCCGTCAGATCCTAAAGGACACTAGAACCTGATGCTCTGATACCACCTGTGACACCCCGACTAATTAAATACTGGGTAGCTACTCCTTTATTAAATTAATTCAAAATTCCAAGTTGGTCCAGTTAATAGCATCACTGTCGAAAACATTTTAATGATTACTAACCACCTAGTATTTAAAAAGTAAGTGCCAAATTTTATTTAAAGTCTGATTAACATGCAACAAGTGTAATAAATAATAATAACACCATTCACCATAATGAAGTAAATAGAATAACCATCACATAACGTAAATAAAGTCTGGAGGAAAACTCCTCACTACAAATCCCACAGCTGATAAGTAAACTGAATACTAAATCAATACATGCCAAAGTCTGAAAACTGTAAATGGAAAGATGTCTAAGAGAAATGGGCAACATGCCCTACAACTGATAGAAAATGACTCTGGAATCCAAATGATAGAAGCGTCTACAAGAAAAATCCCTGTAGCTTCCACAAACAGCTACAGCTCGTCACCTGAATGAGTATCCTATGCTTGGTGTCCTTGTGGCTGGGCACCTAAAATGGTTTTACAAAGAAAATAGATTTGAAAGCAAACAGGTCAGAGCCCGAATGTGGAGTTATATTTTTAAAAACCTGCAAGTGCTTTAAAAACATTTAAAACATTAAATGCAAAGTACATGTTAGGACGTGCACTCACATGATATTCTCACCTCTCGTCTAACTGTGCACTCCTAACGTAAGTACCCATATACAACGACACAAACCACTAGCTAAGTGACATTATCTCTAGCTAGACAATCATAGGTCCTACCCATATTACTCGGTTCTATTAACATAATAACGCTCGTAATTAAGTAGGGGTTTGACGTAAACTCAGATGCTCAATACGCAATATATATCACTGTCAGTTAACTCGTTATGTTTCTCGAAACAATACCGTAATTATATTCACAACATTAACATGGAGGTTCCCATTAATTAAGTGTATATTATTCACATCATAAATATGCAATACAAGCACCCCGAGAGCTAAGCTGCGGTGTACACATACTCTGCTATCCACCCCGGTACATCACGTACATAAGGATTACATATTCGGAATCTCTCAGGAATAGTTCACAGATAACAACATCACAAATAATGGAGGCGAACACAGTCACATCACATGGGTCACGCACATACCTACGCTCCCACGATCAGCGAACTTATTAATATCCCAATAAGTCTTTCTATGACCTATGTTCATCAAGGTAACCAGTCTAAATCCGGGCAACACAAGGATTAGAGGTCCCTAAGCGAACGTAACCTCCCGTGATAGCAAGTATGGTAGGTATGTCATACACACAAATCATATACCAATACTAAGTAAACACACGTCTTAGTAATCCCGTAGTTTAATTGTAGTACTATTCTCATTCTAGTACCAATATACAAATTTACACATTATACCATTCCGGTTTATGATCATATGCGCCCTAAATTTATTCTCACGTCGTAGTAGACACTCACGTCTCAACCCAAACGGTTCATTGATTTAAATCACTCGTATATAAATTACTCCTCATAATAACCCAAAAGTCCCAAATCCATCAATACATCATCAAAGGAATGTTAACTCTACCCTCGAACAAGTTTACGGGACTCCAAAAATCAAAACAGGATAAAAAGGCCCAAACTGTCAACTTGTTAGAAGTCTCGTTCGAACGAGACTATTCGAACGAGATTCCACTGTCAGCTCGTTAGAAGTCTCATTCGAATGAGACTGTTCGAACGAGATCCAGTTCGTTCGAACGAACTGTACCTTCTAACGATATCTCGTTCGAACGAGATATCGAACGAAACTGCCCCTCGTTAGAAGCGACTGGTCAACTCGTTAGAAGCTCGTTCGAACGAGTTCATTCGAACGACCTGGGGAGGGGCTTCTAACAAACGACCAGGTCGAGCCTAGATTTTTCCTAGTTACGTTTTTCATCCATTTTTACTCCTCAAATCTCCTCTAAACTTCGTCCCAACAATGTTTTAAGGTCTCTAATCAATCCTAAACATATATAGTCACATCCTAACACGTTTTAAAGGATTAATCCATCCTAACATCAACCAAATTTACAAATCTCTACACTTTTTCCCCAATTTCAAGAACATGAACCCTAACTTTTTGAATCATGAATTAACCCGATATAAATCCATTTTAATTTCTTCCAATCACAAATATCATGAGAATAATCACCTACCTATAATTCTACATGCAATCCTCCTCAAGATTTTCTAGTTCTAAGTTCTAAACTACATGGGTTTTCATATTTCACCAAGAACAAACATAAATTTGAATTGTCTAACATGGAAAGAACATTCTCAGAAATTAAATGAAATTAAGTCACTTGCCTCGATTTTATCTCTGTTTTTGATGACGATGATGAAGCTCTCTTCCTCTCTTTCTGCAGAATTTCCTTTCTATCTCTCTCTCCAAGCTTTGATCTAATGGTGGCTAGGGTTTGCTTTGGGAAGATATTAGAAAACCTAATTCTAATAACCTACGTAGCCCTCTAGGTTAATATGGGTTGGTTAGTGGCTTAGTGGGTCAAATCCACATCAGATGTAATTAACCAATTTTCGTCACTTTTAATTTCCCAAAATACGAAATTACCAAAATACCCTTTTAGTTGTCGGTATGGCCTAAAAATACCCCGGAATCCAAACTACACCCCCGGCTAGTGTTTTCTGACTATCTCGACCCTTCCGGACGCGTTGGCGCTCTTAAAACAACCATACGGATAATAGAATTTAAAATCACTTTTATAATTAAAATAATATACCATGACGCGGCGGTCACAGGCGTCTCAACCAAATTCCCAAATTGTCGTATATTAATCTCACGACAAATTTCATAATTTCAAATTCATATATAATCATATATGCACATAATCAAATACCAACTCGCATCTCGTTAGTATTTTTTTAACCCGGATTAATTTTCAATTAATTCACATTTAATTAATTAATCCCAAAAATAAATATAGCCAAAAGTACGGGGTATTACAAATTATGGACGCCTTAAGTACCGAGAAACTTTGGTGATGGGCGAATGGATAATCATAAGATAAAATATTTGGCGTTTGTAATCCCACGTGGTTAATGAGGTATATCCCGTGTGTATGTGCTCACGGGAGTACATATGTGTCCAATATTATAATAAATAAGTAGGCCAAGCAGTCCATTACTGAGACAACCTCCTTTGGTGATGAAACAGAGAAAATTTGTTAATTCCCTTGGATTATTTAGAACCTATTCTCTGTTAAGATTATATAGGTATAACAGAAAGCCCCCAAGACCTCTTGCAGGAACTCCCCAATCTGATGTTAAGTGAGTGGAAGATGTGTTATGTGATGTTCATACTGTCTCATTTGTGGTCGTCTCACCTTGGTTATCCTGAATCTGAGCAGATATCCTTCAAGTTTTCCCATGATATATCAAGAACACGAGTCAAGCAACCAAAGAGTCATCTATGTAATGATGGCAACTGGTCACGTGCGCGGATACTCTATACTGTCATTTCAATTTTTACTGGTTTGTTATCATTTGGTTTACTGTGTCTCTTCAATCTTTCATCAAAGGGTATAAATACCTGCCACTTCTCTTAATTTCCTCACTTCGAAGATTTACACAGAGCTGAAGAGTAACAAAATCCTAAGCATTGTTTCCATTATCTAAGAAGGCTCAATTATTTTTCTGCAAAAATACTTCAGTGCCTCCTTATTCGTTCTCCGTAGCTTAATTCACCATTTTTACTCTTTATGAGGTACGCCTTTCTTGCTTTAGTTAGGGTTTAACCGTTATGGTTCTTTGTTGGTTGGTTCTTGTTGTTATCTGGTGGTTGCATAATTTAGACGACCATTGAGTTGAACTAAAAATTCATGAATTTCCCCCCTCACGTCCAGAGATTTTACGAATTAGTTCTAAATTTAGAGCCAGAGCATCCTAGAATAATAGAGATGAGGTTTCCCTGTCCTTTATAAGTTATTAGACTAGAGTAGGAGATGGGTAATCTTCTTTATACTCCTAACACTCCTTCTAGTTGGGATTCCTCCATTGACCCAGGTGTTGATGTAAAAAATTAGATTGCTTCTAATTATTTAATCACAGATAAATATAAATGAGACAAAGAATTTTAAGTGGTTCAGCCTTATAAGAATGGCCTACGTCCACTGTTTCTGTTATTTCCAAGTGTTTTGGAGTTCTCGATCTGTAATTCTATCAATAAAATTCGGTCCCTTTGAATGAGGGTGATACAATGTATTTATAGCCCTTGGGTTGTACATGTGAAAGGGTAAACAATTAATGCCCTTTAAGAATATACGTCTGTATGATAAGCATTCAATGAATAGTTGAACTGTTTATTATCTGGCAATCAATGTTGTAGCCGAGATGCAGCTCGGACCGCCTTAGTTTCTTGTCGTTCAGGAGTTCCTCGGAGTGTTATAGTTCCTCGGAGTGTTGCAGTTCCTCGGAGTGTTGTAGTTCCTCGGTGTCCACTTGCTTCTCGGAGTGGGTATGACTTATTCGGGGAGCTATTATGCCACGTAGGTCGACACCTGTCTTCTTTTTATTCGTCTATGTCAACATATTAATTTTGGTATCAACAAAAGCCCCCAATGTTTCATATTTTGAACTTTGAGGAATATGGAACATTCTTTCTCGGTATATGGCAATATTAAATGACCTTCCTGGTTTTTAGGAGCATTTTCTCCGTGTTCGAATGTCTTCCAAATTCGCAGGATCCGCCTTTTTGAATTTTTATAAGCGCTTCGATCTTCGCGCACTTTTTGTCCTTTTAGCCGCCGGTAGAGTAATAGTTTCTTTTTGTAATCATTTCTTTCGCCGTTTCCCAAGGTAAAGTATTTAAGCTTCATTGGCAATCCCATCATCCTCTACCTTTTCCAATTTCTTCTTTCGAGTTTTCCATAGTCTTTCTCTCTCTTGTGCGTTCATACCTTTCTTCGTTTGTTGTCAACAGATCTCCTTTTTCCTGTAAGATCTTCTTCCTTCTTCTTCATTTCTTTTATTCACCATGGTTTATGTTATTGAATCTCTTGAGAAATTCCGTTATGACTTTTCTATTCCATCTTGGGTAACTCTGGAGGATCTTTCTAAGCCTTTAGATTATTTTCGTTTGGATGAGGGACACTGGTTCCCCAGCCTCTTTATTGCTGAATGTGGATTTTCATTTCCACCAAACCCTTTGTGCTTAGAGTTCTGTCATTATTTCGATGTTGTCCCTGCAAAAATAGCCCCCAACACATGGAGAATAGTTAATGGGGTGTATAGGTTAAATCAAACTCACGGAACTCGTATAGGAATTCCTGAGATTATGTATTGTTATAGATGGGCTATTCTAGATAATATTTTTTATTTAAAAACTAGATTTTTGAATAGGGCCTTAGTAGTCAACCTCCCTGATGCTATTAGGGATTATTTTGAACATGGGATAGTTATCAAAAATTGGCAACATGCCCCTTTGACTAGAGATGAAGTATATCAAGGTCCCAGATGCCCTTCATATGGCAATGGGATAGGTTATTTTCATCTTATTTTATTTCTGAAAATATGATTTCATTATGTTTGAATAAATGTGTGACTAATATTTCACTATGTATTTGTTTGCAGTTGACAGCAAAAGAAAAACTCCAAAAGAATCAGAAGTAAATATTAAGAATTTGAAACATATATGGAGTTTGCATCAAAAAGTTGCAGACAAGCACATCAGGTCTTCTTCATATTTGTTGCAGTATAGGAGTTATACAACCTCTTTTACTGCTCGCCCTGTAATCAGCACTGGTGAGCCAGCACCAGCTCCCTAGGATTCTTCATCAGACTCTCATATTCCTTTGAGTCAGGGGATGGGCAAAAGAAGGGTTCATGCTCTCTTTGAGGAGACTACATCTGCTGGAGATGGGAAAAGAAATAAGACTGATGTCCCAAAGCGGACAAAGAAATTAGATGTTGCCCCTTCTGTTGCTCCTCAGAAGGCTGCCAAGAAGCCCCTAGTGGCTCCGAGCAAGAAGGTTACACCTATGGAAGTGGTCACCATTTCCCCAACCAGAAGTTCTTCTTTGGTTGAAACTGTTGAACTGCCACCGAGGAGACTGAAGAAATCATCCTCGATCAATTTGACTGAAATTATTCCCCTGCTCCAAGTTAGTGGAGCTGGTGTTCCAACTATTATTCCCCTGAGCTCTGCAATGAGCTCGGTAAAGACTTGGACCATTCCTGAGGTTCAAGGAATTTAGGAGAGTATGTCTCGGGATGTGCTTACATCTTAGGCTACTCGTCACCTTGCTTCAGTAAGTTTCTCATTTTTAGTTTTATTTCCTTCCGTATATCTCTGTACTGACTTATCATTATCTCCTTTTTTTCAGCTGGTGAGTTGCTTCAACACCATTGTGAAGAAAGATGAAGCGATCAAGGCTTCTAGCTCCTCATCCGGAGTGGAGGATGCTTTACTAGGTTTGGCCCAGTCTTTGACGGAGTCACGTCAAAAGTATGACGAGGATAAGGCTGATTGGGAGAAGAAATTGGCTGCAGTTGAGGCAGAAAAGGTGCAGCTGGAAAATAAAGTGAAAGATTTGGAGGGAGAGAAAAAGAAGTATGACGAGAAGCTCAAGAGTTTTGGAGAGATTGAAGACAAGATAAAAGTGGCAGAAGAAGAGTTGTCCCTTCTGCGAGAAGTGAACCACCAGAAGGAAGAGGTGGAAGCTAAGTTGAAGGCCACCGAGGATCTTCTATCCGAGAAGCTCTCCTCGGAGAAAATGAAAAGAATGCTGGTGGTGAAAAAATCTTTTCGCACTGGTTGGGATAAAGGATGGGATAGGGGGTGGCATCAATGATGACTCAGGTGCAGTATGGGAGTTTGAAATACTTCAGAGATGGTTGGGTTGCTACCCTGCAAGAATTGAAAGTTAATGAGGACTCAGAACTATTTCAACGACATCTCCCTGGTCCTCCCCCATCTATTGAAGATGAAAAAGACGATGACGCTGCCTCCGAAGAATCTTCAATGGTAGTGGGTGATCCCATCCTTACCCAGCCTGCTGACGAGGAGCTTTCATCTCTGCCTGCTCCTCCTGAACAAGTTCCAGCTCCAGCCGACCAACTCGTTGTTCCCACCGAGCAACCGAGCTCCTCATCCCAGCCTCCCGAGAAAGTCTTGGGAGACAAGGAAAAGGTGTGAAGTTGTTCGATATTCTCTTTCTATTTTTATTCTTTTTCAAGTGTAACCAAGATATTTTTAACTCTACACTATGATCTAATAAAATTTGAGTTCTTTTCTTCCATATGATTGTCTCTTTTCTCTTCTTGTTGATGATTACTTTTTCTTTCTCTGCTTGTTTCTGGCCAGGATGGATCTGCTGTCTGCTAATGATACAAAGCTGATGAAGCAATGTCATGAATATTATAATGCTGGTCACACAAACCTGAGTGCATCAGAAGTTGCCGACATCCTTGGTCAGGATGCTTCAGAGCAGGCAATCGAAGCTTATCAATACCTGAAATGCTTACTTGACCGAGCTGTGGCCAATAATGTGGCTTACTACGAAATGATTGAAGACTTGCAAGGTACTCTCGATGAACTTCAGTAGCAGTATAAAGAGTCTTCAGCTCTTTTGCATGAAGGGTATGAGAAGAAACTCAAACAACTTGGTGAAAAAGGCTACGACAAGATGATTGCTGGCTATGAAGTGAGAGAGAGAACATTGAAAGCAGATGACGAAGGGCACATGCAAATTGCTGAGCTATTGGAATAGGAAAACAACAATCTGCAAAAATAACTAGCTTAGTTGAGGTCTGCTGCTTCATCTTCCACTGCCTTGGTACCGGTCACCGATGAAGGATTCTCATTTTTAGAAGTGGAAAATGACAAGTTGCGAGAAGAATTAGAGGCTTTGAGAAGAGCTGGTCCTTCTACTGCTACTCGGGGACGAGGAATAGGTTCTCGTGGACGAGGAAGAGTTGCTCAGAATGTTGACGAGGAACAAAGTACTGAACCTACTCGGGGACGACCAAGAGGTCTTCGTCGTACTGTTGAAGAAGCTCGTACTCAATCAGCGTTGGAAAACCAAGCATTCCAATTAATGGCTAAGAACCAAGCCTTGTATGAGCTATCCAAGAAAGTTAGAGAACTGGAACAACAACTCTCTTCAAAGAAATCAGTATTGGATACTAATGAACTTTTCATCCAGAGTTTTCACGAGAAAATTGCAAGGTTGACATTTCAATTTCAAAAACAGCCCACGGAGTTCTGGATGGCTGGATACAACGAAGCACTATTCCATTTAGATGATCGTATCCAGAATGCCAATAATGAGGGCTACAAGCAAGGTTGGCTGAATGCCTTGGGCGTGCTGAAGCTCGAACAAGGACACTACCTGTGGGACTATTATGATCCTGGGGTACTTGACTTACCTGTGCCACCGTATAACTTCGACATGGAATGGATTCCATCTCGTGCCATTCCTTGGAGCTTGATTGCAAAATACCTCGGTGACTACAATCTTCATTCTCAGATCAAGGTATCTCGTCCCGAGCATCTACTGGACACACCATCAGTAATGAATGTCAGAATGCTTCGAGATATTAACTTCATTAATTCTCCCCTTTGCCTGGAGGATCCTCCCGCTGGCAAGGAGCCTATTTCAAAAGCAGAAGGGAAAAGACCAGTAGAATAGGAAATTCTGATGTAATAATTAGTACACAATTTAATATCAATGTAATAAATTTGTGTAATTCATTTTGAATTTAATGAAAGAGTTTCATTTTTGTTTGCAAATTTGTACTGCTATTGTCTTGTATTTGTCAAACACTTTATATTTGTGCTTGCATAACAATATTGTGTGGTTCATCGACCAACTTAGTAAAAAATTACAAATATTAGTAGTATTGCTCGATCACTTAATAACAAAGTAATGAGTATAAAAATGTTTAAAATTTTTCCAACCAACCCAGGTTGTTAAATTGTGCTTGTTGACCAACTACAATTAGTGGATTCTTATCCCCGGCCAACCATACTTGGTAAATTTTGGAATATTTTTTTTTTCGTCGACCAACTACAGTTAGTGGGGTTTAATCCTCGACCAACCATACTTGGTACAGTTTGGAATATTTTGTATTTTCTGGAATCTTACCTCCCGACCAACATAAGTTGGCATTTGAGAGCATATCTTGTTTCCTAACCCAACACGTTGGCATTTTTAGGAATGTTGATGTTGTTCTCACCCTTTTACCAACAAGAGTTGGTCTGAGTTAGAACTATCATGTCCACTTGCCCTTTTACCAAAATTGGTCTGAGCCAGTGTCAGCCTCCTAACCAAAGGAGTATGGTTTCCTAACCAACCGGAGCTGGTATTTTTAGGAATATCGTGTTCTCATCCTTTTACCAATCGGAATTGGTCTGAGTTCGAACTATCATGTTCACTCGCCCTTTTACCAACCGGAGTTGGTCTGAGCTAGTGTACGCCTCCTAACCAAAGGAGTATGGTTTGTTCTCGCCCTTTTACCAACCGGAGTTGATCTGAGCTTGAACTATCGTGTTCTTTTTACTGCCGAGCAGCGTAGTGTTACACACTAGTATTCCCCGAAAAACTTTCAATAAAAGGAGAGAAAATGGTGAAATATCATCGTTTTATTCATATTGATGGAACTGCTTTACATTTTACATCACTGATAATACTTGCGTAGGTGTTCAGCATTCCATGCATTCTTAAATTCCCCTCCTTCTAGAGTTGCTATTCGGTAGGTTCCTGGTCGAACAACTTCTGTAACTCGGTAAGGTCCATGCCAGTTTGCTTCCAACTTATTGTGCTTCTGAATGACCTTCTTTAGCACGTAATCTCCTTCTTTTAGTCGCATTTCTTCACCCTCTTGTTGTAGAATAGGGTTGTTCGTTGTTGGTAAGCAGTATTCCTAATGGCTGCCTCTTCTCTAACTTCCTCGAGCATGTCCAAATCTAATCTCCTCATCAAGTCGCTGACTGGGGAATTGAAATTCAGCACTCTGTGTGTTGGAAGACCCAACTCGGCAGGTATTACGGCCTCACTTCCAAATGCCAGCATATATGGTGATTCTCCAATTGCTACTCGGGGGGTTTTTCGGTAAGCCCACATTACTGACTGTAGCTCATTAATCCAATTAGCTTTAGCCTCACTTAGCCTCTTATTCAAACCATTTAGTAATGTTCTATTCGTCACTTCAGTCTGTCCATTGCTTTGAGGATGGCCTAGTGCTGAATGAACCTTCAAAATGTTTGACTGATGACAATAGGCGGCAAACTCCTCGTTATCAAAGTGTGTTCCATGGTCTGTGATGAAGGCATGAGGGAGACCATATCGGCAGATGATGTTCTTCCAAATGAACTGGTACACCTTTTCGTATGTTATATCAATCAAAGGCTCAGCTTCTACCCACTTAGTAAATTAATCCACTGCGACGACGAGGTACTTGAATCTTCCTCGGGTCGTTGGTAGTGGTCCAACCAAATCCATTCCCCACATGGCAAATGGCCAAGGGGAAGTTATCGGTGTCAACAATGCTTGTGGAGTTCGTCGGATGGATGAAAAACGTTGACATTTATCACATCTCTTAGCATAGGCTATACAATCAGCCCTCATCGTTGGCCAGTACTATCCCTGCGTCATCACCCTTTGCAAAAGTGTCCGATCTGCTACATGGGCTCCAAAGGACCCTTCATAGATCTCTTCAATCAATTCTTTCACCTCAGAGGGATGTACACATCTTTGTAAACCTGCCATAATTCCTCGTCTATACAAAACACCATTAATTAGTACATACCGAGCAGCTTTAAACTTCAATTTCTTGGCAGCGAGCTTATCCTCCGGTAATTCTCCCTCCTCAATATATACCCTGATAGGATCCATCCAACATGGTCCTAAATCAAGGGTAATAATGTTCATCGCCAGGTCTTCATCTATGCTCCGACTTTCTAATACTTTAATTGGTATCATTCTTCGCAGCTCGGTACGAGTAGCTGATGCTAGTCGGGCCAGTGCGTCTGCTTGTGCATTCTCTATTCTTGGTATTCTGATCAACTGAATGGCATCGAATTCTGCCAACAACTCCATCACCTTTGCATGATACTTGACCATTAATTCTCCTTTAACTGCATATGTTCCCATCATCTGATTCACAATTATTTGAGAACCACTGAATACCATCACTTATTGCGCTTCCATAGTCTTTGCTAAATTAAGACCTGTTATCATGGCTTCATACTCAGCCTCATTATTGGAAGCTTTGAATTGGAATCGCAGGGCGTATTCCATGTCGACCTCGTCTAGAGTGCTCAGAACTATTCCCGCGCCACATCCTGCAGTGCAAGATGATCCATCTACATATAGCCTCCATATAGGTAACTCGTCTTCAAATTTCTTATCTGATAAAGTTCTTCGGTGAAATATTTGTTGTTTCCTTTCATCCTCCCCTGATATTTTTCGCTCCTCGTCGATCATCTCTTCTCGCCCTTTTACCAACCGGAGTTGGTCTGAGCTCGAATTTGATGATCCTTCCATATCCACAAGCCCTTTTACAAACCGGAGTTGGTCTGAGCTTGTGTTTGTTGATCCTGTAACATCCACAGGTTGATCATCGAGCAACTTTTGTTCCTCGATGGTATCAGGATAAGTAAACTCCGCTATAAAATCTGCTACAGCTTGCCCTTTTATTGATGATCTGGGTTCATACACAATATCATATTCACCGAGCTCTATCGCTAAGTACATCAGTCTCCCTGATTTTTATGGCTTATGAAGTGCTTGTCTTAATGGCATATCGGTATACACGACAATGGTATGGGCCTGGAAATATAGCCTCATTCTTCTACTTGCCTCAATTAATGCCAATGCCAATTTTTCTAGCTTTGGGTACCTGATCTCTGCACCTTGAAAAGCCTTACTTGTGTAATAAATTGGCTTCTGGACTTCATTATCTATTCTGATCAATGCCGAGCTGACTGCATTCTCTGATACTACCAAGTACAAGTATAACTTTTCTCCCATTACTGGCCTGGACAACAGTGGGGGTGCTCCTAAATATTTCTTCAAATCTTGAAAGGCTTTTTAACATTCATCATTCCACTCGAAAGTTTTTCGAATTGTTTTGAAGAATGGGAGGCATCTATCAGTTGCTCGGGATAGAAATCTGTTGAGCGCTGCAACTCGTCCTGTCAGACTCTGCACCTCTTTCTTCGTCGTTGGAGATCGCAACCCTAAAAGAGCTTTGATCTTTTCAGGATTCGCCTCAATGCCTCAGTGGTTAACAATGTACCCGAGGAACATTCCTTCTCGTACTCCAAATGTGCACTTCGTCGGGTTGAGCTTCATTTGGTATTTATCCAGTTGATTAAAGGTCTGACCTAAGTCAACTAGATGACCAGCAGCTTTCTTGCCCTTTGTCAGCATATCGTCGACATAGACTTCCATATTGCAACTGATTTTTTTGGTAAAAACCTTGTTCATCAGCCGCTGGTATGTCGCTCCTGCATTTTTCAAACCAAAAGGCATAACATTATAACAATAAGTTCCCCTAGGGGTGATAAAAGAAGTACTTTCCCTGTCTTCAGGTTTCATTTTGATCTGATTGTAGCCAGAGTAAGCATCCATGAAGTTGAGTAGCTCGTGTCCCGAGGTAGCATCCACTAGTTGATCAATTCTGGGCAATGGAAAGTGATCCTTTGGGCATGCCTTATTGAGATCGGTGAAATCAACACACATTCTCCATTTATTGTTTTTCTTCTTTACCATCACCACATTTGCTAACCAGTCCGGATATTTCACATCTTCAATGAATTGGGCTTTCTGGAGCTTCTCGACCTCCTCTTGTATAGCTTGATTCTTCTCGGGACTAAATACTCTTCTTATCTGCTTTACAGGCTTGATCTCCTTATTCGCATTGAGCTCATGACATAAGAAGTTTGGATCTATTCCTGGCATGTCTTCATAACTCCATGCAAAAGTTTTCTTTCTACTTCTCAAGAAATTTATCAACTCCTATTTTATTGAAGCATCCAACATCGAACCTATCTGGGTTATTCGTTCAGGGTGCTCGTCATCCAGAATAACATTTTCTGTAGATTCCACCACCTGTCCTTTTACAAGTTGGGATTCATCTCTGGGATCCAGTGTTTCAATTTATGTACCTTCATCCACCTGGTAAGTAGTAGTCTTTTTCCTTGACTCTTCAAGTTCCTCTTGCTCGGCAGATGAATAATAGCATTCCCGGGCTACTTTTTGATCACCTTTCATAACTCCTACTCCGAAATTTGTTGGGAATTTTAAACACTGATGTACTGTTGATGGAACTGCTTCGAACGCCTTCAAACCAACTCTTCCCATGATGATGTTTTAAGCAGATTGCACATTCTTATCCATCACAAAGAAGCATATTCTTTCTGTTCGACAAGCAGGCCAAGTTCCAATGAATATATCCAACTTGATCGTCCCAAGTGGAAAAACTTTCTCGCCAGCAAAACCCAGGAGAGGTCTATGATAAGCCTCCAATTGAGATAATTTTAAATTTAAACTGTCAAAGCATGAGTAGAACATGATGTCTACCGAACTACCATTATCTACCAGAACTCTTGAAATCACTACTTCTTTCATCCTCATTTTTATCACCAAAGGGTCGTCGTGAGGGTAAAGAACACCTACAAGGTCATTTTTTGAGAAACCAATGACCAGCTTCTCTTTGTTTATCTTCCTCAGACAATCCTCCTCAGCTAAATTTATCCATTGAATGTGTGAGCAAGCCTGAGCCTCACCGAGGTAAGCTTTTCTTTCTGCAGTAAGATCTCCTCCTCCTGCATCTTCGCCTGTAATGACATTACAATCAAATGACCCAAAGCGTATTGAAAATACCTCTCGTTCTGGCTGCTTTGGTTTCTTGGGAAGATCGGGGTCATCATCTGGATCATCTTCATGGTTTCTCTTCTTTTTCTCCTCTGCCCGACGAGGAGATCTAGATCTTTCTCTAGTTTGGTCATTATTTCTTCCTTCACCTCCCCGATCAACATACTTTGCTAGCTTCCCTCTTCGGATGAGTGTTTCAATCTCGTTCTGAAGAGCTATGCAATTTTTTTCCATATGGCCATGATCCTTATGGAACTCGCAATATTTCTCCCTATTCCTCGTGTCAGGATCTGACCTCAGTTTCTTTGGCCACTTTACTTCCTCGTTATTCTTGATTTCTTCCAAGACATGATTAATACCCATTTTCAAAGGAGTATAATTATCAAATTTCTTCAGGACTTCCCATGACGACTTATTATTCTTGAAATGCTTATCACCACCATTGCCCTTATGCTCTTTCTTCTTAGATTTGTCGTCTTCCACCTTGGTTTCTTTATCCATATTCTTCTTCGCAGCCATAGCCTCCTCGGCATTCATGATTTTGGTCGCTTTTGCCATCAACTCTGACATAGTTGTAGGTGGATCTTTGGCCAAAGTGTAATACAACTTGTTAGGCAACAACCCACTCACCAAGGCGGTGATTGCTGTCTTTTCTTCATAATCTATGACTTCCAGCTTCTCGTTATTGAAACGAGTTATGTAATCTCTAGTACTCTCACCAGATTTTTGTCTAACACTTAACAAGTGTGCTACTCGTTTTATTGGCTTTGCTCCAAAATAGAAATTGCCAATGAACAACTCGGCCAATTGAAAGAAAGTTGAAATCTTACCCCGAGGAAGATTGTTGTACCATATCTGGGCAGATCCAGTAAGAGTTCCTGAGAATGCTCTACATCTCATCTCGTCGGGGACAGCATAGATGTCGGCAGCAGCTTGATATTGCTCTATGTGCAGAACAGGATCTGTCTTTCTATCATATTTGGGGGTCACCACAGGTGCTTTAAACTTTGATGGGGTAGGAAAATCCACAATGGCCTAGACGAAAGGTGTCCCTTGAACAAAAATTCGTTGTAGGGGATTCTTTGCCTTAGCCATTTCTCCCAATCTATCCTCCAACCGCTGAATGGAACCTTTCCACGCATCATTTCCTTCCTCAGGCTTATTAGTTCGAGCAATTGATTGTTCTGACGTGGCCTCCTGAGATCTATCTTGACGAGCAACTGGTCGTGATTGTGCTGATCGTTCTCTTAGATCTGATGATTGTCGAAAACTCCTCGACATAGTTTTAGGTAGACACCTATTCCTCCTAGGGCCTAATCGACTGAAAGGAGACATCCTACTCAGTCTTTCCAAAGCACTAGGTCTCTCTGGAGAGAGAGTGATACGTTGCTCAGTATTTGTAGCCCGTATTGATGAAGTTCGCCCAGGTTGATAAGAGAAATCATCATATTCCTCATTACGATACGCATCTGTACGCCTGGATCGTGAAGAAAGTAAATAGGTTTGCCTTTGACCACTTTGATGTCCCGAATGTGCAGGTGCACTGCCATGATGGGTCTGTATGAGTTGTCGCATTGTCTCTTGCATGGCGGTTTGTCCTTGAGCCAGATTCGTCATAATTCCAGCCAGATCTGGAGGTGCTGAGGGATTTGGAGGATTTCCAGCATTTCCAGCGTTTCGATTGCTGGATTACGGATTATCTGCCATTGATGATGAATGATTTTTGGTGAAAAACGATAACAACAGTCATTTCCCACAGACGGTGCCAATCTGTTGATGTAAAAAATTAGATTGCTTCTAATTATTTAATCACAGATAAATATAAATGAGACAAAGAATTTTAAAGTGGTTCAGCCTTATAAGAATGGCCTACGTCCACTGTTTCTATTATTGCCAAGTGTTTTGGAGTTCTCGATCTGTAATTCTATCAAGAAAATCCGGTCCCTTTGAATGAGGGTGATACAATGTATTTATAGCCCTTGGGTTGTACATGTGAAAGGGTAAACAATTAATTCCCTTTAAGAATATACGTCTGTATGATAAGCATTCAATGAATAGTTGAACTGTTGATTATCTGGCAATCAATGTTGTAGACGAGATGCAGCTCGGACCACCTTAGTTTCTTGTCGTTCAGGAGTTCCTCGGAGTGTTGTAGTTCCTCGGAGTGTTGCAGTTCCTCGGAGTGTTGTAGTTCCTCGGTGTGCACTTGCTGCTCGGAGTGGGTATGACTTAGTCGGGGAGCTATTGTGCCACGTAGGTCGACACATGTCTTCTTTTTATTCGTCTATGTCAACAAATTAATTTTGGTATCAACACCAGGTGTTACCTATTTTTCTTCCCCCATTTTAGAAACTCGATGCTTTGTTCCTTCTGCTGGTGAGGGTAAGTTGGTGAATACAATCTCTATGGATCCCATAAATCATGATTCCCTTTATTAGGAGCATGCCACAAATAGGCTAGAAGATATCAGATCGAAAAGTGTGGATTCCCACTTTTTGCTGAGGCATATCACGCTGAGAACTATAGTGAAGCAGAAGAAAAAGAGGATCTTGTTGGGTCTTCCAGTAATTATAATCCAGATAAGGTAGATTCCCGTTGGTATCAATGTACCGTGACTGAGGAAAATCTTGATACGATAAGAGAGATATGTTCCCTCCCTATAGCCATTCAGACTATAATGCCCACTATTTTTTAGAGATGTTATTATGTACGAGACTCATAGGATATTTTCCTCTCCTTGTGGGATCTTTAAGTAGGATTGAGGCTTCCTCTTCATCCCGCCATCCGCTCCATTATTGAGGGGTTACGGTGTGACTTTAACTCAATTGCCTCCAAATGAATATAGGGCTATACTGGGGGCAATGATGTTTTGGAAACTTAGGATTGGATTTGATTTGATAGGGGACATTTTTAGGTAGGTGTACAGTTTAAAAGATAATGCCAAACCCCCCGGTTATTACTATTTTTCTACTCAAAAACATCAGTATAGAATGGTTAGGGTGCTTCAGTTTAGAAATCACAGCTAGAAAGGCTTGTACGTTTTTATGAAAGGAAATCGGGAGTTTAGGGACCATTTACGAGACAGGTCGTGTCGGGTCCCCAGAAATGGAATGGGCCCAGTAACATAGATAACACTTTTTCTAATTATTTTATCTTCTTGTTTTCTCATTTTGGCTACTTTATAGTGCTAATGTTGTTGTTATGCTTTTGAGTATTTTAGTGAAACGAGCCACTAAGCTACCTAAATCATTGGTTGACATGGTTGTATCTTACACTGAAAATAAACCTCCCATATTTGAGGAATTATTTACTGTGGAAAAATTCATTGTTGGTAGGGTCATGTTGGAATTTGAAGTTCCCCAACAAGGTTGGGTGGCAAGGGAGACCCATTTTGATGTCGATGACCAATTTGTTGGTAGGGAAGGTAACTTAAAAGAAGTTTTACCAATTTTTTGACATTTTACATAGTTGTCTCTTTCATTATGGATTGTTATATTAATGTATGAGTTCATTTTTTTGTCAGGTGTAAAAGAAAATCCTTCTGAAGAAATTTTGTGTATGGATCCTCGCTTCATCAATTGTAAAGAATTAGCAGAAGCTCATTATAAAATATATGGGGTCAGGCAGAAGCAAGTAGAAAACCAAGCAAGTTACCATTTCTAGGGCAGTCGACCAGACCGCTCAATGTCAAGAAGCTACAGCGGTTGTTAAAGCTAAGGGGAATGCCCCCGTGGAGCCTTCAACAGGAGTAAAATTGATAAGGGGAGATGAGAAAGATTGGAAACCCCTACACAAGCTTCTGAGGGGACTTGGTTGCATGCCAAAGCCCAAAGTTGATTCAGATCCTGGTTAGAATTCTCATTATGGGAAGGTTCCAAAATTTAACTTTGACCCCGAGCATAAGGTCACATGTGAAGGCATGAAATCTGATCCAAACTCTGACTTTTACCACGCCAAGAATTCTTTAGATCTTCTTGGATATTGGGGCCACATGAAGGACTTTGAGTTTTTTCATTATTCGAATCCGATTTCCTCATGGACCTTGGCCTAACATCAATTGTCTGTGGTATGTATTTCTTATCGATCTTTAGGCTGTAGTTTTTAAGTGACCAGATGTCATAATTTGACCATTCCCTACTGCTTGTTGTTTAGGAATCCATGGCTTTCACTATCTTGTGAGAGAAATCCTTGTTTAATCATGTAGCCTGTAACAAACTTATGGAGGAAAATAAGACCCTGAAGGCTGGTTACAATAAGTTTTTGGATAAGCTAAAAAAAAGGGACGGGCAGATGATGTCCAGGACTGAGGAGCTAAGCAAGATGGAGTGAGAGAATGTGTCTTTCGAGGAGAAATCTGACACAGATGATGCAAAAATCTAAAGCTTAAATGATGCCCTTATAGCGGAAAGAGACCATTTTGAAAGAGAGAAGTCCACTCTTATTTCAGAGTTGCAGGTTGCTGGGGACGCTTTAGCTAATGCTAGTACTACTGCTATTAAAGCCTTCAAGTCTTTGGCCGAGTTTAACACTGAATGCCTAGGCCACTTGTTGGATGGATATGAAGAGATCAAGAAGAGGGTGGACACTCACTTTCCCGATATCACTGAAATTTTGAACGATTGGCAAGGAGACGATGAGGAGGATTCCAACTTGGCTGGAGAAGTGGGTGATGGTCCACCAGCTGGTGGTTGAATTTGATAAACTTCTATATATTTTTTTGTTACTCCCATGTTTGCTTAAAAATGTTTTTGTAACTTTGGACATCATTTTTATGATACCATCCATATTATGTTTCTGCTCTTTAAAATATGTTAATTTGTTTATTTTCATCTTAATGCGTTGTTGGAGATAATATTCGGTACCTCTGTTCGCAACCCGTGAGGTTGTACAAAAATTTCAAGTAGTGCACCTACAATGATGAATTGATACAAGTATAATTGTTCGTGAGTTATGAGGTCTTACAGATATTAGTCGACCACATTGTGTATGACATGTGAGGTCATACAATTGGATATAACTAGTTACCTCGTTCGTGACCCATGAGGTTATACAAGGGTTTGGTAAAACTTGAGGAGTCAAGTCATTTAACTATTCACGCCCCATGAGATTGTATAGCTTTTTTAGACAACCACATTATTCGCAACCTGTAAGATCATACATGTAGCTGAACACCTCGTTCATGACCTATGTGGTGATACAAGGGTTTGGTAAAACATGAGGAGTCATGTCATTTAACTATTCATGACCCGTGAGGTCGTACAACTTTTCTAGTCGACCACATTGTTTGTTACCTGTGAGATGGAATATGAAGTTGACCACCTCATTCATGACTTATGAGGTCATACAAGGGTTTGGTAGACCTGTGGAAACAAGTTTGTTCAAGTTCGACTATTTGTGGCCTATAAGGTCATTCAGTAAACCTGACGTATTTATGTTGACGCTATTATTCTTTGCAGCGCCACTTTTATACATTTATCGTATACACAGAAAAATTAATGAAAGAGGAGAGAAAAAACATCATTTTATTTATTGAAATAGTGCTTGCTACATAAATAAAATAACTGACTGGCTGCTGATAATACTTCCTAAGATGCTCCGAATTCTAAGGTTTTTTTAACTGCTCACCCTCTGAAGTTTCAATCTGGTAAGTCCCTAGCCTGACGACACTGGTTACCCTATATGGCCCATGCCATTTTGGTTTTATCTTGTTGTTTTTTTATAACATTTTCTTAAGGACATAGTCCCTCTCTTTCAAGATGCTCGTCTTTACCCGATAATTGAAGTAGCGTGTAACTCTTTGGCGATATGCGACCACGCGTAATGATGCATTCTCTCTAACTTCCTCTACCAGATCGAGGTCCAACCTTATCACCAAATCACTTATTGGGGAATCAAAATTGAGGACTTTGTGACTAGGGAAGGCGAGCATGTACGATGTTTCTCTAGTGGTTGTTAGTGTGGTGGTTTGGTATGCCCAGAGCACACTACGGAGTTGATTGAACTAGTTTACCTTTGCATCATCGAGTCTCTTTTTATCCTATCTAAGATCCTCTTATTGGTGACCTCGATTTTTTTGTTGTACTACGGGTGCCTGGGCACAAAGTGTAGCATTTGAATCTTGGATCTAGCGTAGTAGTCTTCAAAATCTTGATTGTCAAACTACGTGCCGTGATCAGTCATAAATGCAAAGGGCATGCCATAACAGCATATAATCATTTTCTAGATAAATAAATATACCCTTTCATATGGCATCTCCACTAAAGGCTCAACTTCTACCCACTTGTATCATCCTTTCATTCTAGATAATGGTTCGACTAAGTCTATTCCCCATATAGCGAATGGTCAAGGTGACACAATTGGTGTTAATGGCCAAGGTGACATAATCTACGTAATCAGCCATCATGATCCGCCAGTAGTACCCTTGGGTCACTATTTGCTTAACCAACGATCTTCCTGTCAAATTTTCTCCACGGCGTTCCTCGTGTACCTCCTTAATGAGGTTGTAGACTTCTATTGGATGAACATATTTCATAAGTGAGATGGTTTACCCTCGTTTGTATAGTGTTCCTACTTCCAAGACATACGGGGCTACCTTGTAACGTAACTTTCTGGCTTTGTTTGAGTCTGCATGAAGTTTCCCGTCTTTAATATATGCGCGTATGGGGTCCATACAGGAAGGTACCAGGTTTACCACCACTACCTTATGTGGTTCTTCCTCAATGTTCCTCTGCACAAGAACTTCAATTGGTATCATTCTTCTTAATGATGTTCTAGTTGTCAAAGCTAAGCTGGCTAGGGCGGCTGCTCGTACATTTTCCAACTTGGGGATTCTCAATACTTTTTCTTCCATAAATCTGTCTGTCCTTTGCCAAACTATAGCCAGATACCTTGCCATAGTCTCCTCCCTATCTTTATAAAGTTCCAATATCTATTTGATAGCTAATTGGGAGCTGTTGTGTGTTGTGATGCTCTCGGCGCCCATAGATGAGGCTAGGTCGATCCCAGTGATAAGGGCCTCATATTCTTGCTCATTATTGGATGCTTGAAATTGGAATCGCAGGGTGTATTCCATGTCTATGTCGTCTAGTGTGGCGAGTATGATGCCAACACCACTTCCTACCAGACAGGATGATCCATCAGCGTATAATTTCCAGATTGGACAATCTCAGGTGAAGTCGTCGTCTTCCATTTTGTGAAACTTAAAAAGTTGGCGGTGGGATTTATCGTGATGTCCCTTGTCTTTTTTAAGGGAGCCCTCTCCTTGAGGAGTCTTCTCGGTGTTGCCTGGGTTCGTGACCCCTTCTACGTGTTGTGGTTTGCTATTAGGGTTAGCGCTTTCTTCCAGAGGATTATGCTTGGACGGTTTCTCATTAGAGGTGAATTTCATAATAAAGTCTATTAACACTTGCCCTTTTATTATGATTCTCGATTCGTACCAAATATCGTATGCGCCTGATTCCACCACCCACGCCATGAGCCCACCAGACTTTTCAGGTTTTTATAGGATTTTCCGTAGAGGTAAGTTTGAGTAGATAACTATGGTTTGGGCTTAGAAGTATTTCTTCATCCTTCATGAGGCTTCCCTCAGTTCTAGTGATAGATTTTCCACTCATATATACTGGACTTCATACCATTTATAGGCTCTACTGGTATAATAAACTGGTTTTTGAACCCTTTCTTCATGCCTTACTAGTGTCGAACTGATGATTGACTTAGATATGACAAGATACAAGTAAAGTTTTCCCCCTATAATTGGTCTTGACAAAAGGGGTGGGGAGCCCGTGTAGCGTTTTAGTTCTATTAATGCATTTTTTCATTCCTCATTCCATTCGAATGACTTTTACAACACCTTTAATAAAGGCAAGCACTTATTAGTGTCTCTGAAAATGAACCTGCTTAGTGTTGCCACTCTCCCAATTAGTCTTTGTACTTCCTTCTTCATCATCGTATATTTCATGTTAAGCAAAGCATGCATTTTATTGGGATTATATTTGACGCCTTGTTGGTTAATGATAAAACCTAAGAACATTCATTTCTTCACTCTAAAGACTCACTTGGAGAGATTCAGCTTCATCTGGTACTTCTCCAATTTATCAAAGGTTTGGTCGAGGTCCTTAATGTGGTCGGTTACGACCTTACTTTTAGTGAGCATGTCATCCACATAAACCTCCATGTTAACCCCTATTTCTTACTCAATAACTTTGTTTACCAACCTCTGGTAGGTAACGCCTACATTTTTAAGTCCGAACGACATGACATTATAATAGTATGTACATCGGTAGGTTATAAAGGAGGTTTTTTCTCTGTTAGAGGGATTTGATCTGGTTGTAACCAGAATATACATCCTTGAAAATGAAGAGTTCATGACCTGTTGTGGCATCGACAAGCTGGTCAATCCTCAGTAGTAAGAAATCATCTTTCAAGCAGGATTTATTCAGGTCGGTGAAATCGACGCACATCCTCCACTTATCATTGTATTTTCTCACCATGACCGCATTAGCCAGTAATTCTAGGTATATGACTTCGTCAATGAAGTTAGCTTTCTATAATTTGAGAACTTCTTCCTGAACAATGAGGTTCTTATCGTCATCGAAAACCCTTCGTTTTTTGCTTTACTGGCCTTGCACCCAGCATCGCATTGAATTCGTGCCACATGAAATCGGGATCTATTCTTGGCATGTCCTCGTGGCTCCAAGAGAACACGGTTTTATGTTGTCATAAAAATTCGATAAGCTCTTTCCTTAGATGAAGATCTAATGATGACCCGATCTGTACCAACCTCTCTGAGTGTCTATCTTTAAGTGGGACTATCTTAATTATCAAAAACATAAGTGGGACTATCTTAATTTCTTTAATAGGCTGTCCCTTGACCAGTTTTGCCTCATCTCGGAGATCAATAATCTTGAAATAGTAGGTGGTTGTTATCTTCTTTCATTCTTTGTGGTCTCCTGAAATGAAATAGCATTCTTGCACCACCTTTTGATTACCCTTGACGACGCCTACTCCGAAGTGAGTTAGAAACTTTAAGCATTGGTGAACAGTAGATGGAACAACTTTGAATTTATTCAGGCCAATCCTTACAAAGATAACATTATAGGATGAAAGTACGTTCTTATCAAGGATAAAGAATCATATTTTATCTATTTGGATGATCGTCTAGGTGCTGACCACAACTGCTAGATCTATCGTTTCCAGGAGGTACACCCTTTCTCCTAAAAATCTAATCAGAGGCTGGTGATAGGGTGTGAGTTCGACATCATCAAGCTTCAACTTATTGTAATAATGGTAGAACATTACATCTATAGAGCTTTCATTGTCCATAAGGATCCTTGATACTCGTCCTTGCTAGATGAACATAATGATGACCAGAGGGTCATTGTGGGGGTATAATATCCCCAACAAGTCGTCCTTTGAGAATCCAACGATTAACCTATCTTTGTTCACCTTATGTGGCCCATTTTGTGAGCTCATCGTCAGGTTTACCTATGCTCGCTCATAAGATTGGGCCTCATTGAGATAGGCTTTTTTTCTGTGGGGTCCTCTCCTCCATTGGCTCCACCTTCGGCAATGAAATCACAATCCAAAGCTATCACGTCGACAACGCGTATGGGATCCTTGGTTTGTTTTGTCAGATTCGAATCTTCATCCGAGTCGTCATCCCTTGCCCTTCTATTGTCGGTCGCCCTTCGATAGGGTGACTTTGATCGCCTCTTACTTTTTCCTTCTTCGAGATTTGATCATCCACCATTATCCACATACTTGGACAGCTTGCCCCTCCTTATTAAACCTTTAATATGATTCTTTAGAGATATACAATGGTTTGTATTGTGGCCATGGTCCTTATGAAATTCACAATACTTGCTTTTATCTTTCTAATTTGTCAAAATATTTAGCTTTCTCGACCATCTTAGATCTTTGCTTTCCAGGATTTCCTCTAGGATATGGTGGACTCCAACCGTGAGGGCCATGTACTCATCGTACTTCCTTAGCTTATTTCCCTTTTTATCCTTTTGGTCCTACTTCCCGTTGCTATTGCTGGTCGAGGGCTTCGAGCTTTCAGACTCTTTAGCCTCCATCGCCTCTTCGGCGTTCATGATTTTTCCCGCTTTGGCTAGCAATTTAGTCATGGTCTTGGGTGGCTCCTTGGCTAATTCCTAAAACAGCTTGCATGGTCGCATCCCACTCATCAAGGTTGTGATGGAAGTTGAATCATTGTAATATACTACCTCTAAATTTTTAGTGTTAACTTTTATAATATAGTCATGGGTGATCTAAACTGCCCTTTGGCAGATGCCGAGAAGATGGGCAACTTGCTTTCTTATCTTGGTGCTAAAGCATCAATTGCAGACAAATTGATCGATAAGTTGCTAAAAATTCTTAATTTGCTGCCTAGGCAGACTGTTGTAATATATTTGGATAAAGCCGATTATGGTGATAGAGAATGATCGGCACCGTATTTCATCTGGGATGGGGTAAATGTTTACATCAACACGGTATTGTTCGATATGTATAATGGGATCTATTTTCCCATCATATTTTGGAGTAATGACTGGTGGTTTGAACTTCGCCAGAGTGGGGTATGCCACGACAAAGGGTACAAAGGCTGATCCTTTTATGAAATCACACTAGAGGGGAGTTCCTCAATTTGTCCATTTCTCCAAGGCGGTCTTCTAGGCATTAAATGAAGCCTTTCCATGGCTAGTTATCACCTTCGATCGATTTTTCTATTCGTCATTGCCTTTGGACCGAACTTTCTTCCTGACAAGTCTACTCGACTTCAGCTGATGCTCGAGCAGAGTGATGGGACATCCTAGTGGTGGAACTATTTAATACGCTTTTTTAGGGATAATAACGTGAAGTCACTGGTAATTGTTTGCGGTTACAACGTGGGACGAATCAATCAAACGCTGACCCTCTGCTTAATCTTTTGAATGCGCTAGGGCATTCCTTTTAATATGATTGACCATCAAAGTGGTTGGGCGGCTGGATAGAGGAAGTAGCCCTGGGATGGTGCATCTGATCCCACTACGAGCAGGTTCATCTATAGGAAGTGGTGTTAGCTCAAGATCCCAAGTTTAATCTCTTAGGATTATCCATTGATCTCCTACGATATTCGTGTTGCCTCTCCTTGTGAGGTGCTGGAGGAGGTTGTTTGTCGCCACTCCTAGATGCCTCAGGCCTAGGAGTTATGTTATCTGGGTTGAGTGGGATTGGCCTAGTCTGGAGGGTATGTGTCAACTGTCTGACACTCTTTTACATCGCCTTTTTCCCTTTGGTGAGACTCATTAATATGTTGTGTAGGTCACCTGACCCAATAGGGGTAGGTGGTGTTTAAACTTCTGCCATACGACTACTCTCGGGGATATCCTCTACTCAAAATTGTCTTCATTAAGGATCCTAATGAGTGGTTTTAAGTAGTAACTGCAATGTCTTATTACAATCGTTCCTACAATCGATGCCAATTTGTTGAAGCCCTTATACTTTTGACTCACTTGAGTCTATATTGTATAAGTGCTCATCTAGTTTGGAAATTGTGATAAAATTATGTCCTCCCTAGAATCCAAAGAACCTCAGAAGTTGGTTTGCTACTTCATCTCTCTATCTTGTAGTGCTCAAGAACAAATTGCCAACACTCACACACAGTAGAATTTATTCTTTGCACATCATACTGCATAATTATGTGTGTACATATGTTGAGTGTGTTTAAATCCCTAAGTTGGAATTTTAATAATTTTTTGGGATTTTTTAAACATTTTTTAAGTAAGGTTTTCTTAATTAAAACTTCATTTAAAAGTTTTTGTGATCAATTTGTAAATATAATTTGTTGGTTTTATTGGCCTAATGTTACCTTGGGTAGAATCCGAAAGCGGAGTAAACTTCAGGGTGTGGTTTTAATTAGTTTAAGACGCGCGTTTCATATCCTGTTATTGACCAACACCTGTCTCCATCTGATTGGCTGAGATTGTGTTTCTTTACTGAGTTAAAAGCGCGTATGTTTTTAGCCCTTGGATCATTAGCTATCGACGATCTGCATGTTGTCTTGGTGAATCCCAGTACAACCTTTTAAACCAATCAGGAATCATTTAAGCACCGCGTTATTACAACCCTTAGATCTAAGTCAAATTGACTTGACTTAATCCTGGCCCTTGGTTTTGATCCAGTCTCTCGAACCTTCTCCTCACCCTATAAAAGGAACCCTATTCTCAGACTTCGAAGACTTTTGCCATTTTCATTTTTCTGAGAAATAGAGAGAAGAGAGAGAGTTAGAAACCCTAACCCTTTTCGTCAAATCCTCTTCCATCCAAACTCAAACACTTCTTCAAAACACCTTCATATCCAAAACACTACCCTGAGTGTTCTTGAGTGTTTGAGAGTTTGAGTTGAGTTTGTAATTGTTGCTGTAACCTCTTGTTCGTTAGATCTTGTTCTCAACTTAAACGTTTACTTAGATCCACTTTCTGATCTCATAGAAATTTCAGATCTGAGTTATTCATGTTACATTACACTTAGTTTCATTCTTTATTTCTCATCTTGAGAAATATATTATTGATTATTTTCTATAAAATGTTTGCTTACTTTGAAATCAACAATAAATGCTTTCTGTTTCTAGTTCTTGTAAAACTAAACCTTTGACCTAGTTCGGAATCTCACTTAGAGGTTTTCAATCTCGAAAAACTTTTCTAAATTCTGAGATTGATTAAGACCTTGTATGTCTTCCTAGCAAGGTATCCGTGGATTCAGGGAATGATTTAAAGGTCAAATAAGGTGCAAAGTTTTATAAGAAGAAAGAAAAAGAAAAGATCATAGCATATAGTGTTACTGTAATTTGTTAGGACTGTTTGTACTTAATAAGTGTGTGTGTGTGCATGCATGTGTTAGAAATCACCTCCACAAACACTTTCACCCTACAACACGAAAAGTGTTGGTAATAAGATCTTGTGAACAAAGAGTCGACGTAAAGTGCTGGAACAAATCAGAAGTTAACAAACTGGGAGAACTACATATACAATCAGAACTGCAAAGAAGTTTTAAGGACACCATAGGGTACATTCCTAAACTTATATAGGTCTGAGTTGTTTGCATGTTAGTTATATAGTTTGTAACTCATATATTTATTTTAGTGGATTTTTCATTTTACTCCGTAGAGGGAGTCGTGGATGTTTCCTCAATTGGTGAGGTTTTACCACGTAAAAAACATTGTGAACATAATATTTCTACATCTCCTCATCTCACTCTTGGTTGTACTGAGTTTAAGTTTTTTAAACTACTTTATAAACCTGTTATTCAAAACCTGAATAGATATCATACATACTGATTTATTAAACACTTCCTGTGTTCAAATAGTTTGGTTTTTACGAAAAGAGTTTCTTAAAAAAACAGATCGGAGTTACTTAAATAGTTTATTTTTAATAAACGGCTTTAGTAACATTTTTCAATTGGTATCAGAGCTTTGTAAACTGCTTTCAAAAGAGATCATGTGTTTCTAAAATTATTTTCTGAAAATCAAATATGGAAGAGAAAAATGAAAGATTTGGTAACTTGACCAGACCTCCAATCTTTGATGGAACCAATTTTTCTTACTGGAAAGTAAGGATGATTGCTTTCATTCAAGGAACTCTGGGAGATGATGTCTGGGACATTGTTGAAAATGGTTACACTTTTCCTATTAAACCAGCCAACGAAGGAAGTAATGAGAGGGTTAAGAAAGCATTAAGCGAGTTCACTCAAGAAGAGAAACAAGTTTCTTGAAATAATAATAAAGGAAAGAATGCCATATTTATGTCCATAAATGAACATGAGTTCAAAAGAATCTCATCCTGTACCACTTCTAAGGAAGCTTGGGACACCTTGGTTACTGCTCATGAAGGAGACACTAGAGTTAAGGCTGCTAAAACCCAAGTGCTTATTCAGCAGTATAACTCCTTAATTATGTCTGAGACTGAGTCATTTGATGACTTCTATATGAACCTGACTGGTATTGTGACCAAGTTGCATGCTAATGGGGTGACTTATGATAGACATGAAATTGTATCTAAAATTCTAAGATCATTACCACAGAAATTTGATAACTAAATATATGCTATTGAGGAAATGTGTGATCAAAATCTCACTCCTGAATTACTTAGTAGTAAGCTAAGAACTGTGGAAATATGACTGAGAGGAGATTTTGTCTCATATTTCCAAAGGGGGAGATTGAAGCCCTTATACTTTTGACTCACTTGAGTCTATATTGTATAAGTTCTCATCTAGTTTAGAAATTGTGACAAAATTATGTCCTCCCTAAAATCCAAAGAACCTAAGAAGTTGGTTTGCTACTTCATCTCTCTATCTTGTAGTGATCAAGAACAAATTGCCAACATTCACACACAGTAGAATTTATTCTTTGCATATCATACTTCATAATTATGTGTGTACATATGTTGAGTGTGTTTAAATCCCTAAGTTGGAATTTTAATAATTTTTTGGGATTTTTTAAACATTTTTTAAATAAGGTTTTCTTAATTAAAACTTGATTTAAAAGTTTTTGTGGTCAATTTGTAAATATAATTTGTTGGTTTTATTGGCCTAATGTTACCTTGGGTAGAATCCGAAAGCGGAGTAAACTTCAGGGTGTGGTTTTAATTAGTTTAAGACGCGTTTTTCATATCCTGTTATTGACCAACACCTGTCTCCATCTGATTGGCTGAGATTGTGTTTCTTTACTGAGTTAAAAACGCGTATGTTTTTAGCCCTTGGATCATTAGCTATCGACGATCTGCATGTTGTCTTGGTGAATCCCAGTACAACCTTTTAAACCAATCCGGAATCATTTAAGCACCGCGTTATTACAACCCTTAGAGCTAAGTCAATTTGACTTGACTTAATCCTGGCCCTTGGTTTTGATCCAGTCTCTCGAACCTTCTCCTCACCCTATAAAAGGAACCCTATTCTCAGACTTCGAAGACTTTTGCCATTTTCATTTTTCTGAGAAATAGAGAGAAGAGAGAGAGTTAGAAACCCTAACCCTGTTCGTAAAATCCTCTTCCATCCAAACTCAAACACTTCTTCAAAACACCTTCATATCCAAAACACTACCCTGAGTGTTCTTGAGTGTTTGAGAGTTTGAGTTGAGTTTGTAATTGTTGTTGTAACCTCTTGTTCGTTAGATCTTGTTCTCATCTTAAACGTTTACTTAGATCTACTTTTTGATTTCATAGAAATTTCAGATCTGAGTTATTCATGTTACATTACACTTAGTTTCATTCTTTATTTCTCATCTTGAGAAATATATTGTTGATTATTTTCTATAAAATGTTTGCTTACTTTGAAATCAACAATAAATGCTTTATGTTTCTACTTCTTGTAAAACTAAACCTTTGACCTAGTTTCGAATCTCACTTGGAGGTTTTCAATCTCGAAAAACTTTTCTAAATTCTGAGATTGATTAAGACATTGTATGTCTTCCTATCAAGGTATCCGTGGATTCTGGGAATGATTTAAAGGTCAAATAAGGTGCAAAGTTTTGTAATAAGAAAGAAAAAGAAAAGATCACAGCATATAGTTTTACTGTAATTTGTTAGGACTATTTGTACTTAATAAGTGTGTTTGTGTGTGTGAATGCATGTGTTAGAAAGCTCCTCCACAAACACTTTCACCCTATAACACGAAAAGTGTTGGTAATAAGATCTTGTGAACAAAGAGTAGACGTAAAGTGCTGGAACAAATCAGAAGTTACCAAACTGGGAGAACTACATCTACAATCAGAACTGCAGAGAAGTTTTAAGGACACCAGAGGGTACATTCCTAAACGTATATAGGTCTGAGTTGTTTGTATGTTAGTTATATAGTTTGTAACTCATATATTTGTTTTAGTGGATTTTTCATTTTACTCCGTAGAGGGAGTCGTGGATGTTTCCTCAATTGGTGAGGTTTTACCACGTAAAAAACATTGTGAACATAATCTTTTTACATCTCCTCATCTCACTCTTGGTTGTGCTGAGTTTAAGTTCTTTAAACTACCTTATAAACCTGTTATTCAAAACCTGAATAGATCTCGTACATAATGATTTATTAAACACTTCTTATGTTCAAATAGTTTGGTTTTTACGAAAAGAGTTTCTTAAAAAAATAGATCGGAGTTACTTAAATAGTTTATTTTTAATAAATGGTTTTAGTAACATTTTTCATTTGTTGACGTCCAAAAATTGGGACAACAAATAATCAAGAGAGGCAATTTATGAGAAATAAGAATTATGAATAATGGGGAAGAGAGATAGTGAAAAGATAATGATTTTTACGTGTTCGACCCTTGAGGGAAACCTACATCCACGGTGGTACTGCTTTGGTATTGCACTTGTTGATACAGTTAAAATTTGGGTTTTTTATACAACTCGAGGCTTGAGAAGGTATCAAAAAGTGTCCCCTCGTTTCATAAATTCGTCCCCTATTTATATGTGATTTTTAGATATTTACAAAGGGATAAATGGAATGCCCTTATAAGTTGGGCAGTTACATCTTAATACATGTTTATCATAATACGTTCGGACGCCTTGAAGTATGGAGAAACTTTGGTGATGGGCGTTTAGATAATCATAAGATAACAGATTTGGCGGTTGTAATCCCCGTGGTTAATGAGGTATATCTCATTTATATGTGTTCACAGGAGTACATAAGTGTCCAATCTTATAACAAATAAGTAGGCCGAGCAGTCCAAAGCTGAGATGACCCCCTTTGGTGATGAAACCGAGCACATTTGTTAATTACGTTTGATTATTTAGAACTTATTCTCTGCTGAGATTATATAGGTATAACAAAGTGCATAAACAATGATAAATGGTTTGGTATTTTGTATGTGTGAAAGGGATTCACTACTCATGTAGATGGATTAAATGCCTCTACAGAGCTTCAGTCTGGTTTTGATGAAAACCCCAATTTGAAGGATCTTTTACTTAATTTGAACGACAATTAAATGCCGATACAATATTTTATTTCTCCTTATTATTATAAATTTGGACAACAATTGAGTGTTAGTATATTAATTTTTGTTCCTGTATGATTTTATTCTCTAATTTTCTGAAGTATACATTTTCTTAGTTAAGTTGGGTCCTACTTTATATTATATTTGCACAGATAAAAATTTACTTCTCGTGTTTCTTTCTTACCGTTGCGTGTGCTAAAATCTTGTGTTCTTAGGTGAAAATTTTCAATTTCTACATAGTCTAATGTTATGTACATACTCCATTATCCAAGTCATTCTTAGAAACCAAACCCTTGAAGGTTAATATATAGATGTTTGCTACAATATTCATACAAGTCAGAGAGGATGCAGATATCAATAACAGCGATCCTGTATATTCTTCAGGGATACAAAGAAACATGTATAGATTGTAATATTATTATATTTTTATTCATGTAATTAATTTGATAGCTTGATAATTTTAATATCAATGCTTTTGGATTGATTAATTAGTTAGTTCCATAATTGAATTGTATAACATGTTTGAAACATGTGATGTATTTTTTTTTTTTTGGAAACAATCAAATCAAAAAAAAATATTTTTAAATAAATTTAATATTGGCCACGATCATAAACAATGACCATAACCATGATAATTTTCATGAATCAAGAATTGGATCACGATTCCTGACCGTGACCAGTATTACATTGGTCATGACATTGATCACGGTCATGAACCGTGGCTAGTATAGACTTGTTGACGGAAGATGGTCACGGTTCATGACCATCATACATTATCTATTGGTTACGATTAGGTTCACGGTTGTTAAATGTGAACATGACCTAAACTTTAGGTTATAGATAGGTGTATGACTCATCCAAATGGTCACAGTTTGGACCGTGACCAATATTTTTTTTATCATTGTAATGCCCAAATTTTTTAAATTAATACAACACGCGTTACAAGAAATTATGCAATTAATTTAAAAAGAATAATCTGGTGATTAAAATTAAGAAGAAAAATCCATAAAATGTCACGTATCGCGTTACACATTTAAATTAAGTTACACATTCTAATTAAATTAAGGAAATTGTACGAGACAAATTATATTTATATTTATGTTATAATATCATTAAGACATATAAGGAATTCATAAAAAAAAATAGACCTATCATGGGAGAAATGATTCAGGCTAGGGTCGAATAGATTCGGACCCATCAGATTTCCATTGTTTGAACTATACAACTTTTGAAATTCTTGGACAACTTAAGGAACCTACCCTCCCCCCCCATGATTATAGCCCATCTTTTTAGTTTTTTGTAATATCCCGTATTTTCATAATAAGTGAAATTAGTAGAATTTAAATTGATCTGATAGAATTTAACTAAATAAATTTTTAAATAAAATTTCTTAGTTAGAATTGTATGTTTATATGATTCATTTATGCATGTGGTGTTAACTCATAGAAAATAAATCGCATGTTAATTAAATTATTGTTATGTGGTGTTTCAATATAGTAAAAGTGTGTAAATTGGGTAGTTATAGTTTAGGAACGTTCTGGGATGAATTGTGGACTAGTTTAAGTGTTTTAGACATTTAAAATTAGGGTCGGGGCATAGGCACTCCATTAAGGGAGTTATTGAGCCAATCTGGGTATGATTTCGGGCTTATTTGCAGGCCCAAAAGTGGGTCTTTATAGATCACTTGGTATTAGTGATTAAAATAGGGTAATTAGCAACTTGAGAAGACATTCTAATCCACTTCAATATAACCATGGAATCCCCACACCCATTAGAGAGGTTACCAAGGTATAAGAAGGGAGAAAGAGAAACAATCCAAGAGGAGGAGATTACAGTTAACAGTTTAAGGCAAGGATTATTTTTCTTAATCAATTTTGAACTTGCTTCTTAATTAATTTATTTATTTCTCATTACAATTTTTGGGTTAATTAGAAAAACTGAGAATTTGTATAATTGGAATGAACTCTACGAATTTTAAGAACAAATCTGAAATTATTATGTTCAAGGATTAAACCAATTGGTGACAAACCCAGAAAGTGAGTATCTTGTTAATTGGAAATTGAACCTTAGAACTCATATTATAGGGGTGATAAATTGATGATTATAATTCATACATTAAACCCATCTGAAAATGATTAGATTGGAAATGACAACAAAGATTGCATTAAATGAACTCTAAGGTTGGGTTAATTTTCTAGGATTTTAAGAGCATAATATTATGTTGATTTGGTCAATTAACAATGTAAATAATGTTATTAGATCACGAGGAATCTATTTTCATTGAAATATAAATGGGTAAGACATTATGAAGAAATTGGGTTTTGGGATTATGAATCCCGTACTAAGAATTGTAGTAGTTTTGGCCACTGCCAGAAAGTGAATTGATTCGGCCTTCTAGGAGAATTGATTCGGTCCGGGGGCGAATTGATTCGGCCTCTGGACCTGGGTCGGGGTAGGATCGCGCAAATATCCGGGTAATTTTTACTAACTCAAAGGAGTTTGTGGGAGGTCATCCAAATTAGTGGATAATTAATAATAATGGATTTGTGCCATTATTTATTATTTGGGAAATTGACAAATAACTAGATGGTTAATGATGATGCCCAGTAATCATCATTTAAATTTATATAATCATCTCAAGCTCAAACACAACATAATAATGAAGATATATAATAGAACAACTATGGAAATAAGAGAAGGAGGTGAGGAGAAGTGGAATAACACCAGTATATACGTGGTTTAGCTTTTCAGCCTACTCCAGTGTGTAGGGATGTGACGTTTTCACTATGTAAAAGAGTCTCTAATGGCCTTGGTTGTAAAAAATTCAAGATTTATCTCTACTGTAAGTTAGATAGAACTTGGATAGGGTTTACGATTTCTGGATCCTTTCCTCT
Organism: Sambucus nigra; assembly: GCA_949130495.1. Classification (NCBI taxonomy): domain Eukaryota; kingdom Viridiplantae; phylum Streptophyta; class Magnoliopsida; order Dipsacales; family Adoxaceae; genus Sambucus; species Sambucus nigra. The sequence continues at coordinate 196,979,359 of OX422217.1, read as the reverse complement.
GAGGAAGAAGATGAGTATATATAGTGCTTGGGGTGAACATTATACCCCCAAGCATATAAAAGCATGTGTATGGTGAAGCTTCCACTAGGATGTGGACACTTGTCCCTTACACATGTATGTAATGATGATGAAATATTCTCCTCACGTTCTCATGTGATCTTATTATAACTACCTGCCCACGTGGATTAGTCATACTGGAAACCTATATCACACGTGGCTTTATGTCGTCTCGGGAGGTCTCGGCAAGGCTAGGTATGATACATCCAATGTCCTATGGAGAAACTAACAAGATAGATTGAAGTGTAGTCTCGACTGTCTGGGGGTGCGAGGTTGATATCAGGCTTGTGTGAGGGGATATTAGGCCAGTTGATAGGTCTCAGTCTAAGAGAATCAGATAAGATCGAGATAGCTGGTGAAGTGCCGCTGCAAATAACCCTATAACTTTTAGACATTATGGTTTATAAGGTCATCCTTGGTCAATTGGGTCCCATATTGGGATGAGGTCACACTTGGGTATATCAATCACCCCTAGCCCTTAGCCTTTATTGTGAGTAGAAGGCTAAGGAGTAAAAATATCTGAGAGAAGATGTTGATGAGACATCCTTGATTGAGGGTTGATATGTCCTTTTAATGTCAGGTCCAAAATGTTGAATAAGATAAATGGAGTGACACTTGGCAGGCATCCTGTGGCTTAGCATGTTGTCCAAGAGTGGCAGCTGCAGGCTTGCTTAGGAAGTTATGCCATAATGATGACTATCATGGAATTTGTGTAAAATGATTGCCACTTTTTTAATGTTTTGAAAATCTCACTTTACTCTATCTTCTTCAATTCTCTTGTTCCCAAACATTCTCTTTCTATAGCAAACCCAATTTTCTATCCTTCTCTCTTCTATTCAAGCTTCTCCGGCCACATTTGGAGTTTCTTTCTTGTTCCTCAGGAATTTTCCCCATCAGGTGACCTCCATCACCTTGTTTCCTTAAGGATTATAGTTTTTATTTATAGTTTGATATTTTAATTCTTTTTTAATCAACACGCTGGTTTTATGACAGCCTCTGTTGGTTCCCTTAGGGTGGTTTTCAAGGTTTCAAGGAGTGGCTTAGATTTGAGAGTAGTGGTGTAGGTCTTTCCCATCCACTTTTCGTCTTCTTTTCTCCCTGTGAGGGTCGTCAGAATTACTCCGGTCACCTTCTTCTGGTGATCTCCATTTATGTATTCTTAGGTTGTTCTTAAGAAAATCGATTCATTTACCCCTTTACCTTTTTGTCAACCCAAGTCAAAATTCTTGAATGTTTAAGACTTTATATGAACTCCTTGACCAATTTCCCCATCTTTAAGATCGTATCTTTATAGAAATATGAAAGGGTGAGGTTGAGGTTGAGGTTGAGGCTGAGGCTAAAAGGAAAATCGGGACCGATCTCAAACAACCTATATTCCTTATCCCTTTAGTTTTAATCCGTCCTCTGATAATTGATATAAGTAAGTATTCAATGAGTGAAAGTTTGTCTCAGAGTGAGGATACAATTTAAGTCTCATCCTTAGAAGTTGTATCCCTTCTACTTCCAGGGTTTCTGGTGAAGCCGACTCTTACGAACGATCTATAAGAGCCCTTTTCCTCTCATACGATCGACTATGGGGCCACTAGGTCTGATGACCATGACTAGGCTGCTGAGACTTCGGTCCCTGAGAGGTTGAGAGATATTGTGGTCGAACCCCTATCCAATCGGCTCTACCTATCTCATCCATGATCGAGGGGTAATTTCAGAGTAGGTCTATCGGTGGAGTACGAATTGTAGAAATCGTCGACTCCAGTGATAAGGCTAAGGAAACACTTGACATATCTTATGTTCAAACTTTTTGAAGAACCGTGAACAACGTTGACCTCTTGTACTGGTGACTCTTGTATGGGATCAGGTTTGATATCATAATGAGGATCCCTAATACGTTTGAGAGGGCATTTGATGGCTGACCTGGTGAGATTGTCATCTACAAACAAATGTTCAAGGTTGACTTTCACTTTCCCATCCACCCTAATGTGTGAATGATTCTTTCCAGTATAGGCCTAGACCCATCCCTCTTTCTCCCAATGCATGGAGGATTCTGCTCGAATTCATATCTTAATAGAAGTATTGCCATAGTGTCAACCTTCTGCCAAAGTTTTAATGCATGTTATAATGTCTTATGTATAAAAGCCCAACCTAGCTACTATCACTTCGTAGCCAGGAAGCCTACGAAGAAGGTTATTTTTTTTAATCAGACGTTCAACCACCACAATAAGACGAGATGTTTTTTTATCTCTGATGCATGGGAATTTCTTTAAAATTTTGCCTTCTCTGCTCATAGCCGAAGGCCCAATAATTATGGGGGGAAACTTCCATGACTGCCAAACTTGACCCCAACCTAAGGATAAATAACTGGGATAAGATTGAACGAATCAGAGTGCAAGGGTACAATGATGGGATCATTGAATTTGAGAAACTCATGACCCTTGAAGTCCTCCCAAAGATGGGATTAGGTGTTGACCCCCTGACCAAATGCATAAGTTTGTCATTTTAACTATAGTCTCATCTTTAATTGATTTTTACTCTAGGGCTTGTGAATTTTGGTTTGAACTGCGATGTCATCTTTAGCTATAATGTTTCTAACATTAACCTTTTCTAAATATTTTCAGATCATCCATACATACACCTGAGGATATTTGGAAAATGGTTGCCCAAATATCTCCACAATGATGAACACGATTGGCAAGAAGTCGGCTCCTCTTGTCCCAGCCAAGAAAATAAATGTAAGAGGCCTCAATAATCCCTAGGCTTCAAAGAAGAGGAAGGAGGTGGTGGATGACACTGTAGTTCACTGCCCTCAATATAAGAATAAGAAGGAGGTCCCGATTAAGGGCGGATCTGACAGCGTGATCCTAATATCATCTGATGATTCTCTTGTCACTTATCTCGCCCAGTTGAACCTCAACGACGAGACTCTAATTGGTGATGCCAGGAGGTTAAAAGACACTTCTACTTTAATGATTCCCAACATTGATAGACGCTTTCTGGAGGGTATGGATGCCTCTCGTCTCATTAAGTTTGGTCTTCACAGGGCCACTCAGGTAATCATTTGTAACTTTTGTTGTTTAAGTTTAGTAGTGTTGTCTCATACAAACCCATTTTTTAAATTTTTTACAGTCTCTACTCACCTTCACTCACCTTATTGAGTGGGTTAAAAAGAGGCTTCCCTTAATCCAAAAGGGCAAGAATGCTGAGAAGGTGGAAAAAAACTTGAGGGATGAGTTGGTTGTCAAGGACATCGACCACCAAAACTCCATAGCTGCAGAATAGTAGAGTCACATGGATGATTTGAACAATCTGAGGAAAGATCATGGTAATGTACTGAAGGATCCAGTCGACAAGAGGAAACCCGACATAGATGTTGTGGTCAAGGCGGCTTTAGACAAGGCAAAGGCATAAGTTGGACGTATGCTTTTGACAACCTTGAAAGGGTCGTGAAGACTGTTTTTCATTGGACCGTCCTTAAACAAGCCGAGGTTGGGACATTGGCCCCCAAAACTTTGAGGTTGTTGATCTTTTGGACCTCTTTCTCGACACTACTTTAGCCGATGTCAAAGCTGTTGTGAGCATCCCTACAGAGACAATTCAGTCGGCCACAACCAACACTTCTGAGAAGGATGGTGTTGAAATGACCAAGGGTGTTCCCAATGATAGTGAAGCTATCACTGAACCCATTATAGACAAGATTGTCTACAATCAGGATAATGTTCTTCCGTAGGATACCCTCTACTTTTCTTTGCTGTTATACTTCTTGGGCGGTCGTCTATGGCCTAACTTACCCTTTCCTTTTATACAATTTTTGAATAATGTTTGACGGTTTATTTTGAGAGCGACATTGTCTGAACCACGTGTCCTTATTAATTTTGTGGTGTGATGAATCTAAAAATCTCTTATTGACATATCTTATGTGTTTTTATTTTCTTCTCATTATGCTTCCATATCTTCTTTATAATACATTTGTATGATGGATAAGGAACTTATAAAGTCCATCCTCTTATTTGCTATTAGGTCTAACCATTAAACGATTTTTGAACCCATGTTTCCTCCCATCGTTTTCCAGAAGTGTATGGGCGAGTTTTTTCTTTTCATACACTTTCATCTATAGCCGAGAGAGGTTATCATCAAAAAATGATTTTTAATAGGAGGCCACCAAATTAATGATGTTAATTCTCAAGTTACCTCTCGTCTTATGCCGAGAGAGGTAACCACGCTAATGATTTTTAATAGGAGATCACCAAACTAATGATGTTAATTCTCAAGTCCCCGCTTGTCTTCAGACGAGGGAGGTAACCAAGCTAATGAGTTTTAATAGGATACCACTAAACAAATGATGCTAATTCTCAAGTCCAATCTCATCTTCAGTCGAGAGCAGTAGCCAAATTAATGGTTTTTAATAGGAGACGACTAAACTAATGATATTAAATCTCAAGACCACTCTCATCTTTAGCTGAGAGAAGTAACCAAATTAAGAATTTTAAATAGGAGACCATCAAACTAATGATGTTAATTATCAAGCCCATTCTCATCTTCAGTCGAAAGAGGTAACCAAATTAATGAATTTTAATAGGAGACCACCAAACTAATGAAGTTAATTCTCGAGTCCTTTGTCGTCTTCAGGCGAGAGAGGTAACCAAATTAATGATTTTTAATAGGAGACCACTAAACTACTGATGTTAAGTCTCAACTCTCATCTTCAACCGAGAGAGGTAACCAATACTTTTTTGCATTTTTCATCACATAAGTGATGTTATCACACCATTCTCTCCTCTCGATGTTATTAAGAGTCCATAGATGAGACGAGTCTCACATGGTTTCTCATTTCACTAAGAGCGAGTTAATGTTAATTCACCAAATGAATGATGTTATTTAGCTTAGGACAATTCAAACCATGCATTTAGACAATTGTACAAGAAATACATGAGGAAACACGTGTGTTGTTTTCATTCATTACTTTGATATCTTTTAAATACAAAGAAAAATTTTAAATTTAAAGATAAATATTCATAAATTGTATAAACTAGTCTACTAATAATACTTCTTGAAGTTGTCTAAATTCCATGGATTGGAGAAAGGTTCTCCCTCTAAGTTCTCTAACCGATAGGTCCCAAGGACGACCTCTTCGGTGACCCTATATAGGTCATACCAATTCGGGTGTAGCTTGTTCGACTTCTGCTAAAACTTCTTTAAAACTAGTCCCCCATAGCTATCGACCGAGGTTTGACACTCTTGTTGTAGAACTTGATTGTTCTTTACTAATACGCTACTTATCTAACCCTTGCGTATTCCCTTCTCTCCTCTATCAAATCTAAGTCCAACCTTTTCTCTTTGTTGTTAGTCTCTGGTTTATAATTTTGGACTCTGTAACTAGGCAGACTGAGTTTAGTTGAGATCAAGACTTCTGATCCATAAGCCACTATGAACGGGGTCTCCCCTATCGGCATCCTTTTTATCATCCTGTAAGCCCACAGAACGGCGTGCACCTCTTCTATCCATAAGCCTTTGGAATCTTATAACTTTTTCTTAATCTCATATAGAATTTTTCTATTAGTGACTTATGTCTGGCAGTTTTCTTGGGGTCGGTCTGGTGCTAAGGAGAACTATTTTATGTCGACCCTTCCGTAGTAAGCTTCCAAGGTCTTGTTCTTACATTGTTTTCCATTTTTCTCGAGATTAGAATGTGGGGTAGACCATATCTGCAGATTATATTCCTCCAAATGAATTTAAAGGTCTTTGTCTCTATAATAAAAACCATGGCCTCATCCTCTACCTATTTTGAAAAGTAGTCAATCGCCACTATTAAATATATGTAGTTGCATGCAACCCTGGGTAAAGATCCTATAAAGTCAATCCATCATAGTGCGAATTGCTAAGGGGATGTAATGGATGACATAGGTTGATGGGGATGATGGGGGATGCCTGCGTGTCTGTGGCACTTGTCACACGTAATTACATGGTCGGACACATCATTGGCAAGGGTCGGTCACCAAATGCCCTGCATCACTATCCACTTTGCCAAAGATTGTTCCCCAATATAACTAGAGCATGATCCTTCATGGTTGTTTCTCAAGACATTTTCCACCTCAGAGGCGTGGGCACATCGTAGTAGGGGGAGCAGAAAACCCTTCTTATATAGGACATCTCCTATGATAGTGAATTTTTCTGCCATGTCCCGTAATTTCCTCCTTTCGACTTTTACCTTTGGGATCTCCCCGTCTCTGATGTACTTGATATAAGGGTCGATCCATGAATCTCTAAGGTTCAAATTCAAGAAAAACCAAAGTTTATTATCATCTTCATCTATGATTGGTTTGTGAAAAATCTCAACTAAGATAGTTCTCCTAATCTCCATCCTTATAGAAGATGCTAATCCCTCCAGTGCGTCAGCTCATCTATTCTCAAGTTTAGGTACTCTATTTATCTTCACCTCTCTAAAGTTCGTCAAGACCTTTAAGTACTTGGCCAATTTCTCGTCATTAGCCTAGTAGATCCCCAGGATCTGGTTCACCACCAGCTAATAGTCATTGTGAACAATCATATGATCGATATTTAATACTTTGGACATGGATAAACCTTCCAATAAATATTTGTACTTGGATTCATTATTTGAGGCCTTGAAGCTGAATCTCAATGTATATTCAATGTCAGTTTCGTCCAGAGCCGACAATATGAGGCCTGCCCCACATCCGCTTTCACATAAGGAGACATCTATAAATAAACTTCATATTGGGTTGTCGACCGAGAAAGGCCCTTCATCTGTTGTCCTATTTCTGAACAAAATATCTTTCCTAGTAGGGTTGGCTAATGCACTGTCGACTGTGGTCAGACCCATAGTTACTATTTCTAGAAATATTGTAGTCTCATCTTCGTTGGCATCGGCATCGTCCTATGTGAACTTAGTCATAAAGTCAGCTAATGCCTGCCCTATAATTGCAATCCTTGGTTGATATATAATGTCGAACTCCCGTAGCTCAATTAACCAATCCATTATTCAACCCAATTTCTCGAGTTTATGGATGACTTGCCTCAAAGGATTGTCGGTGAGCACCACCATAGTGTGGGTTGAAAGTAAGGATTCATCTTTCTTGAGTCATATATCAAATCATATGCAACCTTATCCATCTTTGGATATCTCAGCTCGCCCCCTGGAGAACCTTACTATTGAAGTACACCTTTTTCTGAACCACTTCATCATCTCGAATGATAACTGAGCTAATTACCGACTATGATACTGCTAAATATAGGAACAACTTCTCTCTTTAGACAGGACGAGATAAGAGCATTAGAGAATCTATAAAATATTTAAATTCTTAAAAAGCTATGTCGCACTCTTCATCCCACTCAAATTCTTTTCTCAGAATTTTGAAGAAGGGGAGACACTTATCTATATCCCTTTAAATGAATTTGTTGAGAGCGGTGACTAGGGCTGTGTTTCGGCTGGATCGGATCGGAAAAGCATGTTTCGGAAAAAATTTCGAAAAAATCGGCATGCCGAAGTCGAATCCAATTTTTTTCGGAAATGTTCTTTTTTCCGAATTCGGAATTTTCGACAAAATCGGAATTTTCGGCAATTTTCTAGGAAAATACTTCGAAAATTATTTTGGAAAATAGTTCGGAAAACATTTTCGTGGAAAAATTGGAAAATAGTTCGAAAAATATTTCAGAAAAACAATCGGAAAATAGTTCAGAAAAATAATCGGAAAATAGTTCAGATAATATTTCGGAAAATAATTCGGAAATTCGGATCGGAACAAATTTCGGAAATTCGGATCGGCAAAAATAGAAAATTCGGAATATAAAAAAATTTCAATTTTCGATCCGATTTTTTTCCAAAAAATCAGAAATCGAAAAATCAGAAATCGGCAATAAAAAAATCTTTCCAAAATCGGATCGGAATTCGAAAAAATCAGAAAATGGAAAAAAAAACAGCCCTAGCGATGACTCTTCCTATCAACCTTTGCATGTCTTTTACCATCTTCAACATCCTTATCTGTATCAGTGCCTTGATTTTCTTTGAGTTCACCTCAATACCCCTCTGGTTAACTATGAATCCGAGGAATTTTCGTGCACCCACCCCTAATACAAACTTAGTCGGATTTAGCTTCATGTGGTAGAGGTCCATTATGTTAAATATCCTCTCAAAGTTGGCCACATGGTACTCATCCTTAAGGATCTTCGTCAGCATGTCATCGACGTAGACCTTGACCAACCTCTGGTAAGTTGCCCCTACATTTTTAAGGCCAAAAGGCATTAACTTGTAGCAATAGGTTCCTTTTTCATTGATAAAGGAAGTCTTTTCTGTGTTGGCTTTGTTTATGAAGATCTGATTATATCCAGAGCATATGTCCATAAAACTCATTGACTTATGCTCGGATGTGGCATCAACCATCGGATCTACACGAGGCATAGGAAATTTGTCTTTAGGAAAAGCTTTATTTACATCAATGAAGTCGACACACATTCTCCACTTTCCATTGGCCTTTGGGACTATTACGATGTTAGACAACCACTCTAGATAGTGAACCTCCCTGATGAATTCAGCTGACTAGAGTTCCTTAACTTCTTCTTAGATGACCACATACTTCTCTTTTGCGTCCTTCTTCTTTATTTCACAGGCTTTTCCTTCTCATCAGTATTCATCTTGTGTCAGATAACCTTTGGGTTTATACATGGCATGTCTTTATGGCTCCATGAAAATATGTTTTTCCTCTTCCTTAACAGTCCTATTACCTTTTCCTTTACCTTCTTTTTCAGTGATGAGACGATTTGGACTATTTATTCTGGCTCATCCTCATTGAGGATGATGGATTCTACCTCCTTTGTAACCTCTCCCTTCTTTAGTTTCCTCTCGTCCCTAGGGTCAAAAGTATCGATGTTATAGGAGGTGGTGAGTTTTTTATGGGCCTCTCTCTGCTCTACCGAACTGAAGTAACACTCCCTGGCATCTACTTGATAACCTTGGACTTCCCCTACTCCATAAGGATTCGGGAATTCTAATATTTAGTGAATGGTGGAGAGAAATTATTCAAGCACTTTGAAGGCCACACAATCGTGAATGATGTTGTAGGCCAAAAACACATTTTCATCCACTACCAAAAAAGATGACTTTTTTTGTTAGGCAACTCAGCTAGATGCCCATGAAAATATCCATTTCAAACACTCCAAGAGGGTGAACTTTTTGTCTGTTGAACCCTATTAAGGGTTGATTGTAAGGAATCAGTCTTTTCTTACTAAGCTTCAGCGTTTTAAAACATTCTCAAAACATGACATCGGCTGAACTATTATCGTCAACCAAAATTCTGGACACATCATACCCTTGAACCCTAATGCTGATGACCAGAGGGTCGTCATGGAGTCCAATATTCCTTTGAAATCCAACAGTGAGAACCCACAATCAAAGTGTCCATATCCACCTTCTTTATCTTCCCCAGCTTCGGCTCTACTACAATCGAGTTTACTTCCATTCGTTTGGACGCTGACTTAGCCTCAACAATGTGCACCTTGTGGTCGGTTGACCTTATCCCTCCATCTTCCATCCCCCCCTGATTATTTTCACATCAAATGAAATCATATAGCAACATCCATTTTGGGCATGGGATCTTTGGTGGGAGGTCAAGGTCGTCTTCATCATCATCAGAGTGATCGTCCTTCTTATCAGCCTGAGTCTATCGTCTCGACCTCTCATCTCTTAAACCGTCATATTTCTTTCTAGCCTCGTCTTTAGAACCACTACGGTCAATGTACTTTCGTAGCTTCCGTTATTTCAACATCTTCTTAATCTCATCTTTTAATGCAAAACACTTTTAGGTGGTTTGGCCATGGTCTTGGTGGAAATCACACCACTTTCTCGTGTCTCTCTTATGGGGGAGACCTAAGATTTTCAAGCATATTAAAGCTCCATTATCTTTAATCTCATTCAAAATCAAGTTAGGACTTACTGTGAGTGGAGTGTAGTCGGTAAATATGTCATCAGTCGATCTCTCTTTCCCATCTTTTCCCTTTTCTTTTTGACAGCTTCCTTTTCATCCACTCCTTTGGGATCCATGGCCTCCTCTACATTAATGACTCTCCTAGACGTAGTCAGAAGTTCTGCCATGGATTTTAGAGGATCCTCATCCAGCTTCCAAAGTAGTTTGCCTTTCTATAATCCACCCATGAGGGCGGTCATGGAAATATTTTTCTCGTAATCTTCAACCTCGAGCTTCTCTTTATTAAACTGTGCAATATAGTCTCTTAGAGACTCATTCTTCCCTTACTTTACTTAAAAAAATATTGGTAACCTTCTTTTGGGGTTTCATGCTGAAGCAGAAGTTCTGAATGAACTTCTCGATCGATTGCTTAAAATTTTCTATGGAGTTTTAAGAAGAGAGGTGTACTATATATGAGTTGTACTGGTTAGAGTACTAAAGAACGCTCGGCACCTCATCTCGTTCGAAATAGAGTAGATGTTAGCTACAGAGTGATACATCTCTATGTGATCAATAAAATTTGTAATCCCATCATACTTGGGCGTGACAATTGGTGATTTGAACTTGGACAGAGTTGGGTAACTCACAATCCTTGTTGTGAAAGGATGCCCTTCCACATACCCCCTTTTTATGAGTACATGGCTTTTCAGAAATTCATCAATTTTGTCTTCCAGACTTTGGATGGAATTGTTTCATGGTTTCTTATTCGCCACAACATTATATGATCCTCCTTACCCGTTAGTTAGGTAAGCCACAAGCTTTCTACCACTCATCTTTTGATAGTTATTTTCTTCCCTTTCCCCCCCCCCCCCTCCCCTCTCGGTCTTGTTGAGGCCGACGATCAGCACAACTTCCATTCCCTCTAGAGGCCACAATACTGGGTGATCTTGAGAGTCGGTCTTATAGGTCTCCAACCTGTATGAGTCAGAAAAAAGCAGACCTTTTGCTCAATTTTTTATATACTTAAGCCATGGATCGGCCTACCACTTTTTCCCTTGTTAGTTGGTGTTGGGCGAATCATGTTATTAGAAATTTTGTACGGTTCCTATCAGTCATCCTCATCAGCTTAAAGGTCATCTGGATATACTTGCACCTGCTTTCCCAGGTTGAGTCTCCTAGGGTTCGCCATATCTTTACGTCTCTGATGATGTTGTGTCTCCTTATGGGGGCAGGGGTGATCCCCTTGTTACCCTATACACACCATCTCTGGCGACCAGAGTTATCAGCTCTGCTATAGGGCCAATATGTCTGGCCATCATAGACTGTCTAAAGGAATCAAGTTGTTCTTGCATTTTCTGTTGGCTGGCCACCAGAGAGCGCAGCACCATTGCAACCTCGGCCATTTTTTACGAAGGAGACGCCTAGCTAAAGCTAGGGCCAATGCCATGAGGAAAATTGGAGGCCATTCTCTTCGGTGAATGAACATAACAAAGGGACTGGTTGGGTGAGCTGAAAGAAATCTTGAATAATCCATCAAGAGCTCCTTAAATGGTGATACAGATCCAACCTAGGGTGGAACTGGATCACCACCGAAGAATTAAGTGAGAAACAAGCTGAAAATGGAAGGAAGAAGATAAACCTTTGCTCCCACAGGCAGCGCCAAAATGATAATCGGCTCAAGCTCAAAAACAAAGTAATAATGGAGATATATAACAGAAAAACTATCAAAATAAGATAAGGAGGTGTGGAGAAGAGGAATAACACCAATATATAAGTGGTTCAGATTTTAAGCCTACTCCACTATGTAGGGATGTGAGGTTTTCACTATGTAAAAGGGGCTCTAATGGACTTAGTTGTAAACACTCAAGCTTTATCTCTCTACTGTAAGTTAGATAGAGCTTAGTTAGGGTTTACGATTTCAATATCCTTTCCTCCAGGGAAGAAAAGGAGTATATATAGTGATGGGGGTACGCATTGTACTCTAAGCATATATAAAGCATATACATTGTGAAACTTCCATTAAGGTGTTGAAACATGTCCCTTGCACAAGTATGTAATGATGATGCAATATTCCCCTCAAGTTCTCCTGTGATCTGGTTGTATCTTCCTGCACACAATGATTAGTCATGCTGGAAACCTATATCACACATGGTTGTATGTTATCCTGGGAGGTCATGTGTGATATAGGTTTCCAGCATGACTAATCATCGTGTGCAGGAAGATACAACCAGATCACAGGAGAACTTGAGGGGAATATTGCATCATCATTACATACTTGTGCAAGGGACATGTGTCAACACCTTAATGGGAGTTTCACCATGTATATACTTTATATATGCTTAGAGTACAATGCGTACCCCCATCACTATATATACTCATTTTCTTCCCCGGAGGAAAGGATATTGAAATCGTAAACCCTAACTAAGCTCTATCTAACTTACAGTAGAGAGATAAAGCTTGAGTGGTGCCAGGCAGAGATGAGGCTTGTGTGAGGGGATTTTGGGTTGGTTGATAGGTCTCGATCTAAGAGACTCGGATAAGGCTGAGACTACTGGTGAATTTCTACTTCAGAGGATCCCATAATTGTTAGACATGATGGTCAGTAAGGTCGGCCTTGGCTGAGTGGGTCCCATATTGCGATTAGGTCATACTTGGGTATATCAGTTAATTCCTAACGTAATAATATTATTTCGAGATTGATGAGACTTCCTGGGGGTCGTTATAAGGTTAATTAGCTATACATATTGTGTGTTAAGCGTATGTATGTATATATTTTTGTGAACATACCCATGTTCATGGACGGTCTATCAGTTGGAGTTACGTATGTCTCGAGACCGTAGCACACATTGACACATGTGGGCTAGGCATTGTGTAGGTCATTATTTTAGGTCCTCCATGGTAGCACCACTTATGAGGAGGTGGGTAGGATGGCTGCAATCCTGTGTCACCATTGGGGGTATGGATCATGAAATGGTGTACTACATATGGACCATCCTTCTTGTGTGTGATTTGTGATGTCCATTTGGAAGAGAAACTCCTTCGGACTTACCGATAGAGCATGAATGGGACACTGAAGGTAGATGCCTTTATATGTCATATAAATGTAAGTACATATATAATTATATAAATTGATTTAGAATACTTACTGCATGGTAGTGCCGATGGGCGGTGCTTAGTGTGAATTAACTGCATAATTGAATTTTGATTTCATAAATTAATTCTCGCAACTTTAGGGCACTGACCCAAATAATAAATATATTTTCTCCCAGGTTTTTAAAAACATGGATAGCAGGGTAGACTAGATATCATACTTTCTCATCAGTCATTCCAGTTTGAGTGACTTTAGTAGAGGTTGTTATTTCCATGTCATTCATTTCTATAGTTTCAGAGATTGTATGGGAATAATCTCGGAGTTTATCATTTAGTCTTTTTTAGATCATTTATACTTATGTTGAATTTTTCATAACTAGTTAGGTGTTGAACTTAATTATTATCTCTTATTACTTAAATGATTTTATTCTGCATGTTTATTTAAATTATAAATTTGAGAAGGATATAGATTGTTAGACAAACCCCATTTTTGACGTATTGGGTCTGACTGACCTTAAATGGGGGTTGTTACAGTTGGTATCAGAGCATCCAGTTTCTAGCATCCTTAGAATCTGGGTTGTATTCATTATAATCAATGTTGTGTTCTTTGATATGTAGAGCATATGATTAGGAATCATTGTATTATTTACAATATGTTGCTAGTACAAACCTTGTTTGCTTTCAGATGGAAAATGGTAAGTGAGGTAGACCATGATGTGTCACCACAGAGGTTGCATAGGAAAGGGCTCAGGAAGAGCCACAACCACACCGACAGCTACCAAAAAACCCACCCATGGTTAATCCTATAGATATTTTCATGATTTTGCTATAACACTTTCAGCCACCGCAGCACTAGCCACTACCACCACCACCGAAGTAAGCGGTACTACTTGTTCAGGCACAAGGCTCGGTATAGGCGAGAGCTAGGGGGCCTTCATTAAGGTCCACCCACCAGAATTTGCTGTGAGTCCAGACATAGTGGTGGCTAGTCAGTGGAATAAGGATATTCAGTAACACTTGAGGATTGTTGAGTGCATACTAGTGCACAAGAGAATGTTAGCATCGTTTCGACTGGTGGATTATCCTTATAGTGATAAGAGTCCATCACCACACTGGAGGAGTGGGATCAATTGATAATTGACAAGTTTTAGGTCAAGTTTGAGGGGAAGTATTTCCCACCTACTATGAAATTAGAGATGAGGATGAAGTTCATGGACCTTATGTAAGAAGGTCGCATAGTAGCAGAATATGAAAAGGATTTTATTGCATTGTCTTATTTTATTGGAGACGAGCTAAGCACCGAAGAGAAGAATATGAAGAACTTTGTGTCAGGGCAACATGGCACATCAGGAAATCGTTGCTAGGGCATCCGTCTTCTACCACCTACACTTAGGTGATGAATGTCGCATTGCTGCATTGTCAGGATCACTAGTTATTTCAAAAGTAATAGGGAGAAGAGACCCATCTCAGAGACGTTAAACCAACAGGGTAAGATGAATGGGAATGGCACTTAGGGTACCTAACAGTTTAAGGGGTCACAGGTGAGTGATCATCATAAGAGGTGTAAGGGTCCCGATGATGGGAACAAACAGGGCTAGTAGGACCAGGACCAGAAACGGAGAGGCCATCAGGGCCAGTGGCAGCAAGGTCGAGGCTAGAAGGTCCAACAGAAAGATAAACATCAGTTTTTAGGGGATTTTTATATTTTTGGAGAGAATGGTCATATGGCAAAGAGGTGCCCTGGGGATAATCGCAGTGTATAGGAGCAGGGGGAACAGCGGGGATATCAGGTACCATAGGTGCAATATCAGCAGTTGTTAGCCCCACCAATGATTGTAGTATCAACACTACCATCTCCAGCCACACCACCTCAGAGGAAACAACCATAGTTATAGTATGGGCGAGTGTACCATGTCTCACCTAGAGAGGGGCCAGCACCAGTTCAGGCAATGGAGGGTATGTTCCTTATCTTTGGGCATGTATGCCACATTTTATTAGACAGAGATGCATCGCATTCATTTGTTAGTACTAGCTTTGCTAGAAAATCAGGGATGATAGATTTTGCATCTGACTTAGCACTTTATATTGATTCACAGTGGGTGGAGGGGCACCTATAGGTTTAGCGTGAAGAGGTATAGGGTTTGATATTAGGCGACTTAAGTTTGTGGTAGACCTACTTGTGTTAAATATGTTCGAGTATGACATTATCTTAAGGATGGATTGGCTAAATACATACAGATGTTGTGTTTATTATTACGGTAGGTCCATCATCTTTTCCATTATGGGGCAAGAGATATACTTGGTTATGATGCCGAACCTTGGGGGAGGGTCAAGCATCCATTTGTATTATATTGAGGAGGAGACTTCTTCGGAGGTCATTGTGTACCTAGATTCCATCCCAATTGTTAGGGAATTTTCATATGTATTGGGAGAGATTCCAGGGTTGCCACCAAGTAAAGAGATCGAGTTCATGATTGACCTAATTTTGAAAACGAGACCCATCACACGTGCATCGCATCTTATGGGTCCTCTAGAGATAAGAGGGATTAGAGATTAGATTCATCAGTTACTGGGTTAAGGATTTATTAAGAGTACTTCACCTTGGGGTTCTCCTATTTTGTTTGTTAAGAAGAAAAATGGATCATTGAGACTGTACATTGATTATAAAGAGTTAATTAAGGTCACTATACGGAAAAAATATTTTTTTGCCCCGCATTGATGACTTATTAGACCAGATGAAGGGTGCAGTATATTTTTCTAAGATCAATTTGAGGTCAGGGTACCATCAGTTGAGGATTTGGGAGTATGACATCCTAAAGACAGCATTTCTGACGAGATATGGATCATATGAGTTTTTGGTTATGCCTTTTGATCTAACCAATGCACTAGTAGTGTTTATGAACCTAATGAATATGGTGTTCAGGGACATTATATATTAGTTTATTGTCGTGTTCATAGATGACATATTGATTTATTCTCGAACTACGAAGGAGCACGCACAACATTTTTGGGTAATCTTGTAAATGTTGCGTGGTCATCAGCTCTATGCTAAGTTTGAGAAATTTGAATTTTGGTTGCGGGAGGTTAACTTTTTGGGCCAAATAGTATTCGAGAGGGGGATATCAATGGATATATAAAAGTTTCTACAGTGATAAAGTGGGGATAACCCACTACACCTATGGAGGTGTATTGTTTTCTGTAATTGGAAGGGTACTACTATCGGTTCATTCAGGGGTTCTCAAAGATAGTCGAGATTCTAATGAATTTGATGAGGAAGGATGTACCATTTGTTGGGATGATGCGTGTTAGAAGGATTTTGATGAGCTAAAGGTTAGGTTGAATTCAGCTCCGGTACTTGCTTTGCCTCATGAAGGGATTGACTATTAGGCTCTTATGGATGCATCCTTGTACGGACTTAGAGGGGTGTTAATGCAAGAGGATTATGCTTCCCAAAATATTAAGTCTCATTAGGAGAATTACATGACCCATGATTTGGAGTTAGCAACGGTGGTGTTTGCTTTACCTATTTAGAAGCATTATCTCATGGGGGATAAATTTCATTTGTTCACAAACCACAAGAGCCTACAATACTTATTCACACAGAGAGAGTTGAGCATGAGACAACAAAAATGGCTAGAGTTAATCAAAGCCTACTAGTTTGAAATTTAGT
Organism: Sambucus nigra; assembly: GCA_949130495.1. Taxonomy (NCBI): domain Eukaryota; kingdom Viridiplantae; phylum Streptophyta; class Magnoliopsida; order Dipsacales; family Adoxaceae; genus Sambucus; species Sambucus nigra. Next base: position 196,962,634 of record OX422217.1, on the reverse strand, counting down.
ACCACCTAGGGAAGGCAAATGTAGTGGAAGACACTTTGAGTCGTAAGCTGACGGTTGAGTTAGCAACAGTGTGGAAGGTGAAGTGGAAATCGGTTCGTACTGATGATGAGCAAATACGCAATTTTATGGCAGTTCTCACCATCACAATCGAGATCATCATTCAGGACGTGAAGTCCCATGTAAGGTACCATCTTTTCTAGGAGAGGGTCAAAAGTTATTAGACAAGGGGGTGGATCATTATTCGATTGTCTTCGATGGCTGATTGAGATTTCAGGGCAAGTTGGTAGTTCTAGAGGATGAGGAGTTACGGTGAGCCATTATGATAGAGGCTCATGGGTCACATTTTACGGTTCATCCCAGTGGGGATAAGATATACAAGAACATGGGGAACCTGCATTAGTGGGATGGCATAAAGAAGGACATAGACATCTTTATGTCCAAGTGTACCACATGCTAGTTGGTGAAGGTGGACCATTAGTGACACACAGGTATTCAATAGCCTCTTAAGATTCCGTTGTGGAAATAGGATATCATTTACATTAATTTTATCATAGGGTTACCGATGCTGCAGTGGGGACATAAATTTATCTGGGTGATCGTTGACTATTTGATAAAGGTGGCTCAATTTTTTCCAGTCCGAACAAACTATACTTTAAAGAATTATACCATGATTTTCCTTGCATAGATTGTGAAGCTAAATATTGCGTCGGATAGGGACAATATGTTTGTGTACCACTTTTAGAGGAGATTCAAGCAGGCATTGGAGATGGAGTTGAGATTAATGACTTCATACCACCCATAGACAAATGGTGAGATGGAGAGAGTAAATTTAATGTTGGAGGATATATAGCGGATGTGCATATTGGACTTTAAAGGTAGTTGGAAGCAGTACTTACCATTGGTGGACTTTGATTACAATAAAAACTACAAGTTTACTATTAGGATGGAACCTTTTGAGGAATTCTATGGGAGGTCTCGTCGTTCACTCTCATGTTGGTTGGATGTGGAGGAGAACAAATTTATCGGACCAGAGTTTATTCAGGATACCTCAGAGAAGGTAGAGATAATTCAGGCAAGGATTCGAATAGCCAATGATAGATATAAGAGTTATGCTAGTGCAGATAGGAGACACTTGGATTTTGAGGTCAGTGATCAAGTTTTAATTAAGGTGTCTCCCATGAAGGGATTGATGGGATTTTAGAAGAAAGGGAAGTTAGATACTTAATATGTGGGACCGTTCCCTATCATTGAGAGGATTGGATCAGTGGCATATCAGTTAGCATTACTGGATCATTTGCAAAGGAAGCATGATGTTTTTCATATTTTAGTGCTACAGTTATTTCTTAGGGATGAGATAGACTGCCAGCACATAAATCTCAACGAGATGGAGCTTCATCCTCACATGACCTATGAGGAGAGACCCATAGCTATTATGGAATATAGGGAGTGTATAATTTGTTCCAAGGTTGTTCTCTTAGTATGTATGTAGTGGGGATACCACAAGGAGGAGGATTCGACATGGAAGAGGAAGGATGAGTCGATGTGGAAGAGGTAGGATGACATGCGAGAGAAGTACCCAGAGATCTTCTAGTCAAGTACGTTTCAAATTCCAAGGACGGAATTCCATTATTTGAGGGAAGAATGTAATACCCCATATTTTCATATTAAACTAAATTGGTAAAATTTAATTAAATAAATTCGTAAATAAAATTTCTTAGTTGGAATTATATGTCTACATGATTCATTTAGGCACATTGTGTTCACTCGTAGAAAATAAATTGCATATTAATTAAATTATTGTTATGTGGTGTTTTAACATAGTAAAAGTGTGTAAATTGGGTACATATAGTTTGAGAGCGTTTCGAGATGAAATGGGGACTCATTTGAATGTTTTAGACATCTAAAATTAGGGTTATGGCATAGGTATACCATAAGGGAGTTATTGGGCCAATCTGGGTATGGTTTTGGGCTTATTTAAGGGCCAAAAAGTGAGGGTTTGTGATAAACTCGTGATTAATGATTAAAATAAGTTAATTAGCAACTTGAGAAGTCTTCACATCCACCACAATAAAACCCTAGCATACCCACACCCATTGGAGAGGTTACCAAGGCTAGAGAAGGGAGAAAGAGCAAGGATTTAAGAGGAAGAGATTCCAATTGACAGTTTAAGGCAAGAATTCTCTTACTTAATCAATTTTCAATTTGCTTCTTAATTCATCTATGTATTTCTCATAAAACAATGTGGGTCAATTAGACAAATTAAGGATCTGTATAATTGGAATGAACTCTATGAATTTTGAGAAAAAATCTGAAAAATGTTTAAGGATTAAACTAATGGGTGACAAACTCGAAAATTGAGTATCGTGTTAATAGCGAATTGAAACTTAGAACTCATGATATAGGAGTGACAAATTGATGATTATAATTCATGTATGAAACCCTTGATATCTAAGAATTATTAGATAAGATACACAACAACAAAATTGGGTTAGCTAAACTCTAAGGTTGGGTTAATTTTTTGGAATTTTGTGAGCATAATATTATATTGATTTAGTCAATTAACAATCTAAATAGTGTTATTAGATCATCAAGAATCTATATTCATTGAAATATAAATGGGTAAGACATTAGGAAGAAGTTGAGTTTGGGGAGTATGAATCTCGTATTAAGAATTGTAGTTGTTCTAGCCACTACCAGAAAGCAAATAGATTCATCCTTCCAAGAGAATCCATTCGGTCTGGGGGAAAATCAATTCGGCTCTAGAGGATAATTGATTCATCCTTTGGGCCTGGGTCAGGGTAGGACCGAAAAACGTTCGGATGATTTTTACAAACTCAAGCGAGTATGTGGGAGCCATCCAATTGAGTGGATAATTAATTTGAAATGGATTTATTCCACCATTTATTATTTACGAAAATTGACAATTAACTTAGTGGTTAATTCCTAAAGTGTTAATATTATTTAAAGATTAATGATACTTCCCGAGGGTAATTATAGGGTTAATTATCTATACATATTGAGTGTTAAAATATGTATTTATTTATTTATGTGAACATACCCATGTTCGTGGATGAGCTATCGGTTGGGCTTGCGTACATCTCGGGACTATAGTACGCATCAACACAGGTGGTCCAGACATTGTATAGGTCATTATTTTAGGTCCTATGTGACAGCACCACTTATGACGATGAAGGTGGGATGGTTGGAATCCATTGTCACCATTGGGGGTATGGATCGTACAATGGTGTGCTACGTAGAAATCTCCCCACTTGTGTGTGATTTGTGATATTCATTTGGATGAGGGACTCCCCCAAACTTATCACTAGAGCATGAATGGGGCATTGAAGGTAGATGCCTTTATATATTGTATATATATAGGGACATATATACCCATGAAGTGGCAGGCTGAGAGATGTTATTGATGGTTAAAACTGCGGCATTGGGAGGCTTCTCATACTTTCTGAGAGTGAACTGTCCAGATACTTTCTACGGCTGGAAATACATTCTTCGATCTCTACTCCCAATTCTCCGAGGGATCATAAATAAGGGTAGTACTGTCCTCCCATCATCGGTCGGACATGGGCTAAGATGTTCTTCTTCACGATATTGACTTTCTCCACTTAAAAAGTACAGTTGGTCATGGTGGTTGCTTTCTCTCTCCATCGTGTTATGAAGTTACTAACAGATTCCATAGGGTTCTGTTTGAGATGTTATAAATCATGGCGGGTAACCTCCAATTCCTCATTTTACTTAAATTGTGACATGAATTTACGAGCAACATCCTTCCAACTGCGGATCATAAATTCCTCGAGAGATAAGAACCAGTAAAGAGCGCTATCCTTTAAAGTCTTCTGGAACATTTGGTCCATTATTTCCTCGGAGGCACCTAGGAGAGTCGTGCCTCAGTGGTAGCTTTGGATATGAACGATTGGGGGTCCACTACCCTCGAACTTCTCAATGTTAGGCATCTTGAAATTTTTTGACAACCTTTCTTTAGGATAGGGAGACATATAGGTGTAATCCATTTAGTTCCCAAAGATTCGTACTTGGTTGAACTTTTTGTTAAACATCTTAAGGTCATACTTTACCTTATTCAATTCTTCCTCCTTTAGATCAACAGTTATGCGTAGGTTAGCCCCTAGTTGGGCAAGAGTCGGTATAGGGAGTTGAGTTGGCGACGATCGATTAGTAGGAGGGGCATGTGGAGCGTGTTGATATTCCTCAGGGACCCAAATAGGCTCAACTACTGGAAGACCCATAACGAGAGGGAAGAGGACCTCGGGCTCTATGAGAATAGGGACTCGATTTTATTTTGTCTCATGAACCTTGGTTTGAAGGTTGTAAATCTCAGGAGTGAGTTGGGATAGGACCATTATCAAATTTGGTTGCACATTCTGTACTTGGTCAGCTTCTCCTTTGAAAGTGGATAAAGGTGAATTCTGGACTCAAAGGAAGTAACGAGGGAACTCACGGAGCCTCAGGGCGGTTCAATGAAAGACCGAACCCAATAAGGAGCCAGGCCAAGGATCGGGTATGCGATTAACCTGAGAAGTAGAAAAATTCGAATTTATTTTTAAAAGAGAGAGGGCAAACTGTTATTTTTTAAAAGGGAGGAAAATATTTTTGGGCATTTTTAAAAAATAGGAAGACAAAATTTTTTGGGGAAAAATATTTATGGTATATGGAAGAAAAAATGCTTTTGGTATTTTTAATAAAATAGGGGAAAATATTTTTGAAACCTGTGGTAAAAAAGAGGGAAAATGAGATATGGTTCTCATCATGATTATTATTATGTTTATTATGTTCTCACTTGCAGTACGATTACCTAAATTCAAAAAGAAATGTCCGATGGGACCTGAGCCTAGGAAAATTCGATTTGAAAAATATGTAAAAACATAGTTGAACTTATTACTAGGCACATAGCAGGGCCCCGTTTTGAAAAAGATGAAATCGCATGAAAATTTTGGCAACATGTCCACTCATCATTTTGGTAGAGTTTTGGGTAGAAATCGTCAGACTAAATATGAGTGTACTAGGTTTGACACCTATATGATCGTATGCAATTGTTGGGTTAACTGGAAAGGTTCCCTCCTTTGGTATGACTTCCATGATATATGTCTTTCTTTTTAGGGCAATCGGTACATGTGGACAATCCATTTGATATACCTAAATGTACGTGAATTACCTCACTATGTACCTCATGGGGACCGTACGTGTGAGAGAGAATGTGATGTACTCAGCGTACTTTAATGAGTTCCCTACGATATACCTCCCGTAATGACTTCGGTCTAGCAGTACGATGCCGGGAGAACCGTTTGTAAATGTCAAAGTTACTTGTCCAATGGAAGGTGAGATTCATATCGCTTACGCTAGCTGCGACCTACCGGACCAGCGCTCATCACGAAGTGACCCCCCAGTTATGGGACAAAATTTGGTCAATAGCCATGCTCTTTGGTGATGAAGTGTGAAAAATGCATGATTCTTGATTAGTATATTATGGAGTGATTATCTTTATTTGGCATGATGAGCATTATACTAATAGGGAAGAATGTACAAGTATAAAAAATTAAATCTATCATAGAGCATGAATATTATACTAGGAAGGGATATGTGAGGGTGAGAATCTCTACAAGTGGGTGCGTGGTAATGAACCTAAGTATGAATCAACTACAAGTGGTGTGCGACATGTGTGAGTGAGCATGAATATATACAAGTGTGATAAGTGGAGGTGTGTGTTAGTAACACCTAAGCATAGATATTCTAAGTGGTGTGTGCAACATGTGGATATAAGTAATCCTATGTGTAAGTAATGTGAAGTGTACATGAGAAGTATATACAAGTGTGTGAGTAGTGATATAAGCATGAGGTATATAAGTGCAAAAAAATAATAGAGGAGAAAAAAGGGAACATACAGGTAGGTGCATACGCACACAAGAAGAAAACAAAAACACACATGCAAATAAAGTCTAGACATTTTATGAAAAAAATATTCCCCAATAGAGTCTCCATTGTGGCCATCCCAGATCATATCCTCTCTCTTCCCAGTGGGGGGAAAGGGGTAAAAGCTCTCTCGTCTGCTTTAATTTAGGAATGCTTCGGTCGTCGTCGGTGTGTAGTGAATGTAAAGATATGGAATCTTCGGACTATTTTGCACAAAATAGGAAAAAGAACATGTCACCTCTTCAAGAGAATACTATCAAAGACAAATTGATGCTTAAGAAACCAATAGCTCAAAGGTTTGGGGGCTAAGTTGCGAAATAGGAAGGTTTTAGGCACCCATCCCGCCCTTTCGATCTCTCATAGGTTTGTGTTACTCTTTTCCTTAATTTCTCAGTGAAGTGTGTGTGTGTGTTAGGTCTGGAAAAATGGACGGTTAAAGAGGAAACCATCAGTAATCCATCCACTAAAATTGGTTTGGGTCCCATTTGTTTTCTTTTGGGGTTTAAACGGTTTTAGTCAAACCAACATGTCGGGTGGTTTGCGGATCAGTTGCGGGTCATCCTTTAAATAAACGTAAACCCCCAAAATATACACTTTGTTCGTTACACTATCAAAATCCCTCTCTCACACTCATAACTAAACCGAAAAATCGTCCCGTCTCTGATCAAAACTTATTGCTGTAGATCAAAACCGATCAAAGCTGGAAGGTTGGAAGCTTGGTCAGTATTCGCAGGTCAGAGAGATTTTTGATTTTTTGGTTTCAATGGTGGTGTTTATGTATAAGAATAAATCTATAATAGGTTTTTGATATTATGTATAATAGGTTTTTGATAACTAGCTGAATGTTTGGATTTTTGATATAATGGACCAACCTGCTTGATGTTAGGAAGTTTTTTTTTCTTTCCAATAGCTTGATTTCCAATAAGTACAAGCATTAACTTCCAATAACATTAATGTTTAAATTAATATAAGATATTAAATTAATATCTTATATTAATTTAATATAAAATATTTAAAGAGAGAGAGATTGTGTCTTAATGTTTAGAATAACTTCAAATGACATTAATGATTTTTGATTTTTTTTTTTACTTTTGAAAATTTTATTTACAGATGTTATAAATATAGATTTCAATTAGTTTGGGTATAAACATTAATTTTGATTTTTTTTCAGAATTTAATTATGATTTGTTTAAAAAAAATTCAAAGGTACAGAATGGGGAAAGCGGGCTAACCCGACCTGATGCGGGTTTGACCCGACCCGAGCCGAGTCAGACCCACCCACATAATTCTACATGACCCTTTCCTGAACCGTCCAAATTTATCCGTATCCATTTTTAACCCGTCCATAACCATACATTTTCCAGCACTAGTGTGCGTGTATATATAAATTTAGATTGGAATCTCTCAACTCATATCATGGAAAAGATAGAGTGAGATCATTCATAGGAATGTTCCCAAAATAATATTTAGAAAATATGATTTATGCGTTTATCGAAATCTTGATCGTTATGATGAAACAATAATATATGTTTGATAAATGCTAAAAAGGATCACAAGTATAATATATGCTAAAATAATGTATATCTGAAAAGGATGAAAATGCAAAAATGGAAAAATTGGGAAATTGGACTCGAGTCTCGGGTTTTAACACGAAATGCCTACGTAGCCTATAAAGGCATCAAAGTCCACGTATTTTGCACGCGGCATAAGGGTGGGGTTTATCCCATAGATTCAAATGGTAATTTATTATATAAGTGTGTCTAGAAAATGTATTTTGGTTTTGAGAAATTGTGATGGATAATCCCGTTGGAATTTATAGGTGTAACCCTCTTTTTGTTTGTTTTGTTTTTTATATAAAATAAGTATGTGCAATAAAACTAATAACGGTGGGATATTAATGTGTATGACCTAAAGTAAAAGCTAAATTAAGAATTTAGGTAACTAATGTAAAAACAAGAAATTTAAAGAGAGAGAGAGAATGATTTTGGACCTTCTTTGGAGAATTGAAGCTTGATCTTGATCTTGATCTTGATCTTGATCTTGATCTTGATCTTGATCTTGATCTTGGATAAGTTCCCTTGGATGTTGAGATGAACGTTTGATGTTATCGAGAGAATGATATTTTGCTAAATTAGGTATGAAAAGGATAGGAATGTAAGATGGAAAGGAATTTCACATAAGGAAACTTCGTTGATTGCAAGAGAATGTTGTTGAGATCACTGATATTGATGGATCAGAGGTGTGTTTTTTGGAGTGAGGTCATTTTATCTATTTATAGGGTAAGGGGGTTCTGATCATCATAGCCCTAGTCCTACCAATCAGTAGGTAACCCTAGGCACACTGCCGATAGGCAGGGAAATGAACCTGCTAATCAGTAGTCTCGTGCAGCTTTTTTCAGAAAAATGGTTGTAGGATGCAATGCATTAATCCAATTCGTGCACAGGTCATACCATTATAAACTTAATTCAGAGACCTTTAAGAGTCCTTTGGGTCACTCCCGGGTTCAGGAGTTGATTTTAGGTCAAATGTGGCTCAATAACGCTCGTCAGTCCTTTGAATGGGAAATCATCGAACGGAAACGAATCGTTCATCGGAACGGTAAGTCAGAATCTAGCACGAGGTAGACCGTTGGAAAGGTTATGCGAGGTAATTATACATTCCAAAGAACTTCACTCAATTCAAAAAGTTGACCTTGGTCAACCGAGGCCCGAAACTGCTCGGTGACCTTTCGGAGTAAAATTAGTCATTTGTCTGTACCGTAAGGATAATTTACGCTCGGGGTGGACCATTGAAAATGTTATTAAATGAAATTACAGGATTCATTTAGTCTCATTTGAGATGAAGAGTTGACATTGGTCAAACGGAGCCCGTGAATGGCTGGTGGCTTCCAGATCAGTTTTCGAGGAAGAACGGATCGTTAATCCAAACGGTTATGCTATTTTGTGCACGAGATAGACCATTGGAAAGGGGTTTCATTTCCCTTTGAATATTCAAAGAGATTTTTCTCTGGTGATGAAGTTGACTGGGGTCAAATCAGGTCCGGGAAGCGCCTTAGTGGCCTCTGAATCGATTTTTAGTGATAAAATGGTTCGTTCGTTTGAACCATTATGCCAATTCATGCATGAGACAAACCATTGGGAAGGGATTCAGATCCCTTCAAAGATTCATTGATCTTTCGCTCTGATGATATAGTTTACTAGAGTCAAACGGGGCCGGAGAGTGCCTAACGGCCTCTAAATCAGTAGTCGGAGTATGACCTAGGTTTTGTAGTGAATGGAGAGGCACTGGGGACCTAAGGATAGACTTAGGGGGTCATAGAATGTGGTGTCTACAATGTATATATAATCTAATATCATGATAATATCTTATTTAGATTCTTATTTAAGGATTTATAGGCTTGAAATACTCTGTAACATGTGTAGAAACATGTAGTATGTTGGTAGAAGATATCTAGACTTGATAAATGGTGTTTAAAATGGGTTTCGGGAGAAATAAGAAAGTTTAAAAAAAACAACCCTTAAATGTGTTATGAATATTGTTAAGAATCAAGAAAAAAATGTTGAAGACTATATATAATAATTGGGAAAATATATGACATTTTGCTCAAATAGTCTTCAAATGATTAAATGTATTTTATGTAGTTTGAACATAAAATGATGAAACATGATTTTTGGACATAAAATCATAAAAGATGGTTTTGAATGGAAATGATGATTTTTAATGCCATAATGAACTAAGTATGTTTTTCACAAGGTTATGATAAATAAACGGCAAAACGACAATTTTGATAAAATTAAGGGTCCTAGTGATCGAACTTTTTCATTAGACCTTATCGGTCGATATTTTATTAAAAATTCATAAATTACGTAAAATGGCATGTAGACGATAAAAACGATGAAACAAACTGCAAAAATGACAAAAACTGTAATATGATGGAATAATGTGGACATTAGTAAAAATATTAACATACATTAATATGGACTCGGATGACACCGATAATAATTAAGAAGGGCCTTGAGCCCTGGAGTGAAACACTCAAAATCACTAACCAGAGCATATGGTAGCATATCAGGCGGTGTGAATCCCATTAAAGTATGCTTTGGAAGATTTCAGAAAAAAGATAATGAAAAAGAACATTCCAGAACAAATAAAATGAGGTCCAAGCACCGCCATACTTTCCAAAAGTTCAACAACTCTAGAGTCCTAAATAATGATCACTCCACCCGAAGCCCCCACAACATCCATGCTACTCTATTTGACCCTACATCCTCCCCAAATGTATCTAGCTAACCCTCCATCCATATTACTCAACTTTGTCTCTTGCATACACATGATAGTTGGATTCCATCTATAAAAGGCCCTGCTCACAATGCCACATTTTTTAGGATCGTTCAAACCCCTCAAATTCCACAAAATCAACCTAGGATTCATTAAACACGTTAATCAATCTAAATATCCCCCTGATCTCTCTCATGCCTTCCTATTTTCCTAAATAAATCGACAACCTTGCCCTCACACCCCTCGTACTCTACCCCTGAAATCTTACTAAAACCTTATATCACATTCTCTACCCACCCCTCTGGGTTCTTCACCCATCCCACTTTCTCTTTTTACCTATACTCATCATCTTCTCTTGGAATTTGAATCTTGACCCACAATTTGGAATTTTTTAAATCTGTAAGATTACTACCATTTCCCATTCCTCCCGCCTCCCATCTTTCACCCATGACACACCCTTGAAACACCCCGAAACAGTTACTAACATTTTATCTAGCTACCACAATGTCCATGTTACCTTTAGTGAGTTCTACGTTCCCTTTCCACCCTCCACACCTGTATTTTTTATCAGCTAGTATGATATTACTCCCTCCTTCATTATTGTCCCTACCTGCCTCTTTTTAAACTAGTTTTTCGAATTAATAAAAGCCTTGATGTTTTTTAATCACAATAGGGATTTCCCATAGTAAACATCCTTGCATTCGTTTTTTCTATCACTGTCTTCATACTGACCTTTTTCTCCATTCAAGCTACCTATTTGAGTATACTCTTGTTCTTTGTCTCCCGACCAATTCCCAGTGATTGTTTTGCCTTTTGATTCCATTTTATCTCTAATTTAAAAAGAATTTCCATTTTTAATCTGGGCTACGGCTTCTCAAAAATGACAGTCTTGGGCATCACTTTGTTTAATTCCACTTTTGTGACTCGAGTGTTGTCTCCCCTTGGGAGCCAATTCAAAGAATCTTTCCTATTTATGTTTTTCACGGCTACACTATTACTCACCTTTTGGTTCTTCCCATAATGCGCCACATGCTCACTAATTTCTAAACTCCCAACATTCCTAATTTCTAAACTCCCAACATTCCTTCTCTCTATAAGAACACATGTCCCCATGTTTCCCTCCTCTTGTTCCATCCCACTAACACGCCCCGTGCTTTCCTTTCCCTCCATTTCTATTTATGGTTCTCCGGTGACTTTAGGACCAAAGTTTTGTTCTTTTTTGGCAGCTGCTGAGCCTGATCCTCTTGCCCTCTTGTCGAACTAACAAACTTATCCTATCTTTCTTCTTATGGTCTAACACTGATGGGATCAATAATTCTTGAATGTTCTAGAGAAGCCACACATGGTGCTGATAGACCCTATGGAATAGACACACACAGTGCTGATATATACCAGATTAACAACCTGCATACCTTTCTTTGTTTCTTACACTGGATGCTTAAGAATCCTTACAATAGAGTTTTTCATTTGTGCATGTGACACCTTCCTTTTAACATTCATGGTTCCTTATCCCACATGACAAGAGTGTGGGTGGGATTGTTCAAGCCCCACATTCAAAATCTCACTGTCAAATACTCACTCTTGAATTTCGTCTCTCCCTGTCGTTATTCGAGCTATCCCCTCAACCACCACTGGAACTGTCTTCCCTTTTTTCTCCTCCTCTGGTGGGTTTTTCTTCCACCTCCGTGATTCATTACCTTTATAATACCATTGAACCGATATTTCATCCCAAATGGGCAACCCAATGATCCACCCCTCGGCTTTGATAGTCACTTTTCTTGGTACTTTTTCACTTTATTTGACCAGAATCCGAACCCACCTTAGCTCTTCCCCTGCCTAAGTAATCTCATCAACCTTTAAATAAACCCCACATCTATGTCCAACGGCTTGGAACACTTCCTCCCCCCATAGATGAAGGGGGAGACCTGGAAGAGTATAATTTATGTCATTTGCCCATATCTCAGGCTTAGATAGATTTTGGTGTATCCTATTACGCTAAACCAAATGGAAGATTTGTGAGTGTTGTTATCAGTCACAAATGACCTTTATAACTAATATTTACGGTCACAATTTAAGGGGTGACAAAAGAAAATTTGTAACTCCTAACAGCACTCACAAATTTTTATAACACCTATGGTGGTTGTGACTGGTCACCCCAATTTGTAACAGTTATTTGTAATTGCTATCAGCAGTTATGAATAAAATATTAGTAACTGTTGTCGACAATTACAAATATTGAATTTTCCACTGCTAATAGTAGTCACAAATATTATATTCGTAGCTGCTAACGGCGGTTACAAAATTGGCAGTAGTGACAAATTTGTAACTGATATTAACAGTTACAAATGTTGAATTTGTTAAATATGTCACTTCTTAGACCAGTTACAAATATCTTAATATTTTTAAAGAAAATAGTAGAATAAAAAAAGTGAACTAAAATAGAGTAGATGAAATGCCATGAACATGTAACAAATCTAAAAAAATTAATGCCGGTATTATACAAGTCTCAAAAAAGTCGACAAAAATCATTTATATTTCGGACATTTCAACTATCATGCACATGTAAAATTTGTTTAAACTTAATTTAACATCAAATAAACCCATCCCGAGTGCCAAATACAAAATGAGCATCTAATAAAAAAATAAACTAAAAAATGGTAGGATTGGGAGCCACAACTGCATCCTTATCAACCATATGAGCTTTGTCAAAAAAGTTCATGAGTGCCTAATGCTTAATATATGCCTACAAAAACAAAAACAGAGCTCAAATAGTAAATTTGTAGATTAAACTTACCCAACCAAACATTTACAAGCCTAAAATAACATGAATTTGCATAATGTTACCAAAAATTAAAATAGGCATACAGCAGAGTTGTCCTTGGCACAGAGTCATGTACACTACATCAACTTTATTTTGATTTTGTTCGTGTAAATTTGAGTTAAACTATGTACATTTAATCTAATAACTTACAAATTCTATTAATAAAGATAAACTATGACCTCTATAAACACAATACAACACTATATCATTGAAATGTTTAGTGAAAACTCACAGTTTTTGGTCATGATTCATTTCAAGCTTCTCCTAGCACCCTGTGGCATGCCAGGAGAATCGGGTCATCATGTTAGGCCGACACAGATATCTCGTCCTAGCATGTCGAGTTGCTAGGCCATACATAAATGTATAAAATGCGTGGGAATAACCTTTTTATGTAAAATTTATCTCTCATTCCTTATTAATCTATATCTAAAGAGTAAAATATAATATGGCTTTACTTCATAAATTTTATAGAAGTCTTATATTTGAAAATTATTTATTTTTCCACGTCTTCTTCTCATTTCTGCTTGTATAATTTTTCCACCTTTGTACCTTCTTTTTAATAACGATAGATATTCCAATAAAAAAATATCCTAAGACACTTGTTAACCCAACTTTACATGATCCAGATGTCACCCGATATTTATAGATCTTATAGAGAAGAAGTTGAGTTCCCCTTTTCCATATCTAAGACAAAGTTCATGCGGGCTCTTTATAGCAGAATCTACATCATTGCACCATTCTTCTAATGCTCTCTCAACAAGCTGAAGGGTATAATATTAATATAAAAGAATGCAGTTAGCAAGTTGATTTACATTCACCAATATTTTTTTGCACATCCAATCAAGCAATAAGCTTTTTTTTTATCAATAAATCATAATATTTTGATAATACTAATGCATCCATTCAATCATTTTTTTGGTTAATCTATACAACATTTCCATTGGTAAAATGCCATATAGAAACAAGCAACTTAACAGATAGAATTAAAATTTAATGAGACAAAGAATGAAAGAGAAGACTCTTAAGATCTGAGAGAAATAAAAGAAGATTTACCTTCATATCCATGAGAGAGAAAACAATTGTAAGGGTAGGGCCATCATGCTAGGTCGACACATATATCTTGGCCTTGCATGTCGACTTGCTAGGCCATACATAAATGTATAAAATTTATGGCTTTACTTCATATTTAAATTCACATTATCTCAACTAAAAAGGTAGAGAAGAAAGAAGATATCTCGATTATTCACATTTAAAATTCAATTTCTTATTCTAAACTAAAGTTAAACTCTTATAAAAATGTTAAATGGTCATCTTCAACGAAAGTTCTTGAGTCGTGATTTCATGGAAAGCCATGTTCTTCTCTTCGGTACTGGCAGTTTCAAGTTTTTGTTGAATAAAATAACTTCCATACTGACCAGCACTACTTAGATAAGGTTTGGACAAATTAATTAATCTATGAAGGATTTGTAAAAGAGAAAGGCAAAGAATATCATCCATTAACATGCACTCGAACTCAAAAACATGGCCTATAAATTCTGACAGCTCAAAACATCTTATTTTATTTCTCTTAAACTTGTCTAGTAAAGAGGATCAAAAACTTTCATCCCTATTACCATCAGCATCAGAGTGCTATGATCCCACCATTTATTAATTTGAAATGGATTTATTCCACCATTTATTATTTACGAAAATTGACAATTAACTTAGTGGTTAATTCCTAAAGTGTTAATATTATTTAAAGATTAATGATACTTCCCGAGGGTAATTATAGGGTTAATTATCTATACATATTGAGTGTTAAAATATGTATTTATTTATTTATGTGAACATACCCATGTTCGTGGATGAGCTATCGGTTGGGCTTGCGTACATCTCGGGACTATAGTACGCATCAACACAGGTGGTCCAGACATTGTATAGGTCATTATTTTAGGTCCTATGTGACAGCACCACTTATGACGATGAAGGTGGGATGGTTGGAATCCATTGTCACCATTGGGGGTATGGATCGTACAATGGTGTGCTACGTAGAAATCTCCCCACTTGTGTGTGATTTGTGATATTCATTTGGATGAGGGACTCCCCCAAACTTATCACTAGAGCATGAATGGGGCATTGAAGGTAGATGCCTTTATATATTGTATATATATAGGGACATATATACCCATGAAGTGGCAGGCTGAGAGATGTTATTGATGGTTAAAACTGCGGCATTGGGAGGCTTCTCATACTTTCTGAGAGTGAACTGTCCAGATACTTTCTACGGCTGGAAATACATTCTTCGATCTCTACTCCCAATTCTCCGAGGGATCATAAATAAGGGTAGTACTGTCCTCCCATCATCGGTCGGACATGGGCTAAGATGTTCTTCTTCACGATATTGACTTTCTCCACTTAAAAAGTACAGTTGGTCATGGTGGTTGCTTTCTCTCTCCATCGTGTTATGAAGTTACTAACAGATTCCATAGGGTTCTGTTTGAGATGTTATAAATCATGGCGGGTAACCTCCAATTCCTCATTTTACTTAAATTGTGACATGAATTTACGAGCAACATCCTTCCAACTGCGGATCATAAATTCCTCGAGAGATAAGAACCAGTAAAGAGCGCTATCCTTTAAAGTCTTCTGGAACATTTGGTCCATTATTTCCTCGGAGGCACCTAGGAGAGTCGTGCCTCAGTGGTAGCTTTGGATATGAACGATTGGGGGTCCACTACCCTCGAACTTCTCAATGTTAGGCATCTTGAAATTTTTTGACAACCTTTCTTTAGGATAGGGAGACATATAGGTGTAATCCATTTAGTTCCCAAAGATTCATACTTGGTTGAACTTTTTGTTAAACATCTTAAGGTCATACTTTACCTTATTCAATTCTTCCTCCTTTAGATCAACAGTTATGCGTAGGTTAGCCCCGAGTTGGGCAAGAGTCGGTATAGGGAGTTGAGTTGGCGACGATCGATTAGTAGGAGGGGCATGTGGAGCGTGTTGATATTCCTCAGGGACCCAAATAGGCTCAACTACTGGAAGACCCATAACGAGAGGGAAGAGGACCTCGGGCTCTATGAGAATAGGGACTCGATTTTATTTTGTCTCATGAACCTTGGTTTGAAGGTTGTAAATCTCAGGAGTGAGTTGGGATAGGACCATTATCAAATTTGGTTGCACATTCTGTACTTGGTCAGCTTCTCCTTTGAAAGTGGATAAAGGTGAATTCTGGACTCAAAGGAAGTAACGAGGGAACTCACGGAGCCTCAGGGCGGTTCAATGAAAGACCGAACCCAATAAGGAGCCAGGCCAAGGATCGGGTATGCGATTAACCTGAGAAGTAGAAAAATTAGAATTTATTTTTAAAAGAGAGAGGGCAAACTGTTATTTTTTAAAAGGGAGGAAAATATTTTTGGGCATTTTTAAAAAATAGGAAGACAAAATTTTTTGGGGAAAAATATTTATGGTATATGGAAGAAAAAATGCTTTTGGTATTTTTAATAAAATAGGGGAAAATATTTTTGAAACCTGTGGTAAAAAAGAGGGAAAATGAGATATGGTTCTCATCATGATTATTATTATGTTTATTATGTTCTCACTTGCAGTACGATTACCTAAATTCAAAAAGAAATGTCCGATGGGACCTGAGCCTAGGAAAATTCGATTTGAAAAATATGTAAAAACATAGTTGAACTTATTACCAGGCACATAGCAGGGCCCCGTTTTGAAAAAGATGAAATCGCATGAAAATTTTGGCAACATGTCCACTCATCATTTTGGTAGAGTTTTGGGTAGAAATCGTCAGACTAAATATGAGTGTACTAGGTTTGACACCTATATGATCGTATGCAATTGTTGGGTTAACTGGAAAGGTTCCCTCCTTTGGTATGACTTCCATGATATATGTCTTTCTTTTTAGGGCAATCGGTACATGTGGACAATCCATTTGATATACCTAAATGTACGTGAATTACCTCACTATGTACCTCATGGGGACCGTACGTGTGAGAGAGAATGTGATGTACTCAGCGTACTTTAATGAGTTCCCTACGATATACCTCCCGTAATGACTTCGGTCTAGCAGTACGATGCCGGGAGAACCGTTTGTAAATGTCAAAGTTACTTGTCCAATGGAAGGTGAGATTCATATCGCTTACGCTAGCTGCGACCTACCGGACCAGCGCTGATCACGAAGTGACCCCCCAGTTATGGGACAAAATTTGGTCAATAGCCATGCTCTTTGGTGATGAAGTGTGAAAAATGCATGATTCTTGATTAGTATATTATGGAGTGATTATCTTTATTTGGCATGATGAGCATTATACTAATAGGGAAGAATGTACAAGTATAAAAAATTAAATCTATCATAGAGCATGAATATTATACTAGGAAGGGATATGTGAGGGTGAGAATCTCTACAAGTGGGTGCGTGGTAATGAACCTAAGTATGAATCAACTACAAGTGGTGTGCGACATGTGTGAGTGAGCATGAATATATACAAGTGTGATAAGTGGAGGTGTGTGTTAGTAACACCTAAGCATAGATATTCTAAGTGGTGTGTGCAACATGTGGATATAAGTAATCCTATGTGTAAGTAATGTGAAGTGTACATGAGAAGTATCTACAAGTGTGTGAGTAGTGATATAAGCATGAGGTATATAAGTGCAAAAAAATAATAGAGGAGAAAAAAGGGAACATACAGGTAGGTGCATACGCACACAAGAAGAAAACAAAAACACACATGCAAATAAAGTCTAGACATTTTATGAAAAAAATATTCCCCAATAGAGTCTCCATTGTGGCCATCCCAGATCATATCCTCTCTCTTCCCAGTGGGGGGAAAGGGGTAAAAGCTCTCTCGTCTGCTTTAATTTAGGAATGCTTCGGTCGTCGTCGGTGTGTAGTGAATGTAAAGATATGGAATCTTCGGACTATTTTGCACAAAATAGGAAAAAGAACATGTCACCTCTTCAAGAGAATACTATCAAAGACAAATTGATGCTTAAGAAACCAATAGCTCAAAGGTTTGGGGGCTAAGTTGCGAAATAGGAAGGTTTTAGGCACCCATCCCGCCCTTTCGATCTCTCATAGGTTTGTGTTACTCTTTTCCTTAATTTCTCAGTGAAGTGTGTGTGTGTGTTAGGTCTGGAAAAATGGACGGTTAAAGAGGAAACCATCAGTAATCCATCCACTAAAATTGGTTTGGGTCCCATTTGTTTTCTTTTGGGGTTTAAACGGTTTTAGTCAAACCAACATGTCGGGTGGTTTGCGGATCAGTTGCGGGTCATCCTTTAAATAAACGTAAACCCCCAAAATATACACTTTGTTCGTTACACTATCAAAATCCCTCTCTCACACTCATAACTAAACCGAAAAATCGTCCCGTCTCTGATCAAAACTTATTGCTGTAGATCAAAACCGATCAAAGCTGGAAGGTTGGAAGCTTGGTCAGTATTCGCAGGTCAGAGAGATTTTTGATTTTTTGGTTTCAATGGTGGTGTTTATGTATAAGAATAAATCTATAATAGGTTTTTGATATTATGTATAATAGGTTTTTGATAACTAGCTGAATGTTTGGATTTTTGATATAATGGACCAACCTGCTTGATGTTAGGAAGTTTTTTTTTCTTTCCAATAGCCTGATTTCCAATAAGTACAAGCATTAACTTCCAATAACATTAATGTTTAAATTAATATAAGATATTAAATTAATATCTTATATTAATTTAATATAAAATATTTAAAGAGAGAGAGATTGTTTCTTAATGTTTAGAATAACTTCAAATGACATTAATGATTTTTGATTTTTTTTTTTACTTTTGAAAATTTTATTTACAGATGTTATAAATATAGATTTCAATTAGTTTGGGTATAAACATTAATTTTGATTTTTTTTCAGAATTTAATTATGATTTGTTTAAAAAAAATTCAAAGGTACAGAATGGGGAAAGCGGGCTAACCCGACCTGATGCGGGTTTGACCCGACCCGAGCCGAGTCAGACCCACCCACATAATTCTACATGACCCTTTCCTGAACCGTCCAAATTTATCCGTATCCATTTTTAACCCGTCCATAACCATACATTTTCCAGCACTAGTGTGCGTGTATATATAAATTTAGATTGGAATCTCTCAACTCATATCATGGAAAAGATAGAGTGAGATCATTCATAGGAATGTTCCCAAAATAATATTTAGAAAATATGATTTATGCGTTTATCGAAATCTTGATCGTTATGATGAAACAATAATATATGTTTGATAAATGCTAAAAAGGATCACAAGTATAATATATGCTAAAATAATGTATATCTGAAAAGGATGAAAATGCAAAAATGGAAAAATTGGGAAATTGGACTCGAGTCTCGGGTTTTAACACGAAATGCCTACGTAGCCTATAAAGGCATCAAAGTCCACGTATTTTGCACGCGGCATAAGGGTGGGGTTTATCCCATAGATTCAAATGGTAATTTATTATATAAGTGTGTCTAGAAAATGTATTTTGGTTTTGAGAAATTGTGATGGATAATCCCGTTGGAATTTATAGGTGTAACCCTCTTTTTGTTTGTTTTGTTTTTTATATAAAATAAGTATGTGCAATAAAACTAATAACGGTGGGATATTAATGTGTATGACCTAAAGTAAAAGCTAAATTAAGAATTTAGGTAACTAATGTAAAAACAAGAAATTTAAAGAGAGAGAGAGAATGATTTTGGACCTTCTTTGGAGAATTGAAGCTTGATCTTGATCTTGATCTTGATCTTGATCTTGATCTTGATCTTGATCTTGATCTTGATCTTGATCTTGATCTTGATCTTGGATAAGTTCCCTTGGATGTTGAGATGAACGTTTGATGTTATCGAGAGAATGATATTTTGCTAAATTAGGTATGAAAAGGATAGGAATGTAAGATGGAAAGGAATTTCACATAAGGAAACTTCGTTGATTGCAAGAGAATGTTGTTGAGATCACTGATATTGATGGATCTGAGGTGTGTTTTTTGGAGTGAGGTCATTTTATCTATTTATAGGGTAAGGGGGTTCTGATCATCATAGCCCTAGTCCTACCAATCAGTAGGTAACCCTAGGCACACTGCCGATAGGCAGGGAAATGAACCTGCTAATCAGTAGTCTCGTGCAGCTTTTTTCAGAAAAATGGTTGTAGGATGCAATGCATTAATCCAATTCGTGCACAGGTCATACCATTATAAACTTAATTCAGAGACCTTTAAGAGTCCTTTGGGTCACTCCCGGGTTCAGGAGTTGATTTTAGGTCAAATGTGGCTCAATAACGCTCGTCAGTCCTTTGAATGGGAAATCATCGAACGGAAACGAATCGTTCATCGGAACGGTAAGTCAGAATCTAGCACGAGGTAGACCGTTGGAAAGGTTATGCGAGGTAATTATACATTCCAAAGAACTTCACTCAATTCAAAAAGTTGACCTTGGTCAACCGAGGCCCGAAACTGCTCGGTGACCTTTCGGAGTAAAATTAGTCATTTGTCTGTACCGTAAGGATAATTTACGCTCGGGGTGGACCATTGAAAATGTTATTAAATGAAATTACAGGATTCATTTAGTCTCATTTGAGATGAAGAGTTGACATTGGTCAAACGGAGCCCGTGAATGGCTGGTGGCTTCCAGATCAGTTTTCGAGGAAGAACGGATCGTTAATCCAAACGGTTATGCTATTTTGTGCACGAGATAGACCATTGGAAAGGGGTTTCATTTCCCTTTGAATATTCAAAGAGATTTTTCTCTGGTGATGAAGTTGACTGGGGTCAAATCAGGTCCGGGAAGCGCCTTAGTGGCCTCTGAATCGATTTTTAGTGATAAAATGGTTCGTTCGTTTGAACCATTATGCCAATTCATGCATGAGACAAACCATTGGGAAGGGATTCAGATCCCTTCAAAGATTCATTGATCTTTCACTCTGATGATATAGTTGACTAGAGTCAAACGGGGCCGGAGAGTGCCTAACGGCCTCTAAATCAGTAGTCGGAGTATGACCTAGGTTTTGTAGTGAATGGAGAGGCACTGGGGACCTAAGGATAGACTTAGGGGGTCATAGAATGTGGTGTCTACAATGTATATATAATCTAATATCATGATAATATCTTATTTAGATTCTTATTTAAGGATTTATAGGCTTGAAATACTCTGTAACATGTGTAGAAACATGTAGTATGTTGGTAGAAGATATCTAGACTTGATAAATGGTGTTTAAAATGGGTTTCGGGAGAAATAAGAAAGTTTAAAAAAAACAACCCTTAAATGTGTTATGAATATTGTTAAGAATCAAGAAAAAAATGTTGAAGACTATATATAATAATTGGGAAAATATATGACATTTTGCTCAAATAGTCTTCAAATGATTAAATGTATTTTATGTAGTTTGAACATAAAATGATGAAACATGATTTTTGGACATAAAATCATAAAAGATGGTTTTGAATGGAAATGATGATTTTTAATGCCATAATGAACTAAGTATGTTTTTCACAAGGTTATGATAAATAAACGGCAAAACGACAATTTTGATAAAATTGAGGGTCCTAGTGATCGAACTTTTTCATTAGACCTTATCGGTCGATATTTTATTAAAAATTCATAAATTTACGTAAAATGGCATGTAGACGATAAAAACGATGAAACAAACTGCAAAAATGACAAAAACTGTAATATGATGGAATAATGTGGACATTAGTAAAAATATTAACATACATTAATATGGACTCGGATGACACCGATAATAATTAAGAAGGGCCTTGAGCCCTGGAGTGAAACACTCAAAATCACTAACCAGAGCATATGGTAGCATATCAGGCGGTGTGAATCCCATTAAAGTATGCTTTTTAAGATTTCAGAAAAAAGATAATGAAAAAGAACATTCCAGAACAAATAAAATGAGGTCCAAGCACCGCCATACTTTCCAAAAGTTCAACAACTCTAGAGTCCTAAATAATGATCACTCCACCCGAAGCCCCCACAACATCCATGCTACTCTATTTGACCCTACATCCTCCCCAAATGTATCTAGCTAACCCTCCATCCATATTACTCAACTTTGTCTCTTGCATACACATGATAGTTGGATTCCATCTATAAAAGGCCCTGCTCACAATGCCACATTTTTTAGGATCGTTCAAACCCCTCAAATTCCACAAAATCAACCTAGGATTCATTAAACACGTTAATCAATCTAAATATCCCCCTGATCTCTCTCATGCCTTCCTATTTTCCTAAATAAATCGACAACCTTGCCCTCACACCCCTCGTACTCTACCCCTGAAATCTTACTAAAACCTTATATCACATTCTCTACCCACCCCTCTGGGTTCTTCACCCATCCCACTTTCTCTTTTTACCTATACTCATCATCTTCTCTTGGAATTTGAATCTTGACCCACAATTTGGAATTTTTTAAATCTGTAAGATTACTACCATTTCCCATTCCTCCCGCCTCCCATCTTTCACCCATGACACACCCTTGAAACACCCCGAAACAGTTACTAACATTTTATTTAGCTACCACAATGTCCATGTTACCTTTAGTGAGTTCTACGTTCCCTTTCCACCCTCCACACCTGTATTTTTTATCAGCTAGTATGATATTACTCCCTCCTTCATTATTGTCCCTACCTGCCTCTTTTTAAACTAGTTTTTCGAATTAATAAAAGCCTTGATGTTTTTTAATCACAATAGGGATTTCCCATAGTAAACATCCTTGCATTCGTTTTTTCTATCACTGTCTTCATACTGACCTTTTTCTCCATTCAAGCTACCTATTTGAGTATACTCTTGTTCTTTGTCTCCCGACCAATTCCCAGTGATTGTTTTGCCTTTTGATTCCATTTTATCTCTAATTTAAAAAGAATTTCCATTTTTAATCTGGGCTACGGCTTCTCAAAAATGACAGTCTTGGGCATCACTTTGTTTAATTCCACTTTTGTGACTCGAGTGTTGTCTCCCCTTGGGAGCCAATTCAAAGAATCTTTCCTATTTATGTTTTTCACGGCTACACTATTACTCACCTTTTGGTTCTTCCCATAATGCGCCACATGCTCACTAATTTCTAAACTCCCAACATTCCTAATTTCTAAACTCCCAACATTCCTTCTCTCTATAAGAACACATGTCCCCATGTTTCCCTCCTCTTGTTCCATCCCACTAACACGCCCCGTGCTTTCCTTTCCCTCCATTTCTATTTATGGTTCTCCGGTGACTTTAGGACCAAAGTTTTGTTCTTTTTTGGCAGCTGCTGAGCCTGATCCTCTTGCCCTCTTGTCGAACTAACAAACTTATCCTATCTTTCTTCTTATGGTCTAACACTGATGGGATCAATAATTCTTGAATGTTCTAGAGAAGCCACACATGGTGCTGATAGACCCTATGGAATAGACACACACAGTGCTGATATATACCAGATTAACAACCTGCATACCTTTCTTTGTTTCTTACACTGGATGCTTAAGAATCCTTACAATAGAGTTTTTCATTTGTGCATGTGACACCTTCCTTTTAACATTCATGGTTCCTTATCCCACATGACAAGAGTGTGGGTGGGATTGTTCAAGCCCCACATTCAAAATCTCACTGTCAAATACTCACTCTTGAATTTCGTCTCTCCCTGTCGTTATTCGAGCTATCCCCTCAACCACCACTGGAACTGTCTTCCCTTTTTTCTCCTCCTCTGGTGGGTTTTTCTTCCACCTCCGTGATTCATTACCTTTATAATACCATTGAACCGATATTTCATCCCAAATGGGCAACCCAATGATCCACCCCTCGGCTTTGATAGTCACTTTTCTTGGTACTTTTTCACTTTATTTGACCAGAATCCGAACCCACCTTAGCTCTTCCCCTGCCTAAGTAATCTCATCAACCTTTAAATAAACCCCACATCTATGTCCAACGGCTTGGAACACTTCCTCCCCCCATAGATGAAGGGGGAGACCTGGAAGAGTATAATTTATGTCATTTGCCCATATCTCAGGCTTAGATAGATTTTGGTGTATCCTATTACGCTAAACCAAATGGAAGATTTGTGAGTGTTGTTATCAGTCACAAATGACCTTTATAACTAATATTTACGGTCACAATTTAAGGGGTGACAAAAGAAAATTTGTAACTCCTAACAGCACTCACAAATTTTTATAACACCTATGGTGGTTGTGACTGGTCACCCCAATTTGTAACAGTTATTTGTAATTGCTATCAGCAGTTACGAATAAAATATTAGTAACTGTTGTCGACAATTACAAATATTGAATTTTCCACTGCTAATAGTAGTCACAAATATTATATTCGTAGCTGCTAACGGCGGTTACAAAATTGGCAGTAGTGACAAATTTGTAACTGATATTAACAGTTACAAATGTTGAATTTGTTAAATATGTCACTTCTTAGACCAGTTACAAATATCTTAATATTTTTAAAGAAAATAGTAGAATAAAAAAAGTGAACTAAAATAGAGTAGATGAAATGCCATGAACATGTAACAAATCTAAAAAAATTAATGCCGGTATTATACAAGTCTCAAAAAAGTCGACAAAAATCATTTATATTTCGGACATTTCAACTATCATGCACATGTAAAATTTGTTTAAACTTAATTTAACATCAAATAAACCCATCCCGAGTGCCAAATACAAAATGAGCATCTAATAAAAAAATAAACTAAAAAATGGTAGGATTGGGAGCCACAACTGCATCTTTATCAACCATATGAGCTTTGTCAAAAAAGTTCATGAGTGCCTAATGCTTAATATATGCCTACAAAAACAAAAACAGAGCTCAAATAGTAAATTTGTAGATTAAACTTACCCAACCAAACATTTACAAGCCTAAAATAACATGAATTTGCATAATGTTACCAAAAATTAAAATAGGCATACAGCAGAGTTGTCCTTGGCACAGAGTCATGTACACTACATCAACTTTATTTTGATTTTGTTCGTGTAAATTTGAGTTAAACTATGTACATTTAATCTAATAACTTACAAATTCTATTAATAAAGATAAACTATGACCTCTATAAACACAATACAACACTATATCATTGAAATGTTTAGTGAAAACTCACAGTTTTTGGTCATGATTCATTTCAAGCTTCTCCTAGCACCCTGTGGCATGCCAGGAGAATCGGGTCATCATGTTAGGCCGACACAGATATCTCGTCCTAGCATGTCGAGTTGCTAGGCCATACATAAATGTATAAAATGCATGGGAATAACCTTTTTATGTAAAATTTATCTCTCATTCCTTATTAATCTATATCTAAAGAGTAAAATATAATATGGCTTTACTTCATAAATTTTATAGAAGTCTTATATTTGAAAATTATTTATTTTTCCACGTCTTCTTCTCATTTCTGCTTGTATAATTTTTCCACCTTTGTACCTTCTTTTTAATAACGATAGATATTCCAATAAAAAAATATCCTAAGACACTTGTTAACCCAACTTTACATGATCTAGATGTCACCCGATATTTATAGATCTTATAGAGAAGAAGTTGAGTTCCCCTTTTCCATATCTAAGACAAAGTTCATGCGGGCTCTTTATAGCAGAATCTACATCATTGCACCATTCTTCTAATGCTCTCTCAACAAGCTGAAGGGTATAATATTAATATAAAAGAATGCAGTTAGCAAGTTGATTTACATTCACCAATATTTTTTTGCACATCCAATCAAGCAATAAGCTTTTTTTTTATCAATAAATCATAATATTTTGATAATACTAATGCATCCATTCAATCATTTTTTTGGTTAATCTATACAACATTTCCATTGGTAAAATGCCATATAGAAACAAGCAACTTAACAGATAGAATTAAAATTTAATGAGACAAAGAATGAAAGAGAAGACTCTTAAGATCTGAGAGAAATAAAAGAAGATTTACCTTCATATCCATGAGAGAGAAAACAATTGTAAGGGTAGGGCCATCATGCTAGGTCGACACATATATCTTGGCCTTGCATGTCGACTTGCTAGGCCATACATAAATGTATAAAATTTATGGCTTTACTTCATATTTAAATTCACATTATCTCAACTAAAAAGGTAGAGAAGAAAGAAGATATCTCGATTATTCACATTTAAAATTCAATTTCTTATTCTAAACTAAAGTTAAACTCTTATAAAAATGTTAAATGGTCATCTTCAACGAAAGTTCTTGAGTCGTGATTTCATGGAAAGCCATGTTCTTCTCTTCGGTACTGGCAGTTTCAAGTTTTTGTTGAATAAAATAACTTCCATACTGACCAGCACTACTTAGATAAGGTTTGGACAAATTAATTAATCTATGAAGGATTTGTAAAAGAGAAAGGCAAAGAATATCATCCATTAACATGCACTCGAACTCAAAAACATGGCCTATAAATTCTGACAGCTCAAAACATCTTATTTTATTTCTCTTAAACTTGTCTAGTAAAGAGGATCAAAAACTTTCATCCCTATTACCATCAGCATCAGAGTGCTATGATCCCATTACACTGCTAACTAAATTCCTTATCCCAGAAGGAAAATGCAATCTCTGATCACCATGCCTAACATGACTGCTTGACCCAATGAGGGAATTTGGAAAAAGAGGACTGCCTTATCCCGAAAGGAAAATGCAGTCTTCGATCACCAGTTCCATCTCTTCCACCACATACATGGAATCCAACTTTGTATCCACTGCATCAAGTACTCGACCCCTTTGAACACATCTGATCACCCGATCAATAATTGCAATACGACCCCGATCTGGGCCACTAACAATTGGACTTCTCCCACTAGCCACCTCAAGGAGTAAAACACCATATGCATAAACATCAGAGCTCATAGAGGGGTTATAGGTCCGAGTCAACTCAGGCGCTATATATCCTATTGTACCCCCAACACTAGTAGTTTGTGAATTTACACCACAGTCATAAAGCCTCGCAAGCCCGAAATACCCAAGCCTACCATTCATATCAGCATCTATTAGAACATTACTTGACTTCACTTCTCTATGGATCACCACTTGATCCCACTCCTCATGCAAATACAATATACTCTATCCCCATCTCAATAAAAACTCATTTCTGGGATTGACAAGAAGAGAATGAAGGCTGCCATTTGGAACATAATCATAGACTAATAGGAGATCGTTATTTTTCTTACACAGCCCTTGAAGGTTCACCAGGTTCTTATGCTTTAATCTCCCTAAGCTTACAATCTTTGCAGTGAATTCTCTAATTTCTTGTTCATTGTTGTTTGATATGCTTTTTTTAACTGCAATCTCATCCCCACTAGCTAGTAAAACACGTTTATATACAGCACCAAACCCTCCAACCCTAGGCAACTTGTTTTCACTAAACCCCATTGCTGTTGTGTAAAGATCTTTGTATAGAAATCTATGAGGAACATCCTTCTCCCAGTCCTCTAAAGTTTCAAATTTCATTTTTCGTCTATATACTGAAAATGAGCTCATATTTGTCATCAAATATGAAGAGTTGATGTTGAATTTAGAAATAAAATTTTGTTATAAAAAAGAGAGACTTCAGATTATATGTACATGAAAGGCTTAAACAATTACAAGACCAATGTAGAGAACGTGTGGTATTTACAAACAAGTGATATGGGCAGGTTGACTGTTTGACTCCAGTTGCATCCTTTGTAACATTCAATGTGATATGGACAGGCTATGTAGCATATAATTGAAGGACCTCTGAATAAGTGGGGGAAGAAGAGACAAGTGATCAGGAGAAATTTAAGTATGTGGCATCACCTCTTCCATCTTGTATTTTCATTTTCTTATTTTATTAGTATAGTTCTATATATATTTGAGGACTGATTGTGTCCGCATATCATCATAGTTTTGTATATTATCATTAAAATATATTTCTTATCAGGGAAAACAAATTGTGTTGCATACAAGATTGTTGTTGGAGATCGTCGAGGAGGAGATCCAGAGCTTCATCTTCGACGTCATGGAAACGTCTCCTTATCTACGTTTTCCAATTTGGTATCATTGGGTACTATGTCTATCACAAGTGGATCAAACATTTGGGATTCAACCCCATTGAATCCATGGATTTCCTCGCGAATCAAGAGATCACATTATCCTTTAAATTCAAAATCAAACATTTTGATCGTTTCACTACATCCCACACAATTCATGATTCTAAACAAAACATGCCAAAATTTTAACAATATCAAAACAAACTTGAATTACATCGAAAAACTATAGAAGCCATTTGGAAAACCAAAACTTCTAAAGTTTCAGAGCCTGTAGATTATGTCGTCATTTCCAATGATGCTGATCTTATAATCGTAGAAGATATTCTAAACAAAATAGTTCATGCCACACTCAAGTCATCTATTTATGAAGTAGATGTTACGATGGTCCATAAAAGTACTATTGTAGACAATATTGAAAGGATTAAGCACTTTGAAATCAATACAGATGAAGCCATGGTAGCAGATATTTGCAATTTATCTCCAAAAGCCAATGACCTTCCTAAGTATGACAAGTATTTGGCTTATCATAAGCAATACATGTCATACTAGGAAGACAATTATCAAATTTCCATTATAACACAAGAAGAATTAGAATTTTTTGCCCCCTCTTTTGATAGAAAATGAATATAATACAAAGAATGCAAAAACCATGCTAATAATAAACCTCTCACCCATCCTGCCCAACTAATTACTCCTCAAGTCTCAAAAACTCATCCAAAGTTTCAAGATACTATATTTAAAAGATTCACAAGATCATAGACAAAGAAATGCTCAAATTCTATCTCCTCTATAGTCAATGATCTCATTTATTTTTGGGAATACAAAAGGTATTTCCTCTGCAGTCAATGATCTCATCCACTGGTTTGTCAGACTTAGACTACTCAGATTCTAAATTAACTTAGTATAACTTTAGAACCGATGATGAATATATTTTGGAAACCCTAGTGGAAAAAATATATCCTGAAATGGTTCAAAGATGGGGATTTAAATACTATTTTTTTTCATTACATAGTCAAAGCTTGAGAATGTATGCGCTTGCGTTCAAATGATAAAATTATATAATACACACCTTTTAACTCAAACAAACCCTAAACATGCAATAATATGTGATTGAATAAGATAATAAACTAATCAAGAACATTCAAACACATGCTTGTGAGGAAAAATCCCCCAAAGGGGCAAAACCATTTATTTTCATTATAATATTGTAACTGTACAATTTCGGATTACAATGAAAATACAAGTGACTAAGAATTACCCTCAGGTATCGGATTCTGTAGTCGGCGGCTGGAGTTATCCCTTTCCAGTAGGGCTACAATGAAGAAGAAAAACGGTCTTCTCCACAATGGTATAAACAGCAAAAGTGCGTTCTTGGGTTTCAAAGTGATTCACAAGTGTTTGGAAATTTGTGTGAATCAAAAACCTAGAGTCTTGGTACTCAATAGGTGAAGACTTAGAGTTTTTGTGCTCTGAAAATCGTGTATTGAAGTCTTGGAAAACCACTTCCCATAGTGGGTTTATAAAGGAAACGTTTAGCCTAGAAAATCTGACCACAATCTGCTGAAGATTATCCCAGGCGGACCGGTCCAGGTATGAGGCGGATCGGTCCGGGTAGGATCATCGGTTCTTTTTATTTTTGGCTTCTTTGGTTTGCTTGCGGTCCGGGATGTACTGGCTTTTCAGTAGGCGGACCGGTCCGGGTCTGAGGCGGACCGGTCCATAGGCGGATCAGTTCTTTTATTCTGGACGGACCGGTCTGGCCTGTCAGACTTTGATTCCTCTTCTTCTTTTGATATTCGGATCCGTTGATAACTGTATGAATCTTGAATTTCTTCAACGGTGTAACGGCGTGTGACATAACAAATTGATGATGGACAAAAATGTCCTTACAAAGCTAAAAAGAATAGGTTGCATATCCACAAGATTAAAAATTTGACCAAGTTTGGGTGGTTAACCATAAATAAATCCATGAAGAATTCATCAACTATTTAAAAAGGGATAAATCAGGTCTTGGTTCATCAACTCTTATGGTGATTTTCATAATGCTCTTTCAATATCCACTAACTCATCTGATAGCCTTCAAGCATAACTCTTAGTTCTTCTTTCTCGAGTAAAATTTTGCATGCCTAAAGGGCTAAATCAGGTCATTATTGAATCAGAAAACAAGGCCATTGTAAATATAGTTAAGGGAATTTAGAAACCTCCTTAGATTATTTCGCAGATTATTTCATAAACTCAATGCATCATTGATAAATTCAAGTTCAAAATAAGTCATATATGGAGACAATCAAACATTGTAGCTAGTGGTTTGGCATATCAAACTTCCAAATCCCAAATTTCATAATTTTGATAGTATTCCTAATATCATAAAAGGTCTTGAAAATTTATGGTTTTATTCTATTATATCTATTTATTTTGTGTAATGGAGGTATTTATAAACCTCCAAATTTATTATTGCATTAGTTTTGTAATTGGGATGTTTATAAATCCCTATATTTCAATTTTATCAAATTATCATTAGTTCCTGTAAGAGACACTTTCTCCAGTTAATTTTTAATAATATTAGTGGAGATATTGTCCCTCTTCCCTAAAACGTTCCTAAAGCCTGCGCCAAGGTTTGGATGTGCCTAGACTATAGGGATCTCAATATGTAATCCACCAAAGATCATTTCCCCTACTCCATCCCAAGAGTTTTCAAGTTCCAATCTCCAGCTTTTGCACACGGCTTGAAGGCAAACATAATCTTCTAAACTAGTAACCTTTTCTTCTACAATCTATGATTGAACTTTTTGCCGTGAAAATTTTGTCATGAACTTTGATTCTTAGCAATAGTAGGGCATGTTTAAGAAACTTTGTACCAGACGATAGTTCTTTAATAATGCCTCAATTTGATTATAAGTATAGTACCTTAACGTTACAATTAACTAAATGCTCTAAGCGAAAACATTTGTAGCACTTGAAGCGATTGATTTTGCATTTAGTTGTGGTTTTTTCCATTTTGAGCTTGAAGGGGAATATTATAATGTCATTTCCAGTCCCCTCAAAGAGGGGGGAGATTCGTATGAAAATGAATTATTCACAGACCTAGTAAAAAGAAAGGTCAAATGGAGCATAAAATCATATCTCACATCTCTAGCATCTCACATAATCGTTCTAAAAAAGGTAAAAACATCTTATGGATAACTAAACTAATAAAACTATCATCGTAAAAAAATTTAAGATTCAAGATCTCCTCGACCTAATGATAATTTAGCTAAATTAGTTTGGTTATCTTGAAATCTATAGAATATCTAGGCCTTAGTCATAGTAATCGTATTGCTCCTATACATTCCTTTATTGGTCAATTGAGGATTCTTAGTCGTCTGGACCTTAATTCAAATCAAATCAATAGAGGTACAAATCATCTTTCAACATTTGTAGACAAATAAGACCTTCTTCCCTAAGTTGGAAATTAAATTGGCAATCAGCCTGTCTTATTAAGATTTTTAATTTCATTTAAAAGTTGCTGAACAAATCTATTCCACTAGAAGCTGAGATACAATAGCTAGGCATCATGATGGTCATAATGTGCAGAGGTTGTGAAGCTTATGAAAACATTATAAAGCATGTGTTCATTCAATGTAAGATGGCTAAAGAAGTATGGAACTACTTTAGCAACAAAGTTAGGGTGCAAATCAACTATTCCTCTTGTAAATCCGTTATGCTCTCATGGTGGTTCAAAATGCCTAGAAAAGATCATCAATAGTTCATATACAACATCCTTCCTAAAGTCATTTTTTATGAGCTATGGAAATCTAGAAACAACAAACTAGGACAGTTTTGATACAAAATCTACAAGTAGATCTGAAAAAGTTGAGCCTAGGTGAGCCTGGAGCCTAAGCGCGACTATGTCTGGAATTGCCTTTATCCGAGCCATTTTAATGTTGTTTTCAATTTTAACCCTCAAAATCCCACTTTTAATCCCAACATGGACGTTTACTAGTCAATTTGGGAAACCATGAGTCCTATGAGGACACGAACATTTCCTACAAGTTACTTTTGTATATCTAAAGATTTGCATGCCTCTTTTTGGATCACTTGGTTGCCATTTTGAGTTTTCATCCCTAAATCCCATTTTAAGCCCAAAGTGACCATATACTAATCAATTTTGAAACTGATATTCTAATTTAGACAGACCATTTTCTTTAAATTTCTTTGGTATTATCTCGATTATGCGTGCCTCTTTACGGGACAATTCATTATTGTCTTTTCTTTTCACACCACAATGCCCACTTTTAACCCCAAAACGAATGTCTACTAGTCATTTTCAAGAATCAAGAGTCTGATTAGGACACTCACACTTCCTGGAAGTTACTTTTGTACCTCTTAAGGTGTTTGTTGGTTTGTCTAGGCCATTTGATTGTTATTTTCAATTTTCACCCCTAAATTCTACTTTAACCTCAAAGTGAACGCTTACTAGTAAATTTTAAGTTACTTTGTAATGCTTAGGGTGTATGTATTTTTATTAGGGCCATACGATTTTTTTTTGAGTTTCCCCGACCTAAGTTCTGTTTTTAATTCCAAAACAAATGTCAACTAGCCAGTTTCGAAAAACCGGGAGTTT